>AP027106.1:48134491-49334491 GCA_028142955.1 Pinctada fucata
GGGGGGTGTTTTTTTGCCGCTGGGGTGAAGTTGAGGGAGCAAATATATGTGAAAAATACTGAAATTTAATGTAGAGAAGGTTAACAGAATCTCCCTCATCCCATAAAAACTTAAAAGGCTTAACTCCTGAAGAAATATACATTGACATTCACGTTTAATACACCATATTCTCTTCTTGGATTTGGATTTTTTTTTATTTCTCCTTTTTTATTTCGTTTTCATTTATTTATTTATTTTCGAATTTATTTGTTTGTCTATCACTGGTATTATATTTACATGCTCATTTATCTTCTATTTCTAATTAAAAAATTTACATTTTCAATTTTTGAAGTAGTAAAAAATTTTTCAATGTCTCCCTGCGTCCTCACTATGGCTTTGCCATAATTCATATTAAATATAAAATAAAGGGAAAAAATGAATATATTCACGAATAAATAGCCTATGTAACCGAGATAATAAATCAATCAATTAGATAAACGAATAAAATTTAAGCAGATATAGATAAATATTGCGAATGTGTAAATTATTCATTAGAGTAACTGATAGAGCTGAGAAGGACATTTAAGAAGAATACCTATATTAACGATAAACCAATCAATTACTAAAATCTAACGAAATACATGTAATGAGACTAATAATCATTAATGAAGGCATGTTAATCACAAAAAAAACCCAAACAAACAAACAAACAAAAAACAAAACAAAAAAATGTCTTGAATAGTTACGTCAATTAATCGATCAATCAATCGTTAGGAATAGAAACCCCTTAACCTTTTAATCAGATATAACATTACATTAAGATAGCTATTGAAATTGCTTCTAGATGTGTTGGATTATTGTACCTTTCGGAAAATATTTGGTACGTAAAACGAAATGTTTTTAAACTACTCTACGGCCTTATCCATTTTTCTAAAGCGTTTGCTTCGCAGGTGGCATAAATTGTAGTTTCTTAATATATTCTTATAAATCGATCAAATTCCGAACTGTCTCGATTAATTACAGTCAATCCCGTTTATGGTTGACTACATTTTTATACCTCAGTGCGAAAAGGAATTAAGGCGCAATCTCTGAATACTGTACATTCTTCACACTCCCTGATATGTAAAATGTATTTCAACATCACAGTCAATTGATAGTCGGGATGTCGGTGGTAAATTTAATTTTAGCTTCAGATTGAGAAATATTTCCCAGATGAAGGGCTAGTCTATTTTGCATGATGGGAAAAAAAATCAATGATTTATTGAATTTGACTTTTTTTTTTTTTGGTTGGCCCGGACGTTTATCAACTGAACGTTAATTTGTCGTAGTGTGTTGGCAACTGATTCAAACTTTATGATAATTGGATAAAATAAGCATATATTAGAGAATTTTAATTAACAGTAAGCATGGTAAGTATCAAATACCAGGGTAAGGGGAAAACCATTTAGATTCGGGGGGGGGGGGTGGCAAATTTTTTCCGGATCAGAGTATTTATTTTCAAAGCAGACCCATGTCTTTGGTTGTTTTAATGAAATATGCATTTATATAATAAAAAAAATTAAAGAATTGAAATATTGGGCGATCAGAGCGAGCTCGAAGGGTGTTTTAGTGTAACGCGAGTGAAGTGAGCCGAACCTTTTTTTGTCGTTGTGGTGCGAGCAACGGAATCTGAAATTTGTTTTCATTAGGCACGGTCCATTTGATATTCTGGGGGGGGGGGGGGGGGGGGGGGCCTTGGGTTTTTTTTCGAAAAAAATAATTTTGTTCTCAATTTTGATGAAAAAAAATAAATTTGCTTATGGTGTGACAGAAAAAAATAATCTTGCTCTTACAAATAATCTGAATTGAAGAATTACCATAAAATTTTCGCTAAAATTCTTGAAAATTTTCCGGCTTGCTTCGCTCGCCGCAGTTCTCAAATTATATAAAAATTTTTGGCTCGCTTCGCTCGCCAATGATAGTTTTCTATCAAAACATTATTTACAAATATAGCATTTTTTTAAGTTCAGATATATGAAGATATCAAAAGTTATACATGTATGTGAATGAAATAGGGCTTCCTTAAAAGCTTAAATATATTACCAAATTATCAATATTTATGTATTGCTATTAATACATGTTGCATGTATCCCATAGAGTCATGTTCTTGTAAGCTTAGAAGAAGAACTTCAGTTATTCACCAATTTACAATTCTTAGCAACATTTAAAAAAATTGTCTAGGAGACCTTCCCCTCAGACCCTCTTATACATGTTATATACATGTATCTTATATAAAAATATTGAGAATTGTATTGTAAAAATCTTTTATCTCTCTGTTTAAAAGTGAATTGAATACTTGCATAAAAATAAACTAATTTATTAATATTTAGAGTTTTGAGTGAAAATATTAATAATTTTTATTGATAAAACACAAACATTCTTAATATGCGCATCACTTTGTTAAAAAAAATTCCTTGCTCCAACTTTGCCAGAAAAAAATAATTTTGCCCCGGTCCGGGGGCGAAAAAAAATAATCTTGCTCCGACAAAAAAACCCAAGCCCCCCCCCCCCCCTGAATATCAAATGGACCATGCCTTAGTCTATTGAAAGCGGAGCGAGCCGAAAATCTTAAAATGTTAAAGAAATGTGGGCTAGATCTTTATTTTCTGGTACCTAGAGAGTCAGAACATTATTTTCAACATTTTCTTGGTCAGAATATTTATTTCCAAATTGCGCCCCCCCCTCCCATCCCCCTCAGGATCAAATGGTCGTCCCCTAACATGTATGTTTACGTTACATTTAATTTGGGTGTGAAGAAAATGAATTTGTAACAGTTTTGTTTATTACGAGTTAGGTAGGCTCCCGCTGAATAAAAAGGATAATACAGCTGCAATACAAACTATAAAAAATCCTGATATATATACATGTATACTAATATCGGGATCCAATCGTACATTCTCGGGCCTCTCCGTGTTCTGTTTTTTTTTTTCGGATATGTAACACTGTGGCGTATCACGTGATACGCAAACGATATGTTCCACGGGAATCGTCTTTGATTAAGTTAAGTAAATACTGTCCAAATCTACTTTATATGAATTTATTTTAGGCCTATATTTTCATTATTATCAATTATAAGATGGTAATCTATTCTGGTCAAGAATAGACTCATATTTTTAAACAGAAAATTTTATATCTATCCGTGCACCATATCATAACATGTTGTGAGGATTGAAAAAATTTTGTTCAAGTTTTCTCCGAATACACGTCATAGATTACCATCATATAATTGATGATAATAGCCATATGACAGGCCTAAAGTAAACTCATATAAAGTAGATGTAGACAGTATTTATTTGGCTTGATGAAAGGGGATTCCCGTGGAACATATCACTTGCGTATCATGTGATATGCCACAGTAGGTAAGAGAATGTACGATTGACAGAAATACACATGTAATCTAACACACGACTCACTCACCTGTTCTAAACTATGTGTGTTCGAAATGACAAGGATATATCAAGCTCGGTATGATATGAATAATTATTTTCTGTTTGATTGCTTGTGTGTATTTCTAGCAAAGTTCTTCACTTTTAAACCCATCCAAGAGCGGATCAGGAGAGGGGAGGGGGACAGGACCTTACTGGAATTTGACACAAAATGCTGGATTTCCGCATAATTTCTTTTAATTACCCCCCCCCACCCCCCCCCCCCCCCCCACCCCAACTACTCAGACATTCCCCCTCCCGTTGGAAAAAATCTGATAAGGTTAGTGGTTTCCAACACGTCGGGTGGTTTGGAGGGATCGAGTCCACCCTAAGGTTTAGAAAAAATAGTTTGAAACGAGAAACAATAATATCATTTTTTTTTTCTTATAAATTCGAAGGGGGGAGGGGCTGATCCAATACCCCATCCCATTTAGATCTCAACTTGGTTTGTTATATACTTGTATGATATTATGTATGAGTAACATAAATCATTTGTTTATTTTTCAGAAGGAAGAGACGAAGTAAAGATGAAGTCATTGCACCGAATGTCATTTTCCAGGACGGTGTGGCCTCTTTTTCATTATCACAAATGGCGCCTCATTCTCTTCATAGCCCTGATGATTATGTATCTGATTTTATTTTCGAAAAGCTCAAATTTTGAATCGCTCACCGAGTCAGAGAAATTAAAACTTCTGTCAGCACCGGATATGAGAAACATTTCAAATATAGTAGTTAAAATGTCTCGCGGTCTCGAGAATCCGTTCGTTATGATGACATTATTGAATAAGGCGTTTTTGCCGTTTGCTTTAAGCTGGTTGTGTAACACTAAGTATATGGACGTACATAAGCATGTGTTATTTCTTACGACGGACACACAGACGGATGCCATGTTACGTCATCACTGGCCTGACGTCACATCCGTTGTCCTGCATGGAGTTGACAGCAAGAGAAATGAGTCATACAGTCAAGTAGGATATGTTAAATTAATGGTGAAAAGAACTATAGCAATTCTATCTATATTGGAAGCAAACACTGCCGTTTTTTTGTTCGAAGTCGACTGTTTATGGAAGCGAAACCCATTGCCGTTCCTTCAAAGTCAAAAACCTGGTCGATATCGTCGCGACTAAAGTCTCAAAGGAGGAATTTGTAGGTCGCTGGGGGATTCTTATACTTATTTCCGACCAATTCCACGAAACAACTTTGGGGAGCCCTAACAAAGCGTCTTCTAGTATTGTTCGACAAAATTCGATTTTTATCTCCTGAATCATCGGTGTCCGAAGGTGACAATGACCAACAGTATTTATCAATACTTATAAGGAAAAATTATGTGGGAATTAGGTATAAACTACTTTTTGACGAGGAATTTCCCGATGGAAGTTGGTATAATTTAACACTAGCGGAAAGATCGGCTATGAATCCGTATATAATTAACAATAATTGGTTAGTCGGAAATTATGAGAAGATAGAGCGGGCTCAGAGATGGAGACATTGGTTTATAAGGAAGGATTTTACTTGTGATGAACAGAATATAGCGTTGAATTTTCAGAATTTAAACAGCGTCGACTCGATTTTGTAAATTTTGTTTACTTGTAAGTATCTTGTTTGTATTGGTTGCTCAAGTCAATTGTTGTTTTGTTGTTCTGATTAAAGAATATTAATCAATAATAGTATTTTCATTTCAATTACATCTAATCCTTTGGGAAATTTTGATAAAATGATTAAAATCTAACCACACAATTTTCATGTCTCATGTTCTAAAACCGTGCTAACATGAATAAATACATTTGATATTCATTTTAAAATTATTACTCTCCCTCGTATAAAAGAATATTGTGTTGAAAATTGATTTGTTGGTCTTTCCATCATCAATCATCGGATTACAACTCTCAGGACTTTCTCCATTTCTACTATGCTAAACGTTGACCATTGAAAAATTTGTACATAAATTTCAGAAGATATTTAATATCTAACCTTTTTGAAATTCTTTGAAAATATCCCATTGTTTGTAATTCTCATCAAGACGGTGTAAAGGATTTGATAATATAAGAATATTGTTTTAAGTAGAACCATTTTAATTAAGATAGCATCTAAGCTAAGATGAATAAAGACCGAGAGTTGTAATCCAAGGAGGGAGATAACTCTAGCCAATTTGAAGGAAATAAGGCTACTAGTATGTGGGAACACTCGGCATGTATGTAGGCCATAAGTCAGTGCTATAACTAGGAAAATTCAAATCTCGAAATGATAGCACAGAAGGGAGAGGATCTCCAACAAGACCCTGTTGCAGCACCAACAGCAAAACACTAAAACACCCGATGCGAAAACACAAAGACGAGCACACTAGGAGACGAAAAAGAGACATCCGACATATAAAACATCAAACACAAAAGACTACACATAAACCAACGAGACCAATGGGTAACCATGGTTACCGGTGCCGACTTAGGGACAGCCATTTGCCACACAAGTAGCAAATGGTGTGGTTATACAAGTTTCGTAAATTTCACCGAAATTTACCAGTTAATTTTTTTGAGTGCTCCATATGTTTCTACATGTAGTTGCATGTGCCGTCAGGTCAACGGTCAGTAAAGATGGACGTCAATGTATTTTTCTAGGGTCTGACGATTAACACATTTAGATAGATATTTCTAAAAGAAAAAGAAAGCGTAGAAGGATATGGATTTTTGTTATCTTTCTTCAATTGCGATGGATAATTCTGATTTTTATTTGAAGAAATTCAGTACTTTCTCCTGATATCAATGGTGTTGTAGGCGTAAGAAGGGTATTCAAAATCATACAGTAATTTCTTTAACAGACAAATGCATTTAACATGTTTAACTGAGCAATTTCATGGGGCGGTCCCGCCGGAATATGTTAAGACGGTTTTCAAAACCTTTAAAGTTAGGGCGAGTTTACCGTCAGTGGATAAAAAAACACAGGTGACGCGACGTCATCACCATCCGTTGTTTAACAATAATTTTGTAAAAGATATTTTAATCGATAATTGAATTAAACGATACTGAACAATTTATTGAGTATTTAATAGCAATTCTCTGTAAGCATTTAAACAATTTCGGCACGCATGGTCTCCGATTTTTCATGAAATTTCACACATAAGTAGGGACCAATGAAAAATGGAAAATTTGACAAAAAAATAATTCTAGGTCATCTGGTTACCATGGCAACGGCCTTTAAAGTTGAAAAATTGGCAAAATTGAGCTTATTTGAAGCTCTATAATTTGGTCTATATGGGACATCAATGGAAGGTTTTTTTATGTATCATAAAGATTAGGACATAAATTTTAAATAAGCTCACTAGTAGTGTTTGATATTGTAAAAAGGCTGGTTACCATGACAACATAATTAGCTAATTTTGATACATTGATTTCAAAATGCTGTTTGTATTTTCCATTTTTTCTTCTCTCTTGATGGGTATATGATAAGGAAATAGGATTTATTTTATAAAATGAGCAAATTCAAGATAAACCCCACTTGTTGCTATGTGCATAAGTTACCTTGGCAACGGTAACTGTGGTCTTTAATATTACTTATTTTGCAACTTAAGAGTCATTTAAAAAAAAAATTGCATCATGATGAACATATAAAAATTGTTGGGAAATATCCAACACAAAGAGCTCTTTCAAAAACCGTGAAAAAGCTATGGGGAACATATGTTACCATGGCGATCATTTTTTATTATTTTCATAAAACAGTAATTATTAATCCCAGGAAGTTCAAATTTAATAACAATAAAGATCAAGTAAGCCTCTATCAAAATATAATAAAAAAGTTTCAAATAATTAATGGTTGCTATAGTAATTTGGCCATTCATTACAAAAATAAGCATTTTTTGTTGTTTTTCGAAGTCTTTTCCTCAAAAAACGAAACAGGCTTACTCAACCTTTTTTACATAATAGATAAAGCAAAGTCTAAACTTTATTTTAGATTTAAAAACTTTCAGATTACTTAACTTTTGATGCCTGTATCCATGGACTCAAAGTGGGTCTATGTGCAATTTTACACAATCGTTCCCATAGCAACGGGCTATTTCCTGAACATTTTTAAAAAATTTCTTCGTGTTATGAAAGATCTACTTGAATACATTAATTAATTTCATCACTTTGAATTAAAATTCAATGATCTAGTAAAAAAAGGACTCTAAATATTGTCCAAAATTGTTTTCATTTTTGCGACTTGAGGTCATGTTGCCATAGCAACGAACAGAAAATTGTCCCAATGTAATGCTTATGTTTTATTTGCATAAAAAAACTCAAAAATGTAAGCAATTTATCGTTGAATTTTGAAAAAATGCCAAAAATACTATTTTGATAGGGTACCTGTGTTGTTGCTATGGAAACATATAGATAAGACCATAAACCCAACATTATTATTACTTAACTTGAAAGAGCAATGATTGGGTACTGATAATTAATTAGTGTTTGTTTTAGATTATGCTGCATAAATTATGTATGTGACTTCAAAAACGCCCAAAATGCATTTTTTCAATATTCAAAGTCCGTTTCCATGGCAACCGGATGTGATATTAAGAAATTTTTAATAAATTTTTACTTTTGGGTCAGACCTAACCTTATGTACAAATTTTATCAAAATCTGAGACATGCCGTGCCATGCGTCCTTCATAAAAGTGCAAATGCTTACAGAGAATAGCTATTAATATCAATTGGAGAATCCACATTGCATTCTTCTTTACATCTGTACTAGTTTGGAGGCCATGTCTGCTGTGGTAACGACGGAGTTGAGATCGACGTGGGAACACTAGAAGATCATTCTGATACGTTTTGAAAGAAAAAAAAAATACATCAAACATACTAAAAGTATGTTAAATCATACAATGTTTTATCAAATGGCTCATTTGTGCATATGATAACTTTCCTTACACTTTTGCATCATAAAAGTAAAATACGAAAAAAATCATAATTTCAACATTTTATGTTCGTGACTAGTTCGGTGAAACGATATTTTGTCTTTTGCTAGAAGTCCTATCATTCATCAGCAAAGCTCAAATATACACAATCTCGTCATTATCATGCGTGTCGTTCAAATACATAGAAAAAGGAATGATCTCCAGCATGACCACCCTGTACTCACCCAGCGAAACAAACCCACAGGAAAGCCATCAGACAAAACTACAAACCGCCAAAAGACACAGCAGTATGTACTAGAAACAGTCGAAACAGACATACGGAAACTCCAAACATTAATGACAACACATAAGAGGAAGGAGACCCATGTGCACCCGGTGCCGACTTTGGACGGCCATCTGCTACTAGCAAAAGGTGTGGTTATATCATGATTACGTTTTGCTCTGAATTTGATTTTAAAAAAAAGTTTGCTTATGGTGTGTCAGAAAAAAAAATAATCTTGATCTTACAAGTAATCTGAATTTTAAGAGTTACCATAAAATTCTACTTAAAATTCATGAAAATTTTCCGCCTCGCTTCGCTCGCCGCAATTTTCAATTTATATGAAAAAAAATTTGGCTCGCTTCGCTCACCATAGTTTTTCTATCAAAGCATTATTTCCTTAATGGAAAAGTTCAAATATGAAAATGTTATGATCACTCAGCGATATAAGTCCCCTACCGGCGGCATATATTTATGTCCTGCATTTCTGCCTATAAAGAACTCTTTTACCTGAGTATCTCAATTTTTTGCAGAAAAAGTCTGGAAAACTGACAAAAATTGAATTTTTCAAGTCATCAAGGGGCATAACTCCTCGAAAAATAGGTGAATTCGAACTTGCTCTGTAGATATCCAAGAATAAGCTGAGTATCAAATTCCACCTGAATATCTCTTTTTGTTGCAGTAATAAGTCCGGAAAATTGACAAAATCTGAAATTTCCGAGACATCAAGGGGCATAACTCTTCGAAAAATAGGTCAAGCGTGACGAAAGTTGAAGTTGCTCTGTAACTATCCAAGAGTAAGCTGTGTATCAAATTTCATCTGAATATCTCTATTTGTTGCAGAAAAAGGCCAGAAAACGGACAAAATCTGACTTTTAAAAATCATCAAGGGGCATAACTCCTCGAAAAATACATCAAGCTAAAAGAAAGTTAAAGATGCTTTGTTATTATGCAAGATTAAGCTGTGTATCAAATTTCACCTGAATTTCTCTACTTGTTGCAGAGAAAAGTCCGAAAACTGTCGAAAACTAAATTTTGTAATTTATCAAGGGGCATAACTCCTCGAAAAATTGGTCACGCGTGACGAAAGTAAATTTTGCTCTGTAACTATCCAAGACCAAACTGTGTATCAAATTTCACTTGAATATCTGTATGCGTTGCAGAAAAAAGTCTGCTAAACTAAAAATTGGACAGACGGACTGACGGACGGACAAATGGACATACAGACAGACAGACGCACAGACCGAGAGGAAACTAAGAGTCCCTTTCGGCGTTGCCAGTAGGGGACTAAAATATCCAAAGAATGCATGCTGATGAAAAGAGGGCTTCCTAAAATTAAGGCTTGTAAATATTATCAATATAATGTGTAACTTTAAGTAGATGCATATATCACCATAGAGTCTAAATCTGCCCCACTCCTTGTCGACATTTTCCTTTATTCGTACGAAGCTGAATTCATTCAATCTTTGGTCTCTGAAGGGAAAAGAAACGCAAAAAATATCCCAGACTGAGAAGCTTAGCTGAAAGACGCCTAGCTCTCAGAACAAAATCCGAATATTTGGTTCTTGCTCTGGTATAGCGTATCTATGGAACGCCATCGCTGTCTTATAATGAGATATTTCAATATATTGGATGGTTTAATCAATATATGCGGTGGTAAGTACATTATATGCTGTGGTAAGTACATTATATGCGGTGGTAAGTACATTATATGGAGTGCTTAGTACATTATAAGGGGTGGTAGGTACATCATATGCGGTGCTAAGAACATTATATGCGGTGATAAGTACATTATATGCGGTGCTAAGAACATTATATGCGGTGGTAAGTACATTATATGCTGTGCTAAGAACATTATATGCGGTGGTAAGTACATTATATGGAGTGCTAAGTACATAATATGGAGTGCTTAGTACATTATATGCGGTGTCAAAAACATTATATGGGGTGGTACGTACATTATATGGGGTATTAAGTAATTATATGCGGTGCTAAGTACATTATATGGGGTGGTATGTTCATTACATGGGGTGGTTAGTACATTATATGCGGTGCTAAGTACATTATATGCAGTGCTGAGTGCATTATACGCGGTGCTAAGAACATTATATGGGGTGGTGAGTACATTATATGCGGTGCTTAGTTCGTTATGTGGTGATTTCGTTATGATAAACATTCTGATGACCAAGATTAAACATTTTTGAGACTCGGGTTATCATTAACCCAAAAGGACACATAAACACAAAAGGATTCAACATTTTCCCAGCTCTATCATGGGGGGGGGGGGAGAAGACCGGTATTTGGGTCAAAATAAGCATTTTTACACAGAAAACAATGGAAAACGGAAACGCTTTTACACAACAGCGGTCCCCCCCCCCCCTCGCTTTACAATGCCACTTTCACCAAAGGTGTATATCAATAAAACACATTTTCTGGACAAGTGGGGTTCTGAGGCGACGGGGAAACAACCCCCCTCGCTTTACAATGCCACTTTCACCAAAGGTGTATATCAATAAAACACATTTTCTGGACAAGTGGGGTTCTGAAGCGACGGGGGAAACAATGTCCACAGGCAAAAACGAAAAAAGGGGGATGGATGACTATTTTAGAATTTATCTCTAGAGCGATATTAAAAGTATGTTATAATTGCCATCTTTTTCTTTTTATATCATGGAACAATCTATTCATAGTGTGCTCCGATCAAATATTTAACCGTTTGGAAGGAAATAAATTTGTCTATATCTACACCGTGTGTATTTCGCGCCAGAAAGCTACATAAGTGGCCGAGAAGAAAGAAATACAACCGTTTTTTTTTTCAGTTTCTGGATTTCAGAGATTGCCGATTACATTGATATTCTTAAAACAGGGTGACGTGAAAATTCTATATCATAATTTTTTTTATTCTAATTATTAGAATAAAAAAAATAATGATATAGAATTTTCACGTCACCCTGTTTTTTTTTTTCTCTCTCTCTCTTAGACCACGTAAATTGAATATCACAAGCTAAAATAAAAATTATAATTTATATATTAGTAACGTAGTGTTACAAAATTAATCTACTCTTTACTAATATCACATAATTTATCTGTACTGTACAAAGCTCTTCTAATAAGGCACGGTCCATTTGATATTCTGGGGGGGGGGGGGGGGCTTGGGTTTTTTTTCGAAAAAAATAAATTTGCTCTGAATTTTGATGAAAAAAATAAATTTGCTTATGGTGTGACGGAAAAAAATAATCTTGCTCTTACAAGTAATCTGAATTGGAAGAATAACCATAAAATTTGCTTAAAATTCCTGAAAATTTTTCGGCTCGCTTCGCTCGCCGCAGTTTTTACTTCCTATAAAAAAGTTTTGGCTCGCTTCGCTCGCCATAGTTTACTCCTGTAATGGCAAGTTCATATTTGAAAATATCAAAAAGAATGCATGTGACTGAAACAATTCAAATGCATAAATACATTATCAATAGATCTATAACTTATTACTATTAATAGATACATGTATCACCATAGTGTCTAATTTTATATACAAGCTTGGAAGGGGAATTTAAATAAGTTTTTAACTAGTTTTCATTTCTACATGTAAATACTTGCACCAGGCCCTCTTACATGTTACATGACCTTATACACATTTTGTTTACTAAAAATTATATATCGCATATTGTAAAAATCTTTCATCTCTCTCAGTTTAGAAGTGAATACAAGTTTTACATGAAAATTATGTTTGGAGTCAATTTTAAGTAAAAATAAAGAATTTCTGCTGAAAAAAACACAAACATTCTTAATATTCACATCAATTGTTATAAAAAAAATTCCTTGCTCCAGCTTTGTAAGAAAAAAAATAATTTTGCCCCAGTCTGGGGCGAAAAAAAATCTTGCTCCGACAAAAACCCAAGCCCCCCCCCCCCCCCCCCCCCCAGAATATCAAATGGACCGTGCCTAAGTACAGGCATATACAATATACGGAAACAATGCCTATTGATATCATAGTGCCTCTCACTTTAAAAAAAGCAAGAACTTCGTAAAAATTTTGAAAAATAAAATGTACCCTTGGCCAGGATCGAGCTCGCGACCTTGGTTGTTGCAGTCCTGCGTCATCACCACTACGCCACCGCACCTTTGCGTGAGAGTGATGAAATTGTAGAATAGATTTCACTGATTGCCAAAGATTTAATCTTTTCACTTTTTTGATTAAAATACGATGAAATATACCTCAATTAAACAACATAGTATTTATTTCATCTTCTCAGATAAATATTTGTGTTTAAAGGCCACAAAAACATAAAAACGAGGAGTGCCTTAATGTAGCTGCGATCCGAGTCTCAGAAATGTTTAATCTTGGTCATAAGAATGTTTATCATAACGAAATCACCACATAACGAACTTAGCACCGCATATAATGTACTCACCACCCCATATAATGTTCTTAGCACCGCATATAATGTACTTATCACCGCATATGATGTACTAACCACCCCATGTAATGAACATACCACCCCATATAATGTATCTTACACCGCATATAATGTACTTAGCACCGCATATAATGTATTTACCACTCCATATAATGTACTTACCACCGCATATAATATTCTTAGCACCTCATATAATGTACCTAGCACCGCATATAATGTATTTACCACTCCATATAATGTACTTACCACCGCATATAATGTTCTTAGCACCTCATATAATGTACTTAGCACCGCATATAATGTACTAACCACCGCATATATTGTACTTACCACCGCATATAATGTACTTACCACGGCATATAATGTACTTACCACCGTATATAATGTACTTACCACCGCATATATTGATTAAACCATACCATATATTGAAATTTCTCATCATAAGACAGCGATGGCATTCCATACGTATCAATTTAGATATGAACACGCCATAAGCAGGCGATGAGGTAATGTTGCTACTCAGAAAAGGAAAGTTTGTAATGCTGAAATTGAAGTCGTCACGTTTGTCATAGTGTGAGTTGTTCATGTGACTATCAGTGTCGTAGGACAACATTATGTCCAAATAGAATGCTGAATTATTTGTCCTCTTGTAGTTTCTTTGGCTTCAAGCTCCGAAGGATAGATACTGCTAAGGTAATCCGCGAATTTTGGATTATTGATAGACAACACATCGTCTATGTACCTATAAGTGAAGTTGCAGTCAGAAGCCATGTAGATTTTAAATGAATTTTCAATTTGCTTTTTAAATTAGATTTCATAGCTTGAAAAGATTCCGTTTATTTATCCTTATTGTGTTGATTTATCCTTATTGTATGTTGATTATTTATTCTATCTTACTTTAAATCTGAATGCATCTGACAGTGATATAATCATATATCAAGACATCTCTTGAAAATGACGTTACTATTTATTTATTTGAATAAAGTTGTTTTTAAACTCCTTTGCAAGTCTAAATTCTGACAAACTTTTCCTCAAAGAAATTTACTTAGAATTTTCCCCATTTGAATCAAAACTTGTACAGGTAAAACACAGGTAAAATAAAGGTAACCTGTACTAATTGATTAATTGGATACCCCTTAGAAGGCCCCTTTCACATCCCATTTAGACATAGTCATTATGGTCGCGTCACACCTTACCGGATAGCGCGAACGGACATCGAACGGATGAAAAATATGCCAAAATCCTTAGCCCGTTGGTCGTCCGTTTGTGAAAAGTCAACACTGCCACTGCTCGCGGCTCTTGCGACTAGTTTTGAACGGACACGTACCGTACGAATACCGGATATCTACCTGAAAAGTAACGGACGTGTAACGGGCTTGACCGTACGAGTAACGGAAAAGCAACGGATAAAACGGATATGCAACGCATAAGAACCGGACAAAACGGACATTCGTTACTCGTCCGTTGGCCTCCGGAAGCTGTCCGTTACATCTCCGTTTTATCCGTTTCACGTCCGGTAGATGTCCGTTCGTGACTCGATTCTACCGGACATCAACGGACACCTAACGGATATCAACGGACACCTAACGGATATCAACGGACACCTAACGGAGGTGTAACGGACGAGAAACGGACAAAACGGTTACCAACGGACACGTAACGTATAAGTAACGGATGCCTTAGTCCGTTCTGTCCGTTGGCAAGTTTTGAGCATGCTCAAAACTTGCCAACGGACAGAACGGTCACCAACGGTCATCGCCGGACGAGTAACGGATAAAACGGAGATGTAACGGACGAATAACGGATGAGTAACGGATGCGAACGGATACCAACGGATTGAAGATTTTGCTATCCGTTACTCGTCCGGTCGCCTTATCCGGCTAGGTGTGACTGAGGTATTAGAAGTAAAGGTTGGTACATACGGAAGCCGACTAGTGCCAACCTAAGTAAAATTAGTATGTCGTAATTACGACTTAGCTTTCTCGTAATTACGACGTAGCTATCTCGTAATTTCGACTTAACTTTGTCGTAATTACGACCAAGTTATCTCGTAATTACGACTTAGTTTGTTATTATAATAATTTCCACTATGACCAAGGCCAACATGAACCATGACTGCAGCTAGGGAGATCGCAGGGATGCAAGGAAGAACAGGAGGCCCCAGTATACCTATATTGCTCATTCGACAACCCTATCCACCTTGATGAAGCAGAATAATGAAGAAGATGAAAAATCACGAGAATGATCAATTCATTCCCTTTCTTTAATCAGTCAAAAATCATGAAAAATCAAAACAATTAAATCTCAAAAAAGCATTGTATAAGTAAGTATACAGCTATTATGTGAAAAGAGTTCAATAGATAAAGGAAATAATACAACTTGATATTGAAAATTTTTGGAAAACTTCAAAAAGACGTGAAAATGCGTCAAAAATTTACATTAGAGGGAATCATATTATGTCGAAATTACGACATAGTTAAGTCGTAATTACGACATAACTAAGTCGTAATTACGACTTACTAAGTCGTAATTACGACATAACTAAGTCGTAATATCGATAAACTTAAGTCGTAATTACGACATAGCTAAGTCGTGATTACGACATGCTAAGTCGTAATTACGACATACTAAGTTGTAATTACGAGATAAGTAAGTCGTAATTACGAGATGGTTATGTCGTAATTACGAGATAACTAAGTTGTAATTTCGACTTACTAAGTCGTAATTCCGACTTACTTAGTCGTAATTACGAGAAAGCTTTGTCGTAATTACGACATACTAAGTCAAAATTACGAGATAGCTATGTCGTAATTATGAGATAAGTAAGTCGTAATTACGAGATAACTAAATCGTAATTACGACATAACTATGTCATACATTGTAATTACGACATATAAAGTCGTTATTACGACATATTAAGTCGTAATTTCGAGAGGGCTAAGTCGTAATTACGACATACTAAGTCGTAATTACGACATACTAAATCGTAATTACGACTTAAAATTTTCAATTAGGTTGGCACTAATCGGCTTCGGATCCGTAGGTACACGACTTTCAAGTAACCCGAGATATTGCCCCGAGCGAAGCGAGGGAGCATGTCGAGGGGACGAGAGAAGAGTGTACCAACCGACTTCGTGCATGGTTCGATCGGGCAGATATAAGAATTTTCTGATACAGCCCATAAATCTATCACAAGTATTAGCTATTCAAAAAAGCTTGCCTGACCTTAACAAAATAACAGCGACCCTCCTCATCCCGTAGTCTTGACTTGATGGACCCTTGGGAAAATAACATAACAGGAACACGTTGAAATGAATAGTCAGGAGGTTTAATCAGTACGGCACTTCGTGTACGTATGCAGAAAAAATACTCCTCTTTGCGTACAAAACACACTCACATATCCATACTTTCCCCATTTATCTTCGATAATTGAAATATGACGGGACTCCCTCGTCGTCTATTCGACCCTTTGATTAATAAACCTATGATTTCTCAATTAATTTTGTTCACCCGTGTTTCCATTCGAGCGTGAAAGCTGCATAACTAACTCTCTACAGCGCATTTGAATGAGCATTGACAAGGTAAATTCAATTTTTTTCATAATTCATATAATATTCTCTATTTCTTAAAGCTTGAATGTAACAAAAATTTAGATATAATGTATAATAAATAAACATACATTATTGGTCGATTTCAAGAAATCGACCTTACTAGATTTGTAGACCGGATGTTGTCAATAGGAGAAAGTTCCTACTTGATTCCGTCAGATTCCACAATGCAACATTGAATTATCCTTATGAAAGAAACGTTTTCGTGACTAGTGAAAAACACGTGACCAGAGACAGGCATTCCCATTACCTCCAACTTTATCCACTTCACAAAAATAGGACATGTCGTCATGACAAAGCTTAGGTATCGCAATTATGAATTAAGATATTGCAGATGAAAGAAATATCTGCATGATATTTTTTCTTTAACAATATTTACTTCCAGACCAATTAGTGAGTGATTACAGTGAACCCTATGCCTTCAAAATTCCTATGGACGACATTTCTGGATCCTTTGATCCATTGCAACAAAGAATACGCGATCACAACGTATGCCAGGGGTGCCAGTGGGCTTAAAGTTTCTAACCGTCCATCCGACTAAGCTTTTTTCTCGTTAAGGATATACCACTTTCTTTGTTTGTTTATTTTCTTACCAAAGACAAATTGATAAATGGAACATAGAAATTAATGAGCGATAAAAAAAAAAAAAAAAAAAAAAAAAAAACTACAAGAATGTACGAGTCACAAAATTTGATTGAACTTTTTAGAAGTTTCCCCTTATTATTTCCCTCCAGATTCTTATACATGTAATCGGAACTCTCCACTTATCTCGCGAATATGGGATTTTCCTACGGATCAAAAAAATTCTGGAATGGATATGAAGAGTGTTGCATCTTGAGTTGTCCAGTGTAAAATTAATGTATCTATTTTCTAACTTGTCAGAATTATAAAGACATACCATTCTTTATATAAGTACTACTCTTTAGTCTTTGTTTTAAGAGTAAACAATTTTAACCTATGTCGACGAAAAAAAAAAATTATTGCGGGATTAAAGAGATGTTGATATCGACCAAGCTTTTTTGGAAAGCTAATACTTGTATTATGTATAAAATGATACAGAAAATGAAGAACAAGTTCAGAAATCGTACGTTGTATAACACTAGTAAATGAACGATTACAGAGGATACTTAATGGAGATTTACTGACATTCTCAAGGCACCATGACATCATATAACAGCATTGTAAGAGATTAGAAAAAATAGTTATCAATATATACATGATATAGGAACAATCCATATCTCTTACTAGAAAGAACTATACCCTTAATAAATCCATACTGATGCCGCTTTTTCAAGATTTTTTTTTTCACATTATACCTCCTATATCCTTTTACTTGACGCCATTTCATAATTTGTTTATGACACGTTACATTACGCGCCGTTCGCAAGAAAAGACGTCGAATTATCAATATTTGGACATTATTTCAATCAATAATAATGAAATTAGATTTCTGTTTCATACAGTATTTATATGGAAGATAACAGTGATGTGGTATCTTCGTACCAATCCATGTTAGCATCTTCGTCTGTATTGCAATAATCATTTTCAACAACTTTAATAAAAATGCATAACTCCTCGTTCAAAAGCTTTCAAAATTTTCGTCAGCGATATATCTTTCAAAATTTTCGTCAGCGATTGCTTTCAAATATTTTGAATGCTCCGAGATGACGAAAATTTGAAAGCTATCGCCGACGAAAATTTCATTAACAAAGATTAGTTAACGAAATTTTCCTCATCTACTTTTCAAAAGCTTATTGGTAGCTTTCAAAATTTCGTCATCTCAGCTTTCAAACAAAACTTTCGCATTTAGCTTTCAAAATTTCGTCATTTCGGTGTTTAACTTTCGACTGGTCGGGGCTGTATGTTGCGAGGAGATAATTACGCGTTAAGGTGATATCAAACGTTTCGTGTTATACAACACTTATTTTCAGAAAAAGAGCATAATTCTGATTTCCTAATTTAATTCAGATGTAAGGGACAATAATAGGAGGTCACCATCCAAAATTTTGAGATTTTGAAATTGATCAGACTTTTTAGCCATCCATTGATTGTGATGGAAATGCTCATTTTTTTGGCTATATTATTTGTTCAGCCCAAGATTTTCAAATGAAACTTCACATATGATTCCCTCAACATATTGTGCAAATTCTTATAGAAAGAAATCATTCAATGACCACGTCACATGTTGCAAAATCTGACTGAATGTGTAAATTATCATGTAAAAAATTAAAAGTGCAATTCGAGTTATCTTTCTTTACTATGTGACCAACGACAAAAGTATCCGAATTTATATCATCATCTTTTTGAAATATCACAGCAGTGTTCCGTCACTCACAAAGATGTCAATATGTAAATAAATAAAGGCGAATACAGATTTTGTGTTATAATACGACAGTATGTGAACATGTGTATTGATATTATACATGTATGTACCATTTGGGTAACTATATTATAAGTTTCTCTACATTCAAACACTTTACTTATTTCTGAATAGATACGACACATGTATGTAGGTATAAAAGTCTTAACAAACTTTTCAAATACATTTGTAAGTTCAATTTCAGCAAAAATTTGACTATTGTTGGTCACTCTAGGCTTACCATTACTTTGCAAAGAAAAAAAAAACATTCGTAATTTCATACGAATAACAATATATTTGTTACCACTACGCTCAGGCTCGAACCGCGGTCTTCCCGTATGGTGGGCAAGAGCTCTATCTCTGAGCTATTGGATCGACTTGCCGATTGAGCGATTATAACAAAACCAGAACATCAAGACATTTTAAGTTACGAAAATCGGAAATCTTCAGCGTGGAGATTTCTTAAAAATTCTCGTCTAAGGGAGGCTACTGAAACGCGTGTGATATCTCGTTAATTAAAGGTGTTCTTAGGGGTAACCCATTTGTAAATATCGTCTTTCTACTGCATATAGTTCCTTACATTTTGCTTCAACTATAACCTTTAACCAAAATGTTGAAGAAAGACAGACAGACGAACAGACAGACAGACAGACAGCAACAATCTATAGAGCGGAATTGCGTTGCAATCCGGCAAACTATGTTTAATCATTTATTGTGAAATGAAATAATCATTTGTAAATGACAGACAGACAGATGAATAGACAGACAGCGACAATCTATAGAGCGGAATTGCGTTGCAATCCGGCAAACTATGTTTAATCATTCATTGTGAAATGAAATAATCATTTGTAAATGACAAATGAGCAACTAAAGTCCTGCTCTTTAAGTTTATTCTGAGTCTCTGACCGTTATATGCATATCAGATATGTCAACTTGTTCCCTTATAACCTTTTGTAGATCTGTTTCAATCTTTCTCTTTCCCAAATGCATTGAACATTAGGTTTGTATTTTAAGTGCGCAATGTACAAAAAGGGTCTTATTCCGTTGCAATGCGTACAAAAACAGGCTTGTTCTCAAATTTTCTGTGAAAATCTGGTTTTAGAAAGGCAGAAGATAAAACTTTAGCTTCCTTTAATGGTAAGGTAAGTAAATATGTATACACACAAATCAGGATATATACGAATTATGGAGTATAATGAGTTTTTAAGAAAGTTGCCTTCAAAAAGTAAACAAGTCACCTCGTGGTTTTGCAGGCTTCCTGACGAAATTAGGCACCTTGGAAGGACCTTGACAGTATAGATAATTAGGTGATATATTTCGCTACCGAATGATTATGAGATTATCTTTCTCTTTATCATGAATATATCATAAAATGCAAAATTCAACGCAGCTACGTTAAGGTGCTCCACGCAATGACGTTAGAGAAAATTCCGCGAAAACATTGTGTGACGATATAAATGACGTCACATCAGTTATCGTATGCTAGGGATATTTCAAGGGATAAATTGTACTGGATCGATTTTCAATATTATTGAGCTTTCATCCTATTCCTTACATCAACTCTAAATGTTCCCAGTATCTTATTTACGAGAAGTAATGAAAGAATGTGTGTTTTTCCACAGTTTTGCACATCGGGTCATTGTAGGTCAAGCATGCGCAGTCTGAGTTCAGGGTTAAAGGGAAGCTTTGGATGAGAAACCGCTTTTAATTCACAGAGGAATCGCTGATTTTCAATTAGGAAATCAATATAAGGAATTGATAATGGTATCCTCATAAAGGAGCACAATTTTTATTTAGATTATTTGTTAGATATTGTCCATATTTAGCTAATTAATGGAGTTTTACTGATTTACCGGCTTTGAAATAATTATTTCTTATTCATTTTCATATTCATTTAGTTGTTGTTGCTGCCGGGGGTTGGGGGGTGGGGGGGGGGGGGGGGGGCGAGGGTGCCAGCTCATGCATATTAATTAATGCAGTTTATTCTCAAGCATTATTTTTAAAAATATATATAACATATATCATTACGAATACGGTGCTAAAATACATGTGTCAATAAATGGCTATATACGGCGGGCACCGTATACATAGCCGGTACCACAGAACAGTATATTGAGACTTCAGATATGGTCAACTTGTACTAGACTAAATATAAGAACAAATAAAAATAATAATAAAACAAATTGTAATCAGCAAGAGATCGGGCGGGTTATGATTAACCTAGCAGGGAAAGAACCCCCCCCCCCTCTCTCTCTCTCTCTCTCTCTCTCTCTCTCTTTTATTTATTCAAGTTATATACATTTTTTATTATGATTATTTTGTCACCGATAGAGCTCTGCTCACGAAAGCACTGTAACGAGTTTACAATCAATTTTGTTAAATACAAAACTATGATTAGAAGACGGTCAGTATCGCGGTCTTAATAGTCCGCCGGGTTGGATTCAGTACGAGGAAATATTGCATCGATACATAGATTTCAACTGATATTTGATCAGCATAAGTTTTATTGTCTAGAGGCAACCTTTATCACCAGAGTTATTCCCTACCACAAAGAAAATATATAAGGTTTTAACTTGAAAAACATATATACGAAAAGCGGATGCCCGGACGAGGCTTAACCCCCCCCCCCCCCCGGCCGGGCCTGCCTTCTTAATATATGTATATAACATTCTCATCGTTGTAAATATAATACTAAAATAAAAAAAAACAACAACAATTTACATTGTATCAGATATTAAAAACCCGTGTTATTATGTTGTACACACGTAACTAATGCTTTCCCGCTAAATTTCTATGACGTAATCCAGATCACCTGTGCGTTTAGGTCCCATCTGAAAATAGACTGATATAGAGTAGTTGTAAAAAAATGTAATTTGCAGGTGACTACCCTTGTGCAATTTCGATATTTTTATATAGAATCTATAGAGGACACTTCAATTTACCAAGATTTTGCTGCGCATTTAATAGAAATTTCAGTAGTTGTGTAAAATGTGGATGTAAAGTCGAGCTTTGCAGTGTTTTTACCACTTGTTTTCCTTCTCGGTATCTTTTCTCCTCTAAATCGTTTTAAGTGTCACAATGCCCAGCACATTTCTAAATCTACAGGATTTACTGAAGAAAACGATATAACCTTTGTATTATTTTTTCCTTATTTACCACTTGCAAAATTCAATTTAAAACCGAGACAACACTGTAGAGTTATATTTAGGGCTGTCACGTGACACAGGGGAATCCCCTGGTGAATTTTTTTTCTTAGCTACCAGACACCTACCAGATATGAAAAAAATACAGCTTTGAACTATAGAAAGAACGTTTAAGCTGTAATTGAGGGTTGAATGCCAGGCACCGTAAAAATGGAATATTTTCAGCGCGACGTCAGCGTGGAGCACCTTAATCCAGCCGCGAATCGAACAACCTTACCTGAAGCGGAAGTTTACTTCATATTTTTTTTCCAGCGTACATGAAAATGCGTACTGATTAAACCTCCTGATAGTATACATTTCTGAATACTCCGTAGAAATGTACAGAAGTCACCCCACCAGCTACCAATAATAACAAAAAAACACGTGTATCTGATGTAAACAAAATGAGGACTTCTGATTTGTCAAGTGGTCCGCTATCATGTGCAATAAACATATACTACATCTACCATCAGACACAATACTTTCTCATGTTTGCAACTTGCCACGATTTTGTACATGTGCTCCCACGTTTTTGAGCTGAAAATTAAAATTATCAAGTGACCGCGTGTAATATATATAAACGAAATAAAATTTTTCAATGATCGTCCCTTATACGACCGCGCCGGGACTCGAACCCCGGTCGTCTGTGTAATAGATTAACTCCTTGTCTATTCAGCCACTTTGATCACTTTTACTTCTGCGTAAAAAATCTTTGCATATTTATATAAGCGAAAATATTAAAGGAGCGATAACTCTTTCAAAGAGAATGCTGTTTTTGTCTGATCTTTTGAATGTTTGGAAACGGCGCTTTCATCATTATTACATGCAAAGCCGCATTGACTTCTTGTTCTGTTTCATGCATTTCAAATCTAGGTGTGCCTGACAAAAATTGTATGCCTCGGGCAGTATTTCTCTATGGAAAATGAAAACAAGTTGAGTGGATGTTTAAATTAATCATTGACCATTTATCAGTTAATCGGAATTATTTGCCTATCAAAAGTAAAAAAAAAAAAAAAGCTAGGATTTAAAACTTGGAAAAGGGAGTTTTCAAAAAAAGTAAAAGAACTCGTGATGTGATTATCTTCCAAAATTTCGAAAGGACAGTAATAATTCGTGATGCATGTGTTGTTATTCTAAAATGTACAAGAAGGGATGTTCGGCAGTTTAGGACCAGTCCTGGAAAACTGAAAAGAAATTCTTATTTTATCCCGTTTTTACGATTTATTTAAAAACCTTATGCTGAACCCCCCCCCCCCCCTCCTGATTTTTTGTTTGAAACCACCCACGAGTAAACAGATCTTTTAGGTTAAAATAATCTCGAAAAATAAGAGAAATTTCGAAGTACTTTTTTTTTCTTCGTTCGTAAACTAGATTATAAAAAAAGTAGTCCCTTCTCTCGTTTAGACAATTTCTAACACATGGAAAAAAAAAACCGCAACGCAAAAGCCCGAAAATAAGCGACTGGTCTCGTGTTTTCCGATTTTTTTTCTTACTAGAATTTACAACTTTTAAAGTCAGCTAACTGCATGACGCCCAGCTTTTTGTAAAAGATAATACTTGTATAAAAAGTATACTCAGTATTTTTAAGGGAGCGATCACTTTTATGTTTGGGGGGACAAATTAACCCCATATTTTCTAATCTGAAATCAATCAAATCTTTATTATTTTCCAGCTGCGTGGAGCCTTGGATCAGAAATTCTAAGGAGCTGTTAAGATAAGGGCTTGATTTAGCCCTGAAATCACTCAATTATTTCTCGTGCGCTGTCCTTCTTTTTCGGGTAAAAAGTGGTCGGGATTAAAATATAAAGTATTAGAAGATTCTTAGTAGGTATTTTATTTAAATAGATTTGGTGAA
Source organism: Pinctada fucata (assembly GCA_028142955.1). Lineage (NCBI taxonomy): Eukaryota > Metazoa > Mollusca > Bivalvia > Pterioida > Pteriidae > Pinctada > Pinctada fucata. The sequence continues at coordinate 48,158,495 of AP027106.1, forward strand.
AGATGTTATAATTACGGGTTGAAAAGGTAGGGGTACTGATGAGAGAAAACGTCAAATATCGAGCGAAAATTCTTTAAAAATGCATTAGTTTTCACAAATTTGATGTTTTTTATACTTCTCTACCTTTTAATGTCAAACTTCATTAAGAGAAATTAACCTTGATGTTATTATATCAATATAATCGGCAAAAATCGCAATCCGGAAACTGAGAAACGGTTATATTTCGTATTTATCAGCAACATATGTAGCTTTCAGGCGCGAAATACGCACAGTGTAGAAATGGACAACTTTCTCGTTCATTTCCTTCCTAACGGTTAATCATTTGATCGGAACACACTCTGAATAGATTGTTACATGATATTAAAAGAAAAAATGGCAATTTTAATCTATTTTACCGCTCTAAATACTGATTCTAAAATAGTCATCCATCCCCCCTTTTTTTCGTTTTTCGCCTGTGGGACATTGTTCCCCCCCTCGGTTCAGAACCCCACTTGGTCAGAAAATTTGTTTTATTAATATACATCTTTGGTGAAAGTGGCATTCTGAACCGAGGGGGGGAACAATGTTGTAGAAAAACTTTTCCGTTTTCCATTGATTTCTATAGGAAAAACGCTTATTTTGACCCAAAAATCGGTCTTATTTTGAATAAATTATCCAACCTGATAGAAGATTCATATCTGTACCAAGTAACTACTTATTTTTACCGAAAAATTTTCTCAATTTTTTCATTTTGAAATTTCGACTTTTCAGGGCAGATTTTACGCCTTATCTTAACAGCTCCTTAAACCTCCAGTTGTAGTGTTTTTTTTTTTTTTCAAGTTCTTCCTACCTTCTCCCTTTGAAAGAAAATTCAAATTTTGTCGTTTTCAACCATATGCTGGACCCCCCCCCCCCCCCCCCCCCCCCGATGACTCAAGCAATTCTTCAGTAAAACATTACACAAAGTAATGGCGGAAAGGGGGTGTTAGCTATAATGGAATACTGTTCCGTGTGCTGGAATGACGGATGTATATAAAATCAAATTTATTGGATTTGAAGACGTTTAACAGTGATATGTATTCGAAATTCGGAAATATGAAAAAAGAGATATATTTACACGTATATATTGATTCATTTACCTATTCTATCCTGTATCTATTTCTTTTCTTTTTCTTTTTTTTATTGTTTTGTTTATTTGGGGGTTTTTTTTTGCCATTCATTCGTTGATGTATTATGCTAAACATTTCAGGATGTTGGATTCCACGTAGAGCTTAAAGTTACCGGATTTTTTTTTATAATTGAACATTCGCTGCTGCGGGAGTCATCATTTGACTTAATTGGGGCGGGGACGCATCACGAACTCACTTTTTGTTCGTCCTTATTCATTCATATTACGAAAGGTCCATCCGGAGTTTTTTTCCCAAGATTTTTCTTCCCTCTCCCTTAGAAATAAAATGAGAGCTCCCTTTACTATCAAAATATCGTATTGAAGCAATGAAGCATTGAGATCTTACTTGGTAGGCACCAAGTCATTTCCGACCTGCAATTATCTATTGTGTAAAGGTGCGAACCATGCACTAATATATATTCGACGTTCCGGGAATAAACCAAACGCATATGGTGGATTTGACGGCGGATATATATAAAAACTTTATTTTACATTTTAGGGGCCCTTGGATGACGAAACGGATTGACGAAATCGGCATTTTTAATGAGTTGACGAACTGACGAAAATAAATTTAAAGCAATTTACAGTATCACATAATGAAAGCCCACCTAAATACTCTTATCAATTAACAACATCACAATTATTCCCGATTGATGTTGGCTTGCTAAATTATTCTGACCTAGACCTCTACATTGACAGCGCGGATTGAAAAACCCAAGGTTTCGGCATCTATTTTCAAGGTCCCTAGAGCTATTCCGCTTGGGCAGCATCTTCGGACGACTCGATAATGTTTAATATGGCATTTTTGGAATTATTCCCAGCACTAGCTGCCATTACTCGATTATCTACCTAGAAATAACAGTGATTTCTACAAAATCAGAAAAAAAAGCATTTCAAACACTTTATTTTCACATATTCCAATCTTCCAAATATGTAGTCCTAAAGATATTGTAGATATGTTCCTGTTTCCTGACAGGTGATTTCTTTCACAGGATCCATGGTTTCCCACAAAACACCATTTTCGCACCTGATTCACTTCTTACGACATCTTGTAAATGAAAGATAGGTCTTTAAACTTTTATTGCATGTATAAATTAGCCATGTACCGTACCTTGAATATCAATTAAAATGAGTTCTTCATACCCTCGGTCACCGTACAAGTTATGCCAGAGCAAATACAAAGTATACAGACTTTCTTCTGAGAGCTAGATTGTCAATATTGAAATATATGTTCAATAGAACCAATTTTTGTGTCGCCTGCGAAGCATAGCGACACTTAGGGATCACTTTGTCCGTTGTCCGTCTGTCCGTCCGTCAGTCAGTCTGTCCGTCTGTCTGTCACACTTTGGGTGTCACAGCCCATAACTTTTGATTGGTAAGTGATAGGGCTTTGATATTTCACATGTGTATTCCTTCTGACAAGATCTTCCTACACATACCATAATTTTTGACCTAGTGACCTTGACCTACATATTTGACCTACTTTTCCAAAAAATTAAGAATGGATATATCTTTTGATTGGTTAGTATTATGACTTTGATATTTCACATATGCAATCCTTGTGGCAAGACCTTTCTACACATACCATAATTTTGACCTTGTGACCTTGACCTAGATATATGACCTACTTTTGAAAAAAAAAATAGATTCGCTATTATATCTTTTGATTGGTAAGTGATAGGGCTTTGATATTTCACATGTATATTCCTTGTAACAACGCCTTTCTACACTTACCATAATTTTTTGACCTATTGACCTTGACCTACATATTTGACCTACTTTTCAAAAAAATTAAGATTGTATATATCTTTTAATTGGTAAGTGATAGGGCTTTGGTATTTCACATCTGTATTCCCTGTGACAAGACCTTTCTACACAGACCATAATATTTGACCTTGTAATCTTGACCTAGATATTTGACCTACTTTTCAAGAAAAGTAAAATTGGCTATATCTTTTGATTGGTAGGTGACAGGGCTTTGATATTTCACATGATTTTCCTTGTAACAATGTTATTCTACACATACCATAACTTTTTACCTTTTGACCTTGACCTAGCTATTTGACCTTCTTTTCTAAGAAATTAAGGTTGTATATATCTTTTAATTGGTTAGTGAAATGTGTTTGATATTTCTTATGATGAGACCTTTTTGTTACCAATTTTTACGTAGTGACCTTGACCTCGATGATTGACACTCTTTTCTGAAAATTTGAGAATGACCATATCTTTTAATTTGTAATTAAGAGATCTGATATTTCAAATGAATTTCATTTGACAAGACTTTTCTACTGATACCAATAATTTTGATCCACTTTCTAGAATAATAATCAAACCGCTTCGCAGGCGACACAAGCATTCCTTGGATTGCTATTTTATTGTACTAGACACATGTTTCGGAAATTGAATCCTCGTCAGTAGTACTTAATTTCAAAGCAATTTGAATAAAGCCAAAGTGAATTTTCCTACCGCCATCTACAATATCAACTTTTGATTTCCTATTGCCAAAAATGAGCGGCTTCAAATTCTATGTAGGGTGTATTCAGAAGCGTATTAAAGTGAAACTATGGCAAAAGAATCGTTGGAGGGTAGGCGCAAGGAGCTTAATTCTAAACATGACAGTAATAAATTATGCCGAAAACCTCCTAAGGACAGAGCTATGCATGTCTTTTATATAAGCTTCTCAGTCGTGGATAAGTTTGTGATCGACTAACATAGTCACTGAGGAAGTTCTACGGTCGATACAGGGAACTCATACAATATCATGTTCCATTGTCAAGAATGGTGGATGATATTCTGTCGTAGACTATTTGAACTATCCGACCACATAATATTCTTGTATCTTAAGAAATTGAAGCAACCCGATGTGATATATCTGTCGAATTGAAGTGACAGGTGCATGTTTGGTCACTGTAGCATCAGTACTTTGTCAGATACTGAGCTATCCCAAAAACTTTAACCGATCACAGACGCGAGTCCTTCAACCGGAAAATGTAGGTCAGATGCAGCATCTGACGCATGGGTTCACCTCACCATCCCAAGATGAATCATTTATGCAAGTTTGGTCACTGTAGCAACAGTTCTTTTTATGATATTCTGTTACCCCAAAAACTTTAAACGCACACAGTCGCGAGTCACTGAAGCGGAAAATGTAGGTTCATATCAACATTCCAAGATCAATCACTTGCGCAAGTTTGGTCACTGTAGCATCAGTACTTAGTTAGATACTGAGTTACCCCTATAACTAAAACCGGACGCGGACGCGGGCACAGGTGGTATAGCATAATTAAGCTCATCTCAACGTCGTCGTCGAGGTGATCTAAAAAGGCAACAGGTGCTATTGAAATCATCTCATCCTTTTCGTCATATTAAAAAAACACAGTCGTTGGTACATCTTCATTGTTCCACGCATGATATCATATAGAAAAAATATTTCATTTATTGTTCCAAACATGATGATATAACATAAAACTAGACAATCATTCACAAGATTAACTGAGGAAACGTACAGAAAATATGAGTATTTTTACTGAACAAAAGTTAAGAAGTTGCTTTACACAGAGCTCAGAGCAAAACATATGATACCATCACTCTAAAAGCAAAGCTCCCTCCAACCTTTTAAGGAGCGTTTTCGGATAAACCGACGTGGTAAATAACATATCCTTAGCTATCGTTAACAATCCTTAGCTCGAGTGGACGTGGATCATTGCCATCCGTACCTCTCCGTAGCATATCATTGAGTCAAGAATACTTTTAAGGTCATACATTGTAGCTGGGTAATCAGGAAAAAAAAGGGTGAATATTTTTGGTATAAAAAATGTCAACATTGATACATGTAGCAAAAATATCAAATTTCTTTATACATGTAGCAAAAATATCAAATTTCTTTAAAGTTAATATTACCTATCTACTTGATTTATATTTATTTTATCACAATTTCATCATATAAAGTCAAAAATGTACATGGCTAGCACACTAAATGAAAATTAAAGTAAGTTGGTGATGTAAGGGTCAACTTCAGTAAAATTTTGCATGATAGTGACCTTTTATGTATAAAACATACTGACTGTAAGAAAAGTATATCAACTTACTGACATTTTCATGAACATCATAGTAAAATTATAAGTGCAATGTTTTATTGCTAGTATGCAAGAGTTATCTTTCTTGTACTATATTACATGCTATGTCTCTGTTGATATAATTGTTTTAATTCATGTACATATGGTACACTTAAATCATCACCATAGAACATATATATATTTAATTTACAATATGACCTATAACATGCTAAGGAGATGTAGGCTAAACAGGTAAAGTGTCTATGTAATGCCTATATAAATGTTACCAAAATAATTCATGTGCGTATGATGCACTGAAATTATGACCATAATACATGCATTTCAATATTAGCAGCATGAACCTCATTAATTGTTTAAGAAATAACAACGAGTCGCATGACGAGTGGAATTACTGGACAATGAATCACGGCTAGCTAGTTGTTATTTCTAGTCTAATACAGCACGTGAATGGGCGGAGCTTAGCGCACTGGAAGTTTGTTGGAGATGTTCTATGGTACATATCTGTATAGGGAAACAATTTCAAGTCATATTAGAATTACATTTTAGAGGCAAAATGAGAATAGATATCACACATGATCTAAGAATTGTTGGTTACTTGTGGTTTCCCCCTGAAATTTCTATGAAAGGGGACATCATAATTATTCAAGTCAGATAATCTCGCGCATGGGCTAGTCGGATATGACTACAACTGAGTCCTGATACGGCAATTCTGTTGATACTTACTTTTGTAATTAGTTTACTCTGGAAAGATGCTGAAGCCATCCCGAGTTACGATTTGTAAAGTGACCCAACCACTAAGAAAAATCTGACATGGCTTCAGTGATAATTTTGACATGTACATACTTTTTTTGCACAAAGCATTTCAAATATAAAAGATATTGGCAGTAAGTAAAATATATGAATCCCGTAATATTTTCACAGAAATGCATAATAAAACACAAACTTGATAGAGGACCTTGGTTACTTGCTTGCTTGCAAATGCTCATTTGAGCTTCGCTCGGGTGTGCTAAAAATACCCTTTATCAAAATTTTTCAAAGAAAACATTAATTTGAAAATTTGGTTAATAATGAAAAATCCTTTGCGAGTATTTGAAAATAATTTGCTTAGACATTTTAAATAAATTAACAAGTTTGATCGTCCTATAAAGAATGTGCTGGGAGCTTGAGTTATGAATCGTATTGTGCGCTTGTAAACGACCCATAGCTATCATTAGATCCGCACTTATCCAGAGCTTAACTAAGGGAACATTTGAAATCCATACCAAAAACGGGATACAATCTAAGGTGATCAATTCATATCTGAACTTTTATTTCTTAACCAAGTAACAAAAAAAAAAAAAAAAAATCCGCAGCGATCAGTACTTAAACAGAAGTCGTGTGGTAAGCGACCTATGGCCAAGAAAATGCGAAGCCAATGTTCGATCGTTTGTCGTTTAGGGGGCTTAATCAAAATTTAAAATCTATTACCCAGCGACCCAAATTACAATTAGGCACGGTCCATTTGATATTCTGAGGGGGGGGGGGGGGCTTGGGTTTTTTGTCGGAGCAAGATTATTTTTTTCGCCCCGGACCAGGGCAAAATTATTTTTTTCTTGCAAAGTTGGAGCAAGGAAATTTTTTTTAAACAAAGTGATGCGCCTTATTAATTAAGAATGTTTGTGTTTTATCAATAGAATTATTTATATTTTTACTCAAAACTCTAAATATTAATATATTAGTTTATTTTCATGCAAGTATTCAATTTACTTTTAAACAGAGAGATGAAAGATTTTTACAATACAATTCTCAATATTTTATATCAGATACATGTATATAACATGTATAAGAGGGTCTGAGGGGAATTAAGATCTCGACCTAGACAGATTTTTAAATTTGAATTGTAAATTGGTGAATAACTGACTGAAGTTCTCCTTCAAAGCTTACAAGAAGATAAAGTTAGACTCCATGGGATATATGCAACATGTGTTAATAGCAATACATAAATATTGATAATTTGATAATATATTTAAGCTTTTAAGGAAGCCCTTTTTCATTCACATACATGTATAACTTTTAATATGTGAAATATATGAAGTATGCCATTAGTAAATAATGGATTGATAGAAAACTATGGCGAGCGAAGCGAGCCAAAAATTTTTGATACAAATTGAAAATTGCGGCGAGCGAAGGGAGCCGGAAAATTTTCAAGAATTTTAGCGAAATTTTATGTTAATTCTTCAAATTCAGATTATTTGTAAGAGCAAGATTATTTTTTTCTGTCACACCATAAGCAAATTTATTTTTTCATCAAAATTGAGAGCAAAATTATTTTTTTTCGAAAAAAACCCAAGCCCCCCCCCCCCCCCCAGAATATCAAATGGACCGTGCCTTAGAAAACTTTAAGGAAAGACTAAAGTATTTTCTAGTACAGTAGTTACAATGTGTCATGAGCTAAGACATTTTGATCATGTGCCTGCATTTGGTACGGGGGATTATCTTTTCAATATAACCCTTGATTTTAAGAACTTTCCGTGTGTTTATCCTCCTCCTCCTCCTTTTCATCATCATCATCATCATCATCATCATCATCATCATCATCATCATCATCATCATCATCATCATCATCATCATCATCAAGGTCACCGTGTAACAATGGCCATATCCTAGTAAAGTGAAACTTATTCTTTCCATACTTCACACGATCTCGTGTTACATTAAAATCAGGTGATGATATAATAATTTCCTTGGAGTCATCACTTATATTAGTGCCATCTACTTCGATAAAGAATTTATGTTGAATATCTGGCAAACAATCTATAAAATTATTCCACCCTGTTGCTGACATTTCAACACTCCACAATTCTAGCCTTTCCAAATGGGCCATGTCGGAGGAAAGGAACAATCCTTCGTCGCCCAGTGTAACATGATCTAGCACTAATCTGCGTAAAAATATCAAGTGTCCTAGACCCAATCCTCTTTCAACTAAGCTCATACGATCTAGAACCAACACACGTAGTGATTTCATGATTTTAGAAGTGAGTTCTCTGACACCCAGGGTCACTTTAAAGAGTAACAACCTTCGTAATAAAGGTACATCTTCAAGGAGCGGTGGACAAGGACTTCCATCAGGGTTGGTTTGGTATAAATTCACATTATATAAACAGAGAGTTTTTAATGAAGGACCAAAAATCGTATGAATTAACCTATTCCTGCAATTGCCACCATCTACGCAAAGCATGAACAAATACCTTGTTTTGGTAACATTTGAGAGAAAGTTATTTAGTTCATCATTAGTGATACAGTTACTCCCTTCAAAAGGCACTGAAAGTAAGTACACGGATCTCAGGTCGCCATAGTTATCAGACAAAACTTTCTTAGCCAGCAATAATGCATCTATATCATGGTCGTTCTGGAGATATATATCTGATACATGAAATGTCTCTGGATATTCTGTGATTCCATACTCTATTTCCCTATACCAGCTTGCCTGTTGTTTGAACATTTCTTTCACTATGCTATTATAGCGCCATTTCGATTCTATATATTGGCAGATCATTGTGTCACTATATGTTACCCGCACAACCTCCTTTGATAAAGCGAAACCTAAGGCCGGACACATACCACATATAAACTTGATAACGTTCGATAACTCCATAATGGTCTTCACACTGGATAACTGTTTACAGAATAAGTCACTTATTCTTTTCTGTGTTACAATGTAAATACAAGCAAGGAATTCTTGTATCGTCTCATGGAAAAAATGAATATTAACATTCCTTCGTATAAGACTCGGTGCATCGCTTTGACTGATCAATCCAACATGAAGAGCAAACTGTAATTCTTTAACACCAATTTCTTTTTCTAACTTCCTACTGTCAAAAACAGTTGTCTTCTCGTTAGGTAGGAGACTATCATATGCTACTTTTCCAAGTTTCAACAATGCCGAAATAGAGTTAACAATATTTGCGTTTTCAGATAAAATTTTCGGCAACTGCAAACAGCCATCTGGTTCAGAGTCAGGTCCTATTTGAAGTTCATGTTTTTGAAATGCCCTCTCTATCAACATATTCAGCAACACAGAATAAAAGCTTGCCATACTTTTTCCAGTTTGTATTCCCTCATACCATAACTGTACACAAACAACAGCTAGTAATGGTATCTGCATAAATGTCTGAAGGCAATCTTTTTCTAAACGATTGACTATTTTCTCATATGAGGACCTATATTGAACATCCCCTGGTTTCAATTTATAATTCAAAAGTACATTTGAGATAACAGTACTCATTTCAGTTGCCCTTATACCAAGTATTTCAATTACTCTGTCGTCGCTTTCAACTAATTTTGATATTGCTGACAACGACCATGGTCGCATTGATATTAAGCATGATACCTTGCTTGACATATCCTCTATATTTGGCATTGCATAACATGTCAATTGTCGCACCGCCTCTTCATTTGGTTTCCACTCGTCTAAGCCATCGATGATAATTAGGCTTCTGTATTTCTCAGACGAAAGTACATCACGTATGGTTGCATGGCATAGCTTATCTCTTCCAAACACGTCTTGGCATATCATATCAGTAACGGAAGTTCGTTTAGGATTTACTTTAAACATTTGTAAGAAGAAAACAAAATCAAATTCATGCAAGGCATCTTCATACTTCTCTCTTTCACACTTTCCATGTTGAGATTCACTGTCTTTTTCACATTTTCTTTGTTCACTATTACACCATCGCTTTAAGATCCATTTACAAAATGTTGTCTTACCACGACCGGCATCACCTAAAAGGTAAATATTCTTGACTTCTCCTTCGTCACCTTTAAATATGGTATATGGATCTGGTTCTTCTCCTGTGCTCCGTGCGCATTCAGTATCTTCTGAATAATCTAAAAGCTCTGTGTCATTGCATCGATTAGAAATCACTAAATTGTATAATTGATTTGTAGGTAATTCGACCTTACCCTTTTCTTCGAGAGGCGATATTGTCACTATCTTGGTCATTTTTTCATTGCTTATTAGAAGTCTTTCTTTCAGTCTGCTGGGAGGAACTTTCAAATCTAATAAAGAAAAAAAACCAATATCATAAAGAAACAATAAAGAATAAAAGGCAATGGAAAATAGATATATCTAATACTAAGTTAAAGTCATCTTTTTATAGAATGGGAATATCGGACAAAATCTTCGGCAAAGTGTTGTTGACGTAGTAGTTAGCATGGTGGACTACGAACCCACAGGTCTTTGGTTCGAATCTCACCGTCGCCGGTCATTGCAAACCAATTGTAACCTTGGGCATGTTACTTTACGCTACGTTACACTCTCTCCACTCGGGAGTAAACTGGGCACCTGTCACATGAGAAGAGCTTGTAATGTGAATGAAAAGAAAAGTAATAACGCCTATACGACAGCTCTGCTCGTTTACCCACAAGGGAGTTGAGAATGCACTGGATTGTACAGATTCCGCCAGGGAGTTCATTGTAGAAGTCGCTTGAGGCTCAGGCGAACGAGACTATAAACCCCTACATTTACCTTTATGACAAGACACAAATACATGTACAAATATATATATTATACAGCCATCCTCACATACATCTCAACACATCAAATCACACAAGAAACGCTTATATGCATAAGGTAATCCACATTACACGGAACAATCAAATCGTTACATATAAAAACCTGCATTCAAACTCACAATATTCACATTTTGACCAAAATGTTATACCAAAAGAAGCAGCTTATGACAGAGCTTTGCCGTCCGGGAGATATTCCTTTGTTTTAGCATAATATGTCGAAATGTTTGAAGAAAAATTATAGTTTCGAGGGGCATTATCAACAAACTTACATCTTTGCTTTTTAATTCAAGATTTAATGAAATGTCAATAAAAGATAATAAATAATGAATATTAGTCGCAAAATATATGTATAAACATATGGTTTATGATTGATTATCAATCATAATGACAAGTCGGATATGTAAACCCGAGTCCGGCAGTAGTAACGCTGAGTTCATATAAATAATATAGTTACCTGGTTTTTTTATGCAAAAATACTATGTAGAGTTCGGTAACAATTAACACCGGAAAGAGACGTTTGTTCCGGCTAAAAAATAATACTGAAACAAAAAATAATTGGAAATCCTTCACAACATTGACTACGGAAACGGTAATCTACTGAATATATCGAACCTGTACGTAAACCACACGTCGTGTTTTCTTATATTTCTACCAAATCCTGCGTGTTTTTAAAATGTACAACCGTTTTGAAATATAAAAATATTTTTATGAGAAGTTGACGATAAGAATAACTTTTTATTGAAATGTAGCGTATATAGCAAAGAAAAGGAAGTATTGCTATCTAGTATTTCCAAACACTGTACCAATTTTTTCATATTTTTAAAATGAAAATCAACTCTTTTAGCTTATGTCAAATGATTATTATGCCTATGGTGTATATTTATTTCCAATGTAGCTACTGTAGCTTTGATTTATAAGAACTGCATGTATCCCCAGACTAAAATTTCACTTACAAATATGTATCCATATCATGAATAATTTCCTATTTTTCATTTTCAATATAAAATCTCTCCATTCAGCACTTGACACAGGATTATCAAATTTTAATTATAAGCATGCATCTTCATTTACATAAAGCTAAATTGTTATCAGGCACCGTCACCTGGTTTCATTTGCTGTTTGGAGACATCTGTACCCCTATTAGTACCTTATTTTCGATATTCTGTGTCTAGCAATGTATGTTTAATTATGTCTCTCCACTTAGCCCTACATACTGCACTGTCAAAGATAAACATATATTGTTCATCTATTGTATACGTCTCTATATATCAATAAAGCCTGTGTTTGTGAAAAACGAATGCCCCCGGTGGCATCTTCGTTAGTATAAACTTCATTTTCTGTTAAGTATGTGAAAGGTCAAGGTCAACAATTTTGGTATCAATGGAAAGGTCTTGTCACAAGGAATACACATGTGAAACATGAAAGCCCAATCACTTACCGTTCAAAAGTTATTCCGAATATTAAAGTTTTTGAAAAGTAAGTAAAAGTTCAAGGTCAAGGGACGAAATCAAAACTTTTGGTATCAATAGAAAGGTCTTCTCACAAGGAATACACATGTGTATGTATACATTGCCAACTTAAATACGAAACCTCTGTTCTTTCTGATATAAAAGGTACAGCCGGGGTTATTTGTTAATTGCAATTGTTTATGAACAAGTCCATTAGTTCACTAGCGTTTAACATTTGAATCTCCATTCAAAAATAAATAATCATGATACGGTTTAAAGATATAGCATAATAATATGTTTACTGTATTAAGCGATAAGCTTACGTTAAATTTAGGGTTAAGGTCAGAAGGTAGAATATACAAGATGAAAATTTATGCAATTATCCCTGTAATTCACCTTGGCCTTGTTATTCAAACGATAAAACAGTAATAGACCATTTTCCGAAATTGAAAGAAAGCTCAAAATGTCCGAGACAACATCTTTTGGCGTGGTTTTTCATTATAACGTCACTGTTGAAAGACGCAATTCCATTGTGACGTAACAATGAAAAGGTGCGCTAAAATTGACTTACTCGGACATTTTTCGTCATTTTGTAACATTATGAATTTAGGTAAGTGGTCTATTGACTATACTTACCAACAGTTACTTCTAACTGTGAAAGCATCTCTTTAACTTCCTGTTCTTGTTCCCGAGCGGCTTGAGCTGTATGTTTGACAGTATGTCCAAGTTCCCGTCTTTCTTCAGCTGCCTCTGCCAAACTTTCCTCCATCTGTGTCATTTTCTCTGCAGTCTCTTCCAATTTTTTCTTCACTTGTTCATTGTCCTTCTCTGCTTTTGTCACTCTCTGTTATAATGTACATTTGTAATTTAATGATTTTAAAGGAATAATTTTTCTTTAAAAAAAAACATATCTCACCTATCCTGTTACGTCTTTCTGTATTTTTTGGATATAACTTTCACAGTCTTAGTTCATTGTGTAAATTGAGGATCAAGTACCCAAAACGTACATGTCTTGTCCATGCTACAAATTTATATGTTCTTAACATGATGCATTAAATCAAAATGTGTAGTATTGTTCTTTTTTTCAGATTCTTTCACAGCCTCACAAAAACCCTTTATGGGGATTCGAGTATCTTTATTTTGACACTGTTTTAATTCTTAGATTATAAAGTGTGGGTCCTGTAGCATCATATCCCACCCATCCTGCTACGTCTTTTGGTACATTTTTGACATAATAACTTTCATACTCTTTGGCCATATTACGTTGTTTAGACTGAGAATCACTGACGATGGTTAAGTACCCGAAAGGTCCATGTCTGGTCAATTTATCTGTTATTAAGTGATGCTCTTGAATCTGAAAGACGTTAAACATTTGTACGACTTGGTGAGTGTCACTACTGGTTGACTAGGAGTCCTCGAGGGCACATTTAGCCAAGTTCGATCACCTTCGGATGATTGTTTCTTCAACGCATTCGAAATTTTCTGTTATCAAAATTTCTTGAAATCTCAAAAATGTGGGTCATGTAGCATCATATCCCACCATTGCTGCTACGCCTTTCGGTACATTTTTGACATACATACAACATATGCAACTATTTAAGGCAATACATTGTGATACTCTTAAATTTTGTGAATGGGCGATGACGTCACACGATACCCGAACTACCTTAAATATAAAGTCAAATACTTACCTGATGAATACGCATATATGTCGAAATTTAGCTAATAGCAAAGCAAAATGTGCATTAATCTGATTTCAAGATCAAGGTCAAGATACCGTTTACGAATAATCTGAAAGATGCATTAAATTTTGGTCTCGAAAAGATCAAATGTTAAACGTCTTTCAATTCAATAGCATCATTTAAAACCTGATAAATTTACAGCATGGACCGACATGCACGTTTCGGGTACTAAACCCTCGTCAGTGATCCTCGGTCTAAACAATGTAATACGACAAACTATGAATAAACTATTTAGTCAAAATTTTGGAGGAAGCGAATGTAGCATACTTAATAATTAGAAACAAGCTGTCACATATGTACTCCCTTCCGAAATATGATCAATAAATGCTTTAAAATGGGTACCCTAATACAACATAATTTTCTCTGAAGAATAACGAATGCAAACACGTGTAAGTACTTTTTTTGCATAAGGTTAGTACTCATGGTATCAAAACAAAAACATGGCGGACGGATAACACATGGGACGAAAAGGAATGGACAATCGGTATTATTAGAATCTGAGAAGAGAAACAATACAATGAAAAACAGTATTAGCTTTGATTTGGACAGAAGCAATAGACCTTAGAGGACGACTGTGACATTAAAACTGAAGTCATATGAGAAAATAGCTACAGGGATCAACAGTGTATATGAACATGTCGTTCTAGTTGTTGTATTTATAAATTGTATAGATATCAGTTTGATGTGTATATATTTTCACAGTATTTTTATACTTATATATGTTCACAGTTTTTATCTACTTATGGAAAAAAACCTGAAAATCATAAGTAAATAGATGCAAATCGCCTTCCATGATTTGGTACATATGTGTAACAGACTTCACCTGCCTTTCATTCAAGCGTCATAAATAAAAGTGTTCAATTGTCCAAGTTTGACATGGATATGGGAACGCAATATGATATCTACATACGAGATCAACCTTTAATTTACAATTTAATAGAATATTAGTACGACCTCAAATAAGTAATTTCTTATTTTACTATCGTCAGAATTTCAAAAAGACAGTGAACACGTGGCTTACTACACGTTTCTTAGTAATCCCACGATGAAAATTTCATTCAAAAGATTGGCTGATTGCAGTAGCGTGCTCACTCTGACCTGAATATAGGACATAATCCTACATACTGTATACATGTATGCAAATGAAAATTTCCGAAAATCACCGAAATTGTGTGTATCCGAGAATAAAAATGTCTATAAAAGAAAAATTTGAGAGATAATTTATGTAATTAACTTATAGATATTCAAATGGTAATACATTTAACCTATTTACGGTAAAATTTCGTTATTGACATATCATTCCCTGCAAATTCATATGTACCTTCAAACAAAACAAGTCCCCTCCCTATCAGTGTTAAATGTCTTCAAATTCATTAGTCCCCGATCACGTGCCCTTTATTCTACTCTGTATATCGGAGCGTTGTAGGATAAACTCAGAGAGAACCCCATCATAAAAATGTGGAGTAACTGTTATACCGCCGGGAATCGCACTTCACAACATGTGAGTTCAAATAAAATCTTGGACATTGAATTTGTGGCTCGTAATGCAATAGAATACATTCTTCTGACTTATTCTGTCTTTAACCGATTGTTTTGTGTAAGTGACATTTTGATAACTTAATATTTTTTTTTATTGAAACAACACAATGTTTAGCCTGTCAAAAGGCGAGATTACATGAACTGTAGTCAAGTTTTTCAGAATGCTTAGAGGTTGATGTAACTTCGCAGTGTTAGAAATAAATGACGTTACAGTCGCTACGTGAAAACAGACTTTATCATCGAATAAAACAAAGGAGGGGATCTCCAACAACACCAGGTTGCAGCATCCACAACAAAACCCCAAAACACTCAATGCAAAAACACAAAGCAGACAAGCACAGAAAGAGACGCATAAGGAACGTCAACGCACAACACAGAAACATCAAACACAAAGGACTACTCATAGGCCAACGAGGCCAATGGGCAACCGGTGCCGACTTAGGACGGCCATCTGCAACGGAAATAGCAGAAGGTGCGGTTATCCTAGGTTACGTGCGCACAACCCTCCCACTTTTCCGATTACCCAGAGGTCTCGAAGAACGTAAAATTGAGGTGTAAAACAACCCCCTCACTGTCGGATGACCACATACAAACAAGACCGCAAAACACAGGGGCCCAAGCAACCGAGATGAATGTGTAAATGGATATCAAAAGAGGGCGCACGTAATACAATCCGTGCTCTGCCGGCGCGAGCTCATGTAAGTTATCACCCGAGGAGTTCGACTGACATTCAGAGAGGACAGGTGGTCGGGGCCCTGTCTTCTCTAAAGAGGTTTGGACAGGGCCCGTCATGGAGTCCCGTCGTCACAGTCAGTCAGAGTGCAAGTTTTAAGAATGCGCTTGTACAAGACTGTAGATTGGTCAAGTATCAAGCCTAGTGTCCGTCTGTTGACATTAGGATCATATCCACGGTATAAAAGGCGTTTGATGATTCTGACGCATTTTCGATAGTGATGTGGTCTATCTTTGATCCTTTTTATCTTGTTAATAATGTCACCATAAGATGAAGGTTGTGAAATACCCAAAGTAATATACTCTTTTGCCTGTATTGGTCCGAATTTCAGAAGAAGTTGACAATAATTTTTGTAAAATTTCCAGAAAGTCTTTACTAGTTTGTGAAAGCGAAAACCTTGTCCTAAAAGTTTCTTGGTAATTTGTAAATTTCTACTATGGAAATCCAAAACATCAGTACATGCTCTAGCATACCGGATGAGCTGTGAAATATAGATACCATAGGACGGTAATCAAGGAACATTACCGTCAAGCCTGGGGAAATTTACTATGTTAAATCCAAAATCATCTCTTTTGTCATACACACTTGTATGGATCTCTCCATTAACAATTTTGATATTTAGATATATAAAAATGGTGTTTCTGTGTTTGAAACGTTTGCCTTGTTTAGAATCAATTATTGTTATCGTTGTAATCATTTTTATGCTTTTCAAAAACAGGATTGTCGATAGTAAGAATATCATCCAGGTACCTAGAAGTACCAATGAAACATTTCACAACATCATTTTTTCTTTGCTTTTGAAGATTTTGGATAAATTCTTTTTCATACGTGTATAAAAATAAATCTGCAACAAGAGGCGCACAATTAGTATCCATTGGAGTCCCTAGAGTTTCTCACCAAATCTTACATAAATATTGTCCAAAAGGAAGGACAAGGCAATACACAGGTCACCACATGTCCATGATTTGTATGATTTGTAATCTGTGGCGGAAAAGAAACCCTTCGATTCAGAAGTACAAATATACGTTTTAAGACATTGGTCACTTAAATGGATTATTAACAGCAAATTCGTCGTCCAAGTGTTTACTTTTCCTCAGAATAATGTTAATTGAAAGATTAGCAAGAATTCCGTTGTTTTCGAAACTCAAAGCCAACCAATAAATAAAATTGGGATAAATAGTTAGTGAACTCGAATTACTTCCAAATAAACAAATTAAACTGTTGTTTCCTAAATGTAGCATATATCAATTCAATGTTTATTCAAGATGAACAAGAATGAACAAGTTTTTAAAAATTGTATATAGTATTTAGAGAGCACAGTAACAACATTCTGGTAAAACTTATTTAAACTTAGTGCAACGTATTGCTGTTGACGAAAAACTACTACAAACCTCCTCTACGACTTCAATTCTTTTTCCATCAACAAGCACTTTCCTGATTTCCCCTAATTCACCGGCATTCATAATTCGAGTTTCAAGTTCTTGTATCATACTCAATGTATCTGTATACACTGTAGGCGACACGTTATTGGCAAGGTCAAGGAGAGCAAACCTTACTCTGTTCCAGTAACCATTGTAAGTTAACACATCCAATTGTGCTCTTTCGGCATGAATTATTTGATTACGGATGGTACGTATGGTCTCAATGTGTGACATGTTGATTCTGGCGTGTCGAGAGCAAACGTTCTTTATAAAAAGGCAACATAATGTGATGTCCATAACGTCTGATGTGACACCGGGCTTTGCGTCATATTGGCATGGACAGTCCCCTGTATATCCTGTACGACATGACGACGAGTTCTTTAGGAAAAAGAGATCCCATTGTGATCTGTTCATAGGAGTTGACTTGCTTTGTATAAGTCTACAACAACATCTTCTGTTCATCAAATGAAAGATATCATGTTTGTTTTTATCCAGGAAGTCCTGCAGAGTTGTAGATCCATGCTTTGTATGGTAATCATTGATGACCATTCTTAATGTAAATGGACACACGTTGAGTAATAATAAACTCATGCGTCCATAACGAGCTTCGTCAGAGTGACTCATCATTGAAACGTAATAATAAAACATGTATAAAAATACTTTCATTTCCTAACTTTCTCTGGAATTTTCACATTAGTTTCTGAATTTTCCATCGAAACAATAGAGTATACGGTCCCTCTTCAAGAAAAGGCAACGTGTATCAAAAATTGTTCGCGCACTGAGTTAACACATCTATACAGATTCTCGTAGGCTTTAATCATAAAGTAAATTTTTCACATATGTTATCAATTTGTAATCTGGACACTGTATAAATACACTTCCTTAATACTTGGAAACTAGCTATGCCGACGACAGTCTACAATAATTACTCTTTCCTCTTAACCGATGAAAAATAATATGGCATACGTATCATGTGTATTATTACTTCCTCAATATTAATGTATATGTATTTTACCACAAGAGAATAAACATTAAAGAAGTACCTATTAGCTATTCAGTCTCAAAGTAGAGAAGGCAAGGCAAAATTATTAGAATTTCCACCTCAGAATGAATAACATTCCGAAATGAGACCAGGTGCCCGGTTAGATTCATCATCTCCTGATTGCATGCAACACCCGTTTTTTCTTGTCAAATCTTGTCAAATTCAGTGATTGTCTCGATGTACATATTGATCTACACATCAGATAAGTATTTCTTGTTTGGTGATGATGACTGCCATTCAATCACAATGCAGAATATCACTGATCAGTCTGGAAAGGGGGATCTGATATGCTTTCATTTTATCGCCGTAAATATTTTCCTCAAAGATGATTAAAGCAGTTGTGCAAAATGACCCAGAACAAGTAGCTTACCAGCAAGCCATGTGGGTCTTGCTATGAAATCTTCATATTTGGAACATGCCCTGGCGTACCGTATAAGCTGGGGAACGAAAGAAAGTAGGGATCTCCAACAACACTCAGTTGCAGCACCATCAGCTAAACCCCAAATACCCATTGCCAAAACACAAAGCAGACACTCACAGAATGAGACGCAAATGTTACAATGAACGCCAAATCATATAGTAACATCAAACAAAGATGACTACACATAAACAAAGAGGCAAATGGGAAATCGGTGCCGACATAGGACGGCAATCTGCCACGTCAGTAGCAGACGGTGTGATTATCCTGGATTACTTGCGCATAACCCTCTGACTTTCCGATAACCAGAGGTCTCGAAGAACGTACAATTGTTGTATAAAACAATATTCTCACTGTAAGATGACTTCACACAAACAAGACCGCAAAACGCAAGGGCCCAAGCAACACAGATGAAAATGTTGATGGATATAAGAAAAGGGCGTACGTAATACAGTTAGTGCTCTGACGGCTTGCTCATGTATGTTATCAACCGAGGAGTCCAACTGACATTCGGAGAGGCAAGGTGGTTGGGCCCTGTCTATTCAAAATTGGTTTAGACAGGGACCAGTCATGGAGTCCCGTCGTCACAGTCAGTCAGAGTGCAAGTCTCAAGAATGCAATGGTACAAGACTATAGACTGGTCAAGTACCAAGCCTAGTGTCCTATGGTTATGCTGTCTACCTTTGATCCTTCTTATCTTGTTAATAATGTCACCATAAGATGCAGGTTGTGAAATACCCAAAGTAATTTACTCTGTTGCTTGTATGAGTTTGAATTTCAAAAGAAGTTGACAATATTTTTTGCAAAATTTCCAGAAAGTCTTTACTAGTTTGTGAATGCGAAAACCCTGACCTAAAGGTTTCTTCGTAATTTGTAAATTTCTACTATGAAAATCCAAAACGTCAGTACATGCTCTAGCATACCGAATTACCTGTGAAACGTATATACCGTATGACGGTAATCTAAGAACTTCACGTCAAGCCAGGGAATATTTGCTATGTTCAATCCAAATAAACATTACTATGTTCAATCCAAAATCATCTCTTTTGTCAAACACACTTTTATGAATCTCACCATTAACAATTTTGATATTCAGGTCCAAAATCAGTTTTTCATTATATGAACGTCTTCCTTGTTTAGAGTCAATTCTTATTGATAAATAAGATTTTTGTACTTTTCAAAAACAGGATTGTCGATAGTAAGAATATCATCTAGGTATCAAGAAGTACCAATGAAACATTTCACATCATTATGGGATCCCTACAACCTGCTTGTAGAGGTATTCACCATATCTTACATACATTTTGTACAAGACGAAGGACAAGGCAATACACAGGTCACTACATGTCCATGATTTGTAAGATTTGTATTCTGTAGCGGAAAAGAAACCTTTTGAGTCAGATGCACAAATACCGGTATAAGTTTTCCTCTCTCGAGTAATGCATCATTTGATGAGTTAGGACAATCGATCATTAATTTTGTACCTAAGAAGCGTAGTGTACATATTTGAAAAGATGTATAAAGAAATCGTATTGGCTTGAAAATTTCAATATTTCATTTTTGTCAATCACATCCCCTGAATTTTTAATAGAGCAAAAGAAATTTACTGAAATCCTGTTTAGAACAGTCTCACAATATTTTGCTAAGTCTTCCTTTATCGCCGTGAATGTCGATGTCAGATTTCTAGACAAAATTGTAGTTGAGCAGTTGCTAGAATTAGCAATGTATGTTGAATGAAGATATTTCACTGTTGTGTTTGCTCAAAGTGTTGGGGACACTTTCATTGCTTTTGATATGATATTAAATTTTGTAGACGAAAGTTCCGAAACTAAAGTTGAAATATAGTAACGTTTTCAAATGATTATGGTATTGTTGACTGCTTTATCTACAGGAACTAAGACAAATTTTTCAATTTTTCATGTAAATTACGTAATTTGGATTTGAAATGTCTTTCAGATTTAGAACTTGGATTTTCAAAAAGATGAGGATTTTTGTGGAAGTTATCAATTCGAATGTCAGTAATATCCAAAATGAGGTTTTTTTCCTTGAATTTACCTTAAATAGTTAAAAACGCCATAAGCAGGAAAAGACGGAATATCGCTTCCCATAAAAGGGAAGTTAGTTATGTGAAAGCTGAAATCATCACGCTTGTCATACAGTGAGGTGTTCAAATGGCCATTTGCATCGAAAGATAGAAGTATATCCAAGTTCGACGCGGATTTGTCGCTCTCGGTTGTTTCCTTATCTCTAGTTCATGAAGACATGTGCCATGTAGATGAGTTCAGATTATTGATTGACAACACGTCATCTCTGTACCTGAAGGTAAAATTGAACTGAGATGCGAGGTGCTTTCGCCCAGTCGAGAGCAAGGTATGGATGAAGTCACCTTCGTCCACAAGCAGTGGGGCGCAATTGGTACCCATGGGGATGCCAATTGTTTGCTGGAATACAGAAATTAGGTTCATCGGTGTATGTTTATTCATGGGAACGTCTTTTAAAAATGAAATATATCAAATTTGGACTTTGAGTTTCGTAGGGATATATATTGTATTCGATACTTTGAGTTTCGTACATATATGATATTGTATTTGATATTTAACACACATACAAACACACTCATACACGCACACACATATATGCACACACATACATGCACACAAAACACACATTTTGAGTCGTAAATATATTTCACATTTCTACATCCTTCAATTTTGTAACCATTTAGTCTTGTGGCTTATGATAAAATCAAGTTTAAATAACTTTATGTTCTACAATTTCGTATGTAGAAGAAAAATCTACGTTGATTTCCTTGATAAAGACAAACAAATGTTAAAGGCTAAATGTACAATCACACTGCCTATGTTAAATTCTACTTAGTTGAGCTTCCTTCCTCGTCTAGAATGCAAAATATTAAAATCCCTCGTCACATGACACTCTATATTACTTCTTCTTTGTATCTGTTTCGCTTCCATGTAAATGGAATTCTAGCAAGTCAGCTTTAAGACAATTTTCGCTTTAAGACAGTGACAACATTTATATGGCTGTTATTCAATCTAATCTATCAGATCTTAGAGAATATGCCATTGACGACAATAAAAAAGAAATATTAGCAATACCATTTAAATTATTTAAGAGGTTTTAATCTCCCTGAATACATATTGAGCGTCATCAGTAGAATGCAGATCGATTTGGTTCCTCTCACATACTGTTATTAGACAACATTTTAGCAGTTGGTCAAATATGTTTCGGGTGTACATTGACTTACTACTTTTATGAATATTCCGTCTTTTTCTCATTTGCTTTAACGATAGAAACGTAGATAGGTTTCATGCTTACGTCACAGAATATATATTTCAATTTCATATTATAAACTCTAACATCTTTGAATTTTTACTTTAATAGTTCATAGTTCTTTATCAGTGATGGCGTCAGATTGTCTTCATTGCCTAATAATATACTCTGGAGAAATGATTAAATCAATATTTGATCAGATCTACATGAAGTCCTATACAAAAAATAGTTGATCTTCATTCACAAATGTCACCTTCTACAACAATTTCATAAACACCAAAGAAAATTTGGTAAATTTAATACCCTTCCTTGAATATACCTTAAATAGTTTGGATTAAAATCTATATTGAGGAAGACGTATGAAAATCTGAAGCTCCTAGCCTATTATTACTTGTATCTGGGCTTAATGACTTTCACACTCCTTTGCCTCATTGGTTAAGTACCCGAAACGTGCATGTCTGATCCATGCTGAAAATTAATCTGGTTTTTAATTAAAAAAATAAACATTTTAAAAGAAGTACCGATCAGTTATTCAGTCTCAAGGTCGAAAAGGCAAGGCAAAATCATTAGATTTTCCATAGGAACGATTGCGAACCTAGGAATGAATAAAATTCCGAAGTGAGACCAGGTACTCGGGGGAGTCAGCGTCTCCTGATTGCATGCTACACCCGTCGCAACAGCTCTATGGAAACCTGTCAAATTCGGTGATTGTCTAGATGTACATATTGGTGTACACATCAGGTAAGTATTTTTTGTTTGGTGATGATGACAGCCATTCAATCACAATCCAGAATGTCACTGATTATTCTGGAAAGGGGGATCTGATATGCTTTTATTATATCCCCGTAGCGACCGAAGAACTTCCTTAAGGATTATTTCAGCCGGTGTGTGATATAACCCTGAACGAGTAGCTTGCTTGCACGTCGTCTGGCTCTAACGATGAAATCTGCATATTTAAATGATGCTTTTGGATTGATTTAAAGACGTTCAACATTATAAGTTTCAAAAGAGAAGCCCGCCTTTATTACTTGCAATATAACCGTACATATGGTTCCCATAATGTATCTACATAATGAATTAATATATTTTGTTTTGTCATATTTCTCGTTTCATGAAACTATATTGATTAGAAATGAGTGTATAACTTCCTGATTGAACTTGGACATGCATACAATTTATGTTGAGTGCCTTTTTTCACTTCTCTTAAATACTTTGACCTACATACACTTGATACTGAGTGCCTGTTTCATCGTGTGAATTTAAATCGAAGAGTATGAAATGATACAAATGAATCATGTTGTTCATAGACAGTAAGGGTTTTAAATCATTTACCTGACATGTTTTCCGTAGCACTTCCTACATAGACATAAGACTAAGACAGTGCATTTTTGTTGACATTATTTTCATTTTCGTTCATAAACATCGACGGTGGGTGCGGATAGCCAAACAGGGGATGCTTACACCTCCCGGGCACCTAGTCCCATCTCTAGTTTACGAAGGGTCCGCCACTGCTCAATTCGGTGCTCTATTATGAGTGCTGTTGAGATTGTCGTCAGGATCTTCTTTATCTCATTGTATGACAAACATGATCTCGATTTTAGTTTAAATTATGTCTTTTGAAACCCTATGACAGTGAGTGAAATGAAGCTTAGAAATTCAAGGATAAGATTCAATTTACAAAGATATATATAACAATAAAACAAAAAGATATAAGGAAAGAAGTAGAGAGATTCCATGTACACATTTCAGATATCACATCCGCCTCGAAAATAGCAAAAGGTGTGGTTATCCTTGATTATGTACGCGCAACCCTCCTACTTTTCCAATTACCCAGAGGTCTCAAAGAACGTACAATTGTGGCGTAAAACAACCTCCTCACTGTCAAATGGCCACACAAAACAAGACTGCAAAACGCAGGGGCCCAAGCAACAGATGAATATGTAAATGGAATCCGTGCTCTGCCGGCTGTAAGAGCTCATGTTTGTTATCACCCGAGGAGTCCGACTGACATTCAGAGAGGACAGATAGTCAAGGCCCTGTCTCTTGCTTCCTTTGGCTTCCAAACTAGCAATTTAGATTTAGATTTACCATACTTATACTGCATACTAAAATGCATAAGAATCCGTACAAACAACGTTTCATCGCTGGTTCCTCAAAATGTTCTACCAAATCTGTATCGATCTTACTCACCAAAGTTTTATCTGAAATCAAATCTGGGCTTCAAAAGTATTGTTCGACAGTATATTCTCGCAGTGGTATCAACCAGATGTGGATTTTAAAGAATTCGAAGGAACTCTTAGAACATCTGAAATTCACTCATTTTAGTAAAGTTCATTTGATCAAAGCCTTTGATTTTTCGACACTTTACATTACAATTCCACATTCTAAATTGAAAGAAAGACTCGCAAAAAGTATAAGTAATGCGTTTACAAGTAAGAACGGCAATCGCAAATACAAATTTATTGTTGTGAACTATGACAAAACCTACGTTGTAAAAGAAAAGTCTGATTCTGAAAATAAGTACACTGAAACAGATATTATTCAGATGTTAAACTTTTTGATCGACGACATTTTTGTGGTGTTTGGAGGAAAGGTCTTCCAGCAAATTGTCGGAATTCCAATGGGGACCAATTGTGCCCCACTCCTTGCCGACATTTTCCTTTACTCATTAGAAGCTGAATTCATTCAATCTTTAGTCTCTGAAGGGAAAATATACTTAGCTTCTGACTTCGACTTCACTTACAGATACATAGACGATGTGTTGTCCATCAATAATCCAAAATTCGCGGATTACCTGAGGAGTATCTTTCCTTCAGAGCTTGAAGTCAAAGAAACTAAAGAGACAAATAATTCAGCATCCTATTTGGACATTATGTTGTCCTACGACACTGATTGTCACATGACAAACGTAACGACTTCAATTTCAGCATTACAAACTTTCCTTTTCTGAGTAGCAACATCCCTTCATCTCCAGCTTATGGCGTATTAATATCTCAATTAATACGCTATGCCAGAGCAAGTACCAAATATACGGATTTTTTCTGAGAGCTAGGCGTCTTTCAGATAAGCTTCTCAGTCAGTGATATGTTTGTGACCGACTAACATCGTCACTGAGGAAGTTCTACGGTCGATATGGGGAACTCGTAATACACTGTGATGTCCCACTCTCCAGAATGGTGGATGATATTTTGTCATAGACCATTTGATCCATCCAACCAAAGATTGTACTCTATATCTTCCGAAATGGAAGTAACCGGATGTGACAGTTCTACTGAATTGAAGCGGCGGGTGTTGCATGCAAGCAGGAGATGCTTACTCTTCCTGGGCACCTGGTCTCACTCCCATATCTGGAGTTCGCTTCTTCTCATGCTTTGGAAGTTTTTGTTTGTTTGCTTTGGTTCCTGTTTTGTGCTGATTTTGTATGCCTTCGGTTTCTGATTTTCTGAATTATCGATTTTATGCTGTATACAGGGATATGGTCATTATCCATATTTGTCACTTCTCTAAAGAGGTATGGACAGGGCCCTCCATGGAGTCCCGTCGTCACAGTCAGTCAGAATGCAAGTTTTAAGAATGCGCTGGTACAAGATATTAAGGTCCAAAAATGGTGTTTGTAACTTTTGCCTTGTTTAAAATCAATTCTCGTAAAAAATAAAAATTTTGTTCTTAAGTCCAAAATCAGTGTTTCATTGTATGAACGTCTGCCTTCTTTAGAGTCAATTCTTATGGATAAATACGATTTTTATACTTTTCAAAAACAGGACTGTCAATAGAGGCGCACAGTTAGTACCCATAGGAATTCCTACAATCGGATAGAGTGTCTCATCAAATCTTATATAAATGTTGTCCAAAAGGAAGGACAAGGCAATACACAGGTCACCACATGTCAATGATTTGTATGATTTTTTTTCTGTGGTGCAAAAGAAACCCTTTGATTCAGATTACAGATATTAGTTTCCCCTCTCGATCAAAACACCATTTAATGAGTTCGGACAATTGATCATTTATTTTTTCGTGAGGAAGCGTGGTGTACATATTAGAAAAGTCGTTTGAAGAAATCGTATTGGCTTGAAATTTTTTTGATTTCATTATGTCAATCACATCCCCTGAATTTTAACAGACCAAATGAAGTTAACACCATTCCTGTTCATGACAGTTTGACGGTATTTGGTCATGTGTTCCTATATAGCCGTGAGCTCTGACGTCAGATTTGTAGACAAAATTGTATTTGAGCAGTTGCTAGAATTAGCAATGTATCGAAATTTTTAAGGAGACTTGCGAAGTTTTGGTATGCAGTATATTGTAGGGACATCAAATTTAGAAATAGGGATGTTAAATGAACAAATTTCACTTTTATGTTTGCTAAAATTGTTGGGGACAAGTTCATTGCTTTCGATATAAGTATGAGAGAGCATGTAGCAGTTCGTGTCTGCCACCGTTGCGAGCAATGATCAGTAGATCTTTGATGTTACGATGTCCTCTAGCTCTCGCCTTTTATCGTGATACATTTACTTCTTTTTTGTGTTAGGGTGGATTGAGAAGACATTTAATATTGGTTGAGGTCGAAGAATTGTTTCCTTGTCCATAAATTTGATCGTTTAAACCAAGGGGGTATGCAGTCTGACGTTTGGTTATCTAGGCAAGTTCAGCTTGTTAACAGCTGTTTTTTAATTTCAGTTTTACTCCACATGGAATGTTGTTGAAACTGCATTTATTTGCTCTTTCGACGTTTCGGTCGCAGGCCTTTTTCAAGAAAATGAACGTTTAAAATCAATTAATCGTATTTTCTCAATCTACTCATCATTCAATTGAAACTTGTTGTGAGCAGTGACTTCTTTTTTCTCCCATTTGCCCCCATGTTGGATAGAGTTTGCCCATAGGGACGCGTCATGTAGGGTCACTGTATCCCATATGCCCCCCGCGTGACTTTTGACGTCGGCCGTATAGGCCGTATCCATATTATGACGTCGTTATTATCCATTATGACGTCATGATTTTTGCAATAAAAGCGGCAACCTCTCAACAAAAACGTCGTTTTAAAACTCCTTTTCTACATTCTAATTCTTATTAAACCGATTAAGGCTAAGGACTTCGGTTTATTCTTTCAGAATAAACCATTTTTGAGGGCGCTGAAAACGAATATTCCTTTATTTTTCGAATTCGAGAAAGTTGACGATTTCATGATTTCATGGAATTTCAAGAAAGGTCCCTAGAAATGGGAGAAAAACGATCAACCATATGTTTATCATGTGGGATGAGAAAAGCCCACCCTCGGCAAGCCTCGTTCCCTGACCAGAAACCAGACCCCTCGGGTGGGCTTTTCTCATTCCACATGACAGCATATGGTTGATAGTTATATTCTCTCATACCCGCGTATGTGTTACAGAGTAGGCCAATGAAATACAGCTATATGAGCTACTTCTGTATCACATATCACGTGACAGCTGTATCACATATCACGTGACGCTATTGTTTCGATTGTTTACGCTATTGTGACGTCATGATTTCAGCCCGCAAAACAAACAAGTTAGCGGCGACGTCGCAATAAAACATCGATTTTAAGATCGTTTTACAATGTACTCTTGGGTTTTATTTTGAAAAGCCTAATATTCGTAGTTTATTCTTATAGAATAAACCCTTTTCGGGGGCGCTGAATTCGAATATCGCAAAATTTTCGCGAATAGATCAACTTGACATTTTTTAAATTTCGTCCCTTTTCTTTCCGTTTTGTTTTTGACCCTTAGATATGAGAGAAAAATACTCTTTCATGTTATTCCATGAAAGATACATCGTTTCCACCCTCGGGGTCTCAAAATTTTGCAAAACCCTCGGCAAGCCTCGGGTTTTACATGATTTTGAGACCCCTCGGGTGCAACCGATGTATCTTTCATAGAAGACCATGAAAGAGTCTTATAATCCCATGTGACGTTGATCATTGTCATTTTGGCGCGTCACGCCCGTACCTTCTAATGCCAAAATGACAATTAGTCTAGGTGCCATTCACGAAACCCAAAAATTTGTTACGCACAAAATGTTTTTGCATGAAAGTGTTGTCAATACCCTCTTATTTGATAATCCGGCTGATGCCACTCTGGCATCCTTGGGCATTTCGAAATTTTGGGGTAAAATGGAATTTTTCGAAGAAAAACCGTTGAAAATAGGAAAAATTTAATTATTTTTTCCATGCTGCAGCTAGATCAACAAAATTGGTACCAAAAGAACGACAATTTTATTGTCTTTATGTCTCAAGCTCAATTTACCAATTTACTTGTCCATAAAATGGGGAAAACTATGGATTTTCGATGAAAAATCGTTGAAAATTGGGAAAACACCATATCTTTTTTTATTCTGTAGCTAAATAAACAATTTTGGTACCAAACGCACAATAAATTTATTGCCTTTCATTTTAATTAATACAGAAGTCAGATTTGCAATTTGCTGGTACGAAAAATTGGGAAAAACAACTACTCTTTGATGAGAAATCGCTGAAAATTTGCAAAATGCAATGACTTTTTCAAACTGTAGTATGAGGTTCTGCAATTATGGTACCAAAATAAAGGTTTTTGTTATTGTCTTTTATTCTGAATACATATTAAGCAACTTGCTCATAAATAAAATGGGAGAAGAACAATGAGGGAGAAAACTTTGATTTTTGAAGGTCTTTTCCATACAAAGTTGGGACTTCGAAAAATGCAAAACGTTTAGAGAAAATCTAGAACAAAGATATGTGTATTCAAGTCAACAGTTTTAAGAAAAAACAATTTACTAGTACATGGAGTCTTGTAGCAAGTTTTGAAAGATGTGGGTGAAATTAGACACATTGTTCAAAAGGAAGCGGCTACTGTCTATGATACGTAACGTGCATGTCTTGTCCACGCTGTTAATTAATCTGCTTTTAAATGATGCTAATGAATTTGAAGACGTTTAACATTTGTACCACTTGGTGAGTGTCACTGCTGGCGGACCAGGAGTCCCCGAGGGCACATGTAGCCAAGTTTGATCAATTTCGGTTGGTCGTTTCTTCAAATCGTAATCCAGGATAACCACACCTTCAGCTATTTCCGTCGCAGATGGCCGTCCTAAGTCGTCACCGGTTGCTCGTTGGTTTATGTGTAGTCCTTTCTGTTTGATGTTTCTGTGTTGTGCGTTGACGTTCCTTGTCCCTTATGCGTCTCTGTTTGTGCTTGTCTGCTTTGTGTTATTTGCATAGGGGGTTTTGCCAAGGGTGCTGCAACCTGCTGTTGTTTGAGATCCCCTCCTTTGTCTCAAACGCATGCGAAAATTTCTGTTTGCAAAATTGTCACAAATTTCTGAAACCTGGGTCCTGTAGCATCATATCCTAGTCATCTTGCTACGTCTTATATTTTGGACATAATTATCACACATTATTGGCCATATTTCATTGTTTGGATCGAGGATCAATGACGAGGGTTCAATATCCGAAACGTGCATGCCTAGTCCTCGCTGTTAATTAATCTGCTTTTAAATGATGCTAATGAATTTGAAGATGTTTAACATAGATGAGTTCTGCCAGGGTTGTGAAGTTGTTTTCAATCATTGAAGTGGATCTTAAAGACCTGCTTAGTGGTGACATTGTTCAATGTAAAAAAAATTACTTCAGTTTTTCAACTCCGAAATATGTTCTTGAAATAAGCTCCAGGTTATCTATTCGACAAGAATGCCTAGGCGCTGGTGATCGATTGATGTATGCAGGGCTCTGGTGTATCAACTGACCATTAAATGGCAGAATTAATACCTTGATTGTTTCTGGTCATATAATTCTAAAAATAACTGAACACGTCAGATGTTCAATGATAAGTGTTCCAGCTATCTACCTTCTTGAAGAAAGTTTTAAACCAATTTTACTGCACCAGACACGTGTTTCGGATAGAAAAATCCTCATCAGTGATGCTTTCAATTCAAGTGACTTCATGACACAGCCAAAATCCTCTCCATCAGCGCCCCTGGTCATATTTTCTGAACTTGAAATTGCTATTACTTTGCAGAGAGCAAATTTAAATGGTATTCAATTGACTCCTACTTACAATCACAATGACATAAAAGATTTAGTCAAGAAAGTTACATCTCATGAAATGAAGTACAACTGATTGATATGACATGTACTTGCAATCATTTGATCGAGAAAGCAATCCGATTGATTAAGAACTCGCATTCTACACATTATTCTAAAGATGTAGGTATTGCGAACAGATCATGATGATGGATACCATCAACATCTGATGGTATAGGAGAGACAAAGGTTGTTCTGTTGGAAATCTTTTGAAGTGGTGTTCCGTGTCAAATTTGAGAGAAGTTAATTCAGATATTGAAAAGATCTGATGTCAGGTCCAGTGTACGATTGAATGAAATGGGCTATAAGAGAAAGGAGGGGATCTCCAACAACACTAGGTTGCAGCACCCACAGCAAAATCCCAAAACACCCATGCAAAAAAAAAACACAGAACAGACACCCACAGGAAGAGCCGCAAAAGGGACAAGATCATAGAAACATGAAACATAAAAGACTAAACATTAACCAACGAGACCAATGGACAACGGGTGCTGACTAAGGACGGCCATCTGCCACGTAAATAGCAGACGGTGTGGTTATCCTGGATTACGTGCGCACAACCCTCCCACTATTAAGATTTCCCAGAGGTCTCGAAGAACGCACAATTATGGTGTAAAAAACCTCCTCACAGAGTTCAAAACTCTTGGATGACCATTACCACCAACTTTATTAATTGAAGATTTTCGATAAAATGTCAAGAAAAACGAATTATTTTGAGCCATGCATAAGGAAACATTATTCAGATCAAACCTGGATCTGCTGAAAGAACTAAATTTAAAATAAATTTTGAGACCTATTGTGATAATATTTTGCCAATTGCGTCTGAACCTCTATCTGTTATCCGGTTGATTTGTTGTAGTCGCACATGAAATCTGAGCTGTGTAACAAACAAATTCTGTGCTCAATTTTCTTTAATTCTGTAAATGTTTTGGAGTAGAAAATTGTCAGAGAACGATGAAAAGGAGGCATTTTGATCAACCATGTAAGAGGGGTTCTTTGTTGTTAGAAGTAGTTGCACACAAGAATTACAATTGCATGTTGATGAAAAAACAAGGCAATAAGAAAGGAGGTGATATCCAACAAAACTGGGTTGCAGCACCAATATCATCACATCAAAACATCTCAATTAAAAATACAGAGAAGACAAACACAGAAAGAGTAACCAAACGGGCAGGGAACAGCAAACACGACATCAAACATCAAATAAGCAATGTATGAATTATGCAATTAAAATGGAACACTCTTTTCGTGAAATGATGCGTAATGTTGTAAGATGATGCTAGGACATTTATACTATTTGGAATGATATATCTAGAATCTAGAATAAAGGGTAATAAGAGAGTGCAAATCTAAAACTATCAATATGCAATCATTTTGATACGAAAATTGTTGTTTTAGAATTTCTTTAAACCGATTTTTTTTACAATTTAAAACCTGTTTTCAGCAAAAACAAAACAAGAAGATTCAATTTGCTTGAGAGGAATTCTGAATTTAAAGCAATGAAATCATTTTTCTTGCTGTTGTTCTAACTACAGCATGGAAAAAACATTGCAATATCCCAATTTTCAGCGATTTTTCATTCAAAATTAATTCTTTCCCCCATTTTCTTACTTGCAAATTGCTAATCTGATATTTAAAATGAAAGGCAATAAATCTATTGTGCGTTTGGTACCAAAATTGTTATTTTATCTACGGTATGAAAAAAGATATGACATATTCCCAATTTTTAACGGTTTTTCATCGAAAATCCATAGTTTTCCCCATTTTATGGACGAGTAAATTGATAAACTGAGCTTGGGACTTAAAGGCGATGGCATTGCTGTTCTTTTGATACCAAATTTGTTGTTCTAGCTACAACATGGACAAAGAAATTGTGTATTTCCAATTTTCAACGGTTTTCGTTGAAAAATTTCCTTTTTTCCCAAAAATTTCGAAATGCCCAAGGATGCCAGAGTGGCATCAGCCGGATTATCAAAGTAGAGAGTATCAACATCACTTTCATGCAAAAACATTTTGTGCGTAACATTTTTTTGGGTTCACCCCAAAATAGCCATTTGGCAACTAGACTAAATGAGCAACGTCATAATGGACAATAGATGTAATTCCAGGCCTTGCGTTATATGTTCAAGGGCAGTAAACTTTATATCCTGTTTTGCAAAACGATAAGTTGTTGATGTGAAGAGAACCCCACTGTGACCTGTATAAGTCTACAACCACCTTTCCTAAAGCGTCATGTTTATTTTTGTCCAGAAAGTCTCGTAGACTGGTAGGTCCCTCCACTGATAACATGTCGTAATGTAAAAGGACAGACGTTAAGAAACAATAAACATACCCGGCCATATCGAGCTTTGTCTGCTTTATTCCTGTTCAATAATCATAGATATTAACCCTTTGATGTAAGCTGTCAGATCATTTTTGTGTTTCTTTACTTCTTAACGTCCTTATAATATCCAACAGTTTCTTCATCGTGAAAAGCACCTTCTCGCACGGTTATAACTTGACATCACAAATCGATGATGGGCATGTTTTAGACTTTTAGAATCAAATGCATGATGTTTATATAGTGTAACATAACTATAATTATAGGGACGTTCATGACCAAATTAGTTATAAAGAGTAATTATACACAACAAAAGTCACTATATAAATATCATCATGTGTCGACGTGACAATCAAGCTTAATTAAACTCCCTTGTGCACTTGTCCGGAACGCCTGAATACGAATACTGAATATCCAGATAACGATGTATTTAACTTTTAAACTGTTCTTTATTTATGAATGCGTAATAATACTTTTCTAGTAATTTAGAACGTGTTTGGAGCTTTTGCATGTATATTTCTGAACTGTTGTGAAAAATAAATAGGTTTTGTATAATTTATACAGCAATATGCTTATGGGGTTATAATACAACGCATTTTAGAAAATAATGTAGGAATCTTTAACAGCTCAAAAATTGTATTATGTTATATTAATTTGAAGATATAGATTTCATAAGTAACAATTCACCTTCTCTCAGCGTGATAGTGGAATAAGAAAAAACAATATACAAAGATCGTAAAACAGATTTCTTCAAGAAAAAATATTAAAAAGAAAATAATATATGACAGATGTACTTTATGAATGTTCATAACAATTTAAGATTCATACTCATCATGTCAGCAAAACCGAATTAGGACGATTTCCAAATACTACATACAACGGTTGGTCGGAATCTATTGAGAAAAAATATGTTTGTTAAAGAACATACAACAAGCTTGCCTAATGATTGGGCGGATTCAGATAAAACTAACAACAATTCGAATGAATAGATACTAAATTTATTTCATTTCAGATTTACAATAATAAATGATAAACATGTGTAAAGTACAGGAAGTCGGTGTGTGTCACAAGAGATGGAGAATTTATGATTTTTCCCGTGAATACATGTAAAAGCTGTGAAAAGAAAAGATAGAACAAAATAGAAAATAATAAATAGAGACCAGGAGTCAACGAGGGCATATGCAGCTCAGTTCGATCAACTTCGGTTGGTAGTTTCTTCAAACACATTCGAAAATTACTGTTCGCAAAATTTTCCCGAAAATTCTGGAGCATCATATCCCCCCTCCTACTTTGTCTTTCGGTATTTTAAGGACAAATCGGCCTTTTGGGCATGTTTTACTGTTTGAATTGAGGATTACTGTCGAGGGATATGTACCCGAAACGTGCATGTCTGGTCCATGCAACAGATTTACCTGTTCTTAAATGATGCTATGAATTTGAAGACGTGTTACATATAACATTTAAAATACATGTATAGGCTATGATACATTCCATTACAGGAAAACAAATGCAGGAATCAGTTATATCTCAAAAGTGTATTATATAGATTTAATTTAAAGATGTAGATTTCATATATTACAAATGAGTTAAAGAAGATCCTGACGATAATCTCAACAGCACTCACAATAGAGCTCCAAATTGAGCATCGACGGACCCCTAGCAAGCTAGAGGTGGGACCAGGTGCCCGGGAGGAGTAAGCATCCCCTGTTGGCTAGCCGCACCCGCCGTCGATGTTCATGCACGAAAATGAAAATATATTAAATACATGCTCTGTCTGTGGTTCTTCCTATATAGAATTGCTATGGCGATCATGTCAGGGAAAACAAAACACTTGTACTGTCAAACTACTCGCGGGAAACTTTTTACGAGCTCCACAAGGCAAAGGGCATAAGTGTGACACAAATGAATTAAAGAAGATCCTGACGATAATCTCAACAGCACTCACAATAGAGCTCCAAATTGAGCATCGACGGATCCCTAGCAAGCTAGAGGTGGGAATTCACCTTCTCACATTGTTATAGTGGAATGAGCAGTTAAACTCGCTCCCCATGATATGGGTGTTTGGCAAGTGTATTAATTACTTCTTTTCAGCTCTGTCGCCTGAACGAAGCTTTTTCTTGGCACTTTATCACAGATTGTTTGAAAATTTCGAAAACATGTCATTTCATCTATAAAAGGAGAAGGTACATTAGGACCCCATATCGGCCCTGTTGTTTCCAGAGAAATTCAAATCGTGAAAATTGATAAACTGTGTTTATTTTATTTATCTACAAGATCAATTACATATATACATAAAATGCGCTTTTCATTTTGATGCACCCCTACGAAATTATAGCTCATCAAACCAAGGAAGAATTAACAAATCCGGATTTTTCTCTAGAAATTCACATATATTTTCGAGAATTTCATATAGAGCAAGACGATCTGCTAAAAATAAAAGTAGAAAAATGAATCAATAACCCCCATATCTGTCGATTAAAGGTGAAAAATGAGTAGCAGACGCTCTTGCTCTAGTTGAAAATTAATGATTTGTCTTGCGTAGAATGCCGGTATATGGAAAATGCATGGATCACGTCGGCACGGCGTTATGACGTCATTTACTTGACACCGCAGATGCATGCACTGGCGTGACAAATTCAAATCAGGAATCGGTTTTCTCTTGAAATTCGGTTTGATTTATAAACGTTTGTAGTAAAAAAAAAAAAAAAAAAAAAAAAAACATTGATATTTCACTAACATAGAGGCGGAAAAATAACTTAAATTTTAGGAGTAAAATAGTAAAAAAAAAAAAAACCTTAGCAAGTTAAGCAGAATTTAGATTCATTGATTCAAGGACCAACAATCCACGATAACTGATAGGGACGTAAGAAAATGCAGTCGCATGCAAGGCCAAGGTAACATACATGTATTTGAGAATTCTTCCGATTTTACTTCTTTAACGAAAAATCTGTCAGTTTATTGAAATCCGATCCGATCCGATCCGAATATTTAAGTACAGTTGTACTTCAGTCTAACTTTTATGAATCCCCCAGATGTGATTGTTTACAATAAAACTACTATTTACTACTTTGTATTCGACATATGAACACCTACTCCATTATGTATTATAACAGTTTTTTAAGGCAATAAAAACTAGAGAGAGAGAGAACTAATGCATACATGTAACACCATGCAGAAAAAGACAGAAAAAAGTGGGTATATTTTACCGCCAAAAATTCTACGTATTCTATTTATCCCATCTCTGGATTTTTGTTTTTTTTTTCGGGGGGGGGGGCAATCTGATTGATCGAAAAGAACAAATTATTAAGTCCACTAGATCGAACACGCCATCGAAATAAATTTTTGTAGACCGTCAGCAATTCAGCTATGGCCGTATAAATAGATTCGCATGAACATAAAACGAGTCGCGAAATAGAAATTTTCAACAACAAACGAACACCTCCCCCCCCCCCCCCCAAAAAAAAACTATGCGTTGCAGTAATTGGGTTTGTCACTGACCGCCCACGGAGAGGAAGCCGATAGAAGGCTCTGCTTTGCCTCACATTATATTGGCATGACCAACCCGACAAATCTCTGTAAACGGTCAAGATCATGGGCGGATCCAGGATTTTATATCAGGATTGGTCCTAAAGTCCGAATTTTTCTGAATTCTAAAGAAGTGGGCACATACCAGAAAATGAAGTCCTTGATTAATGATTGACAGTTCTATTATTCATTACATGTACAAATAAAACAGATGACTGGCGGGCAATATAGCGAGCAAAAAGTTTTTAAAATTCTGGAATTTTCACATCATAGTACTAAAATCTTGAATTTTCAAATCATTGTACTTGATTAATGATATGTAAATACATAAAATGGAGATTCAGCGAATTGTTTTTTCAGAACAAATCCTCTATTCGTGTCTTTTTCAGTTTCATTACTCTTAAGTGCCCTTCTTTATTGACCAAAGTGAAATGTTGAGGAACGCGCAGCATCTTCTGAAAATAACACATGTAAGCGGAGGTGACCGATCCCCTTCTGGATGCGCGTTTGACTATGTTTCTACAGGATTATATAATTTTAAACTTTTCTTTCGGCTTGAGTGTTAATATGTGTGTTTATTAGAACATTACATTCGCATACGAAGGCATTTATTAGAACATTACATTCGCATACGAAGGAAATAGAATAAATGATCATAATCGCAATCTATCGCATATTCAGACCTGATCAATCGCTAAAAAAATTTTACCGTTAGTATAATTGAAAGAATTGCAGTACTATATGATCTAAGAGGGTTCTAAATCCCTCTCCCCCACCCCACCACCACCAACATAACCAACGCTTTCCGCATATGAATTATGAAAAAGCATATCGAGTTTACATTAAAAAAAATATGCCAGCGATTCGATACAAAATTTATGTAAAACAATTACAAACTGTTAATTTAGTAATCATGTGCATTTTGGGGTGTTTAGGTGAATTCTCGCAAATTTGTGACTTCTCGTAAATAAATCAATAAATCGAAATTTACTCACAGGGGCTTTGTACAGTACACAGGGTACAAAATAAATACCCCCCCCCCCCTTATAATATATAAACAAAAATGTTTATGTACTATAAGGGGGGGGGGGGGGGGGGTATTTGTATTGTACTCCTTGTGTACTATAGCCCCTGTTATTCACAGTGATTTTATCAGAATCTTTCAGTGGCTCCATCTACATGTATCACAGTTTCTTGCAACGGCTGTGATACATGTAACTGTATACGCAATCATTTGTTTCATTTTGATATGTTTAATTCGTATATTCCTAATTCATCAATTGCAGCTAGATATATAAATGTACATATATTTTAAAAAACAAACTAAGGTTCATTTTAAATTAATGCTTATTGGCGTATTTAGACGGGCGTTTGGGGCGCCACCAACAAAAAAAAATCGTCAAAGTAAGGTACATTCGCATTAGGTGGGCTTATACTTGAGTTTGATGTCGAACTTTCGGAAAATTATTTTCTCTGGCTCCCGGCCGCTCGCCACGTAACTGTTTGTTGTTTGAAAATCAAACTGCTATAAAACACCTCCGGTTTTTTCTGATATTTATACTAAGTCAGTCAACATATCCCTACAGCAAGGGGTTTGTACACCCCCCCCCCCCCCCCCCCCACTAAAAATCGCTGACTTGCTTTGCTCATCAGATAATTCTCGATCATATAAAATATAGATTTTCATAACAATCCAATAACCATGATAAATATTTCAAATGGCTATTTCAATACTGCCTTCATCAAGCAAAACGGTCAATCGCCGTAAGATTATTTTCCGTCCCCCCCTTTAGGAACGCCCTGGACCCCTTGGACAGGGACCCTAGTAGCTCTCCCAGACTCTTTGACTTTCTGATATTCACTACACCCCCCTTCTCAAATATAAGCGGTAATATCTCTGTATTTTCATTCTTTTGAATGACTGTGTAATATATGCACGGATATGATTTTTAAACATCGTAATTCCCTTAAATCCTAGAATCAGTTATAGCATTAAACTGAGACAGTCTCCAAGAATAACCCAGAAGCTAAAAGACGACGTACAATACTTTATCAACGCAGATTTTCGAGGATTCATGAAATCGTTTCATGGCAAAAAACTTGAACAAAACAATCATTATGAATAATGTAAGAATACAGCAAGTTGTTATCTGACAACGTTATATCATGACGTGATCATAACGTCACATGACATCAAAGTCAATGAAACAGAAAGCTTACCTACGTGTTTTCAAATTGCTATAAAATCGCAATGCAATATCCGATTCTCAAAATTTAAACTGATTTATATTCTGTAAATCTTGTATTTTCATTGTTCAAAGTTTGCTTCATTTCTCAGATAGGGCCAATTTTGGCCCATAACGTACCTTCTCCTTTAACGAAATAAGAGGAGGTTAACATCTGACCATCATCCCTCAAATGTTATGTTGGACATAGATTTGATTGGA
The DNA here is from genome assembly GCA_028142955.1 of Pinctada fucata. Lineage (NCBI taxonomy): Eukaryota > Metazoa > Mollusca > Bivalvia > Pterioida > Pteriidae > Pinctada > Pinctada fucata. The sequence continues at coordinate 48,197,268 of AP027106.1, forward strand.
ATATGCTACTGAATCGAACCTACAGGAAAATCGGAGCCGCGTACTCTCTGAAAAGTAAATACACAAATATAAATTCTAAAAATAAAACCAGAGGGCGCAACTGAAAAGAATTTTGGTGGCTTTTTTTAAAAAGCACTTTGGCCAGAAGCATCACAGATGAGGATTCAATATCCGAAACACTTGTCTGATGCATAATAAGTTTGTTTGAAATTTCCCCAAGAAGGTATAGAATTGGAACTTCCGCACTATATGATGTTCTCAGAGACGATATCAATGATGAACATTTTGTTTAAAAGATTAGAACATAATGAAGAACCAAGATGTAGCAAGATCATGTATAATCTTCTGAACCTTGAAACTACTTCCTTCACAAATAGAAAATTGGTTGAGAGGTATGTGAATGTAAATACAGCACTAATAAGAACCTAAAATGTCACAATCGGCATATATATTAGAACTCTGTTGATGACATTTACTCGTCATAACATCAAAGAAGTACCTATCAGTTATAGTCTCAAAGTCGAGACGACTAGGCAAAATCATTAGGATTTTCATTCGAAAGGTTGCGAACCCCGGAATTAATAAATTGCGAAGTGAGACCAGGTGCCAGAGGAGAGTCAGCGTCTCCTGATTACATGCAACATCCGTCGCAACAGCTCCATGCAAACTCGATCGTCAAACTACGAAGTTACATAATTATATACCCATTGAAAGCCCCAAAATGGGCCGTAAATGTGACGTTAAAATTAACACACCTCAGGTAATGAAAAACAGTTGCAAATCTTCTGTAGAGACAGAATATTAACAAGTTCTGTATTTTTCATTTAGATATGATGTAGGCAATCGGATATGTATAGAATTTTATACGATCATTAAGACGTTTAAAAGAAATCGTCGAAAGGAGATAAATTTATGTCTATTTTCAAAACATCTTTGAGTTCCTAATTTTTAACAATAAAGTCCGTTTATCTGAAACCCTATAATTCATTTTCCGTAAAAACTTGATATTATCTCCTTCATATGTCAAGTGAAACGCCGATAATTAGTATCTATTGAAATTTGATCGTCAGTTTTCAGTTATAGTGATTTTGTTACCCCGTCCCCCTTATTTCTACGTTACCTAATGCCGACGTTCTTGCGAAAAACGCGACAATATCGTCGTTTCTATTGTGACGTCATAATTGATCCAGAGCTTTCCGATGGGGATCTTTCGGATACTGTTCTGGACCCCCTTAATCACGATCTAGAATATCACTGATCATTCTGGAAAGGGGGATCTGATATACTTTCATTGTTTCCCCGCAGCGACCTCAGCCGTTGTGTAATATAACTCTGAACAAGTAGATTACCTGTAGGCTGACTGACTCTAATGATGAAATCTTCACATTTGGCACATGTCCTATCGTGCCGTATCAGTTGAGAAACAAAGCCGCCATAAGCAGGAGATGATGGAATATTGCTTCTCATGAAAGAGACGTTAGTTAAGTGGAAGTTGAAATTATCCGTCTTTTGTACAGTGAGGTATTCAAATGACATTTTGCGTCGATAAAGAGTATATCCAAATGCGAAACGGATCTGTCTCTCTCGGTTCTTTCCTTGATCTCCATTTCTTGATGATAGATATCATTTAGATGATCCTTGAAGTTTGGATGAGTGCTGGACAAGATGTCATCTATGTACCTGAAGTTAAAATTGAACTGAGATGCGAGGTGCTTTCGCCCAGTTGCGGAAAATTTCGATGAAGTCAACTTCGTTTGAATATAGAAATGAGTCCGCAGGCAGTGGGGTGCAATTGGTACCCATTGGGATGCCAACTATCTATTTACGGTTCCTTCAAACACTACTAAAATGTTGTCAATCAATAACTCCATATCGTCTTCGGTATACTTTTGTTTGAATCAGTGTTCCTTCACGGAAGAAATCTATCAAAGAAATTTACATATAAATAATAGCAGATTGATTTTAGAGAAAATTAATCAACGCAAATAAATCTTTGTAAAGTGAACAAATTTAACGCTGAGCAATGCATTCTTGATTAGCCGAGAGCCTTATCTATCTTAATATTTTTTTAAATATTATGGACGAATATCGTTTTAACTATATGCTTGAGCTGGATAACTGACTTAAGAATTCTATAAATAGATACAGATTCTGGAAGATAAACCGCAGTGTCATAGTATTTTTGTTGTATGTCAAGCTATGTATTCTCTTTAGACAAAACAAAATGTTAGATGAAATTTAAGTGGAAATTCATTCAAGTAAAATCTAATGTCGAAATATATTTGAAAAGCGTACTGGTACACAATACCTGTAAAAGTCATATTTGGCAACTTTACAACACTTGTAGTGCGCCAGAAGAGCTTACTAGATGATTAACCAGAGTAAATGTTAAACATCTTCAAATTCATTAGCATCATTTAAAAGCAGATACATTTACAGCATGGACCAGACATGCACGATTCGGGTACTTAACCCTCGAATATGGCCAAAGAGTATGAAAATTATTATGTCAAAAATGTACCGAAAGACGTAGCAGGGTGGGTGGAATATGATGATACAGGACCCACATTTTAGAAATTTGAGAGATTTTGATAACAGATATAATGCGTTGAAGAAACGATCAACCGAAGATGATCAAACTTGACTACATCTGCCCTCGGGGAATCCTGGTCCACCAGCATTGACACTCACCAAGTGGCACAAATGTGTTACGTCTTCAAATTCAAGAGCATCATTTAAGATCAGATAAATTTGCAGTATGGACCAGACATGCACGTCTAGAGTACTTAACCTTCGTCAGTGACCCTCTAAATAAACAATGTAAGGCCATTTCTTTGTTATTTTCTGTTTTGCGTCCTTGTGATGGTATGTTTTGAGCCCAATTTCATAAAACAAAACAAAAATGAAACAATAGAATTTTTACCAATTAAATGTGTTTTCTACAAACATTAATTTTGAATGTGTATTTTACAAAAATTAAACAAAAATTGTTCGATCTTTTATATTTCATGTAAAAATGTAATGATTCAAGAAATGTTGTTATCTATCATTCTTTTACTGACTAAAATCTGTGAATAATCAAATGAAACAAGTTTCTGTCATATATCACATAGTCATATGATATGAAATTTCAACTTTGTTTTATTAAATTGTTTGTTTTTCTGCCTGGCTGGCCGGTAGCTTTTTCAATTTCAAAATGACGCAAAACAGAATTAAAACAAGAAATGGCCTAATCTGACCAAAGAGTATGAAATTATTATGTCAAAAATGTACCGAAAGACGTAGCAGGATTATTCTTATTTTAACAAGCGATGTGCACATTATATCTTAGTATTCAATTTCTGCTACTCCAAAAGAAGTACTTATTTATGTTTTGAATTGTAAATATTACACTTAATGCAAAAGTGATAAGGAAATAATTGCAGAATATAAAACTGTGCACATAATTCATATAAGTTATTGTAAAAGGGTCTGGAGGGCCCTCAAGACAAATTATAAACTTGCCCCGACAAAAAAAACCCGTGCCTTAGACATTAATATCAAAAGTGTTAATGAATGACGAAGAATAAATACGAGTGTAAGTGACAAAAGAGATGCATTTGGACTCAGCATAGTTAATCATGATTCAGCTGTCACAAAATAGACACTCGGAATGGTACAAACTGGAAGAAATATTTGAATATTGTTATTTTAAACCCATAGGTTGCATAGGTTGGCATCTCTGCTATTAGACTATTTAGTTCCCAAGGAAATTGTGAGCCTAGTTTCAAAGAGTTTCGCGCGTAACTTGCATCTCTTTCTGTGCTTGTCTGCTTTGTGTTTTTGCATTGGGTGTTTTGGGGTTTTGTTGTGGGTGCTGCAACCTGGTGTTGTTGGAGATCCCCTCCTTTGTTTTGAAATAACTTAGTTTATTCTCCATCACTTTTAATGCAATATTTTCACTTAGGAGAGACATTTTCCCTCTTTGTAGTAATAAAGGTCAAGTCTAGACTCTAGTTGATATCTATTTTGGCTTTAAGCGTCATTACTTGTTGAAATGCGCCTATGCTGCACTGAAAATTTCTAATTGAACAGATATTACAATGTCGCTGATACTTTTAAAAACACAATAGACACAACATGCATTACATAAATAAATTACTTTGACCTTCATCCTTACCCCCTGAATCTAAATATATGGAATTTTAACACGTTTAACATTGATAGGGTGAATCCATGTCGATATGGGGAACTCATCACACACTATGATGTCCGACTGTCCAGGATGGTGGCTGATTTTATGTCGTAGACTATTTGAATCATCCAAACACTGAATGTACTTATATCTTCCAAAATGGAAGTAGACGGATGTGACAATTCTTTTGAATAGCAACGGCGGGTGTTGCATGCAGGCAGGATATGCTTATTCTTCCTGTGCACCTGATCTCATCCCCATATCGGGAGTTCGCTTCCTTTCGTGTGGTAGAGGTTTTTGTTTCTTGCTTTTGTTCCTGTTTTATCCTGATTTTGTATACCTTCGGTTTTAGATTTTCTGATTTATCGATTGTTTGCTGTTTATTTGAATATGTTCATTATCCACATTTGTCATCCAATCAAAATTGTGCCCTTTAGGTTGTATACAAGGATTTAAAATGTTTCCCATTAATGAAACTTTGATCTTCTACAAGGATTTTCTGCATGTCGAAAGAAACGAGTGCCTGAAATTTGGTAAAGATCTAATAAAATTTGTGACACGAGACTGTATACACGGATTACAACTGTTCCCAATCTGTAACTTTGACCTTAAACGTATGACCTTGCAAATCAATAGGGGTTTTTTTCTCAAGTCATTGGCAATAAATAAGGTTTGGTGAAGATCATATCAAAACGATATCCTCCAGGTTGTATACAAGTATTTTTATAGGTTCTAGTTCGTGACCTTTACCTTTGGCCTATGACCTTGAAAATCAATCTTCTACTTGTAAAAACCAATAAGTGTATGAAATTTAGTAAAGATCAAATAAATCCTGCGCCTTCTAGGCTGTATACAAATGTGTGACGCACACAGGTATATATTTACTGACTAACTTGCACACGGCCTGTTGCGTTACTACATCTCCATTTAACTATAATGTGAGGGGATTATAATTCAGAAGGGTTTAAACGTTCACCGTGAATCTATTGCACATACGTATTGACTGAATTTTCAATCCTTGGATAAGAGTCGACTTTCTAACTCCATTGGAATACCATATTACCATAGAAGATTAAGCAAAGATGAAAACAGAAAAATGAATCTTTTCAACAATATGTGAGTTAATTAAGCAAAAACATGAATATATTTCCTTTCTATATATGTTTGATAAATGTAAATTCTTATGAAACTTCTTTATTGTAGATAAACGATTATTTCCAAAACAGAGATTTAGATTCAAATCAAAATTAATAAGTACCTTATAATTTAATGCAATTTCACTTTATGGCTTACCTTTATGGCTTACAACTGAAAAATCATAAACGGAATATTCCAAGGATTCTAGTAGAATACTTTAATACGATTAATCTATAAGAGTTCTTTCGAATTCTGATCTACGAAAATTAATAATTCATTCATGGCAAATATCATAGAAGAAAAAACAAACTGAAGCACTTTTTGACAATGCACTAAACTGAATTTCAAACACAAACATGTACATATATCATATAAATATAATGATATAAATAAGTATATATTTCTTAGAAAAACATTCATATTATTTCCAAATGCAATAAAGGCTTATTCTGTTTATAGCTTCAGTACGTAAGATAAACTAAGTGACATATGAACGCTCTTTGTGTACAGATATGGAATGATTCTTGAAAAAAAGACCGATTTTCCATTTTCTTGGAAAACCAAAATTATACTATTAATACGCTTAAGTCTCGACACTGTGAACGATGCAAAATTAGTGAGTTAATTCAAAGATTTGTCGGGAAATTTTTATTCTGTTCTTCAAACTAAACATTTCTGTAGAAATACACCAATGTAAATTGGATTTAAGCAATAGCATCTGCACCTGGAATGTTTATGAATTACTTACCTAATGTTTACTTTTACACAATCCAAAATGTGCTCTATTTGGTAAGCTGACATATAAAACATACCAAAACTATCTGTGACAATATACCGATATAAATGGGATTTCGCATGAACATATATAAACTGGATGCTAATGAAAAACTTACCTGTTTTTTACTCGGAATGTACACATTTGTTTGCATTCATCTGTGTTGTCATTCTCTGACCTTATAATACACGACACGATATGATACGATACACATGATACGATATGATACAAACAGAATACGATGAAATTGAAGAAAATAATGTTCTATGGACTGTACAATAATATCGTCATACTATTTCTGAGATGTGCAGCTGAATCTTTCATCTTTTGTACAATATTTCATTTCCGACATCAACCTGTGGCGTTGGCCATATTCTTTTGAAGTTAAACTTATATACACCGTATTTATCGAAACCATCATGTGTAACATTGAAGTGAGGAGAAAATCGGATCCTTGTAATGGATTCATCATCAATATTTGTACCATATAGATCAAAATGAAAGCTATGTTGTATATTTAGTACAGAGTGTATAAATTGTTTCCACTGTGTTGGAGACATATCTAAACCATGTAAATTTACCTTCTGAATAATTACCAAGTTAACAGACAGAGTAAATCCTCTGGCACCCAGTGCCACACAAGATAACCATAACTCCCGTAGGCATGTATTTTCAGACAGATCTAGTCCTCTTTTACCCAGGATAACATCGATCAAGACTAAATCATGCAGTGATGTCATTTCAGACAGATCAAGTCCTTTGTCACCCAAGGTCATCTTTTCCAGCCTTAACACCTGGAGTGATGTCACATCAGAAAGATCCAGTCCTCTGTCACCAAGATTCATGGAAGCCAGCGACAACACCTGTAGTGATGTCATGCCAGACAGATCCAGTCCTCTTTCACCTAGAGTAACATCTATCATAACTAACTCGCGTAGTAAAGTTGTGTCTGACAGATCCAGTCCTGTGTAACCCAGGGTCACACTAACCATCTGTAACGTATGTAGTGATGTAAGGTCAGTCAGAACAAGTCCATTGTCACCAAAGGTAATCTTTTCCAGCCTTAACACCTGTAGTGATGCCATGCTAGTCAGATCCAGCCCTCTATCACCTAGGGTCACACTTACCAGCTGTAACTTATGTAGTGAAGTCACGTCAGACAGATCTAGTCCGTTGCCATCCAGCATTAAACATGACAGACATAACTCCCGTAGTGATTTCATGTTAGATAGAACAAGTCCTCTGTCACCAAGGGTTACATTGGTCATTTTTAGCTCACGAAGTGATGTCATGTTAGATAATTCCAGTCCTTTGACATCCAGCGTTAAATTAGACAGCCATAAATCTCGCAATGATGTCATATTAGATAGAACAAGTCCTCTGTCACCAAGGGTTACATCAGACATTTGTAGCTCACGAAGTGATGTCATGTTAGATAGATCCAGTCCTTTGTCATAAAGCGTTAAATTAGACAGCCATAAATCCCGCAGTGATGTCATGTTAGATAGATCAAGAACTCTGTTATCAAGGGTTACATCAGACAACTGAAGACCACGAAGTGATGCCATGTTAGATATATCCAGTCCACTGCCACTAAGGTTCACATTACACAGCTCTAACACATGAAGCGATTCCAAGTGTATCAGCAGCGAAGGACAGACACTACGATCTGGGTGAGTGTTGTTTATTCTAACATTGCTTAGGTGTAAATATCTCAGTGATGGTATGCACATCGGTGATATAAATCTATCAGTGACACCATCGATAATGATCGTAACTAGAGACCTTGTGTTGTTGTATTTGTTACACAGGAAGTTATTTAGAACTGTGTCAGCGATACCATCCTCTCCGTCATTAGGAATACGCAGTAGATACAGTGATCTAATGTCTGCTACATGTTCATCAGATAAAATGTCATTTGTACTTCTCACTATCTCTATGTCATGGTAATATACATAAACATCTGATACATGGAACGTCACTGGGTTGTCTGTCTGTCTGTCCTGTAACTCTCTGTACCAACGTACTTGTAGTCTGTACAGTCCCTCAACTGTACTGTTGCCAAAAACTGTTTCTCTCTTCCTACAGATCGTCTTGTCACCATTTGTCATAGTTATCTGTAGACTGTTCAACTCAATGACTCTATCTGTACTTCCAATCAGAAATTGTCTATATTTCAATATTTCTGTGTCACTATCAGTCACATTGACAACACGCTCCGATATAACACTACCAAGAGACGGACACATACCACATATGAACATAATAACATTGGATAACTCCGTGATGACATTAACATTGGACAGATGTTTATAGAATGAGTCACCTACCTCTTTTCTGGTTACAATGTAGATTGCAGCCAGGAACTCTTGTATTAATTTATGAAAAAAATGAACACTAACATTCTTTGTCAAAAGACTGGGTGCCTCCTTCTGGCTGATCAATCCAACTTTTAGTGCAATCTGTAATTCTCTCACACCTACTTCTATTTCTAGTTTTCTTTTCTTAAAAACCAATTTTGTTTCATTAGAAAATAGACCCTCATAAGCTACTTTTCCCAACTTAAATAGGACAGATGTAAACCGCTTTATATATTCATATTCTGACAAAAAGTCAGGTAATGCACACTTTGAAGGGTTGTCGTAAACTATTTGAAATTGATGTTTTTCGTGAGCTCTCTCGATTAACATATCTATCATTGCAGCATAGAAGCTTGTCAAACTTTCCCCTACTTGTTTTTCCTCATACCATAGCTGTACACACATTATAGCTAACAATGGTATTTGCATGAAGGATTTGAGGCTTCTTTTATTTAGTTGCTGAACTATTTTGTTATATGTAAGTTCAAATTTGGGACGATCATCTTTCAATTCATAATGATTTAACAGAACATTTTCAATAGCTTGTTCCATTCCTTTATCACTAAGTCCATGTATTTCTATTACTCTGTCACTGACTTTAACAAGTTTTGATATCAATGAAAACACCCACGGCCGCATTGTGTAAAAGGATGATACAGTACTTGACATATGAAGGTTTGGCATTCCTCGACACTTCAGTTGTTTTCTTACTTGTTCGCTTGGATTCCACTCATCCAGTCCGTCCATTATGATGAGACTTCTGTATTTGTTGGATGATAATACGTAGCGTATCGTGTCCCAGTAGTCCTCATCTTCCGCAAACACGTCCTTGCAGATCATATCTGTAACACAGGCTAGATCTGGACTAACATGACGAAACTGTAACAGAAATACGAAGTCAAATCGCTTCAGTGCTTTTTCCCATTTATCAAGGTTCTTGCTTCCCGTGGACATACCACATTGAGCGTTGCACCAATTCCTTACGAGCCATATACAGTAGGTTGTTTTGCCGTGTGCAGCATCACCTAACATGTATACTTTTCTCACTTCTTCGCCGTTCATCATGAAAATATCATCTGGACCTTTTACCTCTCTTTTTTGTTCAGCGAATGTATCCCCCTTTTCTCTATATGTATGATCCTCTCGGATAATGACTTGGGCAAACAAAAGCTCTATTGGCAGTTCGTCTTTTCCTCTCTCTTGTAAAGGTGACAATGATATAGATTTCGTGACGTTATTGTGGATTTTTTTCAGCTTATTTTTTAATCCAATAATATCTGGTTCTTTATCTGGTAAATATAAGATAAAATGAAAAGTATAAAATTAATTAATTATGAGACAACATTTGTTGAAAACGTATATGGTGACTAAATCAATATGATATAATATATTTTTATATTGATAGTGTAAATGAAGCGCATTAAGTAAGAGGATCTATAGTTGATATTATATAAACGTCAACATATTTTAATTAACACGTATTTTGTTGCATTCACTGCACACGTTTTTGAATATCCAGGCTATATTAATGACAATTTAGAAAATGCTTGTAAAATATGTTCTAGATTTAAACTTTATTCATAGACACCCAAATTAATGGGTAATACAAATTTTAGATAGTCATCGCATTACTTGTTATCTAGAACATATGCCTTTGAATTTAATCTACTTTACGTATATGTGACATTGACCTCTTATCTAGCAATCATTTGCAAATATGTCTTTTTCTTTATAGTCTTAACTAGCAACCTTATACCCAAATTAATCAAGATTTCTCCTGTCGAAACAATGTCAACAAATCATATATAAGAAAAAGACCCTTTTTATATATCAGATTTTTTTTAGATTTTGGTTTTTTTTTTTACTTTGACTCCAATATCCATTTTGTTAGCTTATCATTTTGACTTATTTCCAAATATCAATATACCATGTAGCTATGCAGTTATCAAAAGAATGGAAGTGATACTACTATAACGGTTCATGGTGTTTCACATAAACATGCACATTAATTACCTGATACTTCATCCCATCTGGAATAGAGCTGATGTTGTATTTGCTTTATAGTCCTATCTTGTTCTCCTTAAAGACGAAATAATGACATTACATTAATTTTGGAGAAAATTATTCTTTTATAAAACTGCTGTAAACGTGGAAATTTTTGTTTAGAGGTAATTTTCACGTTTTCGCTAATCATTGGACTTCGCGCAAATTTCCCCCACTCGAAAAGATCCCCGCTGCATTCTTACAATGAGAAATACACTTTTATCGCTTATATTTCCCCCAAACGTAACGTCTTTATGTTACATCGCGAAATTTTCCTCCAGCGAAAATAACCACGATTACTATTTGAAAGTAACATTCATGAAGAGGGAAGCAAAAATCAAATCCAAGGAATTATAGTCCCTCGCTTTTGGGTGTTTGTCTTTAAAGAAATGCTTACAGACACCCCCTACTATTTTCAAGTTTTCATAATATATCTCATATACTATAAAAGTTCTAAATATCAAAAGATTAAACTCTGAGAAAAGGTCAAAAGGTCCAAACTTTGCTACCAAGGCAAAGGTCTTGTGAAAATGAATGCACATGTGAAATATGAAAGTCCTACTATTTACCATCCAAAAAATATGGTCGATGTTGAAGTTTTTAAATATGGGTCAATCTCCAAGGACGAGGTCACAAGATCCGAATGTTCTTACGGACGGAAAGGTCTTTTGTCTTGTTACAAGGAATACACATGTGGAATATGAAAGCCCAATCACTAACCATTCAAAAGTTATCGTCAAGGGTAAAGTTTTTTAAAAGTAGGTTAAACTCCAAGGTCAAGGTCACAAAGTCAAAAAAAGGGTATTCATGGAAAGGTCTTGTCACAGTGAATACACATCTGAAATATGAAAGCCTTATCACTTACCATTTAAAAGTAATGGTCAAGGGTAAAGTTTTTTTAAAAAAAAAGATAAGGTCAAACTCCAAGGTCAAGGTCACCAGGTCAATAATTTTGGTATTCATGGAAAGGTCTTGTCACAATTAATACATATGTGAAATATGAAAGCCGTATCACTTACCATTCAAAGGTAATGGTCAAGGTTAAAGTTTTTTGAAAGTAGGTCAAACTCCAAGGGCAAGGTCACAAGTTCAAAAATTTTGGTATCAATCGAAAGGTCTTGTCACAATAAATAAACATGTGAAATATGAAAGCCCTACAATCTTCCATTCAAAAGTTATTCACAAGGTTAAAAAATCTGAAAAGTAGGTCAAAATTCAAGGTCAAGGTCACAAGGTAAAAAAATTTGGTATCCATGTAAAGGACTTGTCACAAGGAAAACATATGTGAAATATAATAGATGGTTTACAACGGAAATTTGATACGTTAAGCGATTATTGTGACAAATGGTGACTTCGAGTAAATGTGAACAAAACTATGGTAATGCCAATAACAAAATCTGGTCGACCTCTGGCGGGTACACAGAATATAAAATATAAAGGTCACGACCTTGAGTATACAAATACTTATAAATATCTCGGCATTGTCTTCGACTCTTCGGGAAATTTCAATAAAGCGAAACTTAATATGAATGAACGTGGAAATAAAGCTTTATTCAAGCTCAAATCAGTAATTGACCTGGACTTCTTATCGCCTAAAATAAGTCTAGACCTTTTTGATAAGACAGTAAAACCCGTTTGCCTATATGGTTCAGAAATATGGGGGAGTGTAACTATGAAAAAAAATAGTGCTTATGATTTTGTAAAATCTTCCTGTACAAAATTACCAATAGAAAAAATAAACATCGCGTTTTGTAAGTGGATACTCGGAGTTAATAAATATGCATCTGTCTTTGGGGCATAAGAAGAATTAGGTAGATACCCATTAATACTTGATGTGCTAAAAGGTACAATTAGATATTGGCTTAAACTCCAAGAAAAGAGAAAAACAAATTCATTAATTTATGACTGTTTGTGCGAAGCTGAACTCATTGACATCAATAACGGACATTCCTGGATAACGTGGGTACGATATATTTGTGGGATTTTCGGTTTTAGTGATATTTTGAGTATAAATACTAATATCCTCGAACCTGAATTGAGAGGGAAATTCCATTCATTTTGGTTGGATTCGATCAATAACAATTCAAAATTAAGAACTTACTGTAAAGTTAAATATAATTTACGATACGAAGATTATTGTGATCAGTTGAACTTTAAAGACAGACGTCTTCTTACGAAATTTAGAATAAGTGCCCATGACCTTCATGTGGAGACAGGAAGACATAAAAGACCTATAACACCTTGGGACAGACGAATATGTCATTTCTGCTCATCATCAGAGATCGAAGATGAGTTCCACGTGATGATGAAATGTGAACTTTATGAAATGAAAAGAAACGAAGTATTTACTCTTATTACTAATACGTGTCCACGATTTTCTGAATTAGCCGAAATTGATAAATTTAATTTCATTATGAATTGCAACGATGGTATTCTGAAATTTTGTATCGACCTTTTAAGACATATATTTTGTACGCGATCAAACCCGAGAAGGTCTAAAAGTCCCAGTTTTGATAAGTACAATAATATTATTGTTGTTTGATTTCTGAATCCAGACCAATGTACATTGTCCTGATAATTCTAAGATATGTGTTACTGGCGCATGTATATGTTTATCGATCTATTCATAATAATAATATTTTTTCGTTATTTGTGATTTCTTGTGTGTGTCTATGTACTGAACTGCATAATGACTTTTATGATGAGTTTAATGCAATAAAGAATTTAATTTAATTTAATTTAATTTAATTTAATTTAATTTATAAAAGCCCAATCACTAACCATTCAAAAGTTAAGGACAGAGTCAAAGTTTTCCTGACTGACGGACAGACAGACGGACAGACGTACGGACGGACGGACAGACACACTGGACGGTTTTAATGTCCCCGTGCTTTCGCGAAAGCGGGGGACTCCAAACGGATAATCTTATGAATATTCAACTTTGATTATGCGTTACCTGCCTAGCAATTTAAAAATCATCCGTAAGGGAATTGTACGTAAAGAGTCATGTAAGTAGCTCTCGTGATTGAACGTTACGTAACACGTCGAACAACGTCTTTTCATTGATTGAACAATGTTTGACTCTCTATATTTGGGTGTCAGAATTCAATGCAGGCAACACAGTATCAGAGCTAGATTTTAATCAGACAGACATACGAACAGACAGCAGGGCAGGTTGATTGCTTTATCCCAAAAACATTTTAGAATTTTTAAATTTACTTTTATGATGAATTTTAACAAGTTTATGTTATCAATAGAGTGTAATTTCTTGCTTTTAGAACATCTGAAATCCACTTATTTCAATAAAGATTATTTGATCAAAGCCATCGATTTTTCGACACTGTACACAACGATTCCACTGTCTAAATTGAAAGAAAGACTCGCAAAAATTATAAGTAATGCGTTTACAACCAAGAACGACAATCGCAAATATAAATCTATTGTTGTTAACTATGGAAAAATCTATTTTGTAAAAGCAAAGTTCGGTTCTAAAAATGAGTACACTGAAACAGACATTATACATATGTTAAACTTCCTTATCGGCAACATTTTTGTTGTGTTTGGAGGAAATGTCTTCCGGCAAATTGTCGGAATTCCAATGGGAACCAGTTGTGCTCCACTCCTTGCCGACATTTTTTCTTTTCTCGTACGAAGCTGAATTAATGCAATCTTTGGTCTCTGAAGGGAGAAGATACTTAGCTTCTGACTTGAATTTAATTTCACTTACAGATATATAGACGATGTGTTGTCAATCAATAATCCAAAATTCGCGGATTACCTAAGCAGAATCTATCTTTATGAGCTTGAAGTCAAAGAATTTACAGAGACAAATAATTCAGCATCCTATTTGGACATAATGTTGTCCTACGATACTGATGGTCACATGAACACTTCACTCTATGACAAACGTGACAACTTTAATTTCAGTATCACTTTCCTTTTCTGAGTAGCAACATGCCTTCTTCGCCTGCTTATGGCGTGTTCATATCTCAATTGATACGCTATAGCAGAGCAAGTACCAATTCGAATTCCACCGAACTGAATCGACGGATTTTGCATGCAAACAGGAGATGCTGACTCTTTCTTGGCACCTGGTTTCACTCCCGTTTAGGAGTTCGCCTCTTTTTATGTGGTGGAGGTTTTTGTTTGTTTGATTTGGTTCCTGTTTTATCCTGAATTTGTATGCCTTCGGTTTATGATTTCTGAATGATCGATTTTGTACTATGTATAGGGATATGGTCATTGTCCATATTTGTCATTTCAATTTCATATAAAGGACAAGGGACACTTGTCATTATAAATTGGCCCACTCATCTTTTAAAAATTCAAGCTCTCTAAAAAGTATTGATAGAAATAAATTGAAATCAATTAATCTGTATTTTTAATATCTAGAGTAATTTTTGCAAGAAAAATCATAACAGCCTATATATACAGTAATGAAGTTGCTTGATTTCTCGAAAACTCTGCTTTTTTCACAATTTCCATGTGTTCATTTTTTTTTATATAAGCACACGCTGGCCTATCATTTATATTTTGATATGGTGTTTGTGACACATTTATGAGTTGATGTGCAAATTTTCTCAGATAGGCCCTGCTGTGCTCACTTGTTATAACGAAAAACGTAACGTTTCCTCTAGCAATCATGACTTTTTTCCGCGGGATCGGGATTTTCACGTTGACGTTTTAGAGTAATTTACGTCGGTATCACTCCACAATGACATTTTCGCGAAAAATTAGTCAAGATTGCTTTGCAAACTATATTGAGAAAGAAAAATCATGTGTATAGGAATATATAATAAATATCAAATTTAAAGTTTTGTTTTATAAAAGTTCATTTTATTTTATTTGAAAATAATATAACTTAATTTTTTTTCATATTTTATAAACTTATAAAATTATCTAGTATTAAAAGTACTAATTTAATCATAAATTATTGAAAATAACAATATAATCAGCACAAGGGCATCAACTCTTACAGTTTTCGAAATCATAAAAAACTAAGCTACGAGACCCTCGTATAAAAACTTCCAACTTGCCACAAAGTACATATACCCAGGGGGTACATTTTAATATACGTCTCTGATATAACATATTAGCCGATCTAGTCAGGTTTTATAGGCTGTAACCTAACCCCCCCCCCCCCCCCCCACCCCCTCCCCATTTTTTTGATAGGCCAGAGTCAATCAGTTCTTACGGAGACTGTAACTGTGTAAGAAGTTTCTGTTCTAGGTAGTGTAAACTGATGGTTTGCCGGTATGATATATTTAAAAAAAAAATTACTGTTATATTACGAACGCTATTCCCAATAAAACTGTCATCATTTATTCCAAAATTTTCCCGAATAGATTCAGAATCATACATTCCCAAAGTTTCCACGATCAAAGGAATAAAGGACAAAACTAATTATAATTATCATAATTATATGTATTTTTAATAGACAATTTGGTAGATCTCATCACTCTGATTGAATTTACACTGACAAATTGTATATTTATAATTCTTTCGATTAACTTTTCTTTTCTTATCTATTTTTTTTTTTTGGCTCGCTCCGTCTGTTAACATAGATGTAAATTTCAAAATTACAAAAATGGAATTAAATAAACAAAATATGACAATTTCGTATATGAATTGTAATTCTAACAATAAGCATATCTTCGCCTTCTCGATAAATCATGTCTTCAATTAACCCCCCCCCCTTATCTCCACATAAAAAAACCAATAATATGTCTATTGCAAGAGGTCCATAATGTCGGTTTGCATATAGAATATCGATTGTAAATTTATACGACGTATGCAGATGTTTTAACAAACATTAAAGATACAGTGTCCCTGAAAAAAAAATCTTATTGAAAACGCAAAATTTATTCCGATGGGTCTAGATTGAAAATAAAAAGGAGCCATAAAAAGTGTTATTTGATGATATGCAGTAGCTATCATAATATTGTCGAATTTGTAAAATTAAATCTACATATACCTCGATTGTAAAATCGCAATACATTATAGGTGGTGCTAGTGGAAGGAATTAAAGCTGCGCACCCCAAATTAAAAATGACGTTTTTAAACGGCTACAACTACCAATGTATGCGTTAGATTAGCCTAAAAATTAGAATTTATATAAATGAGAATGTAAACTTTCATATCGAAAGAAAGATCTTTCATTATAGAGTTTTGTAAAATTAATTTTTTTAATTAAAATTATAATATAAAATTATAATTTCAAAATTTAGAATTTAAAATTCAAATTTAAAATTATAGTTTAAAATTTTTAAATCAATTTTTCAATTAATTTTTAGGGACACCGTACCTTTAAGCATTTGTTTCAGACATTGTATGCATAAGCGGATCTAGAAAACTTTTTTCATCCAGGAAAGAGGAGGGGGGATTCTAACCCGTCGCATGGAGAGGCTCAAGTCTATAGTTTTGAAAAAATACCATAAAACGGTGAAAATCAGCATGTTGTGGCAAATTCCAAGGGGGGGGGGGGGGGTCTGACCTCCTTGTTTTTAGAGTAATTGAATCAATCGCACAATCGCAGACCTTGGCCCTTGTCATTGAATACGTAAAAGTCGAGGGAAAGGGGGGCCAAGTGCGCTCCCTTGTATCCTCTTCTGTACTTCTTTTTACTGTGTTTTCCTTGAGGGTAAACGGGATCAGTTTTCAGAAGGTATGGTACTAAAAAATAAACATTATAAACTCAGTTTAGCCAGTACGAGGGCTGATTGATATGCTATGAGCCTCGTATGACAGAATTTGAATCTTTTGCCAGCGGTGTTTAAGGGCCTCAATATCACCTAATAAGAACTCATTTTCTTGATTGAAAGTTGGAGCCAGAAATAGCTGCTTTCAGTTTCGGGAATAGATGAAAGTCTGATGGAGCAAGATCAGGTGAATAAGGCGGATGCTCAATCAAATTAAAGCCACAGTCATAAATGACATTCATGGCAGTGACAGACTTGTGATCAGGAGCATTGTCATAGTGGAACAACACACCTTGAACTAGTGAGTTTTCCACGGCGCTAGTTAGTATAACGTGTCAGTAGTGAAGCATAGTACGTACCATTCATTGTTTGTCCTTTTTGGAGATAATCTATCAGCAGAATACCTTCTGCATCCCAGAAAACCGAGACTCACAACATATCAATCAGTCATCGTATATTTGTGTTTTTCAAATGACAATCACTTTCTAAAGTGAAAAAGAACTACATATGTATTGGTATTGTTTAATAATAAGCCGTAGTAGCCTATATCTTGGTCACTTTTTACGCAGATACTTGTAACTGGTACGAATATGTATAGGATATAATTTGAACTTTGTTTATCAAATGATATTCCTTTCCATTCATGATCAGAAACAAGATCCTACCAGAGCTAGAATGTGTCCATTTTGCCAAAGGAAAAGAATTTGTACTCATTTTCTCAAAAGAAGTGGTTTTTGCGCAAAAAGTATATATTTTACCCAAAATTTAGACTTCAATTAACTAAAACGTTTCATATTACTTGCATTTGATAACATAAATGATTTTTTTTTTTTAGTAAACGACAGCTTTGAATTTATTATTATAGGTAAGACCTTGTATTCATTAAATTTTACCAGAAATCTGTGATTTGAAAACAAACAAAAAATAAGATTTTGCCTCAAAACGAAGTAGGAAATATGACGTGCTTACTTTGAATATATGATTCATGAGCAACACTTTAAAGTATTAGTTTAACTCTTCAATAAACGATTATAGGCAATATTCTAGAACTGAGGAACAGGAGAAAATGATAATATCCTCAAATTTCTTCGACATTTTGCAAAAAAAAAAAAAAATGATATTTTACCCCAAAAAAACGTCGTAAAAATAAAAAACGAAATTTTAATCTTATTCCATCTGAAAGAACACGAAAAATACTTTATAATTACATTTTCCTATTTTTTAAATCATCGTCCATTTACAAATTATAAGCATTTTCCGATTTTCAGTGATTTTGCACTAAAAAACATGTTTTCCTCCAAAAACATATCTTTTTCAATAGAAATTTCCATGAAACTAATTTTCAATTGAAAGAACACAAAAATGCTGCAAGGTTAGGCCAATTTTGGAGGATGAAGGTGGGAGGGTTGCAGCCAACCAAGTGATACATCCCATGCTATAATGGTTACGTTATTTTTCCTTGATTTATTAAGCCATGACCTTGACCTTAAAGATTGACCTTAAAATATATAGAAACGATAAAGCATGGTATGATATATAGGTTTTTCGGTAAGTAGACTTCATACTCCTTTGTTTTAGATCAAATTCATTCATTTCTATGAGGGGCCAAATAAGGCCCTTACTGTACCTTGTCCTTTCCTTGCATCTTGTAAATTCTTTTTTTTTTGTAATAATTTGACCTTTGTTTTCTGTCAGAAAGATAAGGACATCGAACTAATCGATAGGACAAGTTGACATGTAGTAACCTTTTTTTCAAATAAATATGGTGTTGCTGTCTGCGTTATCTCCTTCCCTTTCCTTTTGCTTTGAAACTTACACGTTTAGCATTCAATTGTGATGCATTTGAATTGATTTATAATTTTCTTCAAGAAGGTATAGAATGAGAACACTTCGTATCATATTTCGGTTTATTGCTAATTCTAGTAACTGCTCCACTGCAATTTTTTCTACAAATCTGACATCAGCACTTACTGCTATTAAAGAACACGTAACTAGATATTGTGAAACGGTTCTAAACAGGAACGATGTAAATTTATTTTGGTCTATTAAGAATTCAGGGGATGTCATTGACAAAATGAAATCTGGAAATTCCCAAGCCAATACGATTTCTTCATACGACTTCTCTGATATGTACACCACACTTCCTCATTACAAAATTAATGATCGATTATCTTATCTCATTAAATGGTGTTTTGATCGAGAGCGCAAAACTTACATTTGTACATCTGAATCGAAGAGTTTCTTTTCCTCGACAGACTACAAATCATACAAATCGTGGACATGTAGTGACCTGTATAATGCCTTGTCCTTCCTCTTGGACAATATTTATGTTAGATTTGGTAAGGATCTATACAATCAGGTTGTAGGAATTCCTGTGGGTACCAACTGTGCGCCTCTTGTTGCGGATTTATTTTTATACACTTATGAAAAAGAATTTATCCAAAACATTCAAAGGAAAATTTGATGATCTGAAATGATTCAATAATACTTCTAGGTATCTGGAAGCTATTCTAACTATTGACAACCCTGCTTTGAATTATATAAGAATGAAATTTATCCACAAGAATTATCACTTAACAAGGCAAACGTTACAAATACAGAAACACCATTTTTGGACCTCAATATCAAACTTGTAAACGGAAAGATTCATACAAGTGTATATGAAAAAAGAGATGATTTTGGATTGAACATAGTAAATTTCCCCTGGCTTGATGGTGATGTTCCAAGATTACCGTCAAACGACATTTACATATCACAGTTCATCCGGTACGCTAGAGCATGTACTTATGTTTTGGATTTTCACAGTAGAAATCTACAAATTACCAAAAGGTCAAGGTTTCCGCTTTCATAAACTAGTTCAGACTTTCTGGAAATTTTACAAAAATACAGTCAATTCTTTTAAAATTCGGATCTATACACGCAACAGAGTACATTACTTTGGGTATAACACAACCTGTCTTTTATGGTGATATGATAAACAAAATTAGAAGGATCAAAGGTATGCAACATAACCATCGAAAATTCGTCAGAATCATCAAACGTCTTTTATACCGTGGATATGATCCTAATGTCACCAGACGGACACTAGGCTTGGTACTTGACTAATCTACAGTCTTGTACCAGCGCATTCTTAAAACTTGCACTCTGACTGACTGTAACGACGGGACTCCATGACGCGCCCTATCCAAACCTCTTTAGAGAAGACAGGGCCCCGACCACCTGTCCTCTCTGAATGTCAGTCGGACTCCTCGGGTGATTACGTACATGGGCTGGCTACAGCCGGCAGAGCACGGACTGTATTGTAAACGCATGCCCTCTTTTTATATCCATTTACATATTCATCTGTGTAACTAGGGCCTCTACGTTTTGCGGTCTTGTTTGTGTGAGGTCATCTTACAGTGAGGAGGTTGTTTAACACTCCAATTTTACGTTCTTCGAGACCTCTGGGTAATTGGAGAAGTGAGAGGGTTGTGCGCAAGTAATCCAGGATAACCACACCATTTGCTATTTACGTGACAAATGGCCGTCCAAAGTCGGCACCGGTTGCCCATTGGCCTCGTTGGTTTATGTGTAGTCCTTTGTGTTTGATGTTTACATGTCGTATATATCTTTTTCGTCTCATACTATGCTCGTCTTTTGTGTTTTTGCATCGGGTGTTTTGGTGTTTTGCTGTAGGTGCTGCAACGCAGTCTTGTTGGAGATCCCCTCCCTTATTTTGTAAAGAGTATGCGGCTCCAAATTTCCTGTACGGTCGATTCAGTAGATTCAGTAGAATAATCAAATAAAATATATGACCAAGATAACATTGGAGGAATGGTGTTCTGATGTTAAACTTCTTTAATATTGATGATATTTAAGGATGAAATAACAAGTTTCCGAATTAGCAAAATAGTATTCATGATGTCAAACTGAAAAGGGGGAACACAACGTTTCTTCCAAGCGATGACGCTGAAAAGAGGTAATTATTACACTTTAAAACCTCCAATTTCTTATTTGATTTTTATACTTTTTAGATTTTCCTTTGCAGAATTGTATGATAGTTTTTTCTCTTATGCAATTGTCAAAATTGAAATATATGTTCTTTATATGTCATTGTCAGCTTTAAATAAGTCCTTTACCTTTACTATATGATACTTTTCAGATCATCCAGCTTTTTTCCTTTAAACGATTTTTAGTGAATATTTGATATTCACTTCCTTATAATATGCTGTCGTTTGATTTAAAGTATCCTCTCACTCTACATTTTGTTGTACTCAAAGTGTTCTTTAGATAACTTGATTATCTATGTTATTGATTAAGGCAGGCCTTGTGTCAGATTAAGTTAATCATGTTTTAATTTCTAACTTAATAGATAATAATCGATACGTTTCAAAGAATTGTTATAGTTTTTCTCTTCTGTGTATATTGACTTTACTGTGAGTTTAATAAGATTGATAACCCTTATCATAGTTAAAAGATATACTTTTTTGTGTTTTCATCCATGTGAACGAGACCATTTTTTACGCCGTAGCATTAGGTGATATTGATATTATAAATATCGAAGTGGTACCTATCGGTTATTTAGTCTCAAGGTCGAGAAGGTAAAGCAAAATCGTTAGAATTCCATGAAACTATCCTTACGTTAAGGAGGATTTAATTTCCTCAAATTACGTTACGTTACGTGAGGAAGTTCTATGGTCGACATGGGAAAATGTTAGCACACTATGACGTCCCCTTGTCCAGAGTCATAGATGACGTAGATCTTTTATGCCATGACATACCAATTTATATGTCTGTCTTCCTTTGCGGGAGTTACCGATTCTGACCTTTCTACAAAATTGAAGTGAGTGATGGTGCATGCAAGCAGGAGATGCTCACTCTTCCTGAGCACCTGATCTCACTCCTTCGCAGGGAGTTGACTTCTCGTCATATGGTAGATTGTTTTTATTCATGTTACTTTGTCTTAGTTCTGGTTTTATCATGGTTTTGTTGGTGTTCCTTGTCACTTTTATGTCTGTTTCTGTGCTCTGTGTTTTTGCATTGGTTGTTTTGGGGTTTTGATGTGGGTGCTTCAACCTGGTGTTGTTGGAGATCCCCTTCTTTGTTTTGTATTCCCTTTGTTAGATGATTTTTCGATTAACGATTTTGTACTTCTCAATAAGGATATGGTTATTCCATATTTGTCATTACATAATGACAAAAAATATGATGTTAATTATTTCAATAATTAGCATGAAAGAATCATCTTATTCCACTGGTATCGTGTTAAAGGAATTCAGAAAGAATTCAGACTTGTTTATACATACCAATTTCGCCCTCTATTTCAGATATTTTTCTTTTAGAAGACTCTGCTGTTAGATCAAATGTATCTCCTAGTTTTGTCAGTTTTGTAGTTGTCTGACTAACACCCTCTTCTAAGTGTGAAAATCTTTGGTTCACATTACTTTCTAATTTGTTCGTATTTTCCTCAAACTTGTTCACATTTTCCTTTATATGGCTCATATTTCCCTCTAACTGGCTCACATTTCCCTTTATTGTGTTCACATTTTTTTCTAACTGGTTCACATCTCCCTCTAACTGGTTCACATTTCCCTCCAACTGGTTAACATTTCCCTCTAATTGGTTCACGTTTTCAAATACTTGGTTAACATTTTCTTGTATAAGTGCAACACTTTGGTTTGTTTTCTCAAGATCCTTCTCTCCCTTAGATACTCTCTAAAATGAATTTAATACTAGATTATTGTGAAAGAAAACAATTTCAAAATTGTTACCATCTTTATGCTATTTCTAAGAAATTAGAAATTTGGTTTTCAAGCATCTTTGCCTGTGGCTTTTTATTTATCCATGCATCGTGATTACCACCTGTCCTCTCTGAATGTCAGTCGGACTCCTCGGGTGATAACATACATGAGCTAGCGGCGGCAGAGCACGGATTGTATTACGTACGCCCTTTTTTTTACATCCATTTACATATTCATCTGTGTTGTTTGGGCCTCTACGTTTTGCGGTCTTGTTTGTGTGAGGTCATCTTACAGTGAGGAGGTTGTTTTATACCACAATTTTACGTTCTTCGAGACCTCTGGATAATTGGAGAAGTGAGAGGGTTGTGCGCAAGTAATCCAGGATAACCACACCATTTGCTACTTACGTGACAAATGGCCGTCCAAAGTCGGCACCGGTTGCCCATTGGCCTCGTTGGCTTATGTGTAGTCCTTTGTGTTTGATGTTTCTGTGTTATGCGTTGACGTTCCTTGTCCCTTATGCGTCTCTTTCCGAGCTTGTCTGCTTTGTGTTTTTGCGTTGAGTGTTTTGGGGTTTTGCTGTGGGTGCCACAACCGGGTGTTGTTGGAGATCCCCTCCTTTGTTTTACTGAATTTTTAGCTGTTCAACAATATGGTACATTGAGCACTGTAGTATATGTTAAAGAAAGGAGGGGATCTCCAACAGATCTCGGTTGCAGCACCAACAACAATACCCAAAAAAAAAAACACCCATTGCAAAAAACATATATGCACATAGGACAAGGAACACCAAATCAACTCATACAAAACGCCAATCACAGATGATTACACATAAGCCAACGGCACCAATAGGCAATCGCTGCCGACTAAGGACGACCATCTGCCACGCCAGTAGCAGACGGTGTGGTAATCTGAATTATGTAAGCACAACCCTTCCACTTTTACGATTGTCCAGAGGTCTCGAAGAAAGCACAATTGTGGTGTTCATTAACCTCTTCACTGTAAGATGACAATACAAACAGACAGCATGACGCAGGTGCCCAAGAAAGACACAAATAAAATCAGAAGGCTTACGAATACAGCCCTGCTCTGCCGGATGTAGAGAGTTCATACGTGTTATGCATCGGGAAAATGGGAGGGTTGTGTGCACGCAATCCAGGTTAACCATCCCTTCTTCTATTTTCGTGGCAGATGGCAGTCCTAAGTCGGCACCGGTTGCCCATTGGTCTCGTTGGTTTATGTGTAGTCCTTCGTGTTTGATGTTTTTGTGTTGTGCGTTGACGTTCCTTGCTCCTTTTTGCGTCTCATACTGTGCTTGTCTGCTCCGTGTTTTTGCATTGAGTGTTAAGGATTTTGCTGCGGGTGCTGCAACCTGGTGTTGTTGGAGATCCCCTCCTTTGTTTTATCACCAGAGGAGTCCAATTGACATTTAGAGTGGACAAATGGTCGGGGCCCTGTCTTCTCTAAAGAGGTTTTGACAGGTCCCATCATATAATCTTGTCGTCACAGTCAGAGTACAATTCCTTAGAATGAGCTGGTACAAGACTGTAAATTGGTCACGTACCAAACCAAGCATCCATCAGGTGACATTAGGATCATATCCACGTTTTCAAAGGTCTTTGGTGACTCGAACACAATCTCGATTGTAATTCTGTCTACATTTGATCCTTCTTATTTTGTTTCTCATGTTCCTATTGTGAAAATACACAAAGTAATATACTATATAGTAGAAATAAACCAAAGTAACTCTGATATATACTGTGTACATTTTCGTGCATTTACATCGACGGCGGGTGCGGATAACCAACAGGGGATGCTTGCTCCTCCCGGGCAACTGATCCCACCTCTAGCTTGCTAGGGGTCCGTCGATGCTCAAAATAGTGCTTTATTGTGAGTGCTGTTGTGATTATCGTCAGGATCTTCTTTAACTCATTTGTGTCACACTTATGCCCTTTGCCGCGTGGAGCTCGTAAAAAAGTTCCCCGCGAGGGGTTTGACAGTAAGCGTTTTGAATATATTTCCCCGGCATGGTCGCCATAGCTCTTTCTATATAGACATAACCTCAGACAGTGCATGCATTTTATAGACTGTGTACATTTTCGTGCATTTACATAGACGGCGGGTGCGGCTAGCCAACAGGGGATGCTTACTCCTCCCGGGCACCCGATCCCACCTCTAGCTTGCTAGGGGTCCGTCGATGCTCAACATGGTGCTTTATTGTGAGTGCTGTTGTGGTTATTGTCAGGATCTTCTTTAACTCATCTGAATTTCGTATATGTTAAACGTCTTCAAATTCAATAGCATCATTTCAGGACAGATAAATTTGCAGCATGGACCAGATATTGCACATTATACCTACCAATCAGAATTAAGTCTAATTGTTTACAATAAGAAATCAAACTTAATTTCACATCCATTAATGAGACAATAGATCAAAGTATTTTTAGAATAAAAAATATCAACAATTCTATTCAACATTATTTGTTTGCGAGAATATTCGTACCAAAACGTTTTCGCACCATGGGGAATATCAAGTTTCTAATAAGGTATAAGGGGATAATATGTTTTAAAATGACAAATATGGATAGTGACCATATCCCTGTATATAGCACAAAATCGATAATTCAGAAAATCAGAAACCGAAGGCATACAAAATCAGGATAAAACAGGAACCAAGGCAAACAAACAAAAACCTCCACCATATGAAAAGAAGTGAACTCCCGAGATAGATCCTAAAATCGTTTGGAGGGGAAAGGGGGATAATTTTCAGTGATTTTATAAATCAATACATGCACTGACTAGGATTGAGTACCCGAAATGTGCATGTCTGGTTCATGCTGCAACTTTAACTGTTCATAAATTATGCTATTGAATTTAAAGACGTTTAACATTTGTACTACTTGGTGAGTGTCACTGCTGGTGGAACAGGAGTCCCTGAGGGCACAGGTAGCCAAGTTCGATCAAAACTCGTCTGTCTAGTCATCGCATTCAAATCTTTCAGTTTCCAAAATTCTTGACATTTCTACAACATGGATCCTGTAGCATCACATCCCATCCATTCTGCTTCGTCTTTCGGTTCGTTTTTGGACATAATAATTTTCAATTTTCACACTATTTGGCCATAATATATTGTCAAGATTAAGGATCACTGACGAGGGTTGAGTACCCGAAATGTGCATGTCTAGTCCATTCTGCAAATTTATCATTTTATAAATGATGCTATTGAATTTGAAGACGTTTTACATCTGAACTTCTTTACCTTAGATGAACAATCACCAAGGCAAAACGGAACTTTAATCTCTTTGTTTGTAACAATAAAAATATCAACAATTGTAAGTTCATCAAAACTTCAACAAGTATGCAATCTCCTATCAAAATCAACAATAATATGATGGGAAAAATAAACAGATTAAAGTACAACAACGAAAATATTCTTATCTGTTTTAAATGATGCCATTGAAATTGAAGACGTTTAACATTGATACCACTGGCGGTGGACCAGGAGTCCCAGAGGATATATGTAGCCAAGTTCGTTCAACTTCGGTTGATCGTTTCTTCAACGAATTTGAAAAAAATTCTGCTATCAAAATTTGTTGAAATTTCTGAGACGTGGGTACAGTAGCATAATATCCCAGCCATCTTACAACGTCTTTCGGTACATTTTTTAACATATTAACTTTCACACTCTTTGGTCATATTACATTGTTTTGATTAAGGATCACTGACGAGGGTTAAGTAGCCGAAACGTGCACGTCTGGTCCATACTGAAAATTTATCTGTTTTAAATTATGCTTTTGAATTTGAAGACCTTAAACATCTAAATGACATGACAGACTGTAAGACCATACGGACGGACCTTGACACACTTCAATCTTGGGAGGGGGAGTTGGACATGGTGTTCAACCCAGGTAAGTGCCAAGTAATAAGGGTTTAAAAGTAGATCTAGCAATCCTATACCATCTAAATATATACTCCATGGGCACATATTGGAGGAAATTGACCATGCGAAGTATCTGGTTGTAAATATATCCTCAGATCTTAGTTGGAAAAGTCATGTGTTAAAGATGATCCTGACGATGATTTCAACAGCACTCACAAAAGAGTACCAAATTGAACATCGACGAACCCCTAGCAAGCTAGATGTGGGATCAGGTGCCCGGGAGGAGCAATTATCCAATGTTGGCTAGCCGCACCCTCCGTCGATGTTCATGCACGAAAATAAAAACAATACATAACATGCACTGTCTGAGGTTATAGCTATATAGAAAGTGCTATGGTGACCATGTCATTCATTTAAACAATGTGGAAAGTAATGCCAATAAATCCCTATTCTTTATTAGGAAAAATATTAAGACCAAGCATCAGACTATCAGAGCTACTGCTTATAAAATGCTGGTAGGACCGCAGCTGGAGTATGCTTTTAGCGCATGGGATCCCTACACCAGGGAACTATCCAACAAAATTGAGATGGTGCAGCGCAGAGCTGCAAGATGGACGGTGAGTGATTTCTCCCCTACCTCCAGTGTATCCCTTATACAGTACATAGCACTGATGCGCACGCTGCATGTAATACCCGAAAAAGGGGGTGATGCAGTATACGAAGATAGATAGCTGACATTTGACATACTTCCATCTCTTAACCTTCTTAAGAAAACAAACAAATTTTAACGCACCAGATACGTCTTTCGGATATTAATTCCTTATCAGTGGTACACGTACTTATTAATATCAATTCTCTGTAAGGACCAACTTATTTTGGAAACAGCATGTCATGGGTTTTCATGATTTTCTCTGTAAATGGTATGTATAATGCCCTGAATACAAAAATAACAATTTTTTGAAAATAAATATTCCCGTTGCCATGGAAACGAGGTCTGTCTATTTATAGCACTAAACAAATTGTCAAATAAGTCATCTTTGGTTATTATGTTGCCATGGAAACCATTGTCAGAGTTAATTAGTTTTAACAACTTATAATCTTTAAAACCTCTATTTTAAGAAAAAAAATAACAAAATTTTGACATTTCTTTCAATTAGCCAGATCCTATCAAATCAAAATCAGTCAAAAATTGCCATAAAATAAGGTCAAAATCAAGGCCTATTTTTGTCCAATTTTTACCATTTTTAAGCAAAAATAACACAAAATGTCAGGCTGATAACACCATCACTGTTGTCAGAACAAAATAGATTTCATGTGACAAATATAATCACTGAAAAAAATAAGTGAGACCTTGTTTTGTTTTCCTATATTTTGAGGTCAAAAATGGTTGCCATGGCCACTTTTCATTTGACACATGATGACTATATCTATTCAAATTTATTTTTAGCATGATTTAATTGACTTTTATTGCTTAAGCTTTATGTAAGGACAACAGAAGAAATTAGTCTTTATTTGAGCACTTCCAAAATTTGTCAAGGTCATTGACTCTAAGTTCAAGGTCAATTCAAAATATAGGTTCCAATGTCAATAAAATTTGCATTTTTGTTGTTATTTATTGTTACTAAATTTAGGCTTGACTGTCATATATTTGTATCCAAAATACTTCCTTCTAAAATTAGGACCGATAAATGGAAAAACATTACAATTTTTAGTTCAGAACTTTTCTCCTAAAAAAATAAGCCCCAGACAAAAATCATGATAATCTCACATTTTTTATATGTATGTATGAAATACTAGCTAAAAATCAAGGATGTCATTGATTTTGAGATTTTTTGCAACTTTAGTCAATAAATAGGGGATATATCCAAAATCACTATGTATGTGTTTGTTTTACTCAATACCACATGATTTTTGAGTAAATGCATCTCATATTTTTGAAAAATCACAGAATTTTGCCAAATTTTGTAAAACACATTCAAGATGACCTTGACATTGGGTCCTGTGACCTTGAAAAAAATTAAGGTGATTTTTTAATCAATAATGATCTTTTATATGCACTGATAAAAAAAATGCTTAAAAATATATAACGGACAGCTGAAAATTTACCAGTAAATTACTCTATGTGTAATAGGACTGACCAGAATATCACCTTGGTAACCATTTTTTATACCCTTTTGAATAAAATTGTGAAGAGGTCCCACTCAAATTTTAACATTTTCTTAAAGATCGAGGATTAAACTTTAAAGATAATTGGCAGTAGAAATCAAGTTAGCCTGACATTTCAGATTATTTGCCCTTAAATTTGAGCAAAATCATGTTAAATTAGGAGCTTTTTCGGTCTTAAAAAGGGCCTCTTCAAAACAATTTTTTGCCTACATGTTGAGCATATTGACAAAGATAATAGCAGGCAGAAACAAACTTCTTGTGTATATTTATACTATTAAAGATATAAAGAGAAAAATAAGGAAATTTCAGTTGACTACAATAGCTGTTACCATGGAAACGAGCCTTGTGAAAATGCCATATTACAAGTATTCTACTGATGCGTAAAATTTCAAACATGGTTTCCATAGCAACGAAAGCTTAATTTGTAAAAAGAAAGTTTATTTTTGTCTCAGTACATCATATACACCTTCCACACCAAAAATCTCCAAAATTGGAGACATGCTGTTTCCACGTGCTATTGAAATTATTTTGGTCCTTACAGAGAACTGCTATTAAATACCAAAGTGATTTTCTGACGGCCAGCAATATTGCATTAGCGTCCTGTGGTTTTAATTTTTAATTTAAATTTTTGCATTTTATTTGCAGAGATTTCGCGGCTCCAAATTTGTGTAGGGTGGATTCAGTAGAGTGGTTAAATGAATTTTATGACCAATAAAGCCTGTGTTGGTGACCGGAGGCATCTTTATTAGTATAAACACCATTTTCTGTTAATTACATGAATGTGAAAGGTGAAGGGCAGGGTCACTGGGTTATAAAAATCATGGTATCAATGGAAAGGTCATGTAACAAGGAATACACATGTGAAATATGAAAGCCCTATTACTTACAATTCGAAAAATATGCCCAATGTTAAAGTTTTTGAAAAGTAGATCAAAGGTCAAGGTCACGAGGTCAAAAATTTCAGAATCAATGGAAAGGTCTTGTCACAAGAAATACACATGTGAAATATAAAAAACATAGCATCTCAATTTCAAAAGTTATGTCCAATATTAAAGCTTTTCGGACAAACAGACAGACAGACAAAAAGACAAACAGACGGACGGGCCTATTCCGGGGAATAAAATAGTATTAGAGGGATGTTGCTAAGATGTTAACCTCCATTAATTTGTATGATCTCTTGGATGATGTGACAAATAAGTTAAAGAAGATCCTGACAATAATCTCAACAGCACTCACAAAAGAGTACCAAATTGAGCACCAACGGACCCCTAGCAAGCTAGAGGTGGGATGAGGTGCCCGGGAGGAGTAAGTATTCCCTGTTGGCTAGCCGCAACCACCGTCGATGTTCACGCACGAAAATAAAAACAATATATATAATACATGCACTGTCTGAGATTATGTCTATATAGAAAGTGCTAGGGCGATAATGTCATGGGAAAATATCCAAAACACTTACTGTCAAATCCCTCGCGGGGAACCTTTTTACGAGCTCCACACGGCAAAGGGCAAAAGTGTGACATAAATGAGCTAAAGAAGATCCTGACAATAATCTCAACAGCACTCACAAAGAGTACCAAATTGAGCATCGACGGACTCCTAGCAAGCTACAAAACACTTATTGTCAAAGTTCCCGAAATATCAAAATGATATTAATAGATATATATATATGATTTCAAACTGATAAAGGGCCAAAACAAAGCTTCTTTCAGACGACAGATCTGGAAAGAAATAATCATAACACCCTAGACATCCAGTCATGGGAAACGAGTTTAACTGCTCCTAAACCGCAAAAGGACATAATTGTCTATAATCACGATTTGGAAGTTTTCTAACTTCTTACCTCCTTGAAGAAAATTTCAGACATGGTTCATCCAAAAATTTTGGCGTCAATAAAAGTATTTGAATATACATGTTTAAGGCATACCTCTTCTACCTTTTTCTGATTGACAATGACTTTACTTAGTTCTTCCAATTGATTGCGATCCATTATTCTGGTCTCCAGATCCTGTATCATTTTTGCTGTGTCTGTCTGCACGATAGGTGAAACACTTTTAGCCAGATCAAGTATCGTTGTTTTTACGTCACTCCAGTAACCATTGTACGTTGATACATCTAACGTGGCACTGCTAGCATGGATCAAGTTATTCCTGATATTGCGTATCGTGTCTATGTGGGTCATGTTGATACCTGCCCATTGACAAATATTTTTTATGAGCAGACAGCACAAAGTTATGTCCATTTCATTTGACGTTATACCAGGTATTGGATCAAACTTACACGGACACTCCCCTCCTGTTAAGCATGTTCCTCTGCATGGTAACCTATTTTTCGTAAAGAGGAGATCCCACTGTGAACGGTACATCGGAGTTACACAGCTTTGTATGAGTCTACAACAACATTTCTTTGTCATGATGTGATATAGATTATGTTTGTTCTTTTTCAAGAAGTCTTGTATATCCGGGGATCCTTGCTTTGCATAGTAATCATCTATCACGTGTCTGAGTGTGAACGGACATACGTTCAGTACCAACAGACACGCACGTCCGTACCGTGCTTCATCCAAGTGAGTCATGCTTCACGTTTACAAACCTGAATCCATTTTATGTAGGGAAAAGTCCTCGAACCGGTATGCAATCTATGACCATTATTGCGACCAAGTTAAAACATCTGTAAAGACAAAATGTACATAAAAGTTGTAGCAAAAGCAATGTCAAGGTAAAAAGGAATAAATCGATTTATTCTCTTACGCGAGTTGTGTTAAAGCTCGCACAAACTACTTCATTTCAATGTTCATGAACACCTCACTCTATGACAAACGTGACGACTTCAATTTCAGCATTACAAACTTTCCTTTTCTGAGTAGCAACATCCCTTCATCGCCAGCTTATGGTGTGTTCATATCTCAGTTGATATGCTATGCCAGAGCAAGTACCAAATATATGGATTTTGTTCTGAGAGCTAGGCGTCTTTCAGATAAGCTTCTCAGTCAGGGATATGTTTTAACCGACTAACATCGTCACTGAGGAAGTTCTACGGTCGATATGGGGAACTCGTCATACACTATGATGTCCCCATTCCAGAATGGAAAATGATATTCTGTCATAGACCATTTGAACCACCCAAACAAAGATTGTACTCTATGTCTTCCGAAATGGAAGTAACCGAGTGTGACAGTTCTACCGAATTGAAGCGGCGGGTGTTGCATGAAAGCAGGAGATGCTTACTCTTCCTGGGCACCTGGTCTCACTCCCATATCGGGAGTTCGCTTCTTTTCATCTGGTGGGGGTTTTTGTTTGTTTACTTTGGTTTCCGTTTTTTCTTGTTTTTTATGCCTTCGGTTTCTGATTTTATAAATTATCGATTTTGTGCTGTAACAAGGGATATGGTCATTATCCATATTTGTTGTTAAACGTCTTCAAATTAGATCAGATACATTTTCGGGTACTTAATCCTCGTCAGTGATCTTGAATTTGAAGACGTTTTACATTTGAACTACTTGGTGAGTGTCACTGCTGGTGGACCATGGGTCCCCGAGGGCACATGTAGCCAATGTAAACGTCTTCAAATTGAATAGCATCATTTAAGCACAGATAAATTGGCAACGTGGACCAGACATGCACGTTGCGGGTACTTAACCCTCAAGTTCGATAAACTTCGGTCTGTCTCTTCAACATATTCAAAATTTTCTGGCACTAAAATTCTTGAAATTTCTAAAACGTGGGTCCTGTAGCATTATATCCATCCTGCTACATCTTTCGGTACTTTTTTGACATAATAATTTTCACCCTCTTTGGCCATATTTCATTGTTTAGATTGAGGATCACTGACGAGGGTTGAGTACCCGAAACGTGCATGTCTGGTCCATGCTGCAAATTTATCCGTTTATAAATAATGCTATTGAATTTGAAGACGTTTAACATCCTCATCCAAAACAATGCAATGTGGCAAAAGAGTTTGAAAGTTATTATGTCCAGAAATGTATCGTATGACGAACCAGGATGGGTGGGATATGATGCTACAGGACCCACGTTTTAGGAATTCCAAGAAAGTTTGATAACAGAAATAAGCTCTACTCAATCTTAATCTCTGTTGCACATTTGATAATGAAATATTTGCATTTGATGATACGATATCAATTCCCTTGTTTCCATAATCGGAAACGATGTCGAAGAGCTCAAAAATCTGTTTTGACCTGTAAATTTAATTGTTCGGTCTTGTAAGAATGTCTGGCAAATTTTAAATAGATTTCAACGTCTCTGATTCAAAAACATTGGGAACGATTTAGCACATAGTGAAATTTACATTAGAAATCGCCAAGAAATACATGAATAATTAATTTTAAACGTACCTTGTTTACATGCTAGATATGAGATTTATTACGATTATTCTCAAACTCTTATCACCGAAAAGATTGAATTTGTTGTCCTAAAATAATTCCGCAAATGTTATCTTCCTTAGACTCTGGTAGGTCGTGTATTAAATGTCCAAGTCCTGCCGACAAGTCTATACATCTATTATTTATATAAACATATGTTGATTGCAATGTCATGGTCGTTTGGAATTCTTTAGCATTTCAAAATAAGGTATTTAACTGTATTGTATTATATAACGACATATTTGTCTAGACATTTTTGTCAACATTTTGGTTAACCATCCCATATGAAATGTTTGGTAGCATGATTGTTACTATGTTCTAAAATTTGTCACGCGTTTTTTGAAAATAGAAATAATGACTTATTCGAGATAATTAATTTGACATTGACCAGTCAGAAAATTAATAAACTTTATTGACAGAATGGCTAACAGAAATGGCTTTTTAAGAGAATTAATTCCATTAGTTGAGATTTTTATTTTGACAAAGCGAGTGTACGTTAGCCTAATTTTAATCTTTTTTAAATTCAAATTTTTTAAATCTGAATTAATCGGAAATCAATGAGAACAATTCAATACAACTCCTATGTACAGTTTCTATACCCTTATAGGATCTTGTTGAAATATACATACAAATTAACTATGATTTTTCGAGAGATACATGAATTGTTCTCTTTCACTAGAATTAGCCATATCGATTTTGAGAAAAAAAGTAAACACGAAAAAATACTAATTGAAAGGCTTATATGAATTAATAACTTTACAACCACACATGCCAATGTATATAGAATATGCGAAATAAATGATCAATGAAATTTTATACTTGAACAGTTCTACCAATAACCTGTCTTTTGGCACTAAACATGAAATATGTCTTTAATTTCTCCGTCTTACGTCATGAGACTGAGAAGTATCTCCTTGATGGCATACGAGGGGCGGACTGGGTGAAAGGGAGGGGGAGGGAGGAGAGAGAGGGGCAGGGAGGAAAGGGGAAGGAGAGGGAGGAAGGGGGTGGGAGGAGGGACGAAAGGGCGGGAGGAGGAAAAGAGGGGGCAGGAGGAGGGAGAAAGGCTGGCGGGAGGAGGGGTAAGGGAAGGTTGAAAATGAGCGGGCGGGAGGAGGGGCAGGAAGGGGAGGTAAGGGGGTGGGAGGGGTGAGAGGTACTCCCCTGTCCGCCCCCATCCCCTGCATACAGCTCTGTCCTTAGCAGTTCTTTGCCAGAAATTGTGGGTCACCTTTAGACTTTTGCTCTTCATTGTTTTACATTATGTGGATTTACTATTGTTTTTGCCTCGAGCATCACTGATGAGAAAAAATAGTTGAAATGCGCATCTGATGCACTGAAATTTATGAAAAAAGAACATGTATTTCAAGATTGACAATGTACCCGTAATACAACAAGGAAATTAATATTTGGCTCAGTAATTTTATCAATATAGTGAGCGACTGGATTTCGAAAATTCAATTCAAATCTTACAGATGTTCGGCTGAGCGAAATTGATGAAGATTACCTTTTCAGTCATAAAAGTATGCTTCACTGAAATAATTTACTCAAAATGTTTTAAAAAGAAAGGAGGGGATCTCTATCAACACCTAGTTGCAGCACCAACAGCAACTTCCCAAAACACCCACTGTAAAACATAAAGAAGACACGCACAGAAAGAGACGTAGTGGTACAAGGAACGTCAAATCACAGAAAAACATAAAACACAAATGACTACACATAAACCAACGAGACCAATGGGCAAACAGTGCCGACTTAGGACGGCCATCTGGCACGTCAGTAGCAGACGGTGTGGTTATCCTGGATTACGTGCGCACAACCCTCCCACTTTTCCGATTACCCAGAGGTCTGGGAAGAACGTACAATTCTGGTATAAAACAACCTCCTCATTGTCAGATGACCACACACACATATAAACACATATAAATATGTAAATGGATATAAAAAGAGGTTATTTCCTATTATAAATTTTCTCATTTATATACTTCTAATTATTTGCTGTACGGCATGTGGTAGCACTCGATCGGTACCATACATTCATTTTCCCGTATACTGAAAGCTCATATTCGCAAAGTCAATATTAAGACGGAGTAACACATTTCCATGAGGTATTAAGCTGCAAGGGAGAGAGAAAACTTGTGAGGAATTCTGGAAACCTGCCTGTGTATTTTTCAAAATAGAAGGTTTGAGCTATATATTATACCTTCTTGAGCAGATTTCATTTCAAATTCAAATAGTTTTGTAAATTAACATGTGTTATTAAATATTTAAATATTTGCAATATAGATAATCTCGTGTCTCTTTTTCAAACAAAGGATGTGATCTCCAAAGAAACGTTCTTGAATATACACGTAGAATAACATGTACGTCGAAAGGCCATCCTCTCCGGTGTATCGGTCCATATGCGAACCAATGAGCAAAGGTGCAATGATCCAGTGTTTATTGCTCTGGCCAGGACGACCATTATCGAATGTTGTTGGGACTAAGTCGAACCAATATACCCTTGCTATTTCTCTGTAACTTTACACGGCATATCTCAATCTCGAAATATTGGGATTTGTACCAAACTGATTTTACCATTGTACTTAGGTACACGTATAAGGGGTATGTATTGAATAATTATTTGATAAGATATTTCTTGAATGGACTATAACGAATTTTACCTCTTAGTAGAGATCTTTGGTTGAAAAACGCAGACCTTAACTTTTAATATAAAAGAACGTAACTGTAAGTATTTTAACCGAATTGGGAGCACATATTGGACGGAATTGAGGAACCAAAAGAAATCTTGACTTTTCCTTATATACTATAAATGTCACACAGGAGCTCGAACACAACGACTCGCAGAGAAATATGTCCCTCTCTATGCTTTCCAATTGACATTTGTAGAGGAAAGTTAGAAATATGCCATCCTGTGGCCATTGTGTCGAACCCCGATTAGATGTCAATTGATTGAATGAGAATTATTTTCCTAACATTTTACATTAACCAAATTCTACAAATTTCTGTTGTGTTGCGAGAAGTGTCCCCTTAACTTTCGTAAAACAGAACATCTATGGAAAGTGAAAAAAAAACAGCTTCATTCATCGTTGACCTGCTATTTGTAGTTAGAGACAAAGTATGGGAGTACTAACCAGTTACTGTATTTATTAGACATTTTTCATCGTAACGAACTTCGCACTTCGTACTTCGAACTTCGCACTTTAATTATGATAGAAAGTTTTATAAGTTGGTTGACAGAAGAACAGGAAGTCCAATATACCAATTCCTTTGAGTTTACCAATCAAAATGTAGATGACTCCGCTATGAGTTTATACGTGAACGGCAGCTGCGCCACGAATTCTTCAATGTTCGAAGTGCGAAGTACGAAGTTCGAGTACAAAGTCCGTCACGGTGAAAAAAGTCTATTATAACTAAATTGAAGTAGCTTCAATAGTAGAAAGGGCACTAAAGGATTCTTGTAATATTTGAATTAATACCTGGTTTCACTACCTACTAATTTCACACGTAGGTGTAGTAAACATACAGTCAGGGTATGCCAGCTTATTGAGTCAACCTCCGTCATGGGTGTTTTGGAGTTTTGCTGTAGGTGCTGCAGCTGACAGTTGTTGGATATCCCCTTCTTTCTTCGATTACAACAGTTGCAAATTCCGGAATAAACAGTATTCCGAATGAGTTATAGAAGATTCTGACAATAATCTCAACAGCACTCACAATTGAACACCAAATTGAGTATCCATCGACGGACCCCTAGCAAGCTAGAGGTGGGACCAGGTGCCTGGGATGAGTAAGCATCCCCTGTTGGCTAGCCGCACCCGCCTTCGATGTTCACGCACAAAAATGAAAAAAAAATTATCTAAAATACATACGCTGTCTGAGGTTATGACTATATAGAAAGTGCTAGGGCGACAATGTCAGGGAAAACTTCAAAACACTTACTGTCAAACCCCTCGCGGAGAACTTTTTTAAGAGCTCCGAATGGCAAAGGGGATAAGTGTGACACAAATGAGTTAAAGAAGATCCTGATGATAATCTCAACAGCACTCACAATAGAACACCAAATTGAGCATCGACTGACCCCTAGCAAGAGGTGGGACCAGGTGCCCGGGAGGAGTAAGCATCTCCGAAGTACGACCATATGCATAAAGCGTCTCCTGCCCGCATGCAACATCCGTCACAACAGCTCTATCAAAACATTTCACATTCGGCGATTGTCTCAGTTCATATAATCTCAAACGTAAAAATAATCGTTTAACCTTGACTACTGCAAATTGGTAAAGACATGCGTATCGAAGGTGAATATTTTCATACTTAAATGAAAATCACAAAACGTCATTCAATGATTCTAAGGTAGAAAGCTGCCTCGGAAATGTGTGAGAATTATTAGCTTCCGGGGTCCTCATTCCCTGAATCCACACCTGGGTTTCGCCGCGGACATATTTGGGGCCTCATGTAGCAGCTTCCAAACCGACTGTCCAAAAAAGTTTTGTTTACATTCTTTATTTTTAAATGGGAATTATTTTAAAATAAAGAAATTATTCCATATACACAATCTGAAATTATCTTAAATATGAATATCAACTCAAGTTTGTTGATGAATGTATGAACAATTGAAAATTCGATAAAATTAAAAGTAAGTTTCACATGTTGTTGTCTCCCTATAACATTATGCAGCCCCAAAATGATAATTTTATGATCTACAAAATAAATATAAGGTATACACTTTCTGTTGATACAATTACATGTTTAAGATTTCTTTGCGAAATATACCAAATTTGACATTTTTTATTTAAACCAGCTTTTTAAAATCTGTGTTTCTTTCATACATAGCAAGCGCTTCAATTGTGAGTTCTGCTTGAATAGATGTCCAAGTGCTCATAATGTCTTTCATTTTAGTATTTTGTCAATATATAACATGAACATTTATGTTTGTACATTTCAATTTTGTGGAAAACCTTATTTTTTCATACAAAATAACAAAATTATTGGTATTTTTGTAAAACATTCAAAAATCTTTTAGCTGGTTAGGTTATCGAACTTATATTTTTCTGAATAATTCAACATATTTGTGATGAAATTGGCAAAGTGATAGAAATTCCTTATATTTTTATCAAAGAAGTGTTTTATACCATCGCTTATTAAAAAATCAATAGTAAGGATGTTATCATTTGCGGTTGTCGTCAGATTAACATACTTTAAAAAGCGCGATATATATAATTATATTCGATGAATATTGATATTGCCTAAACATTTTTTTTTTTTTGCTTTTTTCACAGCAATACTTTGATTTGTAAGAAAGTTTTGCAGTAAAGAAGAAATCATACAAAATTCGCAAATCTGGAGAGGTTTATTCCTAATTGCTCGATAGAACCAATTTTTGGTTTATAATTCCTTATGTAGTGAAAAGTTAGATGCGTCGATGTCATTATTTCATTTTATGTAACTTTTGCATCAATCAGTCGAACATTTTTAGGATTTCGAATATTGACTTTAGCTAGGATCGTTTGGATAACTACGTTCTTTAGAAATACCTGACATAGAAGTTTCTATTGGGCTAGGAGGTTGTGTTTGTATCTAAGCTGAGATCCAGTCCTAAAGCATTTTTTTAATTTGTTAAAAGAAACAAGATTTTCTTTAATCTGTCAATAACTAAATTTACAACATTTTCTTCACCGCATTCGAATTTCTTCCATCAAAAACTTCTTGAAATTTCTAAAACGTGGGTCCTTAAGCATCATGCCCCATTCATCATGCTACGTCTTTCGGTACAATTTTGGACATAATGACTTTCTCACTTTTTGGCCATATCGCATCGTTTAGATTGAGGATCACGGACGAAGGTTAAGTACCCGAAACTTGCATGTTAAACGTCTTCAAATTCAATAGCATCATTTAAGAACCGATGATTTTTTAGCATGGACAAGACATGCACGTCTCGGGTACTTATCCCTC
Organism: Pinctada fucata; assembly: GCA_028142955.1. NCBI lineage: Eukaryota > Metazoa > Mollusca > Bivalvia > Pterioida > Pteriidae > Pinctada > Pinctada fucata. The sequence continues at coordinate 48,236,548 of AP027106.1, forward strand.
GACAGTGATCCTTAATCTAAACAATGTAACATGGCCAATGAGTATGAAAATTATGATGTCAAAAAATGTACCGAAAGACGTAGCAGGATGGGCCGGATATGATGCTACAGGACCAACGTTTTAGAAATTTCAAAAAAAATTGGGAACAGAAATTTACGAATGCATTGAAGAGACAGACGATCAACCGAAGCTGATCGAACTTGGCTATATGCGCCCTCGGGGACTCCTGGTCCACCAGCAGTGACATTAGCATCATTTAAAAGCAGATTAAGTAACAGCGTGGACCAGACATGCTCGTTTCAGGTATTTAACATGCTGCAAATGATGCTCTTGAATTTGAAGATGCTTAACATTTGCATCGATAACTTTCATCTCATTTAAACCGACTTTTCAGTACAAATTGCTAAAGTTTTACTGATTTCTCTGTTTTCTGATGGTACCTTGTTGTGAATCGCTTACAGTTTAACATTACAAGCATGACATGCTTACTCTTCATATGCACCTGGTATCACTTCGTTGAAATATTTCACTCTTTTCTTATTATGTAGACATTTTCTTTATAGCTATCGAATGTTGGTTTTCTATCATTTTATAAATGTACTTCTATCATTTACACTTTGAAAATCTATAATATTGATAGAAAAACATATGCAAGATATCAAGATAGCATGTAGTGCAATAAAGTGATAGTACGTATGTGTTCCTTAACAGAGTTGAACATTCGTAAAATGTACGTGCTCTTCGATTTGTGTTTATGATTATCCCATTGGTGGTTTGCATTTAAGTATGTGATTTTAACAAGGATTCTGTCATATGCGATGTACCAGTACTTGTTGATCCTTCAATTTATCTAATTTTATACGTCATAGGAGAGAGGGAATATATGTTTTCTGAGAAAACAAGTTTAAAAGAACATAAATTTCCTAGCAAACGATGTCATACAACTAATAAATCGTTATGATAAATTTTAAGGTGGTTATCGAAAGTGGATTTATAAATGTTCAGTTACTGGACTGCATTGGGTTTACTGTTGGTTTCTGTCCTATTTCTGAGTATAAATAGTTTGATTTTAGATTCATTTATTGAATCAATTATACATAAGTGTTCCAACTATATACCTTTTGAGGAAAAATTCAAACTTATCTATTATGTACCAAACATGTGTCTCGGATATTAAATTCTCATCAGTGATGCTTCCAGCCAAAGCGCTTTTCATAGGCCGCCAAATTCTTTTCAGTTGCGCCCTCTGGTTATATTTTTTAATATAAATTTGTTCATCCACTTTACAGAGAGTAAAGCTACACAAAATTTGATAATTTCAATTAATATACATGATATTATAATTAATTTTAACTTAAAAGATTATTCTGTCCTTTAATTATCCGAAAAAAAGGTTAATATGATACCTTCGAGAAAATTAAAATAATTCTCCGCTTCGACGAACAACGTTTCAATTTTTTTTAATCCCAGTTTTGAATATATCTAAACAAAAAAATGAAGAAAAAAAACATGTCTGTTGAAAAGTAGGCATTGTAATTCTTTCAATCATATATGTTGCTATGCATAAGAGAAGGAGTTGAACCTTATAGGTACCATCCAACTTCTTTCCCTCACATTTTGCAGAAGAATCAACTTTTGGACCTAAAGATACGCATTCCTGTATCGAAGTTGACTTTGAATGTTAATAAAAAAGAAAGGTACTTCCAACCACATCAAATCTACACGATTTTATTTTGATTGTATTCATTCCCCAAAAATGGTATACAATTTTCCCGTTTTCAGAGAATTTCTTGCCAATATAGGGAATTTTGCCCCAAAACACCACTTTTGCACCAGCCAATATTCTTTCGACATATTACATATTGAAAAGGGATCTTAAGGCTTTGATTCCATATATCAAATGTCTTTGTACTTTGGATGTAAATTAAACTCTCTAACTAGAACACATTCACCTTGGCACTTGGTCACCCCCTTTTTAATCGGAGGTGTCGAGATTTAATCATTCATTTTGTTAATTATTGAAAAGTTAATTAAAGAAGTGTAATTGCCTATTGGAAGAGCAGGCATGGAGGCTATTTTTAAAATCATGCATGATACATAAATTGCTACATTTCAGATCACGGAGCGAAATATATAAAAAAAGTCATCTGACTTTTTCTCAAAATTTGCCAAAAAATGAACTTTTTTGTCTCAAAACACTTGCTTCTGTACTGAAATTGAAATTGAGTATTACTAAAATTGAAAGATAATTCCAGTCACAACACTTCAACATTTTTTCCAAATTTTTACATTTATTTCCTAAAGAATTGTAGGCTTTTTCCTGTTTTCAGTGTTTTTTCTGCTTGAATGGACGGTTTTTGCCCTAAAACAAAACTTTCGCACCCGATATTTTTCTTACGACACATTACATTCTAAAGAGGAATCTTCAAGCTTTTATTTGAGATGATTTCTAGCCATGTACCTTGAGTGTCAATTAAAGTCGAAAACTAGAGTTCTTTTTGACACTTGGTCACCCTACTATAAGCTTCTTTTGAACCTATCGCAATTGGCATTCCATGTGAAATGAAGAAGTATATTATTAAGATCGGCTGTATATTGTTTAGGTGGATCTGGGAGGGAGATAAATAAGTGATTCAAATTTGGTAAAATGAGAGATTTGATAACTGTTTCTCTTCCGAATAGAGTAAGAACTCTTTAACTCCCGTATTTTATCAGTGCAAGTTTTTTTGCCTTTGAGGAGTGTAATTTAAATTATGATGTCATCTAAGCTCACTGAGAAAGTTATTCCATTTAGAATTCTTGCAATGTCACTAGGTGATTTCATTTACCTAATGGATGCCACTCAATGGCTTATTCCACAGGCTGTTCTTATCCAATGTCCCCCTTGTTGATTTTCAAGGACAATGGTCAATGTCACCGTGAAATCAGGCTTAAAATCAGTTTGCTCAGTTATAAAGAACATGCAATTGCGACGTATGCTACGCTTGTGTTGCCTTTTTAATGCTAAGTTTACATGAAAAAGTGGCATAGCGTGGGATGAAATCTCATAATGCCTCGGAGGAAATGTGTTGCGACACACAATTTTTTTAGCCGGTGAATCAATAGTGACGAAAGAAGAAAAAACAATATAAACAACCAATATTTTAAAAATTGAAAAATGAATCACACAAAAACGATAAGAATTTTTCTATGGTAGCCTTTTGCGTGAAAAGAAAAAGGTTTCTTTAAAACCGAAAGCGGACCTTTTATTTGATTACATAACAAATACACTCGCCAGAAGGCATTGGTCATTCGTACCGAGTATCGAGAGGAAAGCACCGGTCCGAACATAATTTTACCTGTCAGGACCGGCGGACCGATGTTATTACATGTATGAAAGACTGCGATCACAATACTGGTACATATACCAATATTGTTGACAATTAGTGATGGGGAAATGAGTTCAGAATTTGATGATAATCGATAATCGGTTAGTGTATTCAATGCGATTTTACAGATTATAATTGGTTCATTACAATTCTACTAGTGATGTGACGATAGTCGGCGACTTTTGATAGTCGATCGCTAAAACCCTTTTGATTTTCGATAATTGATAGTAAAATTGACAATCTATCTTCGCTCATAGATAAAAGTATTACCATGATCACCACAATCAAAATTGTTTACATGAAAAGCAGTCAAAAATGACACCGAGCGAAGAGGACAAAAATGAAAATGGTCAAGAAAAACAAATTAAATTGTTGGTTGTACTTTACAAATGCAATATATGCACAACCACTGTAATTGCCCGAGATAAAGCTTTCAGGACGATTGTTATTGATTTAAGGAATCATTGTAATATTTTTTTGGTTGATCGAGGTATCAACACCAAAAATTGAGGGAAAACTGCATCGTGCGCGTAGCGCAAGATGCAAAAGTTTTCCCTCAATTTTTGATGTTGATACCTCGATCAACCAAAAAAATATTACATTGATTACTTATCATTTCATTACGTCGCTTTTGAACGTTTATTTGCAGCTTTGAAATCATGTTGCTAACGACGTTGCTTATGACGTTGCTAAGCGCGTACTTCCGTTTTGTGTTGATACAGGTATCAACAAAATTTCTCGGCCAATCAGAATCGTCGTTTCGTAATAATAACAGTGGAAATTAAATGATTTCTGTATCAATAACAGTGTGACGTCAAAACGCCGCCAAGCATCGCGGATGAATTTGAATTGAATATCAACGAGTATAACATCTTTTCCTATACAGAAATTAGGAACATCATCATATAGAAAGTCGAATTCATATCTAAAATCTTCCCCAGTAATCCCTTACCTCTTTCAGCGACTGTGTCTTGACGATTACAGAATACGACATCAACAAGCAACAGAGGCAGGCGCAGCTACAATAGCTCTCTGTCGATTGATGTCACATCCTTCACTCAACGGAATATTTTGAATGAAGATTTCTTGTCACATTCGGCGTTGTTTGTGATAATTCCAAAATAAACCACCCATAAGCAGTACACAGTATAAGAAAAATCCATGAACTAACGCTGTCAACATTTCATGATTTCACCGCGCTGCAACTGACTTAAACGGATACTAAATGGGAATTCATTCCGCAAACAAAACTAGTTCCAAACAGTCAACATGCATCTAGAGTAATAAACAACTTATTTGGTCATATTTTGTCATGATTCCATTGTTGAATTGTTTAATTTGTAATACTTGATATATCATAATGCATTAATTTATGACAGTTCAGTCATAGTGAATAAGCGTGACGTTGTCATGGGAAACTCCAGCTGTTCCTTTCTAAAATTAACTCCCCTCTGCATTGGTGAACGGATTCGCTTTATAAATAGAAATGAGCGCTTCCTTTGTTCTATTTTTGGCTTTGAAAGCGCATATATAAAGAATAAGTGTCTTATTTTGTGTGTTTATGCAGAAATAAATTACAATGGCTGATGCATTTATTTGATAAAATGCGCTAACGCGCATTATATCAAAATAAATGCATCAGCCATTGTAATTTATTTCTGCATAAACACACAAAATAAGACACTTATTATATACTTGAATTTCGATGTATTTGCAGTTTATGTATATAGATGTTAAGCAGGTTGTAGCCTCAATGGTATTTCACTAGTTTTGAACATGATTTTTGAAAATACGATAGTTCTGATAATCAATCAAATTAGTTAGTTTCTGATAGTGTCCCAATAATCCATAGTAAAATTTGTCCGATTGCTCTACTCAAATTTTCTATTTTTAATCCAAGTAAAACATACATTTGATCTATTAAAATAATGTTTTACCTCATAACCATGATAACCTTCAAACTTTATGATGACAATAACAAATTAAAGAAATTATTTGAAAATGGTATATATATGTTACAGGGAATAAGTGTAATCAGGGATTTCATGTAATTCCTGAAAGGTTCAGTGATTACGTGTAATTCCTGGTCATTTTAGGAATTACATGAAATCCCCAAAATTTTAGGGATTACATGTAATTCCTAAAATATTTTAGCATTTTTACACTTATTTCCTTACGGCCGAAAATCATATAAAAATGATGAAATTGCGATATGATAGATATTTTTCATGTTCATAATATAAAATCATATTACTGAAAGAGAAAAAATTGTTACGTATATAATCAGAGCTGCTTTTAAGGCTGATTATGCTAATTTAAGATTGATGGGAACATGATATGTTAGAACTCTTGAGCGGACAATTCGGTTGAACAGATCGATTTTGGTCCACTGATATGACTGAAATACATGTACTCGGTAAAATTGTATGCATTGAATCTTGATTGGACTATGTAACTCAATACAGCCATTGTACCAAAGTGCCATGGTGATCGCTTCATCCCAAAATCTTTTCTTTGCTTCTATTCTATTTCAATGAAACTTGTTTCAATCAAAATATCTTAGTATTTAGATGTACACGAAGGAAGGGGATATCCAATTGTTTTACCAGAAAATAGGAATAATTTACATAGATTTGTTTTATGGACCTTGATACTCAGTCTGGTGTTTTATGCTTGCTGTCGGACGGGGATATCCGTTGCCTCGCCAAAAAAGTAATTTTGCATATATCTTAAACTTATTTAGACATCACATAATAAATAAATGAAAATTAGAACATTTTAATCATTTCTTTTTTGTCCATTATCAAGATACGTTAATGAGGGTTAAATACGAATGTTTCCGATTGAAACTTTCGATATATGTTTTAGAGTACTTTGAGCATCAATTTCGTTCGATAAATTCTTTTTCGTTGTGCTCATGGGTTTGTTTTATGTCCATTTTGCATAGATAATGATAAACAAGATAAATGAACTTCGAAATTTGGGGAATTTACCTTTTCTAGTTTGAATATTTTCACTTATTTGGCATAATTGTTTCTGGGTACTTGACAGAGAGGATATTCAGCATGAACTGAGCCAAAAATAATAGATTTTTAAAATGAAAATAAGGAAAAATTAAGGTTAGGAAATAAGTGTAAAAATGCATGAAAAATTCAGGGATTACATGAAATACCTGGCCTATTTCAGGAATTACATGTAATGACTAATCGAAACAGGGATTACATGAAATCCCTAAATTTCAGGAATTACATGAAATCCCTGATTACACTTATTCCCTGTAACATATACATTCAGGTAAAAGTTGAGGAGTGCCAGAACAGTCTTGAAGTCCTGGTTGAAACAAAGGGGCTCTATACAGTCCAGTTTCTACAATGAACACAGGATATCAGGATTTGAGAGAAGAAATCAAAAGTGCTCAGACCAAGTTCCTAGAACAACTCCAGGAAAACATTAAATGAAGGTATCTTTAGGGTTAATTATCCTGCTATATTGCATTCACAAGCACACATTTATTCATGGAGGTACAGTACAGTTAAAGTATTTTGATATCTATGATTTACTTATTGAGCCACTAACCCCCAGGGTAAAAGTGCAGATAGATAAGTCCTCAGATACAATAAGAGACAGAATGATATATATTTTTGCAATTTGTTAGTCCCCTACCGGCAACGCCGAAGGGGACTTTTAGTTTCCTCTCGGTCTGTCTGTCTGTCCCCCCGTCTGTCCGAATATCAGTTTTCCGGACTTTTTCTGCAACGGATGGAGATATTCAGATGAAATTTGATACACATCTTGGTCTTGGATAGTTACAGAGCAAGTTCAACTTTCATCACGCTTGACCTATTTTTCGAGGAGTTACGCCCCTTGATGACTTGGAAAATTAAGTTTTTGTCAGTTTTCTGGACTTTTCTCTGCAACAAATAGAGATATTCAGGCAAAATTTGACACACAGCTTGGTCTTGGATAGTTACAGAGCAAGTTGGACTTTCGTCACGCTTGACCTATTTTTCGAGGAGTTATGCCCCTTGATGACTTGGAAAATTCAGTTTTTGTCAGTTTTCCTGACTTTTTAGCTCGCTGGGACTAAAAAGTCCGGAGAGCTAATGCCATACCCCCATCGTTGTCTTCGTCGTTGTCGTCGTCCGTAGACAAAACTTTAACCTGGGCTATATCTCTTGAACTATAAGGGGTAGGGCTTTGATATTTCACATGTAGCTACCTTGTGACGAGACCTTTCATTTGAGACCATGACCTTTGACCTAGTGACCTTGACCTTGAACTTTGACCTACTTTTCAAAAACTTTATCCTGGTTTCTGTCAAAAACCTGTATAGGCGAGCTATGTAATCTTTGATTACCCCATGTTTTCTGCAACAAATAGAGATATTCAGGTGAAATTTGTTCTCAGCTTAGTCTTGGATAGTTACAAAGCAAGTTCGAATTTTGTCACGCTTGACCTATTTTTCGAGGATTTCTGCCCCTTGACAATTCAGTTTTTGTCAGTTTTCCAAACTTCTTCCTGCAACAAATAGAGATATTCAGGTAAAAGGATCCCGGACCTAAGGAAAGGGTATGATTATCGGATTTTTGAATTTTCAAAATTTACTGAAATAATCATATAAATTGTTTGATCTATGTCTGAACAACAACTTCATATCAATTTTCACTGAAATGAATTCAGAATCAAGGACTTGAAAAAATACAATGTGCACAACTATGTGAGTTATACACACAAGATAGACGTACGAAGGGTAATGAAATCTCAATATTCAGTGACTTATCAATTACCTTTGTGCAGTACAGCTATAAAACAGCAGTAGAACGCGGTTCCAACTCAGATGGTGTTCGTAGCCTTTAAAGTAAATGTCATTCTACATAACTAAGGAAGCAACCATTTGATTAAACATATGGTAATCAAAGATTACATAGCTCGCCGTAGCAGGTTTTCGTCAAAATCAAAATCAAAATAAAAAAAAAATCAAAAAAAAAAAAACTTCTAAAATACAAAAAGCATTGTCATGAAGAGTCTATGCATCTAACATTATTCATATCCCTTAGAGAGCTAAAGATAGAGCCAACGTTCAACATGTTTAAGTAATTTTAATTTAAAAAATGGTTAATGGTTAAGGTCAAGGTCACTGCGTTAATGGGCATTGTCTCAAATGAAAGTTCTTGACATTATAACGATTATAACGGCGTAGCTCTGCCTGAAAAAGTGGAGGGGCGCAACATTCCTAACAAGCAAAAAAAAGAAAAAAAAAAAAAAAAAAGAACGGGGAGGGGGGAGGGAGGGGGAGAGGAAGAGATTAAAGAAATATGGGGGTTTCATTCATGTTCTGTATGCACAAATTTTAACATTTCTGGTGCAACTCTAAAATTTAAGTAAATTTACATGAATAAAATGCCTGGCGAGCGGTAGCGAGCCAGGAAATTTTTTTTAGCAAAATATTGACTTATCAGAGAATACTTACTATACCCGCTATCATTAACAAGTACATGTGATAATATTCTACTAGTATAAGTTTGAGTTAAATGTTTCCATGTACATTGATAAAGTAATATGTATATATATATATATAGCTCAATTATTCAGAAAGTCTATAAATAACTGGCGAGCGGTAGCGTGCAAAAGAAAAAATTTGAAAATTGACCGAAAAATTGTAGATTTATGGTACAAAATGTTGCTATTTTAAACAACGTTAATGCATCATAAAATTTTGTTATTAAAAGGGGGGGGGGGGGCACAAATATGGTTTTGCCCTCCCACTTTTCAAAGTGTGTGGGGGGATGTGCCCCCGCTGTCCCTTTTCCAACGCCCTTGTATTATTAAGTATCTGCATGAAAAATAAATATATTTTTTTCAAAACTAGGTCAAAGTCCCAGATCAAGGTCATTAGGTCAATGGACATGGTCTCAAATGAAAGGCCCCATCTCATAGTACCTACATGTGAAATATCAAAGACCTACCCCTTTATAGTAGAAGTGGTAAAACCCGGCTTAAAGATTTCGAAAAGTAGGTCAAAGTCCAAAGTCAAGGTCACTAGATTAAAGGTCATGGTCTCAAATGAAAGGTCTCGTCACAAGGTATCTACATGTGAAATATCAAAGCCCTATCCCTTATCATGTATAATATGCTTATAGCTCAAGAGATATAGCCCAGGTTAAAGTTTTTGAAAAGTACATGTAGGTCAAAGTCCAAGGTCAATGTCACTAGGTCAAAGGTCATGATCTCAAATGAAAGGTTTCGTCACAAGGTATCTACATGTGAAATATCAAAGCCCTATCCCTTATAGTTCAAGAGATATAGCCCAGGTCAAAGTTTTTGAAAAGTAGGTCAAAGTCCAAGGTCACTAGGTTAAAGGTCAAAGGTCGCATATAGCTCAGGTCAAAGTTTTGTCTACGGACCACGACGACAACGACCCCGAGCGTATGGCATTAGCTAGCTCTCCGGACTTGTTCGCCCCGGCGAGCTAAAAAAAAATCAGATTTTTTTCAGAGCCCCCCCCCCCCCCTCCAATAATAATAAAGGAGCCCTTCACTTAGCAGAGTTCACGAATGAGACCAAAAATCCACAGGACATAGCTTAGCTAAAAGTTACCGGACAAATAGAAAATGATTCATTACAAATTTGCTGTTCGTATATAGAAATAAATTGAGAGAAAAGTATCCGAACTTAAAAATAAAAAAAAAATCATTAGATGTAGTCGTTTAAATGTTCACGACACGTAACGGCATGTGGTCGGTATCTCTATATTAATCATCACTGGCTGGGATACAATTTGTCAAGAATTCATGTCGAAAATGTGAGTAAAAAGGGCATGTAAGCATTCTATTGTACATTTATTACTCACAGTAAAATGACTCGATCAATCTTGATGTCAGGCCGAAAACTATACCATGTATACTGCAAACTGTGATTTCACTGAAATATCTATCATTGTACATTTTTTAGACGATTTTACGGGACAATGTTATTCTTTTAATGCATGTTCAGCTGAATATTTCACACTCATCCAATGATCAGGAATGCGACAAGACAGATATTTTTACTCTGACGACGAAAGAGCGCGGCGGTGTGGGGAAAACAAATTTGAAAAATACATGTGTCTTTATTTGAGATCAAATACTGTAAATTGTGTGTCATTATCTTGAACTTGGAACAAATAATCATCGGACATTTTGTCCGGCTGAAAAGTAGAAACTGTCGGACTTTCAAAAATCCACTGGAGATCGCCGGTAATCCGGCACTTTTCGTAAACTCTGCTTAGTGATGGGCCGATTATCGATAATCGTGCGTCCTTGGCTCGATCCCGATGCCGGTAGTGCCGGAGGGACACTTCGCACTCTTCCGGATATATCTGAAAATCCAGATGTTGAAAGTTCAAATAATTTTTCATGATTAGAGCTACAAAATGACGTAGAAGCACTAACAAGCGTACTTGCGCGTCTGGTACATGTAGGTCCGTTAGTCAACGTTAGTTTTAAAAAACTGTTTGGAGTACAGATATGTTGAAACTTTTGAGTATTCGGGAATATGATATCATTCGTTTTCTAAATGAAATATTATACATGTAGGATTTGATTTCTGTGAGAAAATTTTAGAAATTAGGACACCTCTGTTTCATTTAAAAAAATTAATCAAGTGAGTCATGTCATTCATTATGCACCTGAAATCAAATATTCGGGAGCACGTAGTTGTTTACCTGTCCGTCTGTTTGTCCGTGGCAAAAACTTTTACAATATTGGGCTTAATTTTTGAATGGTAAGTGATAGGGCTTTGATATTCCACATGTGTATTCCTTGTGACGAGATCTTTCCATTGATACCAATATTTTCTGTTTACCTTGCGACATATATGACGTCAAATTCTTCCTACGCGAAATGTGATTTTTTTTCATGGAATGTTTATGAATTTAAATGATGTAATATCACTGCCTGGTGAGGTGGGAAGGATGACCTTCGGAGACGCTTCGTCTACACTTCCTAAACTGCCACTGATTAGTTTTAAGATTAGAGATTAGATTATAGTATTGCATCGTAATGTATCATTCCGTGTTTTAGCAATGTCCTTTAAAATTAAAATTTCTGTCAAAAAAAATATCAAACTATTTGAAGGCATTCAAAGGAATGAAGACAAAGTATAAATTAATAAATTGATAAATAAATAAATAGATAAATAATAGATAAATAAATAAATAAGTTAATTAATTAATTAATAAATGAATTAATTAATTTATTTATTAATTTATTATTTATTTATTTATTTATTTATTCATTTTTTGATGAATAAAAGAATTTATTTATTTATTTATTTATTTATCAAAAAAATGAATGAATAAATAGATAAATAAAATATGGAACATTCTACAAGAAGATTCCACCCTCTGTTTTTTGCCACCCATCACCCTCTGACAGATGCCGATGTAAAGATGCGAACATACTTCAGTACCTTACTACACAGAATCGATAGAGGAGAAATCATAGAATCATGTTTTTTATCCCAAATTTCATCAATCCAAATTATCTAAAGAGTTTTACTTGTATAATCGTTTATAATCTTCATTCCAGCCCTTTTTGCCACCCCTGACAGGTGCCTTTCTAAGGATGCCGACACGTACGTATCGGTACCTACATGTAACCACCCATAATCAATAAGGAGAAATCGTGTTTATTATCATCGATTTATCTCTTTAAGCGATCTCGAATGTTTACGTGCATATGCGTTTTCAAGCGTACGATTCCACCCCAGTTTTTGCCACCCCTGACTAAGTGCGCATGCGTGATAACAGCAGTACCGCAGTTAAGCCGAAAAGGTCTATTGTGATAAATACGAAGCAGTTGTATTTCATATTTTGCAGCGCAATAATTTCTGTTGGTCGTTGTTAGTCTTCCGTAGCAACGTCACCTCTAAAGCAATATGTGAGACCCTTTGAGGGGTATAAAAAGTTAAGATATGTCACATGAATTAGAATAGGGATAAACGTAAATTGTGTTTTGTGGCCCCGACGGTATAACTGCGTTTCCAACAGTATATCCAACATATACCTGTCGGAACTACAAAACACAGTACGTTTATCCCCTAATTGTCTGATTAGTCAATATTTTGCTAAAAAAAATATTCATTTAGAATTACGACAGAAATGTTAAGATTTGTGTATGAAACTCCATATTTTTAAATATCTCCCCCCCCCCCCCCCCCCACCTTTTTTTATTTTGCTCAGTAAAAAAAAGTTGATTTGAAAGATATGCTAATCATCACAACAGAGATAAATGAATTATCTTACTTTTGACCCAAAAAAAATGTGGGGGTTAACGTTGCTTTTCTCCCCTTAAATTTTGATTGAAAAAAGGGGGGATGAAATGAACTGTTTAAACTAAAAAAAGAAATACCCCCCTCCCATTTGGCACCCCTAAATATTTCTATCTTAAATAAATTTCATGAAAATGCTGTACATTCAATGAAAGTCCACAATCAGTACTTTTCTTTCATATCTGTATTTATGAATATTATCCAATCACAGAAGCGCTATCTTTTACTCCTCGTCAAACTTAGGGTGGCCTCAGAAGGGAAGCGACTCGTTCGAAATAATTACTACCTGTATACCATATAACATAGGGAAAGGGGCGGGAAGGAGGGGAGGATTGTGGCGGGAGAAACAGATACACCAAAATAAAATCTTAATCATATGTTAAAAAAAAATACCAGCTCACAAATACATAAATTGATGAAATTAAACTCAGTTTTAAAAATCTTCATATCCTCGTAAAGAATGAATAAATTTAGACACATCGCCGGTATCGTATAGAGAACCTTCCCCCATAGAGACTCTTCCCCCGGAAGGTTTTCTATATAGAGAACCTTCCCCCTAAAATGTTTTCTATATAGAGAATCATCCCCCACGGAATGTTTTCTATATAGAATCTATATAGAAAACGTAAACCTTCCCCCAAAATCCGGAAAGCCATACGGATTTTTGATATCGTCTTTGGTTTTTGACTTTCTACCATGATAGATTCATGGTTTAAAGATAGTGCTATTTGAAATAGAATTTAAAGAGTTTTCGATTATTCTTAAGAATTTGAGGGATAATAACTAAAAATATGAAACACCGAACGAAAAAGTTTAATTTTTCTCTCCATATGTTATTTGATTAAGATCCTTGGAATTCATTTTGAAATAGAAACATCAAATGTTTCTAGATATTTTTTTCTGTGATTAATTAGAAAGATTAAAACATATTAACCCATAAACAAAATGAATTAATTCAATAAAATGAAATAAGATTAATCTATTCGACCTCATGCATGCGTTTTTTTTTTATTTACGCGCGACAATGCTCCGAAGTGTTTCATCAAGAATATGATTGTCTTTTTTAACAAGAACATTGTAAATATGCTAACGTGACTGATGGCCGTCCTTAGTCGGCACCGTTTTGCATTTGTCCTGTTAATTGTGTGTGGTATTTTGTGTTTTAATATTTCGATGTCGTATTTTGTGTTATTTGTCCCTTTTCGTCTCTTCTTGTGCTTGTCTACTCTATGTTTTTGCAAAAGGATAGGTGCTGCAACCGAGTCTTGTTGGAGATCCCGCCATTTCTTAAAAATAGTTCATCAAGTACATGTACATTTCGTTGAATTGATGTGATATAAAGGTTTGTCAGAATTCGTATAAATTGATCTCCCCGCGATGATCAGCATATATATCTGCAGTTCTAGCAAACGACATAAACAGCGGAACAGTTATGGGGCGGACAGGGGGTACCTTTCCCCCGCCCCTCCTCTTTCCCCCTCCTTTTCACCCTTCCCTTACCTCCGCCTCCCGCCTCCTTCCTCCAACCCCCTTTTCTACCTCCTCCCACCCCTTCTACCCCCTCTCTTCCCTTTCTTCCCTTCTCTTCCTACCGCCTCCCTCCCCTCTGTCCCTCCTCCCGCCCACTTCCTCCCCCTCCCTTTCACTCTGTCCACCTCCTCAGTTATCTATTTTCAAAATCATTTCTCTTGAAGAAGGACCACAAATTTCAATAAAACGTGATTGGCTAATTCAAATTTTAACTTCGAATTTCTATCATTTTGAATCGACCATTTTCTAGATTTGAAGGGGTGTTTTCTATTTTAAAAGAGAATATAACTTCAGTCCCATACTTTGTCTCTGGTTCTCTAAAATAAGTGAAAGTCAAACCAAGAGCGGTATGGGGGAAGGCTTTCTATGACAACAAGGGGGAAGGTTCTCTTTATAGAAAAATTCCCCAAGGGGAAGCTTCTCCATTATAGAAAACCTTCCGGGGGGAAGGATCTCTATGGGGGAAGCTTTACTATATGACACACATGGGTTTTAAAACATTTAATAGCTATAATCTGCTTTTATGAAGGACGCATGGCATGGCATGTCTCCGATTATGATAGAATTTATAAATCAGGTTGGATCTGACCCAAAAGAAAAAAAAAATGTTTAAATTTTTCTTAATATCACATCCGGTTGCCATGGAAACTGTAATGATATTGGTTGAACTTAAGGTTAACTCTCTGATGATTAAATGTGACAACAATATCCGCTGGAGCCTACTGACATTTACCAGTTACTCTCTATGATAAGAGTTATGTGAAACAATGTAATGAGTGAATACCACCTTGCCCCACCTTTGTATTAGGCAGTTGTAATCGTATTGTCTTACTGTGAACATGTACATATTGTAAATAAACTATATGCAGGTTCTGTAGTACCTTTATCAGTAGTAGCAAAAACAACAACATGGTGTCAGAAGTAAAACTTAATTAACTTAATTGATTAAGGACAATGGCTGATCGACTTCTACCTCCGAGTCCGTTAAATTTACAAGGGAATATAAAAGAAAATTGGAGACGTTTTCAACAACAGTTTGAAATTTATTTGTCAGCGACTCAAATTAAAGGAAAAAATGAAGACGTGAAGTCGAGTGCATTTCTTCATGTAATCGGACCGGATGCCTTGGAAATATATAGCACTTTTACGTGGGAAAATGAAGATGACGAAAAGAAACTGAGCAAAATTGTTGAGAAATTTGCTTTATACTGCAATCTAAAGAAGAATGTCGCGTATGAAAGACACATTTTCAAAAAAAGGAGTCAGAATCCTGGTGTAAAGATAGATGCGTATGCCACGGAGTTACGCATTTTAGCGAAATCGTGCGAATTTGGAGAACTTCACGATTCGTTAATTCGCGACAGAATTGTTGGTGGTATTTCTAGTGACTCTTGTCGTAGGAGACTACTGAGAGAAAGCGATTTGACACTAGAAAAGGCCATGGAAATTTGCCGAGCAGCCGAGACATCGGACTCGCAAATGAAAAGTTTCGTAGAAACTAAACCCGGTCAACAAGTGGATGCAGTGAGGAAAGGCGGTAGAAAGTCAGAGCCAAAGCCGAAGTCGAATTCTGGGACAAGACCGAAGGAAATCAATTGTAAACAGTGTGGACGGACGCATGTCTGGAATAGATGTCCAGCATACGGACAAATTTGTCATAAATGCCGTAAGCCTGATCATTTTGAAAATACATGTAAAGTCGCTATAAAGAAAAAGAAAAAAGTTTATGGCGTAGATCAAGATTCAAGCTCTAACGATGATGAATCAAACGTAGGAGCCGTAAGTACTCAAAAAAGTAAATCAGGATGGACAGTTAATCTCACTCTTGAACAGTCGTCGATGAAATTCAAAATTGATACTGGTGCACAGTGCAACATAATCCCGAAGCACATTTGCAACAAGATCGGCATAAAGCGACCACAGAAATCGAAAGCGAAATTAGTGTCGTACACAGGGCACAGGTTACAAGTACTCGGGAAAATTAACTGTTCTGTTCAGCACAAAAGCAGATACTACGCAATACAATTTTACGTTGTACCCGGTAATGTTGACCCGATACTTGGACTGCCGTCTTGTGAAGAGCTCAACATTTTAAAACTCGTCAATCTTGTGTGTACAGACCAGCAAACCGATCGAATTCTACGAAAATATGCAGATGTTTTCGAAGGAATCGGACGCATGAAGGGAACACACCATATTCATGTGGATAGAAATGTACCGCCCGTCGTTCACCCGCCCAGAAAAGTCCCTTTCAAAATGCGAGACAAATTGAAAGATGAATAAACGAGAATGGAGTCGCTAAACGTAATAGAAAAGGTCAATGAACCCTCCGAATGGGTCAGCTTGTTGGTTGTCGTGGAGAAACCACACAAAGTCCGAATTTGCCTTGATCCCCGTGACCTAAATAGGGCTATTCAACGGGAACACTACCCGATGAAAACAGTCGACGATATTTCGCATCAACTAGCGGGAGCAAAGATTTTCAGCACTTTGGACGCCTCAAATGGATTCTGGGATATTGTGCTGGATAAGGAGAGCTCGAGGCTCACTACATTTAATGCTCCGCTCGGGAGATATCGTTGCAAACGGATGCCGTTTGGAATTTGCTCCGCGCTGCAAGTATTTCAGAAGAAAATGTTACAAATCTTCGAAAATATCGAGGGATGCGATGTCATAATGGATGACATACTTTGGGAACTACGGTACAAAAGCATAATGAGAGACTAGCGAAAGTCTTGGAAGCAGTGCGCAGAGAGAGAATAAGATTAAACCGTAGTAAGTGCAAAATTCAAATGAGTGAAGTCAAATATATGGGGCATATATTTGGCGAATATGGAATTAAAACCTGTGATGATAGGATCAAAGCGATCGATGAATTTTCGGAACCTAAAAGCGTAAAGGAATTACAGAGATTCCTAGGAATGGTGAATTACGTTGGGAAATTCATACAAAATCAAGCCTCTATCACGGAGCCGTTGAGGGAGCTTCTTGAGAAAGGAGTGGCTTGGCACTGGAATTAGAGACATGAGCAAAGTTTCAAAATGCTCAAAGCGGCACTGGTAAGCGTCCCGATGCTTAAATATTTCGATCCGAAAGAGGAACTTACACTCTCGGTAGACGAATCATCGTCTGGATTAGGAGCGTGCATCCTACAGAAAAGACAGCCCATCGCATACGCTTCAAGATCATTGAACAAATCCGAGAAGAATTACGCTCAGATAGAGAAGGAGCTTCTCGCCGTCGTATTCGGATGCCGAAAATTTCACGATTACATATATGGACAGGATACGCACGTATAAACCGATCACATACCTCTTGAAAGTCTGTTCAAGAAATCGCTGTCGTCGGCGCCTCCGTGCATTCAGAGAATGACGATTAAGGTGGAACCGTATCGCCTTGATGTCAGGTATAAACCTGGAAAATACCTGTACATAGCCGATACATTGAGCCGTGCTGTTGTATCCGAGCCAAATACAAGTGAAAAGGATGAATTTGAAATATTCGCAACTCAATACTTGTCAGTTACGGACAGGACATTGAAGGCATTAGGGAGAGAATCGGCCGAAGACGACGAAATGAGCGAACTGCAAGGTGTAATTGCGAACGGATGGCCAGATCATATTTCGCAGTGTAGCGAAAATGTCAAGAAATACTGGAATTCAGAAATTAAGCATATAGAAAGGAATCGCGACGAAGGGACGTAGACTTATTGTACCCGAGAGTCTTCGTGAGGAAATGCTTGACCAGTTGCATTGTGGACATGCAGGGACTGATAAAATCAAAAGCCGAGCCAGAGAATTGATATTTTGGCCTGGCATAAATGCAGATATCGACAAGAAAGTGGCCGAGTGCAGAGTTTGCAATAAATACAAGCGGAAGCAAACAAAACAACCACACAAACCACACCCTGTACCCGATCGACCGTGGCAGAAACTTGGTCTTGACCTTTTTGAACTAAATAAGAAAACGTATTTAGTTGTGGTTGATTACTTTTCAAAATTCTTTGAAATCAACGAATTGCAAACGACGACGTCAAGAGCAATAATTGACAAATTAAGACCAATGTTCGCACGACATGGGATACCTGATGAACTTATCACCGACAATGCGCCGAATCTCGTGAGTGAGGAATTTCATATATTTGCGACTGACTATGGATTTATTCATACGATATCCTCACCATTATATGCGCAGAGCAACGGAATGGCACAACTTACAGTGCAGACAGTGAGGAATCTCATGAGAAAATGTCGAGAGTCGAAAACAGACCCAAATCTTGCCTTTCTCGAATTACGAAATAGCCCGATCGATGGAATAGGTACTCCGACACAGCTGTTATTTGGACGCCGAACTAAATCTATCTTGCCTATTCATGAGGAGTTACTCTCAGACCGTGGAAGGAAGGCAAAGTGGTTCAAAAGTGCGCAGAAGCAAGATCGTACAACGTAGAGTCCGATGGAACGCAGTATCGAAGAAACAGAATACATTTGAATAAAAACGGAGAAACACCTGGTACAGTGGTGATCGCGGGAGATTACACACTTTTACCGAAGTTTCCGAGGCTTAACCCAAGTTTCCGAATTTCGGAAAAATCCTACCTAAGTTTCCGAATCCTAACTTTACGAAAATTACCGCTTTGACCGAAGTTTCCGAATTATTAAAATTCGGTAGGAAATTTAGGGTAAACCGTGAAAGTTAGGTATTTTAGTTAGGTTTTTTAGGAAAAAGTGTAATATTTCGGGTTTTTCGGGGTAATGGTAGTTTTAAGATTGATTTCAACAAAACGAAATTTCCAGTATGTTCACAAAAGGAATGCAACATGTGTTCGGGAATTCTGGGGTGTAATTGAAAAGGGGGGGGGGGGGGTATATCCCTTGAAAATTTCCAAACATAATCATATACTTTTTTATTGGCAATTTGCAATACTAGGGCTCACGCTGTTATAACTCTTCCCCTCCCCTGATTGTCTAGAGTCGCACATACATCATGATGTATACAAGTCAAATTTGGTATTGAATAAATCACAGGGGGCCGTAGCCAGATTATTTTTATTTCCATGAAATCATTCTGCAATCAAAATCCCCCCCCCTTTCCCTCGATTTATTTAATCAGCTATGTGCAACGATTTCCCACAGATTCTATATGAAAGATATATGGAATCTGCGGAAAATCGCTGTACGTTACGTAGCTGATTAAATGGAAAAAGGGACACGTCAGTCATTGAAATATTAAAAAAAAACCTTGCTTCGGCCCCCTGTGTACTATAAATAAATTGAAAAAAAAAACAGAAAAGATCCGATATTAGAAAAGTATTAAAAGAAAAGATCGTTGAACTAAAGAAAAGATCTTATCTAAGAAAAGATCGTTGAATATAAACAATTCGAATTTCCTCTGATCGACGAAGTTGTACTTTTCGCAGTGGAAACACTTTGGCATTTTCAAAAATTCTTAGAGATTTCTTAATTTCAAATTGAGAAAACTAATGTAATTTCAAAAGACAATAAGTAATATATGTTATATTCCTACATAAAAAGCCGATTTTACACTGTGTACCGACTATAAACCGAGCTAATGATCGAACTTGTTTGCAAATTTCAGGCAAGTTCTGTGTTTTTTGTTTTTTTTTTTTAAATAATTCCTCATCGTGTGTTTGTGTGTGTGGTATTTTTTTTTTTGATTTTCTAGAATCTCAGCTGTCCTTAGCCGGGGAGGTATATAATACGTCCCTGCCGTGGCTTTTAAAAATAACAGCATTTTGTACAATGGAGAGGCGTGGAGGGTTTTGTTGTTGTTTTTTTTTATTTTGGAGACCCTCGATCAGGGCAAGGACTGTTTATAAGTCCTTGATCAGGGCCCGATTTTTTTTCTGTTCTTTAGCGGATGCATGACCAAAGATAATTCAGCAGACCCTTCGGGCTAGATTCTTTTTGTAGAGGTGCAAACTTTCTGGACATTTTTCTTGGGGAGGGATGCAGTCTTCCTGCCCCTCCCCTCATAAAAATCATATGGGGTTCCTTTGTCCTGCTCAATATTTTATAATTTGTTCGACAAATCTGTTAAAATTTTTGTCTTACTACCATTATCCATTACATGTACAACTCTATATCTAGCAAATTCCTTTCCAAGGTGTTCTCAATCTTATGACAGCCCTTTGCACTAATTAATTGTGATAGGCAGAATGAAAAATGTGGCAGGTCCAGGAATCAAACCCGAGACCTTATGCTATGGAGGCAGACGCTCTTAGCAACTGAGCTAACCGGGCACGATAACCGTACCGTCACACACTATTTATAATTTTTTTACAAGTCCCGAGATACAAATATGTTGCCGGACTCTGTCCGAAAACCTGTGATTGTCTGCAATCTTGAGGTAAAAACTCCTATGCAAGATCTGTCATAAAGGAATGAAATATACCCAACTATTCATTCAAAGTATGCTGAATCTTCTAAACAGTGTCATAAGAAAAGTATATTATGACCTTGACCTCTTACTTTTATTTAAGAGCATAATACACCCTTGGGTCCTAAGAGTAATTATGTCAAATGTTTTTGAAAACCATGTAGAGGGGAAATAGTTTTGTCACAAAGTTTTGCCAAGAAAGTCTATTGTTACCTTGACCTCTGATCTAGATTCAGGTCATTAAAAAACCCTTGAGTGCTACATATACGTAGCAATTCTGCAAACAACACAATAAAATTGATAACCAGGAGGACCGGAAACTGATTTGCTCAAGGAGAGGGCAAGTTGCTCGTTGCAGATTGACCCTCAATATGTGACTTTGATTTTGAAGATAACCTTGACATAGATACTGAATAACAGACATTGAATAAAGTTTTCCGCATATATGTACGGTGTATTTGCTTTGCAGTGAGTAAAGTAGAAATCAAAAGGAAGTGTAACATTATGAACTGATGAGCATGATCATGTATAAACAGATATTCAAATAAGTGATCTAATGATTCTAATCACATCATAAATATAAATTTACATGTGTAAACATGATCTATAGACCTTTAGCTGATCCAACTTCTGTATGTGCTCGGTATTTTTTTGCATTTTGTGCTGACATGTTTGTGTATACATATATATTTTTGCAAAGATTTTTAACCCTTTCAATTTCATTGTAATTGTAATTATTATAGCTTATTCAGCTCAAGTACAATGTGGATCAATATTCAACACCTTCTAGGTAAAGAAGGTATAGCTCAAAAAATTAATATTAGATACCAAAACCCAGTTGCTTTACAATTTATTTCCTTTCTTGCAACTGATGAAGTACATGTAGAATACTATCAATCTGACAATAAGAAATTTACAACTGTAACTGGTAACTGTCAATAGACAGCAAGTGTGAATGACAGTAGATGGTAAATTACTGTCTACATTTGAGTACAAGATTAACACTTAAGAACAGGTATGTCACCTGTCACATGTTTGACCCTAAAACATTGCCTTGACCTTGAAAATGACCTTGAGCTAGACTATAGCCTCTAAACATACTTCATTATGATGCATATCAATTAGCTACAGATACTGTAGCCATATATATATATATATGATCATGTATCTTCAATGAACATCCCCCTCCCTTTTCACTTAAGTTCACAACTATGTGACACATGATCTAAAAACCTGTGACATATATCATAGGGCTGGTACAATACTCTGATTCATCAATGCATCACAATATTTTTTTATTCTCGATCCAAGTATCGATATATCCAAATACGCCAAAGTTGAAATTTTACAAAGAAATTTTTATTGAATTTTCTGGATTTTTGTCCACCACGCCAAAAACAAAAATAACTTTCAGAGAAAATGAAAGTACATGTAAACATTTTGTTTCCTGGTTTATGAAGTACTTGTTATAGGAATTAGAAAAATTTCTGGTCAGAAAGCTAGTATATTGAATACATATAACCTGTTGAATGAAAAAAAGCTACTTATATATGATGAATATAAATAGTATCAAATAGGATTTTGAGAAGGTTTTATCAATTTATAAAGTATTGCGATACATATTATATATGATATCGGGTATCATGATACGTATCATATCGGCTGGGTGCAGTATTGTCCCTGCCCTAATATATCAATGCCAATTTCTTGAATTATACAATGTTTCAAAACATTTTGATGAAAAATAAATGAAATTTTAAAATTTTTAATTAAAAATGCTTCGTAATGATCTTTGACCTTGAAAGTGACCTTGACCTGCTGAGTCTCATCATGCTTTACTATCTCTGCAAGTTAAAAAAAATGTTTGAATGATGTATATCAAGTAAGTTACAGACAAATATGTGACAGACTGGCAAACGGACAGACAGTCAGAGACAGATGAACAAACAGCCTAACTAAGTGATTTTTATATGGCGACATTAAATTTCTCAATCTGAGTACATCAGAAACCACATGTTTTTGCCATTCCACATACATGTATTACATGCAATATAAATCTGTTAATTTTTCTTCATCTTGTCATGATTCTGGTGTCCAAGATACACAAATTATGAAGGAAGGAAGCTATGCCGCACCAATCCATGATCACTCACTTCTGTTTGACCATGTTGTATGTGTTGACTCTCATTATCCTGAAATAAAACAAGTACAAAAAAAATGTGATGATAACAAACATCTAAATCACATCATCTAACAATAAATCATAAAGGTAAATTCCTATTATTACCAAATAGATATCATTGTATAATTCTCACTTAGTCGTAAATTATATGGTTATATGGTAGAGGAATGCAATAATGCAATTATATTTTATAAACAAATAAAACACTGCTAAAGACAGTATGGCCGGATTGCAAAGTAAGTTTTTGTCACTAACTAAGTCAAGGTCAGGTTAAATGTTATGGCATAAATTGAAAGGATTTGTCAGAGGCAACCAATAAGTATAATATTATGTTTCTACTATGTATATAGCTCCTGAGATTTTGGTTCAATGAGACACTTAAGCAAAATCATTAACTAGGTCAAAGCCCTAGGTCAAGGTCACTAGGTAAAATGTTACGAGATAAATTGAAAGGTCTTGTCAAAGACAACCTACATGTATAACATAAAGTTTCTACTGCATAAAGTTCATTAGATTTTGCTTTAACAAGAAACTTCAACCAAAATCTTTAACTATGTCAAAGTCAAAGGTCAAGGTAAAGTTTCTTAGATTTTGCTTTAACCAGAAACTTTAACCAAAATGTTGACAACGGATGACAGACAGACGGATAGACAGACAGGCGGACATCGTCAATCTATAGACTGGAATAGCTTTGCAATCAAGCCAAATACTTTTTAGATGGGGGCATTTTCAATGTCAAGCTTGTCTTCGGGTTAGTGGTTGAATTTTTTTGTAAAGACTGGTGGACAGTGATTTAAATCATAATCTCTTAATTTTGTTATTCAGGCACAAACTGTTCTAATATGCTGCTATTTACTGATAGTCCTAACCCGAGTAAAGATCGATTTATCAGTCAATTATATATTATACTGCCGTCGACTTACTCGTGTAAGGACTATCGGTAAACGGTAACATAATAACCGTTATATTACACTGCCGTTGACTGATAGTCCCTACCCGAGTAAGGATTAATAGTCAACAGCAGCATTATAAATAAAACGGTCCAAGCCCGAATCACAAACAAAATTAAACATCATCAGATCATTTTACATGTCCTACGTGTACTAACCTACCGTTGAATTTCCAGAATACCGGGCCGTACGTAGAAACGTACGTCAATCCGTACGTCAATCGTTGATTGTTGGATTGAATGCAGTGGCTCTGACAGTAGTTTGCGATTCCTTTATTATGTGTTGTTTTGTTTTTGATACGTACTATATATACGTCCATGGTACCATTCATCAGTACATGTACATGCATGCCATGATGCAACAATTCTACCATGCTCATCTTGCAGATTCTTGGATACCTTGCTGTCAGTACTGACATTTACCAGTCTGTTCTTCAATATGTAACACGGCTATGATCATTCTTCATCAAATTCCTGACTGTTTCGTGCATTTCATCAAGGGAGAAATATAAAACATCAAGTTTTACTGCTACAAAAATTCGATCGTAGTAATGTTTTGAAACCGAAAGTAGACCTAGAACATTCCGAATCCGACAAAATGCAGAGCTATTCATATAAAAAAAAGGGGGAGGGGATAAAATAAAAAAGAGAGAGAGAGAGATAAAGCTGTTTTATTATCATTATTATGCAATATGTAATTTCTCGGTAGTGAGTGAAAAAATGTACATGTATGTCTGTGTTTGATTGGGGAGGGGGGGGGGGGGGTGACCCATACCACGTCTAAAGGCAAAGGAGAGGGATCACTTGTCTAATTTTATATTAAAATTATCCTTGAATATACATTATTTTCTAAAATTTGAGGAAATTAACCTCGACTTATCGGCAAAAAATTACAGATCCGTGGTTTGCAATAACAGAAAACGAAAATGAATTTTATCGTCACTTTATGGTGCAAATAATGCCCGTTAGACAATCAATTTGAATCAGTTGTACATTTGATGCCTTCAAATGAAAAACAATTTCGAAATAATATATTTATTAAAAGAAATAAACAATAATAATAAATATTAACGCAGCCTCGTTTTGGATTCCGGGTAAATACAATTATTTAGGTTATTCCGGTGAAATTCGGAAAGTTAGTAATTTTAGGTAACATCGGTAAATTTAGGGCGGAATTTTGCCCGAAGTTTCCGAATTACCAGTTTTTCCTAACGAAGTTTCCGAGGTGTGCCCGAAGTTTCCGAAAAACAGTGTGTAAACCACTACGATCACCACTGTACCGCGCCTGAGACACAAGATTCCGCCGTTATCAGTCAAGACGAGCATAATGACGATAATGCACTTACGCGAACACGCAGCGGACGAGTAATCAAAGCTCCAATGAAGTATGATGACTTTGATTTGAAATAAACTGTAACATATATATGCATTTAATCTTTATGTCATATATCAATGTATTGTTTTGTATGATTTTGCGGTGAAGGCGAAACTCCAACGGAAGGTCATGTGCTTGAACCTCTGACCTCGTATGCTGTAAAATGAAAATTGTAATCTATGGTAATGTTTAATTGTTTCTTTGATAAATGGAATTTAATCTTAAGGGGAAGGTGTGATGATATTGGTTGAACTTAAGGTTAACTCTCTGATAATTAAATGTGACAACAATATCCGCTGGAGCCGTGCCTCTCAGCCTACTGACATTTACCAGTTACTCTCGATGATAAGAGTTATGAGAAACAATGTAATGAGTAAATACCACCTTGCCCCACCTTTGTATTAGGCAGTTGAAATCGTATTGTCTTACTGTGAACATGTACATATTGTAAATAAACTATATGCCTACATAGGTTCTGTAGTACCTTTATTAGTAGTAGAAAAAACTAAAATAGAAACGGACTTTCAATAATGAAAAAATGCATTTTTCGGCGTTTTTGAAGTCACATACATCATTTATGCAGTATAATCTGAAACAAACACTGACGAATTATCAGTACCCTATTATTGCTCTTTCAAGAAACTTTTAGGTCAAGGTTTCCGCTTCCATAAACTAGTTTTAAAAGATTTTATGGAAATTTTGCAAAAAATACAGTCAACTACTTTACTTTGGGTATTATACAACGTGTATTTTATGGTGATATGAAAAACAAAATTAGGAGGATCAAAGGTAGACAGCATAACCATCGAAAATGCGTCAGAATCATAAAACGCCTTTTATACCATGGATATGATCCTAATATCACCAGACGGAAACTAGGCTCGGTACTTGACCCATCTACAGTCTTGTGCCAGCACATTCTTGAGACTTACACTTTGACTGACTGTGACGACGAGACTCGGGCACTGTCCAAATTTCTTTAGAGAAGACAGGGCCCGACAACCTGTCCTCTCTGAATGTCAGTCGGACTCATCGGATAATTATATACATTAGCTCGCTACAGCCGGCAGAGCATGGACTGTATTACGTATGCCATCTTTTTATATCCATTTACATATTCATCTGTGTTGTTGGGCCCCTGCGTTTTTCGGTCTGGTCATTTAACAGTGAGGAGGTTGTTTTACACCACACTTGTACGTTCTTTTTGTACGTTCTTTGAGACCTCTTGGTAATTGAAGAAGTGAGAGGGCTGTGCGCACGTAATCCAGGATAGCCACACCATTTCCTACTTGCGTGGCAAATGACCGTGGCACCGGTTACCCATTGGTCTCGTTGGTTTATGTGTAGTCTTTGTGTATCATGTTTATATGCCGTTAGTCTCTTTTCCGTCTCTTGGTTTGCTCGTCTTTAGTGTTTTCGCAACGGGTGTTTTCATGTTTTTCTGTTGGTGCTGCAACAGGGTCTTGTTGGAGATCCCCTCTCTTCTTTTAACCCTCTTCAGCGTTTATCAATCCAAACAATGTAATGCTCCAAAATCTGCGAAAACTTGTCCAAAATATATCGAAAGACGTAGCAAGATGACTACTTGTGAACTTATTTTAAATTGTAAGGATGCATAAAAGATCTTCAATAAATGCCGTACATAGACAGAATTATAGAGCTTCAAAGTAGCTCAATTTTCCCAATTCCCAATTTACCAATTTCTTAACTTTAAAGGCGGTTGCCATTGTAACCAGATGACCTATAAATAAAATGTTGGTCAAATTTACCCTTTTTCATGGGTCCCTACTTATGTCTTAAATTTCATAAAAATCGGAGACCATGCGTGCCGAAATTGTTTTTGAATTGGTTATAGAGATTTGCTATTGAAAGATTTGGTGTTCTTGATATTCTTTAGTCTTCAAAGATCGTCTCCACGTTAATTATTTAAATCTACCTAATGTTCGGAAGTGTTTTTTCTTATGTGGGTATTTTTGTTTAACTTTCTGGGTTTCAATTTTTATTCCTTAAATGATGAAATGTTAAAGCCCAAGTCACACTATCCCGATGTGACTCCCTGATTCGTAATTTTAATTGTGGCAAAGGTTGGGGAAGTCGGCGTTAAAATATTCCCAATGCTTCATCCCGACGACTCTACTCCAACATTGCCTTGACTTATAACGACACAGCCCCGACTTTACACAGACTTAGTCCCGGTTTGTCTCGTGCAGGCATAGACCTTACCATATCTACCCGGACGTGGATAGACTTTAGCTCCTACTTGTAACTATCTACCATTACTGTTCTTATACCTATTCCGACTAAACTCCAACGAAAACAATAGCTGACGAAATTTCGTTGACTATAGCTTTCAAATTTTTTGAAAGCTAATCGCTGACGAAATTTCGTTAACTATAGCTTTCAAAATTTTTGAAACTATACAGCCCCGACCAGTCGAAAGTTTAACACCGAGATGACGAAATTTTGAAAGCTAAGTTCGAAAGTTTCGTTAACTATTCGTCAGCGATTTTTTGAAAGCTACTGAGATGACGAAAATTTGAAAGCTCTAAAAAGCTTTCGAAAAATCGCTGACGAAAATTTCGTTAACTAATCTTAGTTAACGGAAAATTTGAAAGCTATGAGCTTTCAAATTTTCGTCATGTCGGAGCTTTCAAAATATTTGAAAGCAATCGCTGAAGAAATTTTGAAAGCAGTCGCTGACGACAATTTTGAAAGCAATCGCTGACGAAAATTTTGAAAGCTATCGCTGACGAAAGTTTTGAAAGCTATCGCTGACGAAAATTTTGAAAGCTATCGCTGACGAAAATTTTGAAAGCTTTTTGAACGCTCGGGTGCCATATTGTTTTTACAATGGCTGCAGCACACCTCGGGCGAATTTCTCTGCACAGTTTAGAGGATGAAAGAAGCCGTCTCTTTATCGGCGTGGCACTTTAAAAATTCACCGATTGTGAAATATCTTTCAAAGCCACCGACAGTCACAGAGAAGCCAGGGTTTCACTGGATATAAATTCCCCTCATTTAGTCAGAATTTGGCCGGTCAGATGTAAATTCCCTGGTATATACATGTACAATGTACAGTTGTTCATATATACACCTGAAAATGGAATACCTTTACAGGTAATACAAATACAGGTAAATTCAGGTAACTAATTAGTGCAAAGCATACCCTTTTGATGGCCCCATTCACCCCCAATTAACATAATGTTATTTTAACCAAGTAGGTGTGTGGGGAACACACCGATCTGGGAAACACTGAATCTTCAAATAAACTTAAAAAAATAAACAAGATACAATATTTAATTTAATCCAGGAATATATATTTTCATAATTTAATCTGAATAAACATCATAATCAATACTATTTCATCAAGCAACTTATGAAGATGATTGCTTTGATTTCGGCCATCTTGGTTTTCTCGACACAAAATAGCTTACGAGAAAAACTTTCAAAAATTTTGAACGCTAGTTAACGAAATTTTTGTCAGCGATTAGCTTTCAAAAATTTTGAAAGCTATAGTTAACGAAATTTCCGTCAGCGATTAGCTTTCAAAAATTTTGAAAGCAATAGCTGACGAAATTTCGTTGACCATAGCTTTCAAATTTTTTGAAAGCTAATCGCTGACGAAATTTCGTTAACTATAGCTTTCAAAACGCTCCAAAGCGGTTTATTCGGGATAAGCGCATGCGGTACCAGCGCGAGCGTTGATTTTTGTAGTGTTAGATCTTTGATTTTGCGTATCATTACAATGCAAATGTTAATAAAATCCTGATAATTTAATAAAGCAGTAACGGCCTCGGTCAACCAATACCTGACCAGGTCTGTATAGTCACGAGTAGACCTCATCAAAAGTCAATAATTGTATATTATTGTCAGTCTTTCACATTCTGTTTTACAATAATGTGTTTTTGACACGGATTCAACGACTTAGAATTTTTCGAGTTGATTTGGATATTGAACGGGTCTAATATCAAAACTGTGAAATTTATCATTTTGGCCTTTAGATCTCCAGGGTGCCATTGTGATACTGAAACTAAATAATTCTGGGTGATATGGTATTTGACAGTAGGCTACAGTCGGATTTTGTTGGGTTTAAGACGGGACTCTCGGTATAATATGTCAGGTCGGGACAAAGTCTTGATGGTGAATGTCAAACAAAAGAGGGGATTTCCATCAACACCAAGTTGTAGCACCCACAGCAAAATCCCAAAACACCCAAAGCAAAAACACAAAGCAGACAAGCACAGAAAGAGACACAAAAGGGACAAGGAACGTCAACGCAGAACACAGAAACATCAAACACAAAGGACTACACATAAACAAATGAGACCAATGGGCAACCGGTGCCGACTTAGGACGGCAAGCTGCCACAGAAATAGCAGAGGGTGTGGTTATCCTAGATTACGTGCGCACAACCTTCCCATTTAAAAAAATAATTTTTCGGTGGCGAACTTAAACATACCTACACTAGGGTGCATCCAGAAATTCAAACAGGGACGTAACCGGGTGTACATTTTTTCGCAAAAAAGAGACATTACCTCCCTCAAGTGGCGATTATGACATGTTTTGCAAACTACTGCCTAGAAAGCATCTATTTTAATACGCTTCTTAAACTTTTCTCAGGTTTATACATCGGCGAATTTACACACAAAGTACGAGTCTATTGTGAAGGACGCAGGGTTCTCATGTTCAATATCTATATATATGGACGTACATGTTTGAGGGAAAAGCTAGAGCATATCATGTTCATATCGAAAGTTTTACTTCATCTTATAGACACGGTTCATTATTTGCTGACATCGAATCATGCACTTTATCCCTTCTAAATTCAGTTTAAATACACATCAGGGACAACCCAGCTTCATTTTTTCAATTGCTCTCGGGGAAGGCCTCTGAACTCCCACCAACGAGAGGGGGAGACATTATTAGTTATACAGTGTTTTACAGGGTTATACAGAAATATATTGGGTCGATGAAAAAAGTTGCATACAACTTTCTTCATCGACCCAATATATTTTTGTAACCCCCCCCCCTGTAAAACACTGTATAACGAATTTATCTCACCGATGGCTTTTGGTTTGTGTATGTATACGTCAACATATTTTAAAGCATTTAGGTGACGTCAACAGCGTTAAGCGTTTTAGTTGAAGCGGGATATTAAAGTAATATCCCGTCAGTAGCGTAATACAACATAATATCCTGTTCTTCTCGGTAAATCAGATTGCAAGAAATTTGCCAGAGTTGGGATAACCTTCTATACTCTGCCCCAACTCGGCCAATCATCCTCCGCAAGAAATTGGTTGCCTCCCCCTCGGATGTTAAGGTTCTTTGCCCACCCATCTGCAAACGCCCACATCAAAAACACATTATTCTACTAGTCCGAACTTCCCCTCAAACAGAAAGGGATTCGTGGGTGATTTTGAAAATTGGCGAGTGGAGCATATCGTGTTTTAGCTAAATCTACAGGAGTATAGGGTATGACATTTTATTATGATTCATAGCTTCCGCAGTCTTCTGCAAATTGAGATTCTCTGAGAATATTTGAAGAAAATATTAGAATACAGTATATACCAGAACAAATGCATATATTGTTTCAAATTGAAAAAGGTGAATTTTGAATTATCGTTACGTTTGCAGTATTTTTTCGAGTTCTGATCTGGCCCCAAAAAAGGAAATCGGAAACGTTGGGGGAGGGGGAGGCTCCGAGTAAGCGTAGGGTTATGGATAGGAGAAGAACATTGAAATTTGTCGATATGTCACGTGCTATAATATGATAAAATATTTGCCCATCCATCTGCAGACGCCCACATCAAAAACACATTATTCTACTAGTCTGAACTTCCCCTCAAACAGAAAGGGATTCGTCGGTGATTTTGAAAATTGGCAAGTGGAGCATATCATGTTTTAGCTAAATCTACACGAGTATAGGGTGTGACATTTTATAATGATTCATAGCTTCCGCAGTTTTCTGCAACTTGAGTTTCTCTGAGAATGTTTGAAAAAAAAATATGAGAATAAAGTATATACCAGAAAAAAAAATGCATATATTGTTTCAAATTGAAACAGGTGAATTTTGAATTATCGTTACGTTTGCAGTATTTTTTCGAGTTCTGTTCTGTCCCCCAAAAAGGAAATCGGAATCGTTGGGAGGGGGAGGCTCCGAGTAAGCGTAGGGTTATGGATAGGAGAAGAACATTGAAATTTGTTGATATGTCACGTGCTATAATATGATAAAATATTTCAGAACATGCTTATTTTGTTCAATTTCATTTCGTTTCGATTCGTACTTTAAAGGGACCCGTTAAAGCGCCATCTGTAGTGATAATACAAAACTAGCATAATACGACGTTACGAATGAAGAATGTTGGAAGTACGAATGATGCATGTTGTGTTGACATAATGAATTTTCAATTATGAACAGAGAACAAATGTCCATTTACTGAAAGACAAATCACATACATTTATTTGCAGAGTTGCAATGTTACAAATGTACAAGTTATAGAACAACAAATCACAATTCTTGATTTACGAATTTGCAATTACAGAGATGCAATGTTAGAACTGCAGAGTTGCGATGTCACAAATGTACATTTGCAGAACAACAAATCACAAATCTTGATTTACGAATATACAAAGTAAAACGAAATTAAAAAAACGCCGACCACAAGCTGAACTTGCCTGGATCACCAAACTTCAGACTGCGTACCCTCTTGGTATAAACGATCAAATTAATGGACAAAGAAACACTTCCTCAGCCTCTACCAATATCAACATCTTTTCAATTCGCCCAAACACTAAAAGGAAATACAGGTCGCACGTGAAAAGACGAAACAGACAAAAAAGAAAACGATCCAGAATCTTCCGCTCTCTCAACGATTTGCTTACTATAGCACGCAATGGCGGCAGACATGAGCTGTTACATGCTTTGTCGACAATACCAGTTATGCACTTGAAATCTATCTTGGATGAAGCAGAGGTTGCATTCTTAAGAAACACTGACTGATTCAGACTTAATATCATTGTCTCATTCGCACAGTATAAACTTTATCCTATTGTGAAAAACACCTCACCTAAAAGACGATTCATAAAAATCCCGTTTATTAACAAAGGTTTTGATCTTCTAAACATCTCAAATATTTTTCGGGATCATTGCGTACAAAGTACCATTCCTCAATATTATGAAAATTTAGAGCCACCTCTTATTTGTTATAAGTACAAGAAACCTATTCGAAGCTTTGTTTTTAACGATAATAAAGTTACATCGGATCCTGACATACTTGAATCGTGTCCTGCTTCTTGAGAATGTGCAACTTCTAAATATCTCTACAAACCAGCGGGCCATGTTGTTACAGGTGACTTTTCAATTATCCAAGACAGACAGCTCCGTGGTCGTCTTAACAAGAGGCCCAAGGGGGCCACATCGCTCACCTGAGGAGACTGTATGTATGTTTTCAATCAAAGTTAAGACCTGAAGGAAATAGCTTTTAGTGAAGCTTTGAGAAGGACAAGGTGTACAAGTTACTTCCTGTAAAGTTTGGTGACATTCTGTGCAGTAGTTTAAGAGGATAAGTCAAAAATGTGTCATTCAAATAGAGCCTATAGAGGACATCTTGGATTTCCAATCGGCTCGAAAAACACAAACTAAGTAGAGGGCAATGAGTACTTGCGTCCTGTGAAGCTTCAAGAAATTCTGTGAAGCAGTTTCAGAGGAGAAGTTGAAAATGTGTCAGCCAATCAGAGCCTGTGGCGGCCATCTTGGATTTCCGATAGGCTCCAAAAACGCAAACTTGATAGAGGGTATGAGTACTTGCATCCTGTGAAGTTTCATGAAATTCTGCGCAGAGGTTTCAGAGGAGAAGTCGAAAATTTGTCGGCCAATAAGAGCCTGTGGCGGCCATCTTGGATTTCTGATCAGCTCGAAAAACACAAACTTGGTAGAGAGCAATCAGTACTTGCTTCCTGTGAAGGTTTGTGAAATTCTATGCAGCCGTTTGAGAGGAGAAGTCGAAAATGTGTCAGTCAATCAGAGTCTGTGGCGGCCATTTTGGATTTCCGATTGGCTCGAAAAACACGAACTTGGTAGAGGGTATTGAGTACTTGCTTCCTGTGAAGTTTCATGAAATTCTGTGCAGCGGTTTCGGAGGAGAAGTAAAAAATGTGTCAGCCAATCAGAGCCTGTGGCGGCCATCTTGGATTTCCGATCGGCTCGAAAAACACAAACTTGGTAGAGGGCATTGAGTACTTGCATCCTGTGAAGTTTCATGAAATTCTGTGATGCAGTTTTAGAAGAGAAGTCGAAAATGTGTCAGCCAATCAGAGCCTGTGGCGGCCATCTTGGATTTCCGATCGGCTTGAAAAACACAAATTTGATAGAGGGCATTGAGTACTTGCTTCCTGTGAAATTTCGTGAAATTCTGTGCATCGGTTGCAGAAAAGATATCGATAATGTTAAAAGTTTACGTCGGACGGACGGACGATGGACGGACTACGCGCTATGACAATAGCTCCTTTGAGCTTCGCTCAGGTGAGCTAAAAACAACAATACTTGTAGGGGACCATGATTTCTTCATTCCTACCAAGTTTAACGAAAATCTGTTCAGTGGTTCTGGAGAAGAAGTTGAATATGTATGAAAATCATCCCCCCCCCTTCTTCTTGAGTAATCTAAGTAACCCGAGAGAGATAGTTATACAGAAGCAATAGCAAAATAACAGACCCCCTCCCAATCCTTTCACTGTGTTATTGATAACATTGATCTGTTCTTACATTAATATTTTGAGCTGCTCTCAATATTGTAATTTCAAAGTTGTATATCCAAGTCTTCACAAGATAAATTTGAAAATACTTATTCATCTTTTTAAAATTATTTAGTTTCCTTTTCCATACCTATTTAATAATTTAAATTCTAATATGACTTGATTCTTTTTCCCTATTAAGACAACAGACGCGAGCCGGGCTCTATTCTCCAATATAGGCCCTATAGCGATAAGCCACGCCTATCCATTTTCTGAAAGCAGATAAACCGGCAGGAACTGGTTTTTACCAAGAATCGAAAGGTCTAAGTTTGGTCATCATTAGAATAGAAATAAAAAAATGACAAGCAGGGCTCTATTGTGTCATAATGCCCTCGCTGACGCGGCTCGGTAATAAATGTGATGGGCTGAGGACGCTCGGGCATTATGAGACAATAGAGCCCGGCTTGTCATTTTTTATTTCTTAAATATATAACATTCAAATGAATCGATAATCCAAAAATTTAAAACTCAAAAACATAAATCAATATTAAAGAAAGACAACTCTTGCATACATGAACATGTAAAAACTTATACGAAACTAAAGTTACCAGGGTACCAGAACTTGAACTTACAAGCCTTGGGTCCATGTTCACAGTAAACATATCTATTCATGATTGAAAAAATACTCATAAAAATCTGTTCAGCAGTTCTGGAGAAGAAGTTGAATATGTATGAAAATCACTCCCCCCCCCCCTTTTCCTTTTCACATAAGAAAATAATTCATAAAAAATCAAAAAATTAAAATTTCAGTATAAAATACATATCAAAGCATTTAGTAACTTAAATGTGATAAATGTGCAGTAAATGAATGTGTAAAATCATACACATATTGAGTTACTTAAAGAAATAGTGCAAAAATGTGCATTTCTGACGAAGTCCGAAAAGACGTCAAAAACGCGTCAAAAATTTGACTTCCGAGTGGAACCAAAAATAACGACACTTCTTAAGACATCTCTCTAGATCATCCTGATGCTTTCGGTTTGTCGATACGTGCTTCCGTTCTGAAGAAGAAGTTTGTCAAAGGAGGGTACCCCCTGTGACCTACTTTTGCCTCTGGTGGCGCCACCTGTTGATGGATCCGGACGAAAAACAACAACACTTGTAGGGGACCATGAGTACTTCATTCCTACCAAGTTTCATGAAAATCCTTTCAGTGGTTCTGGAGAAGAAGTTGAATATGTATGAAAATCACCCCCCCCCCCTTCCTTTTCACATAAGAAAAAAATTAATAAAAAATCAAAAAATTTAAATTTTAGAATAAAATACTTATCAAAGCATTAAGTAACTTAAATATGATAAATATGCAGTTAATGAATGTGTAAAATCATACACTTATTGAGTTATTTAAAGAAATAGTGCAAAAATGTGCATTTCTGACGAAGTCCGAAAAGACGTCAAAAACGCGTCAAAAATTTGACTTCGGAGTGGAACCAAAAATAACGACACTTCTTAAGACATCTCTCTAGATCATCCTGATGCTTTCGGTTTGTCGATACGTGCTTCCGTTCTGAAGAAGAAGTTTGTCAAAGGAGGGTACCCTCTGGGACCTACTTTTGCCTCTGGTGGCGCCACCTGTTGATGGATCCGGACGAAAAACAACAACACTTGTAGGGGACCATGAGTACTTCATTCCTACCAAGTTTCATGAAAATCTTTTCAGTGGTTCTGGAGAAGAAGTTGAATATGTATGAAAATCACCCCCCCCCCTTCCTTTTCACATAAGAAAAAAATTAATAAAAAATCAAAAAATTTAAATTTTAGAATAAAATACTTATCAAAGCATTAAGTAACTTAAATATGATAAATATGCAGTTAATGAATGTGTAAAATCATACACTTATTGAGTTATTTAAAGAAATAGTGCAAAAATGTGCATTTCTGACGAAGTCCGAAAAGACGTCAAAAACGCGTCAAAAATTTGACTTCGGAGTGGAACCAAAAATAACAACACTTCTTAAGACATCTCTCTAGATAATTCAGATGCTTTCGGTTTGTCGATACGTGCTTCTGTTCTGAAGAAGAAGTTTGTCAAAGGAGGGTACCCTCTGGGACCTACTTTTGCCTCTGGTGGCGCCACCTGTTGAGGGATCAGGACGAAAAACAACAACACTTATAGGGGACCATTAGTACTTCATAACTACCAAGTTTCATCAAAATCTGTTCAACCGTTCTGGAGAAAATGTGAAAAGTTTACCACGGACGACGCCGGACGCCGGACGACGGACGACGGACGGACGGACGCCGGACGGTGCGCTATGACAATAGCTCACTTGAGCTTCGCTCAGGTGAGCTAAAAAAGGACCTAAGTATAGAATCCCATCCAAGATAGATTTTGTCAAATGCCGTGAGGTGCTTACGGAATCCTTAGATAATTATACGAAAAGATAGTGTAAATCAGAAGGAGTCGAACCGCATGCTCTGAATGACTGGAAAAACCTCATTTTAGATTTAACGGATATTCGAATAGATAACTTCCACAAAAACCCTCATCTTTTTCAAAATCCACGTTACAAATCAGAAAGATATTTCAAATCCAAATTAGTAAATTACATGAAAAATATGTCTTTGCACCAGCTGATAAAGCAGCCAACAACACCATAATCATTTGAAAACGTTACTGCATATCAACTTTGGTTTCGGAACTTTCGTCTACTAATACATATATCAAAAGCAACGAAAGTGCATCTAACATTTTAAGCAAGCATAACAGTGAGCTGTCTTCATTCAATATCTCTATTTCTAAATTGGATCTCCCAACACTATATTGTATACCGAAACTGCACAAGTCTCCTTACAAATTTCGATTTATTGCTGATTCTAGTAACTGCTCCACTACAATTTTGTCTAGAAATCTGACGTCAGCACTTACTGCTATTAAAGACCGCATAACTAGATATTGTGAAACGGTTCTAAACAGGAACGATGTAAATTTAATTTGGTCTATTAAGAATTCAGGGGATGTGATTGACAAAATGAAATCTGGAAAATTCCAAGCTAATACGATTTCTTCATACGACTTCTCTAATATGTACACCACACTTCCTCATAACAAAATTAATAATCGATTATCTAATCTCGCTAAATGGTGTTTTGATCGAGAGCGAAAAACATACATTTGTACATCTGAATCGAAGGGTTTCTTTTCCTCGACAGACTACAAATCATAATAATCATGGACATGTAGTGACCTGTGTAATGCCTTGTCGTTCCTCTTGGACAATTTTTATGTTAGATTTGGTGAGGATCTATACAAGCAGGTTGTAGGAATTCCTATGGGTACTAACTGTGCGCCTCTTGTTGCAGATTTTTTTATACACTTATGAAAAAGAATTTATCCAAAATCTTCAAAAGCAAAGAACATTTGATGATCTGAAATGTTTCAATAATACCTCTAGGTATCTGAATGATATTTTAACCATTGACAATCCTGCTTTTGAATTATATAAGAATGAAATTTATCCACAAGAATTAACACTTAACAAGGCAAACCTTTGAAATACAGAAACACCGTTTTTGGACATAAATACCAAAATTGTAAACGGAAAGATTCATACAAGTGTATATGACAATATACAAATATGATTTTGGATTCAACATAGTAAATTTCCCCTGGCTTGACGGTGATGTTCCAAGATTACCGTCATACGGCATTTACATATCACAGCTCATCCGGTACGCTAAAACATGTACTGATATTTTGGATTTTCACACTAGAAATTTATAAATTACCAAAAAACTTTTAGGTCAAGGTTTCCGCTTTCATAAACTAGTTAAGATCTGGAAATTTTACAAAAATTACTGTCAACTTCTTTTAAAATTCGGATCTATACATGCAACAGAGTACATTACTATGGGTATTACACAACCTGTCTTTTATGGTGATATGATAAAAAAAATAAAAAGGATCAAAGGTAGGCAGCATAACCATCGAAAATGCGTCTGAATCATCAAACGCCTTTTATACCGTGGATATGATCCTAATGTCACCAGACGGACACTAGGCTTGGTACTTGACCAATCTACAGTCTTGTACAAGCGCATCCTTGAGACTTGCACTCTGACTGACTGTGACGATGGGACTCCATGACGGGCCCTGTCCAAACCTCTTTAGAGAAGACAGGGCCCCGACCACCTGTCCTCTCTGAATGTCAGTCGGACTCATCGGGTGATTACATACATGAGCTCACTACAGCCGGCAGAGCACGGACTGTATTACGCATGCCCTCTTTTTATATCCATTTACATATTCATCTGTGTCTCAGGGACCTCTGCGTTTCGCGGTCTTGTTTGTGTGATGTCATCTTACAGTGAGGAGGTTGTTTTACACCACAATTGTACGTTCTTCGAGACCTCTGGGTAATTGGAGAAGTGAGAGGGTTGTGCGAACGTAATCCAGAATAGCCACACCATTTATTACTCTCGTGACAAATGGCCGTCCAAAGCCGGCACCGGTTGCCCATTGGTCTCGTCGGTTTATGTGTAGTCTTTTGTGTTTGATGTTTACATGTCGTGTGTCTCTTTTCCACCTCGTGCTGTACTCGTCTTTTGTGTTTTTGCATCGGATGTTTTGCTGTTGATGCTGCAACGGGGTCTTGTTGGAGATCTCCTCCCTTTTTCATTAACAGAATTACACATTAGAAATCTTGATTTACGAATATACAATTGCAGAATTGCAATATTTTGACCCCTTTGGCTTTCCATAGTTCAATCATCATTTTTAAGCTATTGCAGATTTAGATACAAAACCTGTATGACAAACTAAAAAGTAATAAAAGTCGAAGGGTCTATTATTCAAACAAGATTAACCAGTTGTTCAACATATCATTTTCAACATCTGCAAACAATTAAGGCAATACTACATCATTATCTTACATTTTTGAAATAGATGATGACGTCACAAGATACCCGAATACACTTGATATTTATGTATACATAAAATATTCATCTTTAAGATATTTATAAGTCAGATATAAAGAAGATAATTAATATCAATTTAAAAAATCAGTTCATTATCAAATTGTCCAATATTTATTTTTATAGCAGTTGACCCCTCTGAAGCTTTCTCCTTTGTTTGTCCGTGAGTTTCAATACTGGGTTAACATACTCGTCCCACAGGTGTTCATCTACGACTATTCTCATATTGCAAAATGGTCCTTCCATGTCCCCGTATTTCCGTATTATGGGTTCCTTTATTCTGTACGCTAAGCCTTTTGTAATGAGGTTTGTCCAAACGCTGACTCGACAGTTCTGATCTATGATTCTTCGAATAAGTCTCTCTATGACGTTGACATTCCTGCAAAGAATAGGAACTATATATCTGTATGGAAACATTTAAGATTCAATAAAAGGAAAGGATGTTTATTTCCAATTTTCAACTTGAATTGTCAATATACGTAATCTGTTCATCAATTAATTTTTTATTCTTCAATGCGAATGAAGGTCAGTTGACAAAATAAGGTTAGTTTGACCTCTAGTAAATTGCTAGACCCCTATTGTCAGAACGATGGGGCATCAAATATCGATTGGTCAAAAAATTCTAAAAAATATATTTCATCAAATTTCGCTGAAAAATCAAAAGTTCACCAATTAGTTTTTCTGCAATTAATTTATTTCTATATCTTTTCAACAAGGGGAGATCACTCCTAAAATGACCCTTTTCAAAACATTTCTTTTTTGATATCTACTAGGTTGTTAAAATCTCATATGACACAGAAAGATATTCATGCAAGCAGGAGATGCTTACTCTTCCTGGGCACCTGGTCTCACTCTTATATCGGGAGTTCGCTTCTTTTCATATGGTGGAGGTTTTTGTTTGTTTGCTTTTGTTCCTGTTTTATCCTGATTTTGTATGCCTTCGGTTTCTGATTTTCTGAATTATCGATTTTGTACTGTAGACAGGGATATGGTCATTATCCATTTTTGTCATTCAATGATGAATAAACTTGATTTCAATGTTTTTGGCATAATTTCCTTCACTGACCATTGAATACCTTGAAAGTCATTCACCTGTAAGAGGAGTCCTAGAAACGGCAATTTCCATAATAATATTCAATGTGGTGTTTATTTTTTTTTAATGAAGCGATAAGCCATATTCTAATTCCTACAATATTTTTTAAAAATAGAATATGTCGAGTATGGACATCCTTTTTTGGAAATCGTATGTAGGTTTAATTTCCGAAACGTGCATGTCTGGTCCATGCTTTAAATTTATCTGCTCTAAAATGATGCTAATGAATATGAAGACGTTAAATATGTTAACAAATGGAGAGCAGGTTTGCAAACTTGACAACGGATATTTTGGTCCTCGATAAAATTTAACATTTATTATATTTGTTACTATCCGTCATCAGAGATGTGTCGGGTTGATCATGTTTCGTCTCTTCTCTTATGGACTTGATTGACCAGAAAAATCTCTGTAGACGGTCAGTAAAAACCCTGATAACTGATGATGTGATAATAAATATCGGAAGAACGAAAAATAATAAAAGATTCATTTTGATGAACTCATCATACAGTGGGTGATTTACCAGTTAACAAATCAGACATTGATAAAAGAGCATATATGCTTTATATAGTAAAGTGACTCACTAAAATCGATCCCTCAAAAATTCAATTTAGTTGTTATTTATCTATATTTTGAGAAGTCTAGTTATAAAAACTACTCGTCGCCTTCCAAGACATTGTAATTTTTGCATAGATATCATGAAAACGGGTGATTCTTTCAATTTTTGATTATTTTCATTGAGATTACATCGAGCGGGATCGTGAACAACTTTCTCCTTTTGCATGTGCTTACAGATGTTCAAACGTAACACCATATCAAAATATGAAAGTTGTTCAGAAGCTCGTTTGATACTAACTGATAGGTAGATCCGTTTCATACGGAAACAGACCAGAGCTTCAAAAGTGGTGCGATTAAATATAACTTGTCATTTAGAATAAAAAATGTCAATGATATGGTACCTGGAGTCCATACGTATCATAATTAGATTTAAAACGGTCTGTATATTGATTATACACTACTGTAAACGTGAAAATTTTCGCGTGGGGGTAATTTTTGCGTTTTTGCGAGAATCAAGTGACGTCGCGAAAATGTCCCCCACGTGAAAACATACCCGCTGCATTCTCAAAACGGGGAAGAAATTTTTATCGCGAATATTTCCCCATGCGAAACGTCTTTAGGTTATAATCGCGGAATTTCCCCCCCGCAAAAATAACCACGTTTACAGTATAATTGATTATGGAAGTTTCCTTACTTTGAACACAGTCTATTTTTTACTTCCTCCTTTCGTTCAGATTTACTGCCTGGTCCATAGAAATTCCATTTTCGAGCCAAGTTTGTGTAGTACCTAATGGCAATTTGTGTTGAAGCGTCATTGAAACAAGAAAGGACGGCTTTAACAACTAAACAAAAGAAATCAAATTATAAGGTCGAGGTCTAACAAACAGACAAGCACCTCTTCGTGAATTATTACAGTATTGATTATGTATAAATATATATGTTCTCAAGGAATCAAAATATACAATCCACAATTTTCCATCCAACTTACTGAAAAACAATTAGCTTTTGAACAAAATGTCAAATTTGTTTACCTCATCTTGATTTAATCAGAAGAAAAGAATATTAAAATGTTATTAGTTTTTTTTTCTGATAAACACATTAATTGGTTTTCAGCTTGTGACTCCCCTCAAGCAGCTTCATGTACAGTTCTTTATATCTTTTATCAGTTACAGTTTTTTTTTTCTCGACATACATTAACTTGTTCTTAAATGATGCCATTTAATTTGAAGACGTTTTATATTTGTACTACTTGATGAGTATCACTGCTGGTGGACGAGGTGTTCCCGAGGGCATATGTATTGCCAAGTTTGATCAACTTCGGTTAATCTTCCTGCTCTTCAACGCATTTTAAAATTTCGGTTACCAAATTTCTGGAAATTTCTAAAACGCAGGTCCTGTAGCATCATATCCCACCCATCCTGCTACGTCTTTCGGTGCATTTTTCAACATTAAATTTTCACACTTTTTGGCTATCTTGCATTGTTTAGATTAAGGATAACGGACGAGGGTTAAGTACCCAAAACGTGCGAGTCTTGCCCATGCTGCAAATCCATCTGTTCTTAAATGATGTTATTAAATTTGAAGACGTTTAACATTTAAACGTGGACAAGGTGCGCATTGAAGGCTAATATTCTGAACATTTATGTACTTATATTTTCGTAGAAATTTAGCCGCAGAAGACTCTAATGTTAAACGTTTGATGTTTGAAAATTTACTAGATCCTGACGATAATCTCAACAGAACGCACAACAGAGCACAAAATTAAGCATCGACGGACCCCTAGCAAGCTTGAGGTTGGACCAGGTGCCCGAGAGGAGTAAGCATCCCCTGTTGACTAGCCACACCCGCCGTCGATGTTTAAGCACGAAAATGAAAACAATATATAAAATTCATGCACTGTCTGACGTCATGTCTATATAGAAAGTGCTATGGCGACAATGTCAGGGAAATATATTCAAATTACTTTCTGTCAAACCCCTCGCGGGAATTTTGTTTACGAGCTCCACACAGCAATGGGCATAAGTGTGACAAAAGTTTTGTGAGAAGCAAAAGCATCATGTGATCATTATACTGCAACGACATTTAATTAGGCTGAATGTCGCATGACATGTTCAGATATTGATCACTGTTCAATTACATTTCACTTACTGTATATACACTGTAGCAAATCACGTGATATACAAATAACCCCTTTCATGGGAGTTCCCTTCAAGGTAAACCCTATCTTAATCGACCTTATAATTATGAATTTATTTTTGGCCTATAAAACCAGCATAATTATCAATTACATGACGCTAAACTATTCTGACCAAGAAAAGAGGTCTATCCAGAGAAAATCTTAACAGACAATTTTGTTTATTTACGTGCACAATATCATAACATGTAAAAAAAGATCATGCATGTGCTTTATATACAAAATCACTTTGACAGCATATACATTACAGAAGTACCCATCAGTTATTCAGTCTCATAGTCGAGAAGGCAAGGCAAAATCATTAGATTTTCCACAGGAACGGTTGCGATCCTCGGAATGAACAAAATTCCGAAGTGAGACCAGGTGCCCGGGGATAGTCAGCGTCTTCTGATTGCATGCAACACCCGTCGCAACATAGATATGTGCAACAAAGATATGTTAAGCATCATAGATATTAATTCTTCGTTCTTTTGCATTTCCTCATAAAACATTACAATGGATTAAGTGATCGTTTCATTTGCTACTATCGCGGCAAATTGATCATCCTGTAAGCACCGATTGACCATTGATTCGTTTGAATGTGTAGTATTTTGTGTTAAGTGCCATGATGACAAATATGGATAATGACCATATCCCTGTTTACAGCACAAAATCGATAACCCAGAAAATCAGAAACCGAAGGCATACAAAATCAGGATAACACAGGAACCAAAGCAAACAAACAAAAACCTCCACCATATGAAAAGAAGCGAACTCCCGATATGAGAGTGAGACCAGGTGCCCAGGAAGAGTAAGCATCTCCTGCTTGCATGCAACACCCGTCGCTTCAATTCGGTAGAACTGTCACATCCGGTTACTTCCATTGTAAGATAAAGAGTACAATCTTTGGTTGGATGGTTCAAATGGTCTATGACAGAATATCATCCACCATTCTGGAAAATGGGACATCATAGT
The DNA here is from genome assembly GCA_028142955.1 of Pinctada fucata. Lineage (NCBI taxonomy): Eukaryota > Metazoa > Mollusca > Bivalvia > Pterioida > Pteriidae > Pinctada > Pinctada fucata. Next base: position 48,280,160 of record AP027106.1, read on the forward strand.
GTATGACGAGTTCTCCATATTGACCATAGAACTTCCTCAGTGACGATGTTAGTCGGTCACAAACATATCCCTGACTGAGAAGCTTATCTGAAAGACGCCAAGCTCTCAGAACAAAATCCGTATATTTGGTACTTGCTCTGGCATAGCGTATCAACTGAGATATGAACACGCCATAAGCAGGCGATGAAGGGATGTTGCTACTCAGAAAAGGAAAGTTTGTAATGCTGAAACTGAAGTCGTCACTTTTGTAATAGAGTGAGGTGTTCATGTGACCATCAGTGTTGTAGGACAACATGATGTTGTCTTTGAAGTTTGCTTTTCCTTGTCCCTTTTGAGTAACTTGTGTACATGTACTTGTCATTTTCGGTGTTTTGCTGCGGGCGGTTGCTGTAAATTATCCTGATGGACATCCCGCCTTTTTATGTAAAAGTGTCGGGTGTTGCATGCAAGCAGGAGATACTGACTCTTCCTGGGCACCTAGTCTCACTCCCATATTGGGGGCTCGCTTCTTTTCATGTGCTCTTTTGGCTTTGGATCATGTTTTATCCTGAATTTGAAAGCCTTAGGTTTATGAATTTCTGAATTATCGATTTTGCACTGTGTATGGGGATATGGTCATTATTCATATTTGTCTTCCCATTGATCATGTCATTATGGGTTGACTATAAGTATGTTAACAGCGTCCATCCAAATTCCAATGACTTTTTTCTAACAAGATTGACCAAATATTATGACTGCATAGTGATTACACTTACATGTAATATTTGGCTGTTGACAAAGTATATTGTAGACATGGTCATAGAAGACCACTCCTTCCTCAAAACCAAAGCAATGAGGTACGTGCTGCTTGATACATTGTAATGTGGCCGCAACTTCACTATAAATAAACAAGAAAACTATTCGCCTGGAGAACAAAGATACTATGAAGATCATAGACATTATTAACAGGGTATATATCTAGCATCAATTTTTTTTAATAAGTCAGTCAGTGACAGCTTTGCATCATGTATTGATTTTTACTATGTAAACAACAAAACTTTGCAGGATGGAAGACACCATACATTTTGTAAACCAAATATTACATCTTTCATCTTTAAAAGATATTTATTTTTTCCGTACACACATATTTCAAAACATTGTTGTGTTTAAATTGTACTTATCTCCGCATTAATTGGTTATCTATGGTAAACAAAATCACATCAATCCGATTGGTCCGATACCCCTACGCCTCCTTTAAATGATGTCATCGATTAAAATGCTTCGACCTTCTTCTCTTTGACTAAGAAATCGTTTAATGTGACATATTTATGCTTGCGTATCTTACAAGTAACTCCGGTCTTAAGTTTAAAACTGCATATGACCAGTTCAGGTAAAGGTAATTGATGTTAATTAATGAAAGTATCCTTAGAATTAGAGCTAGTACTTCTTCAAATGGAAAATTAAATTTTGAAATTTCCCATTGAGTTTTGTCAAGCAAAAAAACCAGCCAATTATAAAGCAACAGAACTTAATGAAATAAAAATACCTGCAAATATTGTCAACATCTTCCGAGGTCCAGACATATCCGTTGACTTCATCCCATGTTTTAGCACGTACAAAGTCAGACGGATATTTGAAGCCGCATTGGTAGTACACCCAGTGGTTACAGGTAGCAGCGAGAAGTTGTTTACTTACAACATCGCCTATACCTTGATCCAACATTGTTGAATCTGAGAAATAAAATTAATAGAAACATGTGAAAGTTTGTGATTTGTCAAACCTTAACTGCATGTATAAATGTACGTCTATAACCGAATACAATACTTTGAGATCGATTAAACATAAGTTTATTCAACGTATAAAATCATCACAATTGACCCTTCCGCTTTGGTATAAAGACAATAAAATGCCATATGTCATGACGACACAATTTCTCTTGGACAGACAAGCCTCCAACTTCTTTCAAACATACAAAATGCATGATAACGTCACCAGTGAATGAAAATCAAACGCTTTTTTCAAAACTTGTGCGCGACCAGAAGGGTCTTTTTTATGTAAGTACAGAAGGTTAATAATTACTTCCATCTCTGTTGCCTGAAAGAATCTTTGTTTTGGCCCTTTATCAATTTGACACCATATATATTATTTTACCATTTTATCCGAAAACATTTCATCCGAAAAAACCATCGAATTAAAGGAGGCTAACATCTGAGCACCATCCCTCCAATATTATTTTGGTCATCGGTTTTATCTAACTGTGCTACTGAATCTACCCTTCAGGAAATTTGGAGCTGCACACTCTCTTCAAATGAGTTAAAGAAGTTCCTGACGATAATCTATACAGCACTCAGAATAAAGCATCAAATTGAGCATCGACGGACCCCTAGCAAGCTAGAGGTGGGACCAGATTCCCGGGAGGAGTAATTGTACAAATTTAAATTCGAAAAAAACCATAAAACCAGAGGGCGCTTTTGGCTGTGTCTAAATAGCATTGGCTGGAAGCAACACTAATGATGATTTACAATCCTTAACACGAGTCTGGTGTATCAATGTTGGTTTGAAATTTTCTTCAAGAAGGTAAAAAGTTGGACCACTTCCGTATTATTGGTATCAGTGAATGAAAGTGAAACACAAAGTTCAAAATTTGCGGGAAAAATTTAAGGAAATCCATGACGTCACAATGCAATTTTTATGTTTGACCGAGGTTCGAGGCTTGTTTGTCCGAGGTAAACACAGGGTAAAAGCATTGTGACGTCACGAAACTTTGCATTTTTTGTCCCGCAAGCGGAAGGGTCAATTAAAATCCAAAACTCAGAATCAGTAAGCTTACAAACTCTTAAAAATATCAAACAATACAACGTTATGGAGTAGATCTCCAAGAGTAAAGGCAGCGGATTGGATTCTCACAAAACAATCTGAAGCGGAAAAACAGACAAGCCAATAAAACATCGCAATAAAAATGTCTTTTCTTACTGCATAATTCCTCATCGGATCCGTCAGTACAATCGTCTGATCCATCACAGAACCAATACTTCAGCGTGCACTCCCCATTGTCACATAGAAATCCCTCCTTTCCGCTCACAGTATTACAAGGAATTCTGTACGCTGAAACATATGTATATTTTGTATATGTATATACATGTATCATTTTAAAAAAATGCACACCCGGGCAAAAAAGGTGAATCTACTCAGAATTAGGTCTTTTCGATATGCAGAGTTACTTCCCATTTGTACAGGTGTCTGAAGTTAACGTATTATGACGTCATCAAATTCTATGGAAACCAGCATAAAATTTAGAGAAACAGGGTCACAAACATGACGTTTCAAAGGATTTCTAAAGGATTTCCATGACGTCAGAATGCTTTTACATCAGGATTCTGCACAAAGTAGAACATAGTAGATATAAATTCGAAAATACGGAATTCAATTTTCATTTCCAATGAGGAAAAGAAATATTGAAATAAGATCGATGGGAATTTTTTGGCTTTAGAATCTTTACATTTTTTTTCAATTTTCGTTCACGATGTTTTGATATGCATTAAAATCTTTATATAAACATATTATAATGTCACAACATTATGGAAAATCCAGTAGTTAGATTATGTTAGTTTTGTAGAATCATCTGTTCATTGTTACATCATTATCATATAATCAGTTATTTGACCTTGCTTTTATTATATTTTATGCTATTTGTAAAAATTGTATCTATTAGCAGTATTACTTTTGATGAAATAAACTATACAATAACGGACTCATTGAAAAACCAGACATGAAAATTTATTCGTTGTTCAATGATCTAAATAAATGGAAGGAGGGGATCTCCAGCAACACTCAGTTGTAGCACCCACAGCAAATTCCAAGAACACCCAATGCAAAAAAATATAGAGCAAACACGTACAGAAAGAGACATAAAAGGTACAAGGAAGGCCAAATGACATAGATACATCAAACAAAAATGACTACAAATAAACCAACCAGACCAATAAGCAATTTATATATGTTACAGGGAAAAAGTGTAATCAGGGATTTCATGTAATTTCTGAAATTTAGGGATTGCGTGTAATTCCTGTTTCGATTAGGTATTACATGTTATTCCTGAAACTGCCCGGGTATTCCATGTAATTCCTGAATTTTTCTTGAATCTTTACACTTACTTCCTGACCTCAATTTCTCCTTATTTTGATTGTTAAAATTGTCAACATTGACATATCTGTTCAATAGCACCAATTTTGTTGTACTAGACACGTGTTTCAAATCTATTATGTTTGGCTCTGTTAATGCTGAATATACTATCTGTCAAGTACCAAAAAACGTTTATTCCTGACAAATGAAAATATTCAAACTAGAATAGGTAATTTTTATCTAGATATTCCTCAAATGTTGAAGTTAATTTATCATGTATGTACAAAATGGACATAAAACAAACGCATGAGCGCGAAGAAAAAGAACTTTTCGAATAAAATTGATGGTCAAAGTACTATAAAACATATATCGAAATGTTCAACCGACAACATTAGAAATATAACCCTCATTAACGTATCTTGATCCGGTAACGGATGTCCCCGCCAAAAAGCAAGCGTAAAACACCAGTATGAAAGTCCATAGAATAAATCTATGTGAATGATTCTTATTTCCCGATAAAGAATTTTGGACATCGGATCCCCCTTCCTTCGTGTATATCTAAATACTAAGATTTTTAATTGCATTACGTTTCATCATTTTCCTATCAATTTAAAATTAACATAATTAGCCTTACATGCATATCTATATACGTAACCAGCATTTTATATTGTAAACGTGTAAAATATCTATCATATCACAATTTGATCACTTTTATATGAATTTAGGCCGTCAGGAAATAAGTGAAAAAAAATACTGAAATATTTCAGGTATTACATTTTGGGGATTTCATGTAATCCCTTAAATGATCAGGAATTACACTTAATCACTGAACCTTCCAGGAATTGCATGAAATCCCTGATTACACTTATTCCCTGTAACATATATATTAAGTATAAAAACCTTACGGCAGTTATTCTCGTCCATGTTATTAGCACAGTCCGTCTCTCCATCACACCTTTGTATGTTCCAGAAGCATGTAATATTCTGTTCTAAATGTTCACATGACTGCATTCTAGCAGGACAACTTGGTGCCAGTTCTGCTGCCTGTGTTTCAACAGTTGTAGCATCTACTTCGAAAAGAATAGTTATGGCATAATATGTACGATGAGGGATATTATCCACCCATTCACTTCGTTTGTCTCAAAATTTCCACTAATTACGGGGTCCATATCTCTTACGAGATATGGACCCCGGCTTAGAGTAAAATTAAAACTCTTTTGAAAGACTAATATTTCAGCCATTATTTTTTAGAAAAGGATGGGGGATCAAATATTGATGGCTGAAAATGTTCTTAGAAATATATCACATTACTCTAAAACATCTCAATTTCACCATTCATATTGAATCTTTGTGGAATACAGAGTTACTTTCCATTTGAGATGGCGTCTGACGTAAAACCACTATGACGTCATGAAAATGGTATGGTAACGATGATTTTGTACCGTCGTTTCCCAGAGTTTAGGGACTGTTTCCATAGAACTTGAACTTGATGACGTCACAATTAGTTAACGTCAGATACAGTCCCAATGGGAAGTAACTCTGGTATTCGAAATAACCGAATATCTTTTACAATTGATTCACAAATTATTCTTTATCCAGGTGAAATAACTACTGAAACTGACTTTAAATAATAATTACTCTTCATCCGATACCTAATACCCTTGTACATGTACAAAAGTTTGTGCAACTTTAAAAGACATAGAAATATGAAATAATTTATACACATAATTTCACTATTTTGGACTCGATTTCGTTCATTATACATCGAACACCTTAAGCTGCTGCTGCTTCTGCTGCTACAGGGAAGTAGCATGTCAAAGATTTTGCACTATATATGCATGTTTCATATCGTCAGAGGTTCTGCAATTTACAATTATTAGGAAAAACAAAAGAATTTTGTGGCACCACCTTTGTTGTTCTCTTTTATATTTACATTTATTCAAATAATAAAGAATTTACTCACATGCGAATGATGAAGAAATAAATATTGTCCATAAAACATATCCATTTCGATATTTTATATTGCATGGAAATTTTTGCATTTTGAGATGCATATTTATCTGAGTACACTTATGAATTCACACATATGATTTATAAAAAAAACAATGCTAAAAGGGCAATTTCTATCGTGTAATGACAGATAATTATATGAATCCTAACACATTCTGGTGTGAAAGTAAAGGTCATATAAGATTTTGCCCCTAATTATCTGGTGCTCGAATTCAATAGAAAAAATATGTGCTTGTTGTATGTCAACCATCGCCAAGCCTTCAGGTCACGCACTGTTTCTGATACATTCTGCATGAATAATGGAGTTATTTCTCTTTATACAGTGTATAACACCATAATCGGATATCTCTAATTCACACCGATAGGAACTTTTCTCGCATCATATAGGCATAGAGGGCATAATAGCATCTTTCGCCATTTTTAGCTGACTTCGACGAAGTAGAGTGAGCTTATGTTATACCCCTGTACGTCCGCGTCCGAGTTAACGTCCGGATAAAAAGTTTGCTGTAGCTCAGTATCTGACAATGCACTGATGCTAAAGTAACCAAACTTGCACAAGTCATTCATCTTTGGATGCTGAGGTAAACCAATTATAATGCATCAGATGATGTGTCTGACCTAAATTTTCCGCTTGAGTGACTTGGTTAAGAAATTTTGTGTATACCAGCATCTTAAAACGTGCTGATGCTACAGTTACCGATCTTGCACAAATGTTTTAACTTGGAATGCTGAGATTGACCCATGCATCGGATGTAGTATCTGACCTATCTTTGTCGCTTGTCAATTTTACATCGATACCGGTCCCTTTTTTAGGAAGTAACAGAAACCAACATCAGACACTTGTGTAGAAAAGGAACGAGAGTAATTTATCAGACGCACCGAGCAAATGTGATGTACCACAAACGTAATGTACACAAAACAAAGCATCTATAAATAATAGTAGAATAATAAATGCCAGTCGACTAGTATGGATATGAGAATTAATTTCATTCAAACAAAATCGTCTTCTTCAACGGCTCAAGAGATCGAAAATGACGACCGGACTAGACAACAAGAGAGGTCAAATGCAGTGGATCGGCCATGTATTAGTTTTCTTCGACTCCGTCAACTTTTGTAAAATCGATGTTACCTTTTGCTACATCAATATAACAAATTGTTATGTGATGGAAAAGGTAGTTGCACAATACCCATTCTTTAGTTATTGGACAACTAATGAAGTTGAGTTAAAATGATAATAAGATATCAGTTACGATTATCATTGCCTTGTTTTAAAGGCGGTAAAGCTTATTGAATTTAAAGACGTTAAACATTTGAACTACTTGGTGAGTGTCACTGCTGGTGGACCAAGAGTCCCCGAGGGCACATGTAGCCAAGTACGATCAACTTTGGTTGATCGTCTGTCTCTCGTCTGTCAACGCATTTGAAATTTTCTGTTACAAATTTCTTGAAATTTCTAAAGCGTGGGTCCTGTAGCATCATATCCCACCCATTCAGCTACGTCTTTTGATACATTTTTGGACATAATCATTTTCATACTTTTTGGCAATATTACATTGTTTAGACTGAGGATCACTGACGAGGGTTTAGTACCCGAAACGTGCATGTCTGGTCCATGCTGTAAATTTATCAGGTTTCAAATGATGCTATTGAATTTAAGGACGTTTAACAAGTTCTTTCATGCTTGAAGTTCTCTTTCCTTGTTTAAAACTTGAGGACCACCATTCCTTTCTTTACAATTATTGTTGCATTATTCTATTCAGCTAACTGCCTACAGCCAGGCATACATAGGTTGTTAAATATAAACCTACTAAACATCCCTATGCAAAACGATAAATATTTCCCGACGTCAACCTGTATCATTTGGCAAGTTGAATATTAATGTTAACAGCAAATATGCTGAGGATAGTAATGTAACATAGCTGTTAAACCAAAGTCACCTTCCCTTTTCCGTGTGAAATTATTATTGGAGGTGTATCAGAAAAGAATCGATCAAAGAACAAACAATTGGGATCGAATTAATGCACAAACAAAAACTCAAAATAACCAGTCAATTCAATTTCCTTGGAATAAATGAACGTTCAGGGGGCCTAAATGCTAGATGTACAGAAGCCGTAAAGGGCTGTGTTAAAACTAAAATTATTCGTGGGAACGAAATAATATTTCGTGGGAACGAAATAATATTTCGAGGGAACGAAATCATATTTCGTGTGAACGAAATATTATTTCGAGAGAACGAAATATTATTTGGAGGGAACGAAAAAATTCTCCCTTTCGTGGGAACGAAATAATATTTCATGGAAACGAAATGATATTTCGTGGGAATAAAATAATATTTCGTGTGAACGAAATATGTTTCGAGGGAACGAAATAATATTTCGTGGGAACGAAACAATATTTCGTTGGAACGAAATATTTTTTCGTAGGAACGAAATAATATTTCGAGGGTACGAAATAATTCTCCTTTTTGTGCATGTGCAGACTTATGTGTCATACCTGTATATAGAATACCTGTATATGGAATTGTTTAATTATAATCATAGATTATATGATTATATGATAATTAAAGATCCAAGTAAAAGCCAAAATAAAGTTCACTACTTGTAGACCAGAATTAAGGCTAATAAAATGTAGTACTCTTTTATTTGGAATGTGTGAATAAATACGAAGAGTTTTAAAGAAATCTGTTTTATTTCGATTATCTAAATACTAGGTACAAGGTCAAGGTCGAAAAGTAACTTGGTCAACAATCATGTTAACAAAAATGAAGTACTCCTAACGTATGACAGGACTGCCTTTTAAGGAGTGAAAGAAGTCTTAACTTCTTAATCCAACTTAACTTCTTAATCCAACTTAACTTCTTAACTTCTTAATCAGACAGTGTGATCCTGGTATGCCCCATAACAACCACTATTTCAAATTATTCCTTTATAGCAAATTTCTAATTTTGACGTCTTCTATTTTGATATCTTAAAATGTGACAATTGAACGCATGCGTAGTGACATAAATTATTTCGTTCCCAATTATTTCGTTCCCACGAAAAAATTATTTCGTTCCCACAAAATAATTATTTAGTTCCCTCGAAATATCATTTCGTTCCATGAAATAATATTTCGTTCCCTCGAAATATCATTTCGTTCCCACGAAATATCATTTCGTTCCCACGAAATATTATTTCGTTCCCACGAAATATTTTGTTTCCTCGAACGAAATAAATTTTATTTTTCACACGGCCCTTTACGGCTACCGTATAAATGCGAAATTGTTAAGGTGGGATAAATAAGTTTTGAACATCCGCTTCGGTGAGAAGGTACGTACGTATTAATATTTCCAACAAAAAATACTTTAAGTAATCATTCGCTAAGCTATTACCTTAAGTATATCTATAACACTGAATATTGGGCATTGATCATACCTGTTTTGTCTAAAATGCAAATAATAATTGGCAAATGTACATCAGAATATTGCTTTCTGTTATCAAAGTTTCCTAAAATTTCTAAAACGTGGGTCCTGTAGCATCGTGTCCCACCCATCCTGCTATGTCTTTTGGTTCATTTTGGACAGGGTAACTTTCACAATCTTTGGTCATGTTACATTGTTTAGATTGAGGATCACTGACGATGTATTTGAATTTGGAGACATTTGACATTTGATTTTTGATCTAGTTTTATGGTTTCAAAGACATGGATGTCTAATTATAAAATGAAATTTATTGTTGATCTAAGGATCAATGATACCCCGCCCGGCATATTTTTCATATAAGCAATGTATAACAAGTTATAAGGGGCACAATTCAACACAAAATTAAGAAACACGACCCTTTATTGTAACTTGACCTGTATTTCTCAATGTAAAGCTATATCTAAGAAATAAATATATTCCCTGTTACAGTTTTCATTTAAATATCAGGCAAGCACAAAAGATTGATTTTTTTCCAAGTTTAAAGGGGCACAACTCTGCATAAAATTGAGTCATATTCAAACCTAACCTGTTATTTGTATTATAATAGCTACATTCAACAAATGAATTTATTATCTGTAACAGTTGTCCTTCTAATGTCCAGAACTCACAAAACTGTGAAATTTTCTAAGTTTCAAGGGGCATAACTCTGCACGTAATTGAGGGACATGACCAATATTCAAACTTGAACTGTATTTCTTGGTGTAATAGCTATATGCAAGAAATGAATTGATTATCTGTAACGGTTTTCATTTAAACATCCGGAAACCACAAAATTTTGAATTTTTCTAAGTTTCAAGGGACATAACTCTGCACATCATTGAGGGACATGACCCATATTCGACTGTATTTCTTGGTGTAAAAGCTATATCCAAGAAATGAATTGATTATCTGTAACAATTTATCTTTAAATGTCCGGAAACCCCAAAATTTTGAATTTTTCCAAGTTTCAAGGGGCATAACTCTGTAAGAAATTGAGGGACATGACCTATATTCGAACTTGACCTGTAATTCTTACTGTAAAAGCTTTAAGTAAGAAATGAATTGATTATCTACATTTTGTACAACGGTTTACCTTTAAATGTCTGGAAACCACAAAATTTTGAAATTTTCTAAGTTTCAAGGGGCATAACTCTGCACAAAATTGAGGGACATGACCCATATTCGAAGTTAACCTGTATTTCTTGGTGTAATAGCTATATGCAAGAAATGAATTGATTATCTGTAACAGTTTTCCTTTAAACGTCCGGAAACCACAAAATTTTGAAATTTCTAAGTTTCAAGGGGCAAAACTCTGCACAAAATTGAGGGAAATGAACAATATTCGAACTTGACCTGTATTTCTTGGTGTAATAGCTATATGCAAGAAATGATTTAATTATCTGTAACGGTTTTCATTTAAACGTCCGGAAACCACAAAATTTTGAATTTTTCTAAGTTTCAAGGGACATTACTCTGCACATAATTGAGGGGCATGACCCATATTCGAACTTGACCTGTATTTCTAAGTGTAAAAATTATAAGTGAGAAATGAATTGATTATCTATAACGGTTTTCCTTTAAACGTCCGGAAACCACAAAATTTGGAATTTTTCTAAGTTTCAAGGGACATAACTCTGCACAAAATTGAGGGACATGACTTTTATTCGAACTTGACCTGTATTTCTGGGTGTAAAAGCTATATGCAAGAACTGAATTGATTATCTGTAATAGTTTTCCTTTAAATGTCCGGAAACCACAGGTGGGACGGACGGACGGACGGACGGACACACGGACGGACAAGTGCATCACTATATACCCCCACCATTATATGGCGGGGGTATAATAAATGATAAGCCTTGTCTAGACATTAGTCTTTTTAGTATTGAAATACACATCTAATCGCGAAATATGGTAATGAATACAAAATGGTAAGATATATTATCTTAATAAAGCCGAATGGTTAAGGGTGTTACGAAAATATTGACATGGTGGTTTACGGATTGTTTTTGTTTTCATGCGATGCATCCCTGAAGATATGGCCAATCAACTTAATAAAAGCAGCCCGTTTAATCATTTCAGTGTTCAGTCACTGGGTCAAAGATCATTGTAGTTTGAAAATCAAGACTTTGTCATATGGAATCTATATATTTGCGATATACCCAAGCCCTATTCATTTGGATTCAGAGGATTAAACCCAGATAAAATTTTAAAACATAGGACAAAGTCAAAGGTCAAGATCATTAAGTCAAAGATCAAGGTATCAAATTAATTATGTGATCACAAGGAATCAACAGATGGAATATCAAAACCTATCATTTATGGTTCAGTAGTTATTACCCAGGTTACAATTTTCTGAAATTAGGCGAAAATTCAAGGTCACTATGTCAAAGATCATGATATAGAAAGAAAGCTCTTACCACAAGCAATCAACATGAGAATTCCTTGTTATCTATGAGATGCAACCTAGATCAAATTTTTGTTTGTTAATAGTGTATGGCTTAAGCTCTTCGGACCTTCCTGACATAGCTCTCTAATGCTCCATTTGGCATATTATCTTGGTTTTCTTACTTCATCTTCTTAGCAAAATTGCCATGATGCGAAAAACCCCTTATTAATAATACTTCTACTCTGTGCAAAGTAAATACACAAAGGGGTAGGTTCACTAACTACCAAAATCGGCCCTAAATTTTTGCGAAAAATAATTTTATGAAAATTATGATTCAGCATCTCTTATATTTATCTCAAATACCTGCCGAAATAGAAAGTAAATACTTTTCATTGTCAAAACGTCACGTGCGTTAGTTTTGACGTCACAATGTGACGTCATTTGCTCTGCATCACTGAAAATGAAGGAAAATCGCCATATTTTCTGCATAAATCTTTAAAATTAGTATAGGCGCCATCCCTCACCAATCATAAATTTTATGTAGATCGAAAGATATAATGCAAATTTAACTTTTTATATGAGAATTATTTTTGGTGAGGGCTGGCGCCCTACTTATTTTCATAAATTTTGACCAGAATTTTGCCCATTTTTTACGATTTTTTAGCATTTTACGACTTAAAGCCGATTTTGAGGCAATATTTTTCGGCCGATTGCACGTAAATTAAAATATCTATTTGGTATTTAAACAACCATACCTTTAACTTCCTTGATACGGAACACAATCGTATCTAAAACATTCTAAAATTAGGGCCGATTTTCCATGTTACGGAACCTGCTCATTTGAATTCTGAAAGCAAAACAAAAGGGCGCTAGTGAAATGAATTTGGGCGGCTTATGGAAAGCAATTTGGCTGGAAGCATCACTGATGAGAATTTGATATTCGAAAGACGTGTCTGGTGCATAATAAATTGATTTGAAATTGTTGTCAAGTTGGTTAAGAGTTGGAACCATTCCGCATAAATATACTTTACTTTCATATTTAAATCTCCCTCTTTCGTCTCAAATGGAGAAATAGAATAGTATCTTAAAGTTTCCTACTAATTGAGTTTTGCCGCAATCATTAATCTGAGTGGCGCCACCTATTATTATTCATGCGTTCATATATATTGTGCTGTCCTTTATGATTTAATGATGTGCGTGCTGTTATTATTATCTCATTCTTGTCGTTTTCCTTTTCCCGTGTGTTCCGCTGAAATCACTCTAATGTCGTCATGCTGGGGATCTCCTCCTTATCATAATATTTGTAATTATATTCCTCCTGTTTTAACTTTTCTTAATTAGTATTAAATATCTAATGATAAGAGGAACATGTAAAAGAGAGAAATGCGATTCGCTCTCTTCATAACAAATGAAAAAGATTACACAACAAAAGAAAGAATCTTAAACAATACTAGGTTGCAGCAACCACATCAAAACTCCAACACGCCAAATGCGAGTAGAGCAGACACGCACAGAAAGAGGCGCAAAATGTATAAGGAACTTATATGGTATTGTTTATATAGCGTGGATATAAACACGAAACACAAAAGACCACACTCAAACCAACGATACCAATGGGCAACTTGTGCCTTCTGAGGAAGGCCATCTGCCATGCAAGTAGCAGACGGTGTGGTTATCCGGATAACGTGTGCACAACCCTCCCACTCTCAACTATTTTGTCACATATTTGTTTTACAGCTTTAAGTCCATTTCTATTACATGGCACCCTAAAGCATATTGCTCATAGGATTAAATGAGAAGCCCGGACATGATATTCTGACACTGCCTTTTTTCCTCAACCCCTAGGGTGAAATCCCAATTTTGAAACACAGACACATAACTGGAAGTCCCATTCTATCAGACATACAGACCATGTTATCTACCATATGAAATTTTTAATCAAGTGTATTTTCTGCGTTTATTAATTACTTCTTTCCAGCTCTGTCGCCTGAAAGAAGCTTTGTTTTGGCCCTTTATCAATTTGACATCATAGATTATATTTTGCTATTTCGAAAACTTGTCATTCCATTTAAAACTATCACCTCAATTAAAGGAGGTTAACATCTTAGCACCATCCCTCCTATGCAATTTGGAACATATATTTTATTTGGATATGCTACTGAATCGACCCTACAGGAAATTTGGAGTCGCGCACTCTCTGTAAAGTAAATGTACAAATCTTAATTCAAAACATTAAAGAGGGCGCTACTGAAATGAATTTTGGTGGCTCCGCTGGAAGCATCACTGATAAGAATTTAATATTCGAAACACGTGTCTGGTGCAGGAAAAATTAGTTTGGAATTCTCTTCATAAAGGTAGAGGGTTGGAACACTCCGTATTATAAACAGAAAAGTAGTGAGAAATGGTAATCTTAAATAATCATCACTGCAACACCAATAAAAAATTAACTTATCAATTGGATATTTTGAATGCCTTCTTTTATATTATTCAGAATTACGAACCATTGGCGATGCGGAAGCTTAAAAAACTTTACCTTAAACAGAATAGGTCAATGGTAAAAAAAAAACAAAATATAATTATATCACTCTAATACCTCTTTACCTTATCCTTCTGCGTAAAGGGTATTCTATTTCTAATCTAAATTGATGAATGTCACATCATTGTTCTATATCCAGTTTTAAGCTTGCAAACAGGACAATTATTGATTTCTTACATTTATACCTCAGTCCGACCTAGCCGGAGAAGGCGAACGGACGAGTAACGGATAAAAAAATTTTCAATCCGTTTGTCTCCGTTCGCATCCGTTTCTCATCCGTTAGTCGTCAGTTACGTCTCAATTTTATCTTTTGTTCCGTTCCAAACTAGTCGCGAAAGCCTCGAGCAGTGGCAGCGTTGATTTTGGTTCAAACGGACGACCAACGGACTAAGGATTTTGGTTGTTTTTTTTTTTTTTTTCATCTGTTCTAGACGTCAGTTCGCGCAGGTAAGGTGTGACGCTACCATTAAGGAAATCGAAATTGAAAATAATAGTTATATCTACGTTTGTTACTATCGAGATTAACTTTCATTTTTCTTTGATCATAATGAGATGCATAATAGTACAACATCCCTCTTTTTGTCCCCCGCTTTCGCGAAAGCGCGGGGACATTAAAACCGGTTCGTCCGTCTGTCCGTCTGTCCGTACGTCCGTCTGTCCGTCCGTCCGTCTGTCTGTCCGTCAGTCACAAAAACCTTGTGCATAACTTTTGAATGGAAAGTGATAGGGCTTTGATATTTCACATGTGTATTCCTTGTGACAAGATCTTTCCATGGATACCAACATTTTTGACCTTGTGACCTTGACCTTGGACTTTGACCTACTTATTAAAAACTTTAACCTTGACCATAACTTTTGAATGTAAAATGATAGGGCTTTGATATTTCACATGTGTGTTCCTTGTGACAAGACCTTTTCATGATTACCAAAATTTTTGACATTGTGACCTTGACCTTGGACTTTGACCTACTTATTAAAAACTTTAACCTTGACCATAACTTTTGAATGGTAAGTGATAGGGCTTTGATATTTCACATGTGTATTCCTTGTGACAAGACCTTTCCATGGATCCCAAATTTTTTTACCTTGACCTTGAACTTTGACCTACTTATTAAAAACTTTAACCTTGACCATAACTTTGGAATGGTAAGTGATAGGGCTTTGATATTTCACATGTGTATTTCTTGTGACAAGACCTTTCCATGGATACCAAAATTTTTGACCTTGTGACCTTGACCTTGGACTTTGACCTACTTATTAAAAACTTTAACCTTGACCATAACTTTTGAATGTAAAGTGATAGGGCTTTGATATTTCACATGTGTATTCCTTGTGACAAGACCTTTTCATGGATACCAAAATTTTTGACCTTGTGACCTTGACCTTGGACTTTGACCTACTTATTAAAAACTTTAACCTTGACCATAACTTTTGAATGTAAAGTGATAGGGCTTTGATATTTCACATGTGTATTCCTTGTGACAAGACCTTTCCATGGATACCAAAATTTTTGACCTTGTGACCTTGACCTTGGACTTTGACCTACTTATTAAAAACTTTAACCTTGACCATAACTCTTGAATGGTAAGTGATAGGGCTTTGATATTTCACATGTGTATTCCTTGTGACAAGACCTTTCCATGGATAACAAAATTTTTTACCTTGTGACCTTGACCTTTGAGTTCGACCTACTTTTCAAAAAACTATAACCTTGTCCATAACTTTTCAATGGAAAATTTCACTTGTGTATTCCTTGTGATGAGACCTTTCTGTTGGTAACAACAACCTGACCTTGTGACCTTGTCCATGGAGGTTGAACCACATTTAAAAACTTCAACCTCGACCATAAGTTTTTGATTTTAATTTAAAATTTTACAATATTTCACATGTGCATACCTTTTCATAAGCCCTGTCCCTTGGAAACGAAACAAAAGTTTGTACCTTTTGACCTTTTCTTGGAGTTAATCTTTCATATTTAGAATGTTGATCATATATTAGATATATTATTAAAACTTAAGAATGGGGGGATGTCTGTAAGCATTTCTTTAAAGACAAACACCCAAAAGCGGGGGACCACAATTCCTTGAATTTGATTTTATTTTCTTAGGTTTTATTTTCCGAGTATCAATATTATGACGATGCACAACGACAACATTTATTTGTTAACTTGTATCGATTAAAGCATTTTGAGTTTGTCTTGATCCAGCAATACTACTAATTATTTCAGTGAATAATAATTTTTAAATATTTTGATGCATGTCGTTTTCGTTTCTTCCCAATTCTAACATGACTTGATATTTTCTCCCTATATGTACCATAGAACTCGCCTGGGTGTTTATAGTTATGATTATATCAATCAGTTATATTAATTTTCATCATCAAGGAATTGTTCCGTTGTGATAAGATAGCCACGAATACAGAAGGTAAATTAGACAACTCAACTTTAAGGTTGTTCGATTAATGTATCCACCATAAATCCTAGAATTCATCTGTATTTTTCTGTTATCTAAAATCGGGAACTTTGAGTAGAAATCATACAGTTTTTCATTGTAATTAAAGACGATAAAGCATGTGTTGCATTTAAGCAGGAGATGCTTACTCTTCCTGGGCACCTGGTCTCACTCCCATATCGGGAGTTCGCTTCTTTTCATATGGTGGAGGTCTTTGTTTGTTTGCTTTGGTTCCTGTTTTATCCTGATTTTGTATGCCTTCGGTTTCTGATTTTTCTGAATTATCGATTTTGTGCTGTATACAGGGATATGGTCATTATCCATATTTGTCATGCAATACTAATTAGTATTTGGAATTCCTCTTTTTCGGCTTCGAGCATCACTGATGATAAATAACTTGTTGAAATGCGCATAAGGTGCACTGAAATCTTTCAATAGAACATATATTTCAATGTTGGCAATTTCAACCACTAGGTTCAACTTGGTAAGTATCTCTGTTGGCGGATTGTTTAGTCCCGAGGATACCGTTAGCCTGGTTTTTGCAGTGTTTCGGCACTTGAAAGGAAATATATATTAAAATTCTCTGTAACAAAATGTCATTTAAAAAATTCTCAAAATAATGGGTATCTCCCTGGTGGCGTTGCTCTGTCCTTGAAAGGTCTTTGGCAGAAAATTTAGGTAAATTTCAACTTTTTCTCTTTATAATTCTAAATTATTTGAATTTCCATTTTTGGCCTCGATCATCAAACTTTCTTCTTGAAAATTATAATCATAATATTGTGTAGAGGAGTAATATTTCTAAACAGACGAATATTATGTACACTTTGATAATAAATTATGAGTCGGATTTAACCTCTACGTCCGGATATTTTAAAATTTCTCCGAAAACTTTTTGGGGACCATATAATGTTTGTCGTGTCCGTCTGACTGTATGTCCGTCCGTCCGAGCTTATAAATCCTACACTAGAATTGGGATAGATCCTTTGAGACATAGGTCACGTAGGGTCAATCAACAAAGTTCAAGTTCATTTCTAGGCTTTCCGAGCTCATAACTCCTACACTAGAATTGGAATAGATCCTTTAAGACATAGGTCACGTAAGGTCAATCATCACAGTTCAAAGTCATTTATAGGCTTAAAGGGTTTTTTGGAATAAAAACTTTGAAAATTCATTTTAAATCAGTATTTTGTCCAGTCGGTCTTAAATTTCAAATGCCGATAGAACGGGATTTGAGAATTTATATTGCCTTGATGAGAAATATTGTGCCAAAGGGAGTGTTGTATTACACTCATCTTACTGTAAATATACTAAGTATATGTAATACTGTGTAATAATTTATTTTCGTGGTTTCATTGAAATTGATTGGTTCGTCAATTCGTTATATATCGTGAAAAACATTCAGCAAAAATATAAGTAGAACGCTCCTGCGATCGTATACACTTAAAATCATAAAAGCTGAAGAAGGAACTGTAACGATAAGACGTAAAATCTGCCCTGAAAAGTCAAAATTTCAAAAGGGGAAATTTGAAGATTTTTTTTTTCAGTAGAAAAAGAAGGGAGGAGATCTCCAACAAGACCCCGTTACAGCATCAATAGTAAAACACCAAAACACCCGATGCAAAAACATAAAAGACGAGTACAGCACGAGACGGAAAAGAGACACACGACATGTAAACATCAAACACAAAAGACTACACATAAACCGACGAGACCAATGGGTAACCGGTGCCGACTTTGGACGGCCATCTGTCACGCAAGTAGCAAATGGTGTGATTATCCTGGATTACGTGCGCACAACCCTCCTCATTGTAAGATGACATCACACAAACAAGACCGCGAAACGCAGAGGCCCCAGAGACACAGATGAATATGTAAATGGATATAAAAAGAGGGCATGCGTAATACAGTCCGTGCTCTGCCGGCTGTAGCGAGCTCATGTATGTAATCACCCGAGGAGTCCGACTGACATTCAGAGAGGACAGGTGGTCGGGGCCCTGTCTTCTCTTAAGAGATTTGGACAGGGCCCGTCATGGAGTCCCGTCGTCACAGTCAGTCAGAGTGCAAGTCTCAAGGATGCGCTTGTACAAGACTGTAGATTGGTCAAGTACCAAGCCTAGTGTCCGTCTGGTGACATTAGGATCATATCCACGGTATAAAAGGCTTTTGATGATTCTGACGCATTTTCGATGGTGATGGTGCCTACCTTTGATCCTTTTTGTTTTCTTTATCATATCACCATAAAAGACAGGTTGTGTAATACCCATAGTAATGTACTCTGTTGCATGTATAGATCCGAATTTTAAAAGAAGTTAACTGTAATTTTTGTAAAATTTCCAGAAAGTCTTAATTAGTTTATGAAAGCGGAAACCTTGACCTAAAAGTTTTTTGGTAATTTGTAAATTTCTACTGTGAAAATCATAAATATCAGTACATGCTCTAGCGTACCGGATGAGCTGTGATATGTAAATGCCGTATGACGGTAATCTTGGAACATCACCGTCAAGCCAGGGGAAATTTACTATGTTGAATCCAAAATCATCCCTTTTGTCATATACACTTGTATGAATCTCTCCGTTTACAATTTTGATATTTAGGTCCAAAAAGGATGTTTCTGTATTTGAAAGGTTTGCCTTGTTAAGGGTTAATTCTTGTGGATAAATTTCATTCTTATATAATTCAAAAACAGGATTGTCAATGGTTAGAATATCATCCAGATACCTAGAAGTATTATTGAAACATTTCAGCTCATCAAATTTTCTTTGCTTTTGAAGATTTTGGAAAAATTCTTTTTCATAAGTGTATAAAAATAAATCTGCAACAAGAGGCGCACAGTTAGTACCCATAGGAATTCCTACAACCTGCTTGTATAGATCCTCACCAAATCTAACATAAATATTGTCCAAGAGGAAGGACAAGGCATAACACAGGTCACTACATGTCCATGATTTGTATGATTTGTAGTCTGTCGAGGAAAAGAAACCCTTCCCTTCGATTCAGATGTACAAATGTAAGTTTTTCGCTCTCGATCAAAACACCATTTAATGAGATTAGATAATCGATCATTAATTTTGTCATGAGGAAGTGTGGTGTATATATTAGAGAAGTCGTATGAAGAAATCGTATCGGCTTGGAAATTTCCAGATTTCATTTTTTCAATCACATCCCCTGAATTCTTAATAGACCAAAATAAATTTACATCGTTCCTGTTTAGAACCGTTTCACAATATCTAGTTATGTGTTCTTTAATATCAACTAACTTCATGCATATCTTAATCTAATGTCTGGTTGAATAACTTGTCATTAACAATACCAATATTTGGGTTAAAATGTGCTGTTTTCCTAAAGAAATCAATGAAACCGGAAAAGTTATTAATAAATTTGTTCACCTCGAGCTACAAAATGCCACTTTTACCAAAGATGTATATCATTAATACCAGTTGACAAAGTGGTGTTCTGTAACTCGGGGTGGAGCAATGTCCCACATACTGAAAACGAAAAGGGGGGATGAGCTTTTTTTAATAATCTAACTAAAAAACGATTGGATTGATAAAAGCCCATTTCTTCTTGTTATAGAATTGAACAATCTATTCTGAGTGGATTCCAATGAAATAAACGATATAAAGATGTCTATTTCTACACAGTATGTATTTCGCGCCTGAAAGCTTGCAATGTGATTGTTTAGTACAAAATATAACGGTTTTCTATAATAAATAACAGTGAACACTCTAAATCCAAAATGTTACTGTTATTTATTATATTAAACTTCCCTACGGAGGACACTACTTCATTCTTTAAAACGGTGTTCAGTTTCCGGATTGCGTATTTTACCGACATACTGGTTCCGAAGTTCTTTTTTCTTTTTCATTTTTCAATAAAGATGGGATCAAAACATAAAATACTAAAAATTTATGTAAAAAATGCAGTTTCTAATATTTTCGTTTGCTATTTGATGTTTTCAGACGTTGTTACCCCCTACCTATTCAAGCTGTAATTATCAAATATTACTTCATTTTTTTAAGAATAAAATACTTAATAATATGAGAAATCTTCTAACATGTCTTATATATTATATTTTTATCCTTAACATTTTCCGTCAATGGAAGGACAGCTTTAGAAATAATCGAATGATTTCAGGGCTAAATCGATTAAGCCCTTATCGTTACAGCTCCTTTAGGTATCTATAGGTCATTACAAAATATCAGATATAAACGTTTACAATAAACGAGAAACGAGTATCGTTTATAGAAAATGAAATATACTACAGCACTTTGATCTACCATTATTTACGATACGTGTTATATAAAGTCAAAATAAGGCACTTGTAATCAAAACTTGTACATGTAAAAAGTAACCATAACAAAAAATGATTTGTAAACAACTCAATTACAGCGTTGTCACGATCGTCATTTATGAGGCGCCGTTTTACTATTTGTTTCCTATTTTTTGATATCACAAATTCATTTTTTGATATCACAAATTTTGTTTTGATATCACAAATTCATTTTTTGATATCAAAAAATAATTTGTGATATCAAAATTCATTTTTCGATATCACAAAATCGATTATTTGATATGAAAAAAAATATTCGATAAGATTTTGTGATATCAAAAATTACAACTTTTGATATCACAAAATAGGCCGTTTTACTATTGATTCCTTATTTTTTATATTATAAAATAGAATTTGTGATAGAATAGATTCGATTTTTTATGTCACAAAATCGAACTTTTGATATCACAAATTCCGTCATTTTTTGTGATATCACAAATTCGATTTTTTGATATCACAAATTCCGTTTTGTGATATCATCACAAAATTGAATTTGTGATATCACAAATTCGAATTTGTGATATCAAAAATTCGATTGTTTGATATCACAAAACAAAATTTGTGATATCAAAAAATCGATTTTATGATTTCTAATATCCGGATTTTGATTTATTCGTGAATGTAAGAATTTTGATTTGTGGGTACGTAATTTCGTGAGTGAAGCTGTCCACAAAAACCAAAAACAATTGATCGCCACGAATACAGAGATTTTCACGCTATATACTTTAAAGGCTGCTTATTAAAATGTCATCTCACAATTCTTTACAAGGATAGCCCCTTCAGGACAGAAGGTCACTTAAGGTCATTCATAAAAGTCAATGTCAATTTCAGACTTAAATAGATTTTCTAGTATGAAAAATTAAATCCATGTTAAAAATTTGTGTTTTCTCCTTGAAGACTCAAGAGTTTCGTGGCAATTTGTAAATTCTACTATGAAACTCTCCGAATGTCTCCAGCATCCCCATCCACACCACAAAAGAACAATTAGGTGTTTTTATAGCATTACAGTAATCTTCTTGAGAGTTTTCTTATTCCTAGAATGAGGCGTTTTCTCTACGTGACAAATATGGATAATGACCATATCCAAATCAATAATGCAGAAAATTATAAACCGAAGGCATACAAAATCAGGATAAAACAGGAACCAAAGGGAAACAAACAAAAACCTCCACCACATGAAAAGAAGCGAACTCCCAATATGGGAGTGGAACTAGGTACCCAGGAAGAGTTAGCATCTCCTGCTTGCATGCAACACACGTCGCTTCAATTCGGTAGAATTGTCGCATCCGGTTACTTCCATTTCGGAAGATATAAGCATACAAGCAATCCATGAAAACTCTATACTTTTTTATCATCAAGTAATTGGTCCGCGTTTATCTGTATGAATACTCGGTGAAATATGGAACTCTTGAGTAAACACCATTGAAAAGTTAATCTTGATTATTTTTTGATAGCTTATATGGCCAATTTTCATGTTGATAAAGCTTATAAAGAATTCACGATGCGGAAGCTTAAAATCAAATCCCATCAACTTAGCAAACAGAATTGGCCAGGACTAAATCTAATATCGCTCTTAACCTGATTTAATCCCCTTTACCCTTAATATCTGCGTGAGAGGATGTTTTTATCTAATCTACATTGATAACTGAGACATTATTGTCTTCCATTAGTTAGTTCGGTCTCAAGCTTGGAACCAGGACCATTACTTATTTTTACACTTAAGGTAAGTTAAATTGGATGAAAAATATGTTTCATAGCAAGGTAACAGTGGAATGATTCTTGTTATAAAGACTTCAAGAAAAATATTGAATATTCTGTTTTTCGAGGTCTGTGGACCAATGGAATTTTTCTTTTACGATTTTGCCTTGCAGTCTCGGCTTTCAAATACTTTCGACAAAACAGAACTTTGTTTGACGATAAATTTTAATAAATATGTAAAAATGAAAACTAGCAACAAAACACGTAACAAGTGTTGAAGAAAAGCATGTAGAAGGAGCGTTCACATATGTGTTTTGCTGTCTCTTTTGTGACATTATCTCACGGTGTGGATGTTTTTACATTCGCATTTTTAGAAAACCAGAGTTACTTCCCATTTGAGACGGTATCTGACGTAGACTGATTATGACGTCATCAAATTCCATTTTCCATTCCAAAATTTAGGAATTGTCCTAAAAGTCTGGGAAATGACGGTTACTACGTTACTATACAATTTTCATGACGTCACAATGGTTTTACGTCAGATATCGTCTGTAAGGGGAAGAACTCAACGCAAAGACTCAATTCAAAAATCACGCGTTCTTCGAGACCACTTGGTATCCGATCAACTGGGAGGGTTTCCCGAATAACAATACGAATTGCTTCTTACGTGGAAGAAACCGTCTTTAGTCGGAACCGTTTGCGCATTGGTGTACTTTTTCGATACCGCCATTGTCCCTTTGTGCCTCTGGTTGTGTTGTCTACACTTGGATTCTGCACCTTGTGGTTTCAGTATTTACGTACTGCAAGCAGGTTATGTTATATAATCCCCTTCTTTCTTCTATCCAGTAAATATGTAGATCTAAAGTTATATATTGTTATCAGACAAGAATTAAAAAGGAGCTAACAATTAAGGATTAATCCTTATTTATTCTTTTGCTATATAAATAGTATTTTTTATGTTCCAAACAGGGAGTAAGACTTGTTATTTATGGATATGATATCAATTAGTACCATTTATATTCGTAGGTGTTGTGCTAATAAGCTATGAGAGGACGAGGAATAGATGCTTTCATATTAATGTCTGTTCGGTTCACTTTTATCTCTTCGTTCCTTCAGGGTTGCCCATCAGAGGAATCAATTGACGTTATTCCGCTCCAAAAAAAGAGTACACAGTTAGGGATGACGTCATTGCTTATTCATCTGTTGGGCAAATAGCTGATTTTCCATTAGATTCAAAGCGGATAGACACCACACATCACACAATTTTGCGATATTTTTATTGTGACGTCAAAATAAAAATCATGACAACAAATCAAGGTGCTTCAAGTCGGTGCGATCAGATTTGACGTCACAATGGAAAATTTTGCCAAATGATGTGATAGCGGTGTCTGTGTGTATAAAATCAGGTTGGGAACGGTAATATCTTTTATCTGGAAAATGGACTATTGTCCTACGAAGAGATAAAAGTGAACCGAACAGACATTAATGTGAAAGCGTCTATTAAAAAGAGAAGACTAACTAGATCATTTATATTAGAACATACATACTTAATTCATATACGGTAATTGTATCTACCTTTACCTGTAGAATTCATTTACAAACGAGTTTCCGAATGAAGGTGTTTTATTTGTAAATGTTTTCCTTCATGTTTATCAGTTTATTGTTTGATATCTGTATAATAGATCTTCTTCAAATTACCGTCAGAATTGCATTTTAGACACGAAGAGACCCGACATCACTACTTTTGACGTTACTTCTCATTGTGACGTCATTAATCTACTACGATAAGTTACGTCAAATCATGTGATGTTTGGTCTTATGATGTGTAAAATGTAAATCAACTGCGGTAATGTGAAAATCGTCAATCGACCTTGTTTGAAAAAAAAAGATTGAGATCGTAATTCTACTTGGCACAAATTTCAGTAACATTTCATAAACAGCATAACTATTGATGAAAAGCAAGAGATAGAAACATAGCTCAAGATATGTATTTGTTCTCATGGAGACATTGGTCAGATGTTTAGAAATAATTCCATTACGTCACAATGCAATTATGATGTTTGATCGAGGTTCGAAGCTTATTTGTCCGAGGAATAAGCGTTTTGACGTCACGAAATTTTGCATTTTTTCCCGCATTCCGAAGGGTTAATTGTATGCACATGGACTCGAAATTCATGTCATACAATATTCATTGGATATTAGTTTTATAATGAAATCAACTCGTTACCTTATTGTTCAATTGAAAGATTAATTTAATAACTCAATGAGTCAAATGAAAGAAAGGAGGGCATTTCCTAAAACATCCGGTTGTAGTACCCACAGCAAAACAACAAATCACTCCATGCAAAACACTTATAGCAGACATGCACAGCAAGGCAAGACCAAAACACAACATAGAAAAGCCAGAGACCAACGACGACACATAAACCAACGAGACCAATGGGCAAGCGGTGCACGTGCCGACTTATGACGGCTATCTGCTACGCCAGTAGAAGACTACACGTTGATAACAATAGAATGATAACT
Source organism: Pinctada fucata (assembly GCA_028142955.1). Taxonomy (NCBI): domain Eukaryota; kingdom Metazoa; phylum Mollusca; class Bivalvia; order Pterioida; family Pteriidae; genus Pinctada; species Pinctada fucata. Next base: position 48,305,636 of record AP027106.1, read on the forward strand.
AATTCAATATATTACGAGAATGGGTAATTCTGTGCATTTCCTGAATAATAATAATAGTATCAAACGTATGCAGTAAAGATGTTCAGAATCGAAAATTTGATTGAAGGCTTTATGTATAGGTGACGTTTCCTGAATTAATAAGGATCTTAAGAACGTATATACATTAAAATTACTACAGTTATATGATTACCGTAATACATTTACAATTTCTTAAACAAAATGAAAATTCCAATACCAAAATTTTAGTGCCCCAGGTTTTTATTAAGAACAAGGTATTGCATTGTATTTGTAAACTTGATTAGATTACCTTCTTCACAGGTAAATATTTATAGAATTACTTGAACGTCGCCGTTTTTCTCTATGTGTGTACTTATCTTATCCAATGTTAAACATGTGTTCCTCAACTAATTGAAATCTTTTCTGCATTCATCGAGGCAACCTTTGTTGACTGTTACTAAGACTCTAGAGGATGAATTCACTGGCGATAAAAGTAGAAAATTTAAGATTATTAAATGGGATCGATGAGTGAATCACCTTACCATGGTTTGGTAGCGATCCTTTCTGTGATTGTTTGCTTTTCTTAAGATTTTTTTTACCTTTCATAAGCATTGCAGCAACAGCCCTCAACTGATTCGTAGACAATTAAGTAACACGCTTTAATAACTTTTAGCGAAAAAAATGTAAGGAAACAAAAACGCGGAGCTAAATCATCATTTTTAGCGGAAAGTACAACAGAAAAGGATTCCTTATCCGAGACATGCCTATCTGGTGCTCTGTATTAAACATTCTAGCACCATCCTCCCAAACAAAATAAAATTCTCAATAATATTTACCGAATAATCTCAGTATACATGTAATGAATCAAATCAAAACGAGAGAACAAAATGTAATGTAGTAAATTTGGTATATAAAAATATCTATATTGCCTTTTGGATCCTTTATTACATCATCACATCTAATCTAATATGATTGTACTATTGAGGATTTGTTTTGTTTGTGTATGGAGATGCAACTGCTGCAGGGAATGGTGTCCCCCTCATAACCTTTTCCTTTAGCCTTGAATAGAAGTTTCTTATATTTACCTGCAACTTCAACTCGACCTGAAAGGGTGTGTGAGCGTGTGTGACGGAATGTCAGTACAATAAGTATTGGTATTTGCAAATAGACAAATACCAATAAATTCATTGTTGGATTATTTTGGTTGCCTGTCACCCATTTGACTCAGGGGGTTTTCCTCCGGGCACTCCGGTTTCCTCATATGAGATAGGGAGCAGGGGGGAAACTGGAGTGCCCGTAGGAAAACCCCATTGAGTCAAATGGGTGACAGGCAATCAAAATAATCCAACAATTAATTTATGAATTTGTTGTCGATAATGTTAAAAGTTAAAAAGAAAAAAAAACTATAATATTCCTCTCTGGAAAAAACTTTCATGTATTTGGAATACTTATAGAACTTGCACTCAGTCACACGCGCTCACACACCCTTAAGCACCTACCTTCTTATTAAAACGTTTATGATGCACCTAAACAGTGTACTTAGACATTAAGTGTTGAAGAGTCATTATAACGATAAGTCATTATTATCTCTGCAACCGATGCATAGAATTTCACGAAACCTTACAGGAAGCAAATACTAAATACTGAATAGGTTTTTTAAGACTGATATCCATTATTTGCAACATTCAGATTTTGACCATTTTGTTCTTTTCAAGAAAGCGTAGAAGCTGATTATGAATATTAATCATTTCAAAATAATATGATATGCCCCTGGCTGTTAACGTAATTTCCAACTCCTGTGACGTCATAACCGAATCGAATCACTATCAATGCACTTTCACAGCGTGATGTTTACAATAATAAGCAAACTTAGGTAATACATTATCCGTTCAGTTAAATCTCTTTATTTGTTTAAATGTATTTTTTTAACTGTTACAAATAAATATACTATGGAAGTATCCAAATACTTTATATAGTTGAAGAAAATTTCTAACCAATTTTGATGAATCAGACAAGATTTCGGTTAGTAATTCCTCATCAGTGATATTAAATGCCGAGGTAATTATTTGGGCATGCGCATTACGGGTACTTAACCCTCGTCAGTGATCCTTAATCTGAACAAGGTAATATGACCAAGAGTGTGAAAATTAAGTCTAAAAGTTAAACGTCTTTTAATTCAATAGCATCATTTAAAACCTGATAAATTTACAGCATGGACCAGACATGCACGTTTCGGGTACTAAACCCTCGTCAGTGATACTAAGTCTAAACAATGTAATATGGCCAAAAAGTATGAAAATTATTATGTCCAAAAATGTACCAAAAGACGTAGCAGAATGAGTGGGATGTGATGCTACAGGACCCACGTTTTAGAAATTTCAAGCAATTTTGTAACAGAAAATTTCAAATGCGTTGAAGAGACAGACGATCAACCAAAGTTGATCGAACTTGGCTACATGTGCCCTCGGGGACTCTTGGTCCACCAGCAGTGACACTCACCAAGTAGTTCAAATGTTAAACGTCTTTTAATTCAATAGCATCATTTAAAACCTCATAAATTTACAGCATGGACCAGACATGCACGTTTCGGGTACTAAACCCTCGTCAGTGATCCTAAGTCTAAACAATGTAATATGGCCAAAAAGTATGAAAATTATTATGTCCAAAAATGTACCAAAAGACGTAGCAGAATGAGTGGGATATGATGCTACAGGACCCACGTTTTAGAAATTTCAAGCAATTTTGTAACAGAAAATTTCAAATGCGTTGAAGAGACAGACGATCAGCCGAAGTTGATCGAACTTGGCTACGTGTACCAAAAGACGTAGCAGGATGTTTGGGATATGATGCTACATGATCCACGTTTTAGAAATTTCAAGAAATCTATATTACAGAAATTATCATAAGAATCATTGTCATCTTTATTTGGTGACTTACAGGTTATGTTGAAAGATATGTTCAACGTCTTCAAATTTATGAGCATCATTTTAGAGCAGATAAATTTACAGCATGGACCAGACATGCACGTTTCGGGTATTTAACCCTCGTCAGTGATCCTCAATACAAAAAATGTATTATGACCAAAATATGTGAATTATGTCCTAAACATACCGAAATACGTAGCAAGATGGCTTGGATATGATTCGACAGGACCAAGGTTTTAGAAATTTAAGAACATATTGTAAACAGAAAATTTTGAAATGCGATTGAAGAATCGACCAACCGAAATTGATGGAACTCGGCTAAATGTAACCTCGGGGACTCCTGGTCCACCAGCAGTGACACTCACCAAGTGATACAAATGTTTAATGTCTTCAAATTTATGGGCATCAATTTAGATCAGATAAATTAACATGTTTTATATGTTGAATTAGAGTAAATCATAAGGGTACCTTTTCAACCACGATTTTTAATTCCTGTGGTCTTCGCATTACAAAACCTGATTCATTGACAAATATGGATAAAGACCATATCCCTGTATACAGCACAAAATCAATAATTCTGAAAATTAGAAACCGAAGGCATACAAAATCAGGATAAAACAGGAACCAAAGCAAACGAAGAAAAACCTCCACCATATTAAAAGAAGCGAACTCCCGATATGGGAGTGAGACCAGGTGCCCAGGAAGAGTAAGCATCTCCTGCTTGAATGCAACCCCCGCCGCTTCAATTCGGTAGAACTGTCACATCCGGTTGCTTCCAATATCGGAAGACATAGAGTACCATCTTTGGTTCAATCAATCAATGTTAAGAATAGATTCATTAAATGTCTTTATAACATCAAAATATACCGCTTAACCCCCAAATTTTCAACCAAAGTACACATGTTCACGCATGAAATTGCTCCAAGAGACAAACATCAGCTTTAAGCCTTATATGGCCTCAGGAACCTAAGATGATGTTAGAAAGTGTTACCACGCCAAAAGAATTTTATCCTGGGTACAGTAACTCAAGATGTCTTGTGTCTAAAAAATACAACAAAAACAACTATCAAGAGTCGATAAAACTCTTTTGTTCACGTTACAATATGATATCTTCTTGCCATCACATAAGTTGAATGATTTATCTATTTAAAATTCGCGGATTTCTTCAGCAGAATCCATCCTTCGGAGCTTGAAGTCAAAGAAAGTACAGAAACAAATAAATCAGCAACCTATTAATTTTGGACATAGATTCACATAATGCTGTCCTACGACACTGATTGTCACACGAACACCTCACTCTATGACAGACGAGACGACTTCAATTTTAGCATTGCAGACTTTCCTTTACCCTTCATCGCCTGCTTATGGCATGTTTCATTTTATATGTTATGCAAGAGCAAGTAAAAAATACACACAGGCATTGTTCAGAGAGCTATGCGTCTTTCGGATAAGCTTTTCAGTAAGGGATACGTTTTGACCATCTAATGTCATCATCACTGAGGAAGGATACGGGGAACTCGTCATACACTATGTTGTCCCATTGTCCAGTATGGTGGATGATATTTTGTCTTAGACCATTTGAACTATCCAACCACTGAATATACTTTTATCTTCCGAAATGGAAGTAACTGGATTTGACATTTCTGCTACATTGAAGCGACAGGTGTCGCATGCAAACAGGAGATGCTGACTCTTCCTTAACACCAGGTCTTACTCCCATATTGGGAGTTCGCTTCTTTTTCGTGTGATGGAGGTTTTGTTTGTTTGCTTTGGTTCCTGTTTTATCCTGATTCTGTATGCCTTCGGTTTATGATTTTTTGAATTATCGATTTTGCACTGTGTGTTGGGATATGATCATTATCCATTTTTGTCATTGTTAAAATAACTTTACTTACATAAATGTATAGAATATCTTCATACTATGTATCATTGTGTAGTGAACATTTCATTCAACTTACCAACACTTATTTTGTTTATATTTCCAGGTATTTGAGAAAAGTGGAAAATGACAACTTTTAGGCTGTTGACAGTTACGCGACTTATCAACGAAAGGAAACTGTGCGTGTTTGTTATTTTTGGAACTATGGTGATGACATATGCTATATTCTTTTCAAATCTAAAACAAAATACAATGCTGGAATATTTGACTCAACCTGAAAGGTCAGAAGTTAGACATATCTAAAGAACATACCTTTGTGATGGTGACGCTTATTAATGCAGCATATATTCCATTTACACTTAGCTGGTTATGCAACACTAAGCATATGAATATTCATCAACACGTGCTGTTTCTAACAACGGACGAACAGACAGATAATATGCTGAAGAAATATTGGCCAGGTGTCAAGTCAGTGGTATTGCAAGGCATAGATAGCAAAGGAAATGAAACGTATAGTCAAGTTGGATACGTTAAACTAATGGTGAAAAGAACAGAAGCCTTGATGTCAATTCTGGAAGAAAATGTTCCAATTTTCCTTTTTGAGGTGGATTGCCTGTGGCTAAAAAACCCTGTTCCCTTCCTTCTTACTCATCAAAATTTTGATATCGTCTCAACAAAGGTCTCAAATAGAGATTCCGTAATTGCTGGTGGATTTTTATATCTTTCTCCAAATGAATCGACTAAAAGACTGTGGAAAGAGTTAACCAGACGAATGATAGCATTATATAATAAAATTCGTGCATTACCACCAATGAAATTAATTTCAGAAGGGGATAACGATCAGCAGTATTTGTCTGCGTTAATACGTAATAAATATAAAGGAATTAAGGTCAAATTGTTAGATGCAATGGATTTTCCAGACGGACAGTGGTATAAATTATCAAAAGAGAAGAGACAACTATCGAAACCCTACATAATCAACAACAATTGGGTCGTAGGGAACTTTGAAAAGATTAAACGAGCCAAGAAATGGAAACATTGGTTTTTAAAAGAAGATAATACTTGTGATGGAGAAAATTTAGCTTTACTAAAGGAACAACGATAGCATTATATACAAGTATTTCTATGTGTATACCTTCTCTATCATTATCTGAATCAAGGATTTATTCGCAAGATTAATGGAATGCCATCAAGTTTCGCTCTGACCTTCGACATGGGTTGTTATAGTTCAAAGTGACAACTTCTCGGGGTTCTCTACAACAAAATTCAAATCTACTTTACTTTTTAATTCTGCTTATCTAGATGTACAGTAGTACCTCATCGACAGAATAAAGGCTTCTTGATTGATTCCATGCAATCAGGATACCTTTGGACATTTTATTTTCCGTAGCTCTACAGTCCAATAGTATTTCATCAACAGTATTTTTATTTCAATATTATATATGACAAATACGGATAATGACCATATCCCAATACATAGTACAAAATCGATAATTCAGAAATTTAATCATAAACCGAAGGCATACAAAGTCAAGATAAAATAGGAAACAAAGCAAACAAACGAAAACATCCACCACATGAAAAGAGGCGAATACTAGATTTTGAATTTATCAGTATTAGTGGCACCAACCACAACAATTATTAATTAACTATAGGAGTCTATGAACATTTCTCTTCATATTAATTTTCTATAATGTAATGTGTATGATGTGATCTCGCTGAATGTTCATTTCCATGATATCGTCCTGTCCCTCCTAATATTCACAGTTTAAAAATCTTGAAGGAATCCGTAGAACAAATTAGGTCTCAAATGTAAAGCAACTTGGTCATCTAACAGTGAGGAGGTTGTTTTACACCACAATGTACGTTCTTTGATACCTCTGGGTAATCAGAATAGTGAGAGGGTTGTGCGCACGTAATCCAAGATAACCTTGCGTGGCAGATGGCCATCCTAAGTCGGCACCGGTTGCCAATTGGCCTCGTTGGTTTATGCGTGGTCTTTTGTGTTTCATGTTTCTATGATGTGAGTTGATTTTCCTTGTACCTTTTGCGTCTTCTTCTGTGGATGTCTGCTCTGTTCTGTCCATCAATCATTTAGAATTCGCGTATTACATTTTTTGTACCAGATAGCAGAATTTATCCGTCGGAGCTCGAAGTCAAAAAAACTACAGAGACAAATAATTCAGCTTCATATTTGGGCATAATGCTGTCCTATGACACTGATGGTCACATGAACACCTCACTCTATGACAAACGTGACAACTTCCCTTTTCTGAGTAGCAACATCCCTTCATCGCCTGCTTATGGATTGTTCATATCCTAATTGATGCGTTATGCAGAGCAAGTAGCAAATATACAGATTTTGTTCTGAGAGCTAGGCGTCTTTCAGATAAGCTTCTCAGTCATGGATACGTTTATGATCGACTATCAACGTCACAGAGGAAGTTCTATGGTCGATACGGGGAACTCGTCATACACTTTGATGTCCTATTGTCCAGAATAGTGAATGATATTCTGTCTTAGACCATTTGAACCATCCAGACCACAGACTATACTTGTATCTTCTTCCGAAATAACCGGATGTCATTTTTCTGCCGAATTAAAGCGACGGTTGTTGCATGCAAGCAGGAGATGTTGGCTCTTCCTGGGCACCTTGTCTCACTCCTAATTGAGAGTTAGCTTCTTTTCATGTGGCTGAGGTTTTTGTTTGTTTGCTTTGGTTCCTGTTTTATTCTGATTTCGTATGCCTTCGGTTAGTGATTTCCTGATCGAATTATCGATGTTGTACTGTGTATTGAGATGTGGTCATTGTCCATAGTTGTCATTGAACTTTTTTGGTATATCATTTGCATTGGGTGATTTGGAGTTTTGCTATGGGTGCTGCAACCGAGTGTTTCTCCTTTCTTTTTGCTTTCCTAGTAAGGTGCCATTAACTATATATTTCCTAAAGGTAATTATGACGACAGCAAAGACTTTAAAACTTCCGGACAGCAAAGACTTTAAAACTTCCGGACAAGAAAATGAGTCTAAATTTCATGCTTGTGCAAAATAATTCATGACTCTCTCTTTAATTTTTTCGTTTTAATATCATTTTAACTGTATTGAGGACATTTTCCCCTTTAAAAAATGTCAACTTCATCGCATCCCCTGTCCTCTTAGATATTCTATAGAAAAAGAACACTCGTAGTTGTAAACAGGAACGACGAAGAAAAAAAGCAAAGATGACTTTTAAATGAATCATTAAAGACAAAATATATAGATAGGTGAGATCGCCTTTAGTCTGTCTCTTCAACGCATTTGAAATTTTCTGTTACAAAATTTCTTGAAATTTCTTAGACGTGGGTCCTGTAGCATCATATCCCGCCCATTCTGCAACGTCTTTTGGTACATTTTTTGACATAATTTTCATACTTTTTGACCATATTACATTGTTTCGACTAAGGATCACTGACGAGGGTTTAGTACCCGAAACGTGCATGTCTGGTCCATGCTGAAAATTTATCAGATTTTAAATGATGCTATTGAATTTAAAGACGTTTAAAATTTTCCTCTTAATAGAATTTATTTAAATCTATCATCGGATGTCATCATTGGCAAGGCAATCTATACCGAAAGACAAAATCCCCTATTGTCCTGTTCACTAATTCCAGAGCACCCTGTTTTCCCGGTTTTCTCTAAAATATGATAATGTCATCTTCAAAAAAGGTATCAATTTTATAGTACTCCTTTAGTCGTAACAGAAAATACCATTGTTTTGACTGTGCGTCAGTTAAGTTAGAAATAAGACGGAAAATAAAAAGTCAACGGGCATTTTCTACAGTAAAATCGCTGAAAATGTGTGACGTCGGAGGCTTTGACGTCACTGTTTACTATTGTTGACATGTATAAAAAGATGGCGGCGGCTTGAAATTAACATGGGAATTTTATTTCCCATATTGCGGTTTGCATGCAGCTGATAGGGTAAGTTGAAGTTAATTTCCAGTTACGACTAAAGGAGGTCAATTCTCGGAAACTGTAATTTATAGCAAAATTCTTCAGACGACAGAATAAATCGCCAAAACAGGATGCTCTATATTTAGTGAACTGGACAGTAGATAGATTTTATTTAAATCTATAATCTGTTGTAATAACTTGCAAGCCTTCCGTACAATGATGAGCTTTTCCGAGTAAGGCTAGAATGGGAAATTCCGGATTCAATATAAATATTGCATTCCGCACAGTAATAAGCCATCAGAGTAAAGTTTAAATGGGAAATCCCGGACTCAATATAAATGATCACAGCTAATACTTGTATCTAAGCTTTTCTCTCTGCACGGATTGTCGATAATTTTTTTGTTGTTTGAATTTGATTGCACTTGGGCTGATCCGAGGCAGTGGACCCTGTCCTTTATCGACCAGCGGACTCCCAAATAGGTGCAGATGTTATATATAAAGTCGGTAAACTCCGTACGGCGGCTTCGCCTAGCATACAAAGCAGGCCGCTCATACCGCTACGCCACGGTGACAACCCTAATACAAAGACAATTTACGATTTACAATTAATACTTTGTACGATAATTTTTTTGTCAGGCTGTACATGATTGACGTCTTTGTAAACGTTCGAGTATATGCCTTATCAGCCATAAATTGTGGATAAAAGTATTTCTATGAAGAAATCTTTACCATGTTTACGTATACAAATGATACTTAAAACTTTTCAAAATCAAAGTAATTGTTCTTTTGTAAGAATATGTGTATTTCAACGAGTGATGCTCGATTGCAAAATAGATGAAATCCAATTTTGAAATATATTAAGAACTGACCTTAAGGTATTCGACCCCTAATGCATTTTCAATGATAAATTCCAGAGATAAGAAATTTCGTTCTCTTCTAAATGAATGATACACATACTTTTCTAGCTAAATTTAGGGATTACACTTCTCACACAGTGACCTACTCCGTCATCCCGAAGATTCCCGATCATGAAATCATCGGCATTTGTCGGGAAATTATGAAAATGTGCATAAATTTTTACCGGAAGTACTCTATTAGGGTGCGGGATCCTTAAATGTATTCAAATACATCACCAACTTAAGATTGCGTTATTCCTTTTGGGAAATTGACTATTTGAGACGGAGAATTCAAATAATCATTTAAGAACAGATGCAGCATGGACCATACACGCACGTTTCGGGTACTTGATTAAAATTCTCAAGTCAAATGGCAATATTAACACTACCTAGTAGATTCCCCATGTTAAACGCCCATTAAGCAACTGCAGCTATATTCCAATAACTTGGGTTGCTATTAAAACATCAGGTTTTGCATGAAGGGAGGGTTTACCAACCTTAAAATACATTTGACGTTGCTACAAGCAAAATGTGCGATGTGACTGCAAATAAAAATGACCGACAATTAGAATAAATGTAAATATAAGTAATGAATGTCTTCGTCAGGATCTTCTTTAACTCATTTGTGTAACACTTATGCCCTTTGCCGTGTGGAGCTCGTAAAAAAGTTCCCCGCGAGGGGTTTGACAGTATACTAAGTGTTTTGAATACACTTCCCTGACATTGTCGCCATAGCACTTTCTAAATAGACATAACGTCAGACAGTGCATGAAGTTTCTATATTTTCATTTCCATACATCATAAACATCGACGGCGGGTGCGGCTAGCCAACAGGGGATGCTTACTCCTCCCGGGCAACTGATCCCACCTCTAATTTGCTAGGGGTCCGTCGATGTTTAATTTTGCGCTCTATTGTGAGTGATGTTGAGATTATCGTCAGGATCTTCTTTAACTCATTTTGGTGTTCATTGGTATATAATTCTAGGTGGTTACGTGAAAATTTTCCGAGAATCGCTTCGCGAAAAATAAGACATTTTAAATTTTCTTAAAAACACTTTGAACGATATTCTGGGGGGATGCGGTCGACCAGCAGAGAAAGCAACATAGAAGTTGAAATTATTTGTATCAAAAACTGGGGAGTGTATGACAAATATGACAATGACCATATCCCAATATACAGTACAAAATCGATAAATCAGGAAATCTCAAACCGAAGGCAAATGAAATCAGGATAAAACAGGAACCAAAGCAAACAAACAAAAATCTCTACCACATGAAAAGAAGCGAAATTAGGAGTAAGACCGGGTGCTTAGGAAGAGTCAGCATGTGTTGTCATGCAACAACCGTCCGTCGCTTCAATTCGGCAGAAATATAACTTCAATCACGGAATATATTATGCTCTGTAATAATGGGCATGTGTAAAAAAAATTTATTTCAAAAATTGTCCCCAACTTTTTGAATATAATGAGTTAAAGAAGATCCTGAGAATAATCTCAACAGCACTTACAATATCTGCATTAGATTGAGCATCGACGGACCCCTAGGAAGCTAGAGGTGGGACCAGGTGCCCGGGAGGAGTAAGCATCCCCTGTTGGCTAGCCGCACCCGACGTCGATGTCCCCAAATGACGACGGCGAAGTAGGTGTTACAAATTACAAAGTTTTAAGTTTAATTAAATATTGCATAATTTTGCAGCTGTTGGTTCCTATGTAGCGCAAAATCTAAGATATGTAAAAATATAACGCGCAAAGCTCTAAGGGTAGCAGCCTTAATTTTCTCGACGTAAATCTCCAAGATATTCCAGATTGACTTTGATCCTGCAATCGATTGAGATACTCTGGCAGTAATTAGCCAACTAATCACAAGTAGCTTCATTGTTGCTCAACAGATTCTCCTTTATCATACTAAAAGAGATTTGTTTTCATGCTTAGTATAAAATTCTTTGATCATTCAATCTATAGGAAGTGCGGTATCTATCTTCAGTACCAATAAGCTGAAATCCATTGGTATTCTCCTATGTTATGACAGTTTGCTGTATCGCTCTGTTATGAGCAGGTTCTTAGGCAATAATTTAGGTCAAGTTTAGACTTTTGCTCTTCATAGTTTCATATTATTTGGATTTTTTCTCGGCATCGAGCATCACTGATGAGACATAATTTGTTAGGGGTCCGTCGATGCTCAATTCTGGTACTCTATTGAGAGCGCTGTTGAGATTGTCGTCAGGATCTTCTTTTTCTCTCACCCCGGAAAGAGATATCTACAGATTAACCCGTTCTAAGACTAATTGAATCTATCCCTAGATGTGATCATGGACAAGGAAATCCAACCCGAGTGTCCAGGATTTGGTTGTACCACGACGAGGCTTGCCGAGTCGTGGAAAAAAGCAAATCCTGGACACGACGGTTGGTTTTCCGTGTCCCTGATAACATCTTTGGATTGACTATTTTTCTCTCACTATCTAAAAGAGCTCAAAAATGAGGTTTTTGTGTGTTGTTTTTCATATTATGACCAGCTAACGCTGTAATCATGTATGACGCCACAATGACGTTACAGTTGAAAGCACTTCCGGAATGGACTTATCTCACCCTGCAGGGTGAGACAATATTTTCCTGACACCTTATTTTGCGGACAAATCAGTCACAATTGAGAGAAAACTCTGTTTCGCACCCCCGAATGTTTGTCTCGAACCCCCTATTGTGACGTCATAGACATTTACGTAGGTTTAGCAGTGTCTGACGTCACATATAGCAGCGTTTAACGCAAAACAAGCAATGTTTATTCATGAATATTATGTGATAGCCCAGCAGATTACTGGAGAAATCTTTCACTTTGTGATACAAGCACCAAATTTGGTATGAAGGCAAAAGAGGTACTTCTTTTACAAAATCAGCTGTAAGCCACTCAAAAACTCAAAATGGCCGCCATTTATCCAAGATGGCGTCCAAATTGGTCAGTTTTTGTATTATTCTTTAGATAAACGTGTATATATTCACCTTAAAGCAGCCAAATACCGGAAAGATTGATTAAAGTTACATGGTCTACATTCCCTTTATTTTCATATTATAAGAAATCATATGAATGGCAGTCATTTTGTTAAAATGGCCGCCATAAAAGGAAAAAAACAACTTGTCTCCTAGAAAAATCCCACATCTTTCTACTATTTTTCTTTTTTGAGTGGTAAGATTTCAAATACGTTTAAGAAATGCCATTTAGCATCAAATCTCTGGACAATAACACATTTTAGAGATACCTCAATCGTGCAGGTTGCACTTGAATTCAAAGGAGTGATTTAAAAGAGTGTATGTCTTAGCACTACCAGGGCACACTGGTGACATCACTGCTGTGAAACCCAGCATGAGGTTCAGTTTCAGCTAATTGCTTGCTCCATTTTGGGAATTTAGTATCCCAAATGCTACCTAACTATAGATCCACGAGAATAATCGCATAAATAACCAGTATGTGATTGTGATAAAGTTAGGTAGCCGCACCTGAATTGACAGGATGTGCCAGCGCGGGAGAGCCGAGCCAAGGATATTGGTACAGATTGCACGGGATTTAAATGAATTGACAATTTTCTGTTGAGTAAGATCATTTAGAGAAGCGAATTTGGAGCTGAACATTCAAGAGATAAAGAAGATCCTGACAACAATCTCAACAGCACTTACGATAGAGCACGAAATTGATCATCGACAGACCCATATAGCAAGCTAGAGGTAGGATCAGATGCCAGATGATCAGAGGAGTAAACATCCTCTGTTTGGCTAGCCGCACCCGCCGTGGATGTCCGCTTACGAAAATGAAAACAATTATCTTAAAAACATGCACTGTCTGAGGTAATGTCTATATACCGTTTAGAAAGTGATATGGCACTATTCAAGCACTACATGAAGTGATTCCATACTTCTTTGCAAACAACAGCATCAATTATGCAAAGTGGCTTCCTGTTCATTCCAGAGACATACTTTTACTGAAAGACATCCACCCAAATATATTCTAGTGAACTTCCGAAAGGAAATATTTCGTGGTGCATAAAACTATCAGGGAATTTTCACAGCAATTGATCAAGCTCACGAACGAAAAAAATGCATGTAAATGACGTAGGCGGAGCCATGGGTGTAACAGAGGAATGGATGGTTGCAGGTCCTGAAGTAAGTGAGCTAGTCTCTCAGTATGGGAAACAACATGAATGTGGAGCAAAAGACCCGCATAGAAATCAATTTTTAAGCACCATGCTCAGACTGAGTGGGTTCAGAAAATATTTAAAGAAAGAGTGCAGAAATTATACTCAGTTTTGAAAGAAATGGCAAATCCTCTGATGGAAGAAACAAATGAGCGATGTTTATAAACCTGACAGCTAAGAAGCTGAAACAAGATCGAAAAGAGCTAGGATTTGAGTCCCGCAGAGGGGTTACAGAGAGTAGAAAAATTCCTCAAAACTGGTATTTTTGATAAATGATACAGACAAATCTGAGCTGTTCGCCTTTTTAGCTGACAAAATAGCAACAGTTTATTCAGATGATATTGTGTTAATAACTAGACAGGAATAAGTTGTTTGCAGTCAACAGCATAATCTCCAAGGTATTTCTACATACATGTGTCCACGAGGAAGCAGATAAAAGGCTGTGATACTTTGTCTGACTTCCGATGGAAATTGGGTAAGAAAACTACATGGCAAACATGGAGTGTATTTCCTAGAGTATCTGAAACATTTTCAAAATTAAGTAAGTACCTTGCAATCATCACAAAGAACGACCAGAAGGTTGTTTAATCATTTGTCATTGCGATATCCGACAGATCAAATAATGTGTTTTCAGTCGACAAAGGTAGGCTTGACTTATTTGTCAGAAAACAAAGATCTTACGAATTCATTCCACCTACTCATGTTGTTTTACGGGAACATATGAAAAGGGCAACATTTTAGGCTAGCTGCATATGGGGATAGGCGCTGGTATGTAATATGGAAAATGAGAACCCAAACAATTGTGGATGGATGGAACTAAATGGATGGACAAGTCATGCATCGGTTGTACAAAGCTGCTTACAACTTACAAAGTGTGGCTGTCGGACTGATTGTCATGGTAGATGCAAGTGCCCTTATTCGGTCTATCGTGCACCGCTCTCTGCAGTTGTTCATCTATGAGACTTTGTTATTTTCAGGTTTTGGGTGTCGGAAATTCTGTTTTAAGTATGTTTATATCTTTGTAGCGTATGTTGATGCAAAAATGATCAAATGAGCTTTCATCTACATTTTTAAGTCTGAAATTGTATATTATGGCGGCCATTTTGAAAAATGGAGGCTATTTTGTTTTTCTTTTATTGAATGGGAAAACAGCGACTTCCTTATGAGAAGAGCATACTCATCGTACGTGACGAATTTGGCACCAATTTGAACAAAATAGGGTGTCATTCTATAATTTTAAGTTCGAACCTGCAAATAATGGCGGCCATCTTGGAAAATGGCGGCAATTTTGAATTTTTTATTGGTCAAAAAGCGGCTCCCGCAAGAGAAGGACACACTCATCGTATGTGCCAAATTTGGCTCCAGTATGAACAAAATAAAGTGTCAATCTACAATTTTCAGTTCAAATCTGCATAGGATGGCGGCCATATTGAAAAATGGCGGCCATATTGGATTTTCTAAGTGGCTAACAACTGTTTTTGCAAAGGAAGGGTAGGATCTACGTCTGCACCAAATTTGGTGCTTGTATCGCAAAGTGAAAGATTACCCTGAATATTCCTGTTAATCTGCCGGGCTATTAAACTGTTAATTCCTGTTAATCTGCCGGGCCATGAAAACATATGGGTGAGAGAAAAGGCCTCGTCGTGGACTGCAAATCTTTGATAGTCGGGTGGGATTTCCCAGTCCCTGTACAAAGGGGTGATAGATTCTATTAATCTCATTTGTTGAAATTCGCATATGGTCCACTTAAATTTCATAATAGAATATTTCAATGTTGACAATAGACCATATTCCGACTTTGTTAGAAAGCTCAAAATGTCCGAGTCGACATCTTTTGGCGATGTTTTTAATTATGACGTCACTGTTGAAAGACACAATCTCATTGAGACGTAACAATGAAAAAGTGCCTCAAAGTTGTCTAGCTCGGACATTTTTCGTCATTTTGTCAGCTATTATGAATTTCGGCAAGTGGTCTATTCAAATAACGAAAGAGACCATTGACAGCTAAAATCCCTTTAATTATTCCTTCTAAAACTTGGCAAAGTGGAAAACAAAACGATGAAAGGAGGGGATCTCCAACAAGACTCGGCACCTACAGCAGAACACCAAAATACACCAAGTGAAAACAGAGAGAAGACATACACAACATCAAATACGTACAACATCAAAACACCAATTTGAACACAAAAGCCTACAAATAAATCATAAACCTACAAACGAACCCAGAGGGCAATCGGTACCGACTTAGGATGGTCATCTGCCACGCTTGTGACAAATGTTATAATTATCCGGATTACGTGCTCACAACCCTCCCACTTTTCCGGTTACTCAGAGGTTTCGAAAAACCTATAATTGATGTGTATAAATAAAAATCTGTGATTTTCTCAAAGGAGCTTATAAGATAAGGCGTAAATTCTGCCCTGAAAAAAAATGGAATTTTCAAAATGGTAACTTCAAGAAAACTCTTTCACAAAATTAATGCCAGGTCTTGGTTTCGTTATAATCAACAGTTGGATAAGATTTATCATGCATCGTTTTCCTAAATTTTGGGGCAAAATTTTCTATAGAAATCACTGGAAAGTGGAAATTTTTTTAAAACATTGTTCCCCCCCCCCCCTAGCTAAAGAACGCCACTTTTACAGAAGGTGTATATCACAAATACACATCTTTGACAAAGTGGGATCCTAGCTGTAGCTAGGGAAGGAACGATGCCCCAGAGACAAAAAAAACCTGAAAAAGGGAGGGGAGCTTTTTACGAATCTGTGGTTTCGGCCACACTATAAGCAAAATTTTATTTTTTTCCCTTTTAAAGTCATTCATTTATTTATTTTAAACATGTTCACACGAAATGCACAAGACTTTGGAATGAAATAAACAAGAGCGTGCTGTTTATCTCAACACAGTGTGTATTTCGCAGTAAAATGCCTACTTTGTAGCCAATGAATACAAAATACAACCGTATTGCAGATTCAAGATTTTAAAATTTATGGATAAAGTTGACACCAGTCTTTTAAAGTTGATTACTAGTATCTTGTCTAGACTAAGTCAGAGGTTACCTTGTTGTTTGACCTTCTTTTGAAATCTTTAACATTAATCAAAAGTCATGATATCTAATCAAAGGTCTTAATCATCATGTTATCTAATGAAAGGTCGGATCTATACACGCAACAGAGTACATTACTTTGGGTATTACACAACCTGTCTTTTATGGTGATATGATAAACAAAATTAGAAGGATCAAAGGTAGACAGCATAACCATCGAAAATGCGTCAGAGTCATCAAACGCCTTTTATACCGTGGATATGATCCTAATGTCACCAGACGGACATTAGGCTTGGTACTTGACCAATCTACAGTCTTGTACCAGCGCATCCTTGAGACTTGCACTCTGACTGACTTTGACGACGGGACTCCATGACAGGCCCTGTCCAAACCTCTTTAGAGAAGACAGGGCCCCGACCACCTGTCCTCTCTGAATGTCAGTCGGACTCATCGGGTGATTACATACATGAGCTCGCTACAGCCGGACTGTATAACACATGCCCTCTTTTTATATCCATTTACATATTCATGTGTGTTGCTGGGGCCTCTGCATTTTGCGGTCTTGTTTGTGTGATGTCATCTTACAGTGAGGAGGTTGTTTTACACAACAGTTGTACGTTATTCGAGACCCCTGGGTACTAGTAATTGGAAAAGTGAGAGGGTTGTGCGCACGTAATCCAGGATAACCACACCATTTGCTACTTGCGTGGCAAATGGCCGTCCAAAGTCGGCACCGGTTGCCCATTGGTCTCGTCGGTTTATGTGTAGTCTTTTGTGTTTGATGTTTGCATGTCGTATGTCTATTTTTCGTCTCATACTATGCTCGTCTTTTGTGTTTTTGCATCGGGTGTTTTGCTGTTGGCGCTGCATCAGGGTCTTGTTGGAGATCCCCTCCCTTCTTTAATATAATAAGGTGAAATATTAAACTTTAAGCATTTATTTACATGTATCTTTCGCACTTCTGAAAATGAGGTCTGTCATGAAGTTCAAAGCCACAGGGTCAAAAATCATATGAGCAGAATGTATTATGGCTCAAACATGTCAAAACCGTCAGATAAGTAGATGGACAGGATAGAATCAATATTCTATCAACATCTGATATGGGGCATAAAAACAAAATCATATTTTTTACATATCATAATTTATTATAATTATTTCAAATTGTTATAGTCTGCCATTGGTTAAATATAATTTCATTATCAACAATCAACTGGTCACAATACACATAACAGTAACGTGTCAAAGACATTTCAATAAAGAAAGTCGCGATGATTTCAAAACTGCACAGAACCAATGGAATATACATGGAGTAGAAATAGATATATATAAATTTCTATGAAGGACACAATTCTATAATATTGTGAAATTTTCAAAAATACAGTGTCTTTTCAGTCATTTTTGTAAATCTATCTAAAAGATCTATTTCAAAATATTTGAGAACAGGAATATAATAACTTCATTTTTTTGAAGGACACAAATTTGTAATATGGTGAAATTTTCAAAAATATAGTCACTGTATCTTTTCAGTGATTTGAGAGATCTGTAACATGGAATGCATTTCAAGTTCACACAACCTGTAAGTTAATTCAACCTTTTATTTTACAAATATTTTTATATACTTTTGTGATGTTTGATATGCAATTAAATGGTCTGGGTTCATAAAATGACAGGCAATTGCAGTGGTTCATTAATTATAATACCATACTTCACATGCATTTTAAACAATTATATAACATATCACAAATGCAGTGCAGGAATTTCAAAGTTTATATAAAAGAATCTTGATAAATATGTCATGTGTTCACAACCATTCGGATATTGAGAAAATAAGAATGTTTATCTAAAGGAAAGGACATTATTCGACTCTTTAAGTCTGTATTGTTTACACAATTTCGACAAAAAAAGTCATTGTGCAGTTTCAATAAAACTTTCATTAATTAACATCTTCAGTGATACATTAGTTTTTGCCATTAGCATTTTCCAGAATTACACACAAAAATGTCATGTACATAGCAAAATATCAAATTCTGTATAGTATTACATGTAAATGCAAAATAAATTATACATAATGTATCCTTATTAAATCTAATTTCCTTTTAGATCATTAAGGTCCATATTAGGTCAGATTCCTTTAGAATAGAGGATGAAAGAAAGCATCCTCGATTGCATCATTTCTATTTTTAGCACTTATAATTTGTACTTAGTGGAAAGCACTGTCACAGCAGTTTTATTTGGATTCCCATTAAAATTAAGCTTGCAAATTTTAATATTGCACAAGATGAGGGGTTGGACAGGATGAAAGGGAGGGGGAGGAAGGGGGAGGAGGGAGAGAGGGGGAGGGAAGGGAGGAGAGGGAAGGGAGGAGAGGGAGTGGAAGGAGGAAGGAAGCGGGCGGGAGGGGGGAGGTAAGGATGAAAGGGAAGGGAGGAGGTAAGAAGGCAGGAGGGGGAGATAGGCACCCCCTGTCCCCCCCCTAGAGGTTTAAATTGCAACAATCAATTTTACAGAGCAAGACATACATGAAATTATAATAAATGGAGGGGAAAATAGTAAATGATTTTCTTTCTTTCCCCCATAAAATGTACTGGAAGTACATGTAAACGTCATTGGATTAAAGACAAAACATTTCTGTGTTCAACATTTCTTTCTGTCATTAAATTAAGTGGCAGGAGGATATGTATAAGGCTCGATCTTTACACAACCAATAATTTAAAAATAAATACACACAATCTCTTTTAAAGGTTAATATGTATGAGCCTTCAAAATTTTGTGCATGAAATAGATTTAGCCTCTTTCACATAACTGCCGTCCAGTTATTTCGGACGGCAAAATAAGTACTTTTCCGGCAATATGACGTCAAGGACAATCAATCTTTAACTGTGACATAACGAGAGTTGGTACTTGCCGTCCACAAAATGCTAGTCACGCAGTTATGTGAAAAAGGCATTGGTTCCATCCTCTCGCCTATTGAAATCATACAGATACTTTTTATAAACTAATGGTCAATGTTTTATGTACTGGTTCCGAGATTCTTATATTAGACAGATAATATGCAGTATGTCATAATTTTGATTAGTGCAAAAAGAAAATGTAGAATTAAGTAGAGTAAAATACCCAACAAAACAGAAATAAAAAGTCTTGCAAAAATATATCGCCCATACCCGATTCTTATCTGGACCTACACTTGATGTGGTAACATGTAGCTGCTCTTTTAGCCAATCAATTTTTTGTGATATGCAATCTATGCTTTGGATTCAGAAAATATTTATACTGCAAGCTCAAAATGTACATGTACCAAGCTTCAAAGGTCAATATTCAATTCACAGGTATTTGACATGAAAAAAAAATTACACAAGACAAAGTATATATGTATATCAATCAGGCAATGGGTATAAGCATATGTAGGTAGCGAAACATTACAATTTCAAAGAATAGTTATTATGTGCACATTTCCTACATGTACAGAACTTACATGTACAAGTCATGTATATTCCAGACCTGCAATTTACACCTAATTAAGTTATACTGCAAAAGTTTTAATACAAAATATTAATCAACTTCACATGACATTGTATTTCTATCGTTTCAATCGATATTTTGAATGTATCATTGTTCAAACTGTACTTAAAAGATGAAAGTAAACAGGCCTAAATTTCTCTAAATTGGTTGAAGGAGTAGGGCTGGGACGATTCAGGTATTGTTCAATTTGGTTTGGTTTCAAATCACAAGGCATCGGTTCGGTTAATTTCAATTCGGTTCATTTGAAAGAGAAAAATACAAAATAATATGTATAACATGTATAATGGATGAAATTCACAAAAGCTTCATCTGAACAGTTCACGGAAAGCAAAAGTAAATCTACTTTCACTTTCCTTTTCATGGGAGGACTGCAAATGGGGGAAAGTGCAAGTAAATCAGCGCGATGGGTGAAAGTACAATCTTTTCTTACTTTCTGTCCTTCTTTAATATAATTTCTAAGCTAGTTCAAACATTTTCTGCAGACTTTTTTTGCTTCATTTTGCTATAATAAATTACGTAGGAACTGAATCGAATCTGCAATTATTGTACATCGACGCATCGTACCGACAATGCTAATTTGAAGCTCCTAAATTTTCGGTGCACCGTCCTGCGGCCATTTTCACAATAAAACACCGCTAAAGACGGTATGGCCGGATTGCAAAGTAAGTTTTTGTCACTAACTGGGTCAAGGTCAATAGGTCAAATAATACAGCATAAATTGAAAGGTTTTGTCAGAGGCAACCTACATGTATAATTTTAAAGTTTCTACTTCATACAGTTCCATAGATTTTGCTTAAACAGGGAACTTTAACTAAAATCCTTAACTAGGTCAAAGTCCGAGGTCAAGGTCACTAGGTCAAATGTTACGGCATTAATTGAAAGGTTTTGTCAGAGATGTATAAAATAAAGTTTCTACTGCATACAGTTCCATAGATTTTGCTTAAACCAGGAACTTTAACCAAAATCTTTGAGTAGGTCAAAGTCCAAGGTCAAGGTCACTAGGTCAAATGTTACGGCATAAATTGAAAGGTCTTGTCATGGGCAAGCTTCATGTATAATATAAAGTTTCTACTGCATATAGTTCCTTAGATTTTGCCTCAACCAGAAACTTTAACCAAAATGTTGACGGCAGACGGACAGACGGACGGACAGACAGACGGACGGACGGACGGACGGACAGACAGACGGACATCGTCAATCTATAGGCCGGAATTGCTTTGCAATCCGGCCAAAAATACTTACGATAAACTTGAGAATTTGTCGTAACTTTCGATTCATCATATCTCAGTCAAATAAATCACAATATTTAAACAGTTTTGATATTCTTTCTCTAACTACTGAAATATCCAAAATGTGGCATATTAAGATTTGAATATTGAATACGGATTTTCAGAAATATATATACTTGAAATTTAAGACAGATTTTCAAATTTATCGCAAGTATTTTTGTGAAATTGGCTGCAGCCCTATTGAGGAGGCACTCCCCCATAGGTTTACATTCTCTAAAACTTTGAGTTTTCTAGCAGGACTGCATTTTTTCCTTTAAAAGAATACTCAAATAGCTTATATTGGCAATGCATTCAAATTACTCTAAAAATAGAACGCAACAAATTTTTTATCATGAAATTTCCTGGGAAATGAAATCTAGAAAATATCCCAAATTATTTAATATACATGTATTCTCTCAACCGGGACAGAAATTTATTCCTACAGATTTGTTCATTCTAAGACAACTCTGTGTCACACCCTTGGATTTTTGTCGCGAACCTCCCATTGCGACGCCATGGATGTTTACGTAGGTTTAGCAGTGTCTGACGTCACATACATGTAGAGCAACATTTAATCCCTACTTTTAATTTTGAATTCTAAGAATATAAATTGCCATCTTGGTCTTGTTTCCATCTCCTTGGAAGAAAAGGAAAGTCTTAGAGTTATTTCCTACATGTAAATCATCCTGGACTTAAAATACATAAATTTTAATATACGAACCCCTTAAAAAATAACCTGATCAGAAATAATTCCTTTTACACGACTGTAAGCTGTTTGTCTGGCACTATAATTGCAAGGCTGACTTCTGTTTCATTCAAAATTTTCAGAAACAGTTTCAACATTTTCTGTACAATTCAAACTTTTCAGAAATAATTTGTATACTGTAACATATCGTGTGACAGCTTTCAGCTATTTACGTGACAATACAACAAGGCCAACTTTGGAACAAACATTTTGCAAAATTGCTGACAGAAAAGTGTTTAAATTTCTAAGCACAGCGACAATCAGCATTCGTGTCAACAATAATTTTACTAACATGTATTGTAAATATACATGTATATGATATTAAGAAATATGTTCCAATATATTCAACATCAGAAAATAGAGATTTTATATATAATAATTAATCATTATTTTATCAATATATGCAACAGATTTTATAAGAAAAGGTCAAACTATTAAGAAATAGAATATATGGTAACAGTTAAATTAAAGTACATGTAAATAGACTACATCGTATTCAGATTTGTAATTATAGCATTCTCATTTTGTTTGTACAATAAATCTAATTCAATAGATAAAATGTCGACATTTGTACAAGAAGTAATAAATATAATAGTTGGATCAATAAATATTCTTAAAATGTTTATCTTTTAAGAGTATATACATGTAGGACTCTTTGAGCATTTGAAAGTTGATGATAAGACTAAAAAATTGAGACATTTATCATATTATTATAAGAGATCCTGATGCGAAGTCCAGAATTTGTCTTCAAAAACGTTATCTTCTAAACAAAATAGGCCTGCATGGAACAGTTCTCATACATTACACTGAAAGTGTCACCAGTGCTGGTTGTATGCAATGCTAATCTGTCATAGAAGTGCAAAATTGTTCATTTTCTTTTAAACACAAATAAAATCATTCCAAGGAATGTGAAACATAGCGACACTTAGGAATCACTTTTATATAGGGTGTGACAGACATCCAAGTGTGACAGACAGACAATGGACGAAGTGATCCCTCAGTGTTGCTATGCTTCGCAGGCAACACAACAAAAAAGGTATTCCTGTATTAAGATTTACATGTACATGATGTATTAACAGCAGTTTTATATGTAGATATTTTGAGGAAAAACATTAATTTTGTTCCATGATTCATGTTCATTCAATTTACATGTACATACATGTATATGTAGAAATTGCGTAGGAATGTTCATTACAGTGAGATTCAAAATTTTTCCGATGTAATATCTAAACCAATGCATGGTGATGAAGATCGATGTTTGTAGGAGATTTCTATAGGGGACGTCCGACTTTGGCATTGACAAGAAAATTTCCATCTTTTTCTGTGCATGTAAACAGGCTCTGTATGGTATACATGAAGCATCTCTAATACTCATCAGGCTGAAAAATACAAAATAGTTTGTGAATTTTGATTTTCAAAATCAAAAATTTCAAAACTAAAGAATAGAAAATTTTGCTACTGTATCTGTAACACAAAAAAATAAAAAAATTACGGGAAATATTTTTTTTCACACACTTACACAATAATTATCTTCTAATGCAAGTGAATGGGTTAAACAAAGGAGGGTAGTAATTCTAGGTTCTAAAGCAGCTTATTCGATACTTACCTCTCTCAAGTATGCATATTCATGACCAGGGCAATGAGAAATCTGAAGCCTGTTTTACAAAAATACTGTACTTACAAAAGTTTTTTGGAATTTTTGTAACTTTTGATAGCTTAGTTCTTCTTATAAACAAAAAATAGCAATCCAAGGAATGCTTGTGTCGCCTGCGAAGCGGTTTGATTATTATTCTAGAAAGTGCTCAAATGAAATTCATTTGAAATATCAGACCTCTTAATTACAAATTAAAAGATATGGTCATTCTCAAATTTTCAGAAAAGAGTGTCAATCATCTAGGTCAAGGTCACTGCGTAAAAATTGGTAACAAAAAGGTCTCATCATAAGAAATATGAAAGACCTATCACCTACCAAATAAAAGATATATTAAACCTTAATTTCTTAGAAAAGAAGGTCAAATAGCTAGGTCAAGGTCAAAAGGTTAAAATTATGGTACCTGTAGAAAGATCTTGTCACAAGAAATACACATGTGAAATACCAAAGCCCTATCACTTACCAATCAAAAGATATATACAATCTAAATTTTTTTTGAAAAGTAGGTCAAATATGTAGGTCAAGGTCAATAGGTCAAAAATTATGGTATGTGTAGAAAGGCATTGTTACAAGGAATACACATGTGAAATATCAAAGCCCTATTACTTACCAATCAAAAGATATAGCGAATCTTATCTTTTTTTCAAAAGTAGGTCAAATATCTAGGTCAAGGTCACAAGGTAAAAAATTATGGTATGTGTAGAAAGGTCTTGCCACAAGGATTGCATGTGTGAAATATCAAAGTCCTAACACTTACTAATCAAAAGATATATCCATTCTTAATTTTTTTGAAAAGTAGGTCAAATATGTAGGTCAAGGTCACTAGGTCAAAAATTATGGCATGTGTAGGTAGGTCTTGTCACTAGGAATACACATGTGAAATATCAAAGCCCTATCACTTACCATTCAAAAGTTATGGGCTGTGACACCCAAAGTGTGACAGACAGACAGACGGACGGACTGACAGACGGACAACGGACAAAGTGATCCCTAAGTGTCGCTATGCTTCGCAGGCGACACAAAAATAGCAATCCAAGGAATGCTTGTGTCGCCTGCGAAGCGGTTTGATTATTATACTAGAAAGTGGATCAAAATTATTGGTATCAGTAGAAAAGTCTTGTCAAATGAAATTCATTTGAAATATCAGACCTCTTAATCACAAATTAAAAGATATGGTCATTCTCATATTTTCAGAAAAGAGTGTCAATCATCTAGGTCAAGGTTACTATGTAAAAATTGGTAACAAAAAGGTCTCATCATAAGAAATATTAAAGACCTATCACCTACCAATTAAAAGATATATACAACCTTAGAAAAGAAAGTCAAATAGCTAGGTCAAGGTCAAAAGGTAAAAAATTATGGTATGTGTAGAATGGCATTGTTACAAGGAAAATACATGTGAAATATCAAAGCCCTATCACCTACCAATCAAAAGATATAGCCAATATTACTTTTCTTGAAAAGTAGGTCAAATATCTAGGTCAAGGTCAAAAGGTCAAATATTATGGTATGTGTAGAAAGATCTTGTCACAAGGAATACACATGTGTAATACCAAAGCCCTATCACTTACCAATTAAAAGATATATCCATTCTTAATTTTTTTGAAAAGTAGGTCAAATATGTAGGTCAAGGTCAATAGGTCAAAAATTATGGTATGTGTAGGAAGGTCTTGGCACAAGGAATACACATGTGAAATATCAAAGCCCTATCACTTACCAATCAAAAGATATAGCGAATCTTATCTTTTTTTCAAAAGTAGGTCAAATATCTAGGTCAAGGTCACAAGGTCAAAAATTATGGTATGTGTAGAATGGCATTGTTACAAGGAAAATAGATGTGAAATATCAAAGCTCTATCACCCACCAATCAAAAGATATAGCCAATATTACTTTTCTAGAAAAGTAGGTCAAATATCTAGGTCAAGGTCAAAAAGTCAAATATTATGGTATGTGTAGAAAACTCTTGTCACAAGAAATACACATGTGAAATATCAAAGCCCTATCACTTACCAATCAAAAGATATAGCGAATCTTATCTTTTTTTCAAAAGTAGGTAAAATATCTAGGTCCAGTCACAAGGTCAAAAATAATGGTATGTGTAGAAAGGTCTTGCCACAAGGATTGCACATGTGAAATATTAAAGTCCTAACACTTACCAATCGAAAGATATATCCACTCTTAATTTTTTTGAAAAGTAGGTCAAATATGTAGGTCAAGGTCACTAGGTCTAAAATTATGGTATATGTAGGAAGGTCTTGTCACAAGAAATACACATGTGAAATATCAAAGCCCTATCACTTACCAATCAAAAGTTATGGGCAGTGACACCCAAAGTGTGACAGACAGACAGACAGACAGACAGACAGACAGACAGACAGACAGACAGACAGACGGACTGACAGACGGACGGACAGACGGACAACGGACAAAGTGATCCCTAAGTGTGGCTATGCTTCGCAGGCGACACAAAAATCATGATGTTTGGTTTCTGAATTTGTATTTAGTATGTAGAAATGCTATTAGAAAGGACAACATAATCTAAACATGCTAAAGTGAAAAAGATTTATAAGCTTTTATTTGATGATAAAAGTTACAAAAATTCCTAAAATTTTTGTAAGAAATTTTGTAAAACAGGCTCCTGGCCTCTTTAGAAATAATGGATGAATTCTAGATACATTTACAGTACCTAAATGTTTACCTTCCTGAATGACATAAGAGAGACACATGTTTTATAATCAACAACAGTTAAGTAGCAACAAACAATAATATTATAAGTAGGGCTGGGGCGATATTCCGTTTCATCAATGCATCGCGATATTCTATTTCGCAATCCAAGTATCGATACACCCTGATGATACCTAGATTAAAAATTTACAAACGATATGTGTTTGAATTTTCCGGATTTTTTTGTCTGTCATGCCAAAAACGAAAGTAACGTTTGCAGAAAACAAACGAAAGTTTGGAGAAAGCAAGTGTTGAATAAATATAAAATGTTGAATAAAAAAGCTAACTTATCTTATGAACCAGACTTGTCAGAATGACAACATAGCTCGCCGGTGGCAACCATATGTAAATTGCAACAACAACAATAAAAAAGGTCTTATCACAAGGAATGCACATGTGAAATATCAAAGCCCTATCACTAACCATTCAAAAAATATGGCCAAGGTTAAAGTTTTTCAAAAGTAGGTCAATCATCTCCAAGGTCAAGGTCACAAGGTCAAAAATTTTGGTATCCATGGAAAGGTCTTGTCACAAGGAATACACATGTGAAATATCAAAGCCCTATCACTTACCATTCCAAAAATATGGTCAAGGTTAAAGTTTTTCAAAAGTAGGTCAATCATCTCCAAGGTCAAGGTCACAAGGTCAAAAATTTTGGTATCCATGGAAACGTCTTGTCACAAGGAATACACATGTGAAATATCAAAGCCCTATCACTTACCATTCCAAAAATATGACCAAGGTTAAAGTTTTTCAAAAGTAGGTCAATCTCCAAGGTCGAGGTCACAAGGTCAAAAATTTTGGTATCCATGGAAAGGTCTTGTCACAAGGAATACACATGTGAAATATCAAAGCCCTATCACTTACCATTCCAAAAATATGGCCAAGGTTAAAGTTTTTCAAAAGTAGGTCAATCTCCAAGGTCAAGGTCATAAGGTCAAAAATTTTGGTATCCATGGAAAGGTCTTGTCACAAGGAATACACATGTGAAATATCAAAGCCCTATCACTTACCATTCCAAAAATATGGCCAAGGTTAAAGTTTTTCAAAAGTAGGTCAATCTCCAAGGTCAAGGTCACAAGGTCAAAAATTTTGGTATCCATGGAAAGGTCTTGTCACAAGGAATACACATGTGAAATATCAAAGCCCTATCACTTACCATTCCAAAAATATGGCCAAGGTTAAAGTTTTTCAAAAGAAGGTCAATCTCCAAGGTCAAGGTCACAAGGTCAAAATTTTTGGTATCCATGGAAAGGTCTTGTCACAAGGAATGCACATGTGAAATATGAAAGCCCAATCTGTATTGGTTTAAAAGTTATAAGCAAGGTTAAAGTTTTTGTGCACGCGCACGCAGACGCAGACGCAGACGCCGACGCCGGGGGTATGACAATAGCTCTCCGGACATTCGTCCCGGCGAGCTAATAAAAATACTAACAAATAGCTTTTTGAGGTTTTATCAATTTACTTAGTATCACAATACGTATCGTATCGGATGTCATGTATCGTGATACGTATCGGATCGGCTGGGTTCAGTATCGTCCCAACCCTAATTACAAGAAGCAAAATCGTCAGATTTTACAAAATCAAACTTACTCTATTGAGGACTTTACAACAACAATAACATGCAGGGGGGTGAGAATTATTTAACCTCGGGAATAAGTTCAGCTGCCAAGATATGCCATCGCTCAAATTTATGATCGGGATTTTTTAAAGTGTCGAACCAGTGCTTCAGTCTCTCTCCTTTAGCATTGATACCGAGTTGTACACCACCTGCAATGGGAAAGTATTATCGTGATGTTTAACCTACATCTTAATAAGTTCAACATTTTGAGAATCACATTTGACCTGTAACTTCATTTATTTATTTAAATCTGCATGTTTATTTCACACTTCACACTTACACAGCCAATTGTGCCTCACATGAACTTCATATGAAATTCATATGAAATTTACGTAAAAGTTCACATGAAATTTAATCAACTTCGTGCTTTACATATTTTGTTTCCATTCCCTACTGCCAATACACACCGATAAAGTGCAAAAGCTGAAAAACAATCCTTACATTTACATTTTACGTGTTAATTAGTTATTTCTGCCAATTTTTCATCCATTTTCTTTACATTTGAAATATTATTGCGGAGGGTGAACGCCACTTGACGTAAGAGCAAACGAACGTTCGACGTTTTTCGCTTGATTCGAAGTAGTACCTTCTGTATGGAAACATTGTTGACAAATGAGAAACTGAATTTTGTCCTTTGGCTGTATTTTGAACATTTCAACTAAAACTGAAGAAAATTGAATCGTGAAAATTCGTGACTTTTGTTCCGCATAATTCAGACAAAGCGGAGAGTTAAACTGGAGAAATTTCACAGAACTGAAGGGAAACCTTTTGAAAACTCACTTTAACACACTGTTAAACTGCTTAGACATATGAAATCAATCGGTATTATTGTATACAAACTTCTGTAAATACCCTATTTCATCTGGAAATAATTAGAATAATGCAAAAGTCCGAGTACAGCCGTCGAAAACGCGAAAACTTTCGGTATTTTCATAACTTACCTCAACATCATGGCTAAAGATTCGCTGATACACGAAGTATTTCTGATATTATGAATCCATAAGAAGCAAAGATAATTTCACTGTTGATAAATGACACAAGTGAATCAAATCCTCATCCTAAATACTGAATATTTGATCCACTTATGCCTGAATATTTGCTCATCCAAACACGGCATCTTTCTGCAGACAGCAATGCAGTTCGTCCTTGAACTTCGTCTACTGACGCGTGATCGACTTACTACGTCACACGTCTTGGATGTGTACAAGTGGGTGACCTAGATTTTGACACATTTAATCACTGGGGGTAGACGGCGTCGTTTGATAATGGATACATGTTTTGAATCTGTGTTAAAGCAATAAATAAAATGGGCATTTTATCATAAATTAATCCGCATAAGTTCTAAAGTCACGTGATAGGCTCTTGCGTTTATCGAGAAATAAAGCAACAGTTGGTTTGGTACCTTTATATAAGGGAAACTCAGTAGGAATGTAAATTTAATATGTGTAATAAGCACGAACATGAAATTCACATGAAAATTTTCACATGAAATTCATGTGAAGTTTCTGACATTAATTGCATGTAAAGTCAATTTTTCATGAATGTCAAAGAAAAATTCATGTCAAATTCATGTGAAGTAAATTTATGAGAAATTCATGTGAATTTTTTCACATGAATTTTATGTAAATTTATATGAAATTCACATGACTTTTCATGTGAAATTTACATGATGCTCATTTCATATGAATTTCATGTGAGGCACAATTGGCTGTGTACCCTATAAGTAACATGATTTGTTCCTGTCAATTTTTTTTTTTTTGATATACAGAGTTACTCTCATTTGGAATGGTAACTAACGCAAATGAGAAGACTTAATGAAATTACTATAGAGGAGTTATATTTGAAGAAATTGTTTTACCTCAATTTTAGGCTTGTTTAAATAATTTGATGACTTTCATTTTGGGGCAGTTTAATTATGTCATAATATCCAAAGCATGTTTTCCCTTTAATTTTTCACTGGCTGGTTTCAAAAATATTTGATGACGCCAAAATTAGTTTATATTAGATAAAGTCCCAAATGAGAAGTAACTTGAAAAGATAGAAAACTTCTACTCAAAGTAGGTGTGTAAATTTGAAAGGTTAAGACCCGAAGGCTGAACTCTTTACTTACATGTATTCACACCTATGCTGGGTAGGAAGTTTATTAAGGCACTTAGATTTGACCTTGACATGTTACCTTGAATATCTTTTCTTTTTTTTTTTAAACCATAGACATGTAAAAAATACATGGACAAGGATATTTTCTTTAAGTCTATACATACACAGAAAATAGAATATATCTGTCTATGGTCCTAACGAGGATCGAACAAGCAACCTTTCGATCACTGGCCCGATGCCTTTACAACTAGACCACAACGCCGACAAGGCTTGACCTTGAATATCATAAAATTTATTCATTTGTCCTAAGTTTGAAAACAGTTGAATCAAGAGGTTCAATTAATTTCTATCCCAAAAGAAGGATATGATGTAGGACAGATGATGCCATATAGAAGAATATACATGTTTATTTGTAGCACTTACCTACAAAATCATTAGACTTTCCTATATCTCTGTCCCATACTGTAATCTCTAGGGTTTTCTTGGCCAGTTCATTATGCTTGATTTCATATATGAATTCCTGGAAATAGAAAATTCAAATCAAAAATCATTATGATTAATATTTTTTTTTTTCATTATAATTCCCCCCCCCCCTTCATTTCTTTGAAAGATCATCATGAATATTCTGATGGCTTATGGCCCTTTTTTGAAATCAAAGCAAAATTATCACAGAAAAGACATGAAACTTATGGTAATTAGCTTTGTTTTATCGAATGATATAATTGTAGTAAGGAACAGACAGCAATATCATGTAAGTATTAAGTTTGTACAAAATTTAACACACTCAAAACAGGTCCTTTGTATCTATACCGAGTCTCATCAAAGTGAATCAATTTAAAATTAAATCAAATGTTTTTCAGAAAAAAACAGATGTCTCCCCCTTCCTCTAAGTTACTTTGACCTTGGGCCAAGATGATGTGAAACCTTTGAGTCATGGGCAACATCATACTAAAACATGAAAGTGATTCATTGTATTGTTTGAGGTGAAGCCCAAACATGATTAGCATATACAGTTTCATTATAAGCATATTTAGTGAAATTGACTTTGGTCACATGACCTTGGATACAGGTGATCTGAAAAATACATTGTATGGGTCATGAGCAACAAAAAACTGAATTAGTGATTGGATACACGATTCAAAATATAAAGCCTAAACATGATAAGCATAACAATCTCAGCCTGGACATGATTAGCATATACAATTTCATTACCAAAGTAAGAAGTGACCTTAATCATGTGACCTTGGGACAATGTGATAAGAAACCTTTAGTCCTGAGAAACAATGATTAAAATATGAAAACAATTGTAAGAAGGGTTCAGGAGATATAGCCCAGACAAGATTAGTACGTACAATTTCATTAAAAAGAACTAAATGATCTTGACCTTGGGCACATGACCTTGGGTCAAGATGATAAGAAACCTTCCAATCCTGAGCAACAGCATTCTAAAGTATCAGAGTGATCCAGTATACGATTCCACAGATATAGCCCAGACTCAATAGTATTTACAATTTCATTAAAAAATGTAATATTTGACCTTGACCTTAGTAATATGACCTTGGATCAAGGTGGTGTGAAACCTTTGGGTAATCAGCACCATCATACTAAAATATTAAATGATCCAATCACAGTTCAAAAGATTAAGACTGGACATAATACACATAACAAATACATTTTCGTTTGAAATACATGTATACTAACTGACCTTGACCTTGGTCACATGATCTTGAGTCAACGTGATGTGAAACCTTCGGGTCATAAGCAACAACACAATAAAATATGAAAGCGATTGTGCAAATGGTTCAAGAGATATAGCCCAAACAGGAATGCATGTTCAATTTCATTAAAATTGTACTACATGACCTTGAACTTGGTCACATGACCTTGGGCCAAGGTGATGCGAAACCTTCGGGTCATAAGCAACAACATACTAAAATATGAAAGTGATCCGGCAAACGTTTCAAGAAATCTAGCCCGGACAGGAATGTATGCATAATTTCATTAAAAATGCACTAAGTGACCTTGACCTTTGTCATATGACCTTGGGTCAAGATGATGTGAAATCTTTGGGTCATAAGCAACAACATACTAAAATATGAAAGTGATCCAGCAAAGGGTTCAAGAGATCTAGCCCGGACAGTAATGTATGCATAATTTCATTAAAAATGCACTAAGTGACCTCGACCTTGGTCACATGACCTTGGGTCAAGGTGATGTGAAACCTTCGGGTCATAAGCAACAACATACTAAAATATGAAAGTGATCCTGCAAATGGTTCAAGAGATATAGCCCGGACAGGAATGTATGCATAATTCCTTTAAAATGCACCGAGAGACCTTGACCTTGGTCACATGACCTTGGGTCAAGGTGATGTGAAACCTACAGGTCATAAGCAACAACATACTAAAATATGAAAGTTATCCGGCAAACGGTTCAAGAGATATAGCCTGGACAGGAATGTATGCATAATTTCATTAAAAATGCGTTAAGTGACCTTGACCTTGGTCACATGACCTTGGGTCAAGGTGATGTGAAACCTTCGGTCATAAGCAACAATATATTAAATATGAAAGTGATCCTGCAAACGGTTCAAGAGATATAGCCCGGACAGGAATGTTTGCGTAATTCCTTAAAAATGCACCGAGTGACCTTGACCTTGGTCACATGACCTTGGGTCAAGGTGATGTGAAACCTTCCGGTCATAAGCAACAACATACTTAAATATGAAAGTGATCTGGCAAACGGTTCAAGAGATCTAGCCCGGACAGGAATGTATGCATAATTTCATTAAAAATGCACTAAGTAACCTTGACCTTGGTCACATGACCTTGGGTCAAGGTGATGTGAAACCTTCGGGTCATAAGCAACAACATACTAAAATATGAAAGTGATCCGGCAAACGGTTCAAGAGATACAGCCTGGACAGGAATGTATGCATAATTTCATTAAAAATGCACTAAGTGACCTTGACCTTGGTCACATGACCTTGGATCAAGTTGATGTGAAACCTTCGGGTCATAAGCAACAACATACTAAAATATGAAAGTGATCGGTCAAACGGTTCAGGAGATATAGCCCGGACATGATGTGTGACAGACGGACAGTCAGACAGACAGACAGACAGACAGACGGACGACCAAGGCAAAACCAATATGTCTCCTCCCCGTTGGGGGGGAGACATAATTCAATTCGTAAGCTCTAGTAAGCTATGAATGTGACATTGGGCTAGACTTGTCAAAAATTGAATGTATGCAATGAATGCATAAATGCAAATAGGCAAATTTAGGGTGGCGAGGCATAAATCTTGTAATATATACATGTAGTATCAAACCTCGTTGTATTCTGGATTCAGAGTTTTCTTCTTGACTGCTGTTTTGAATTTAGATTTTTTGTCTCTATCTGGCTTCAGATATCTGTAAAACAACCATCAAATCTATTATCATCAACTTCTAAACACTTACATGTAATAGCGCTACAAGAACTCCAAGTTATTAGTTTCATCCTTAAAGATTGAGACATGTAATTGACCCTTCTGATTGCGGGAAAATAATGCAAAATTTCGTGACGTCACAATGCTTTTACCATGTGTTTACCTCGGACAAAAAGTGTCAAAAAGTGATATCACTCTTGTGGTGACATTAAAACTACGTGCAGTTTTACATAGGGATCTGAGTATCCATTCGAATCGCAGACAGCAAGGTTGGAACAGTGTATTACATTGACCAGTCAGTTTATGTAATCATTAATTCTGGAAAATCATTCCAAGGAATGCATGTGTAGCATGCAAAACAAAGCGACACTCAGGAATCATTTTTACAAGGTTTGACAGACAGACGGCACAAAAACATGAAAAAGTGACAAGACGTACAGACAACAAGACGTATGGATAGATCTTAAACAGAGAGATCCCATTATTATATCGCTCTTGTATTGTAGGTAAAATAACAAATCTACTTACAGTTTAACGTAGGGATCGGAGTAGCCGTTAGAGTCGCAGGCGGCCAGATTGGCACAGCGTATTATATTGACCAGAAGGGCTTGTTTTGAGGTAGAGTATCTAAGTCCTAACAGAAGCTTTCCTCTGTCGTTGGATAATAGGTCATCATCCTTTTCAGTCTAAAAATAAAAACTTCATTACTTCAAAAGTTACTGTACTTGGTCTTATTAAGTCTTTGCGGAATACAGAGTTATTTCCCATTTGAGACGGTATCTGATGTAAAACCAGTGTGACGTCATGAAAATGGCATGGTAACGTCGATTTTATACCGTCATTTCCCAGAGTTTTAGGACTGTTTCTATAGAATTTGATGACGTCATAATCAGTCTACGTCAGATGCCTCTCAAACGGGAAGTAACTCTGGTTTTTGAAAATACAGAATAGAAAGATGCATGCACTGACTCAGAGAGGCACATCAAATCAATCTAGTACATACCTTTATAGATTCTTGCATAAATCAGCGCATTTGATACGCATGAAAACGTTTTAACAAATTTTTACTGAGCTGATAAGGAACTTACTGGGAGTTGCTTTTCTAAGAACACGTTGAAATGTTTGGTTTGATGAGCTTTCAGCCGTTTGAGTGGCACCCTGGTTTCTCCGATAAAATCATATCCGAAGGCATCTTCATCTAAAACAGCTAACCTAGAGTAGGAATGAAACTTGATATCAGTAAATTTCATTGCAAAATTTTAGACTGTACACAGTGGTCATGTTTACACCAGAAATTTCAAAAAGTTGTCAAGATATTTCATGCCAGTACAAGAATGATAGAAAAAGATAAAAGGGTGTGGAGCAGTAATTTATAAATGAATGAAATAAATTCCTTAAACATGTTAAATGCACAACCAATGCTATTGGGCAATATGAATCGCAAAATGGAATGTGTTGCATTTTTTTTTTTTTTTTAAACACCACAGACATGTAAACAACACAGAAAAGGACATTTTTAGGATATAACACAGAACATATAGCAGTACATGTCAGCTGACTCCTGGTCCCAGTGAGGCTCGAACCAGCAACCTTTCGGTCACTGGCCCGACGCCTTTACCACTAGACCACGGCGCCGACAATGTGTTGCATTTTAATAAGAAAACATCATTTATACGTCATCATTTAAGAATGAAATCGACAATTTTGATGCATATATTAGAATAAATGTCTTCTTTCGTTGTTTTGTTACGGATATGCTACACACACCAAGAGCATTTGACTTAATACTGTATGTAATGGCCTAATGCCCATTACATGTTTGATATTAATGCACTTGCCTTGTGTTGCATACCCGTATTAAAACACAAAATTAAGACAAGTTACTGATTCTATAATAAGTGAGTTTTACTAATTGTTCAATATTCATAACTTCCTTGACAATGATAAATATTTTTCATAAATACAAAATTTTATATGTCGATTTGATTTGATTTCAATCTAACGATATACTTCTATAATGCTAAGATAAAGGCAGTATTACCTAAGAGTTTTTCTGAGCATGTCATCCTCTGTGATACCATAGTATGTTAAGGTTTCATTCCAGTCTGGATTCAAGGTTTTATGAATGGTTTTCGTTCTCAGTTTATTGGACTGAATAGCAAAAAGGAAAGATTATATACTATTAGTTACTTTATCATATACTCTAATTTACGTTACCGTTTACAAGCTTTCCCATTGGCCAAAACGCGGTCTTGTGCAATGCGATTAATCGTCGTATTGAACCGGTCATATTGACGCGTTTCCGGTTTTGTGTATTAGAGGAAAAAGGTAGTTGACAGCAAACTGTGTGTTTCTGACATGACTGAGTATGGTATTTGGCAGCATTTTTTAATGAAAAAAAAAATAATAAAAGATGAAGTGTAAAACATTTTACTAGAATACAAAATGTTTATCTGAAAAAAAATAATGTAAAAGTGAGCAGCGTTAGGGAAGCAAAACATTATGGTTACTCTTTTCTCTTCCAGTTTTCATGTATATGATAAAACAATTATAGCACAGATGATTCGGTCAATATGATGATTTATGGAGTGATAAAACCAATATCAACCTCGGCCTTCGCCCTCGGTCGATATTGTTTTTATCACTCCATAAATCATCATATCAACCTCATCACTGTGCAATAATTGTATAGTATCAAATTTACACAAACTCTGATTACTCTTGCTTTAAAATATACAATAATCCTTTAAAATTACAAAATATCAATTTT
This sequence comes from Pinctada fucata, assembly GCA_028142955.1. NCBI lineage: Eukaryota > Metazoa > Mollusca > Bivalvia > Pterioida > Pteriidae > Pinctada > Pinctada fucata. Next base: position 48,342,313 of record AP027106.1, read on the forward strand.
TCTATTGAATGTATGAAATGTAAGCTTAACACATGCTTAAGCAATATAAATAAAATGCTTTCAATTGGAAACCTCATGCAAACATAGGGTAATCAAAGATTACTTAGCTCGCCTATACAGGTTTTTGTCAGAAACCAGGTTACAGTTTTTGAAAAGTAAGTCAAAGTCCAAGGTCAAGGTCACTAGGTCAAAGGTCATGGTCTCAAATGAAAGGTCTCGTCACAAGGTATCTACATGTGAAATATCAAAGCCCTACCCCTTACATTTCAAGAGATATAGCCCAGTTTAAAGTTTTGTCTACGGACGACGACAACGACGCCGAGGGTATTGCATTAGCTCTCCGGACTTTTTCGTCCCGGTGAGAAAACTTTTAATGTACATAACATTTTATATCTAAGGCCCAAATGGGTCTATTTAGCTAGCCTGAGGATGTGTAGATTGTGTAATTGATAATCATATATTTTCAGAAAACTTCAAAACTTCATGTATTCCTTTGTTTCAGCTTTTTTTATCATTATGGATTGCAATTTACAAAAGAAACATTAAATAATTTATTTGATAAAATCATTATTTTAACGGGATATCACACGCGTTTCAGTAGCCTCCCTTAGACGAGAATATTTAAGAAATCTCCATGCTGAAGATTTCCGATTTTTGTAACTTAAAATATATGTCTTGATGTCCTGGCTTTGTAATAATCACTCAATCGGCAAGGCGGTCTATTAGCTCACAGGTAGAACTCTTGCCCACCATGCGGGAAGACTGTGGTTCGAGCCTGAGCGCAGGCATATAATAAGCAGATTGTTATTCATATGTAAAAACAAATTTATTTTTCTTCTTCTTTGCAAAGTAATGGTAAGCCTAGAGTAACCAACAATAGTCACATATTTGCTGAAACTGAACTTATTTGAATTCTTTGTCCAGACTTTTTTACCTACATACATATGTCTTATCTATTCAGAAATAAGTCAGGTGTCAGTAAAGTGTTTGAATGTAGAGAAACTTGTAATATAGTTACCCATATGGTAATATATCATTACACATGTGCACATACTGTCGTGTTATCACACAAAATCTGCTCTATTTATTTACATATTGAAATCTTTGTGAGTGAAGGAACACTGCTGTGATATTTCAAAAAGTTGGTTATATGAATTCGGATGCTTTTGTCTTTGGTCACATAGTAAAGAAAGATAACTCAAATTGCACTTTTAATTTTTTACATGATAATTTACACATTCAGTCAGATTTTGCAACATATGACCTGGTCATTGAATGATTTCTTTCTATAAGAATTTGCACAATATGATGAGGGAATCACATGTGAAGTTTCATTTGAAAATCTTGGGCTGAAAAAAAAAATATAGCCAAGAAATGAGCATTTCCATTACAATCAATGGATGGCTAAAAAGTCTGATCAGTTTCAAAATCTCAAAATTGGATGGTGACCTCCTAATATTGTCCCTTACATCTGAATTACATTACGAAATAAGAATTATGCTTTTTTCTGAAAATAAGTGTTGTATAACATGGAACGTGTGATATCACCTTAACAATTTTTTACATGCACCTCCCTCTTATAAAGAGGAGATAACTCATTAATCTTAAAATAAAGTTTTAAATGTTTTTTACCATATTCAAAGACATTTGACTACTGTTATGCCCTAACTATAAAGTACGGTAAATTTGGGGTATTCAATTCTGTACCACTCCACACAAAACTCTACCATGACAAAAACTTCTCGCTTTGTCGCACTCTATCATGCTCTATCACAGTTCCACACCCTTATCAAACTAGTTCTCTCTAGATCCTTATGACTCGTTGACGCCACGCTCTTGCACGTTGTCCGTGATTCAAACGAAATGTAGACATCGTGGGGATATTCGTTAAGTGTATACCAAGCATAAATCTAAACAGTATGTCAATTATCTACCTTACTAGCTCCAGGCAGCAGGTGTAACTTTACATAGGGATCTGACAAACCATTGGAGTCCATGGCCTTTAGTGACTGAAATAACAAGAACTTCCATTAGACCTTTGATACTTTTTTGTCAAAATATTTTAAGACCTCCATTACTGAAGAGGAAATTAAGACATGATCAGATTAAGAAAATGGAACATTGAAATTTGGATCCATGCCTTAAACATTTCTGGTTTATGTTCATAATTAAGGTAGATAAAAAATTTCTACAATTCACATCTCCAAATTCCCTGCAGCTTTCTAGATTTTTCTTTTTTTAACAAATATTGGTTAATGGAACAAAATGAAGATGATCATCTTTCGCTGACCTTGAAATCTATGACTTTGAAATTCACTATGATCTTACAAGATACATACCCTTGCCCTGACTACTGTACAGTGAAGTGCGTTGTTGACAGAGTCATATAAGATGGAAAATTCTAAAGCCCCTAGGGAGGCTAAAATAACAGATGAAAACAATATCCTTAATATATCAATTAATATACATCAAGTAACTGCATGCAGTATACTTAAATTTCTATATAAGTATATAAATTAAATCTTAAATTAACTATCTGGGGATTGAACTGAATTTTTTTGCTTTAATTAGCTACCCCTAAAATACACACAGAGCAATATTTGTATTTTGTATTTCATTTTAAATTAACCATGTTAACATTTGATTAAATTGATTGACATTATACCAAAAAAGTTAATTACTTACATGGGTGTGAGAAATCTAATGAAAATTTTGTATTTTCAGTAAACAACTTAAGTCTGAATTATAAAAATTATTGGACTTCTAATGCAGTGAAACAGAATACAGGTATTCCAATTAAACAAAATGTTTTTCATAAAAAAACAGATGTCTCCCCCCTCCCTCTAAGTTACTTTGACCTTAGGCCAAAATGCAAAATGATGTGAAACCTTTGAGTCATGGGCAACATCATACTAAAACATGAAAGTGATTCATTACATTGTTTGAGGTAAAGGCCAAACATGATTGGCATATACAATTTCATTATAAGCATATTTAAAGAAATTGACTTTGGTCACATGACCTTGGATATAGGTGATCTGAAACCTACACTCACTGACGAGGGTTAAGTACCCGAAACATGCATGTCTGGTCCATGCCACAAACTTATCTGCTTTTAAATGATGCTACTGAATTTGAAGACATTTAACATTGTATGGATCATGAGCAACAAAAAACTGAATTAGTGATTGGATACACGGTTCAAAATATAAAGCCTAAACATTATTAGCATAGACAATTTCAGCCTGGACATGCTTAGCATATACAATTCCATTACCAAAGTAAGAAGCTACCTTAACCTTGTGACGTTGGGACAATGTGATAAGAAACATTTAGTCCTTAGAAACAACATACTAAACTATGAAAACAATTGTAAGAAGGGTTCAGGAGATATAGCCCAGACAGTACTAGTATGTACCATTTCATTAAAAAGAACTAAATGATCTTGACCTTGGGCACATGACCTTGGGTCAAGGTGATAAGAAACCCACCAATCCTGAGCAACAGCATACTATAGTATAAGAGTGATCCAGTATACGATTCCACAGATACAGCACAGACTCAATAGCATTTACAATTTCATTAAAAAATGTAATACTTGACCTTAGTCATATGACCTTTGATCAAGGAGGTGTGAAACCTTTGGGTCATCAGCACCATCATACTAAAATATGACGTGATCCGATCACGGTTCAAAAGATTAAGCCTGGCCATAATACATGTAACAAATATAATTTCATTTAAAATATACTAATTGACCTTGACTTTGGTCGCATGACCTTGAGTCAACGTGATGTGAAACCTTTACGTGATAAGCAACAACATACTAAAATATGAAAGTGATCGGGCAAACGGTTCAAGAGATATAGCCCATACAAGAATGTATGCACAATATCATTAAAAATGCACTAAGTGACCTTGACCTTGGTCACATGACCTTGGGTCAAGGTGATGTGAAACCCACAGGTCATAAGCAACAACATACTTAGATATGAAAGTGATCCAGCAAATGGTTCAAGAGGTAAAGCTCGTACAGGAATGTATGCATAATTTCATTAAAAATGCACGTAGTGACCTTGGTCACATGACCTTGGGTCATGGTGGTGTGAAACCTTTCGGTCATAAGCAACAACATACTAAAATATGAAAGTGATCCGGCAAATGGTTCAAGAGATATAGCCCGGACAGGAATGTATGCATAATTTCATTAAAAATGCACTAAGTGACCTTGACCTTGGTCACATGACCTTGGGTCAAGGTGATGTGAAACCTTCGGGTCATAAGCAACAACATACTAAAATATGAAAGTGATCCGGCAAAGGGTTCAAGAGATATAGCCCGGACAGGAATGTATGCATAATTTCATTAAAAATGCACTAAGTGACCTTGACCTTGGTCACATGATCTTGGGTCAAGGTGATGTGAAACCTTCGGGTCATAAGCAACAACATACTAAAATATGAAAGTGATCCGGCAAAGGGTTCAAGAGATATAGCCCGGACAGGAATGTATGCATAATTTCATTAAAAATGCACTAAGTGACCTTGACCTTGGTCACATGACCTTGGGTCAAGGTGATGTGAAACCTTCGGGTCATAAGCAACAACATACTAAAATATGAAAGTGATCCGGCAAAGGGTTCAAGAGATATAGCCCGGACAGGAATGTATGCACAATTTCATTAAAAATGCACTAAGTGACCTTGACCTTGGTCACATGACCTTGGGTCAAGGTGATGTGAAACCTTCGGGTCATAAGCAACAACATACTAAAATATGAAAGTGATCGGGCAAACGGTTCAGGAGATATAGCCCGGACACGATGTGTGACAGACGGACAGACAGACAGACAGACAGACGGACGGACAGACGGACGACGAAGGCAAAACCAATATGTCTCCTCCCCGTTGGGGGGGGAGACATAATTAATGAAAGCTATGTAATGGATGAAAAAAATATTTCTCTTTATTCTAAAATATTTAAAGACTACGTACAAGTATCACTATCGGGGGAGGAGGGTGGACTGTTGTCAAAAGTGTCCTCTCCGTTTACCGTATTACGTCCATATTTGGTGAAAGCATCGTCAATGTCAGCATCAGGAGTTTCCTTAATTTTGATTGGTTCAGGAATTTCCTTGTTCGATCGTGTGGAACCCTGTCGACTAAACTCTGTGGGAAATAAACGACTCATACTGATAAAATAAGGGTATTAAATTTATTACTAGAGATGAAATTCATTTTTAGAAATAGATTTGAAATTCCTAGAACAATCCTGGGATTGTCTACATATCTTACTGTAATAGAATGAAATCAAACGAGATTTTATATTCAAAAATCAAGATTATTAGTAGCAAAAACACAATGATTTTAAGAATAACAAATTTTGAATGATGATATGGCTTATACAGAGTTTGACCTTGAGGGCAGACAGTATATCAGATTCTCTAGATCAAGTCAATTTTTTACGGAAAATCTAACTTGAACATTTAAATTTGAGTCTTTACATCAGTCATTGCCTTGTGAGGTTGTACTGTATATAGTACTCCCTGGTACTTTCTTTTTTTTTTTCTTTTTTATAAAATTTAATGTGAACCTTTTTGCTTATACAAGGATCAATTCAAGGATCTCATCCTGATGCTATTGAACTATGCATTTTGTATTTCCATTCACTGGGACAAAGTTTCGCGGTTCAAGGCTGACCACAAAAGGAGCAAAAATTACATACAAAGTGAATGGATTCTACATACCGTAAAACCACAAATTTCGCAATTTCATGGTAAAAATGGGGTGTCTTTACTTTTTCGTGAGTACAATTTTTCGCAATTCCCAAATTACAAACAAATATGTACATATGACTTCACCAATCCACTTGATCAAATAAGATTCAAATTTGGTATATTTTACAAAATAAACATGATGGCATGCTAATCCTTCCAGAATTTTTCCACATAAACCTCTCTCACGCTTGAAATGTTGTTCACAAAGAATATAACGTTTCACGAAATTTTAAAATCCAAACCAAGAATTACTGCATGACTCAGGCATTGAGTAAATTTACTGCCTCAGCTTTCTCTCCCCAAATGCTTCATTCAATACATAATGTATCGTCTGAAGCTCAAGGCCGGTCACCTCTCTTGGGTCACATTGTCTGAATTTTGGCCAGAATGATATATTACGAAAATTAAGTTCCACTAATGCTGGTACAAGTCCAGCAATATTGAGCTATGAATAACCTTAAGAATGTGTCAATGAATTGTTTCAAAAATCTTGTAAAATTCTATTCAAGTATAATGTATAATGTAACAAAAGAATGCGTGCCATTTCAAACCAAGTATTATGTACAGATCATAGCTTTCGTCGATAAACAAGTCTTAGAAAAGATCATGCATTATGGCTATAAGGAGTTGCTTGCACATTGACTAGACATACTCACGTTAAATTATTTTTTAGTAACGTGTTTGAGCAATAATTCAACAGGCTAGCGTGACTGATTGTGGGTTTCCGACAATGTTCAATAAAGCAAGCCTTTAGGCCAAAAAAGTAATAACTCCTTGGTTTTTTTTTTTCAATTTAATACCAAAGTAATCAAATTGATATATACTTAATGCACGCTATACATAATACAGTTATATGGACAACAAATATCAATTAATGCCTCGTTCACACTGTTGCCCAATAAATTTGTTACACAACAACTTTATTGCGCAATAGATTTGTTCCGCAATAAGCTTTTTTGCGTTCACACAAGCAAATCTAATGCGCAATAAAATTGCAAAAATAAATATAGTACAAGAATCACAAATAATAGGTCTTAAAAATCAATTGTTTCAATAATTTTCAAATTTAGACTAAAAAGATCTCTTTGAGAGAGAAGAAAAACCATAATATTCAACATACAATGTACGTCATTCAATTGTGACTCATTTTCTAAAAGGGACTCGAATGAAAAAAGGCGCTCTTGTACGAAAAAGCCCCAATATCTTAGTAAAACCTTACAGATAATTAATACTGGTGAGTATGCCATTCTCATTCTCTTGCCGTGAAGATGCTCATGTGTCAAATTAATTGCGCAACAGTTTCTCACGTCTCACGGCAAAATTTGTTCCACAATAAAGTTATTGCGCAATAATAAAATCGAAAATTAATTGCGCAATAGATTTCATCGTGTGAAAGCAAAGCAAATTTATTGTGCAACAGATTTACTGTTATTGCGCAATAAACTATCCGTGTGAACAAGGCATAAATATCTCGAGTCGTTAACAATTTACTATATCAACAATACTTGGAAGTTTGTATTCAAAACTTGTCGTCAATGCATTTGCATATAGATAGAAGCAAATAAATTTTTCCCCAATAATTCTATGTAGAATTCCGCGTCATTTTTTCCCAAGATTAAGTTGTATATTACTTAATCCATGCTACCTTATAAGTAGTTGCATGTAAGTATGGTCATGAGATCATGATTATATTGCAGTTAAAGACTCAATAGAGCATTATGTTAAAATAAGACTCGTTTTATATATTAAGACATTAATCCTCAGTCTGTGAAACACTGATTTTGTAAAAGAGAAAATCTCTAACTAAAAAGTAAATAAAATGCTAATTTTTCAGTTTGATAATTCAATCCTCACTGTTGCTTTGTTCAATTTTTTTTCAAATATCGATGAATATCTAGTATATAAATTATGTCAGTATTATAAAGTCACACAAAATTATTTTGCTTAGGACAGACAGACGGACAGACCGACAGACAGACAGAAAGTCAAAAATACTTATATGTACTTTGAGTTTTTAGGGTACATAAAAAATATTCATACATGTATATCATAGTCAATACTCTATATAAATTCAAAATGCTACATGAAAATCAAGTCAAAGTGAGTCTAGAAAAACTGTCTTTGAAATTAAAAAAAACATTTAGGCCAAAAGCAAAATGACTTAATAAATGTAAAGCTAGAATTCTAAACACTATAAGTTTGCATAGAATGCAAAGTGAAATGTAGCTGAAAAGCAGAGCATTCGTATTTCGAAAAAACTTTGAAAGCTAAGAAAGTTCAATTAAGTTTAGCACCTTTCAACATCTTTTGTCTTTAATTCTTGAGTTGATTTGACATGTTCAGGCAGTAAGAAGTATTCATCTTATATTCATACGTTAGTATCTTCAGTTATAAAGTTTCAAATTTTCCAAGTTTTAGAATTAGTTCTATATATTTAAGAAGTATTAAAAACAATAACAATAAATTGTTACCAACTAACAAAAAGCACCTAAGACTAAGTAAATGACTTTTCAAATCAAGTCAAGAATTTATAATATTGCTTGAAGTTGATCTATTCTCTAGGAATTTTCATTAGATTATTGCACACCTAGAAAATACTCAATCTCTCAGGGGTGATCTTTTTTGCAGGGATAAGGAAAAGGGGGGGGGGGGTTTCACACACATCTGTTAACAATATCAACATGCAAAGGGATTCTCATGCAATTTCAACAATCAATACAATCATCAGGTCCTGGGCTTATGTTGTCAACTTGTTGACATATATCATAGTAATTGCAGTATATGTACTCTTAACACATCGGGCGATTGGACTTGTCAGGTTCAATTTAAATGACGTTGTACATCCTTAACTATGTAAGCATAATCACGTCAGATCTTTTTTTTTTTTTTTATTATTGTGTTGACAGTCATAATACGCTCAGTATAAAATCTTTCATCAATTCATTTTATTAATTCAGTAATCACAAACCTGCATGTATACCCTATTAACAAACATGAATAATAATGTACAATTTTTTTTTTCTGAAATGTCCAGTTAATATCTTACTTTCTTCATTTCTTAAAGCATTTCAGAATCATTTGTTGAGATATGAAGTTACCTGGTCCATTATTCTAAAATTATACATTTATCATAACTGAATTTTAGATTCCTTTTTTCAAATAAATCTCATTTGCGTAAAGTAGTCAAGTTTAAATTACTCATTTTTCGGAATTTTAGCGTGAGTGCTAAATGACTTATCCTGCTGTAAAATTGCATAATAGGTAAAGTAAGAAACACAGAGAAATAAACGATAAGGTGAAAGAAACAGCAAAATAATTAAAGTCTGAGCATGCTTGATAAAAGGTATGACAACATGGGGTCAAGAGTCAAGGTCATAAAATGCAGGAGAGGTCATTAACGTGCCAAAACTCTATGACTACCTATGTCCTTTGCCATTTGCCTGTTCTAGACGGAGGTACGATACTATAAATAGATTACGCCACAACAAAAAGACGTGTACAAACCACCATGAAACTGCTGTGTCTAACGTAGAGGTCAATGCAAGGTCAAAGGTCAATATATTGCCACATGGAAATTAGTGAAAGGAATGGCTGACATTAAAAGAAATTAATCAACCATTGAAAGAAAGATTTTAAAACTTTTGAATATTTAAACTTCCTGACAATTTTCGAATTTTTTTTTCATTTTTACTAGTTTCGGTAAAATTATCCAATCATAATTTTCTTTAACTTTTCTCTTTATATAAGAGGGAGCATGGCATTGCATTTAAAGAAAACTCAAGTTGATCCATATAATTATTTTACCATATAGTTGATAGGAAAATTAATATGATAGAATTTTTTTTTACAACTTTCTCTATTCTATTACTACAAAATCAACAGATACATGTACTATAAAAACTCAGAAAACTGAGGTTGAAAATGCCTTGATAATCAACTACAGTAATTCTTGTTTCAATTAAAACTCAAAACAGAATATAACTGAATGTTCAAAATCACAACAAAAACACCGTTTGTAGGTAAGAAGGTAAGAAGGTCAAGCATGGTTTCCATGGCAACGTGGCATAACGTCACAAACTGACACATTAGCAGCTGTAAATCGTTCAGGAGAGACGAGCACACAAAACAAGGTATCCCGCAGGCACATAGGACGAAGCATTTGATTGGTCAGTGATAACGGTAACGAGAACTCTCTCGGATGTTCTGATTGGACGATGAGGAATGATGACGATAGGAAGAGGTGTACCCTGGGAAAGCAAAGAAATGAAAACACTATGACCGTCACCGTGGGTATTAGTATATCAAGTACTAGTAGTAGGTACATTATATGGCTAGAAGTAATATGTTATTAAAGAAACTACTCAATATTAAAAGAATTTTGAATATGTCCATTATTTCAATTCCGTCTTTTCGATTTGACAGGCCTACATTCAATTTGTGCAGGTATCTGACATAAAAGCATTGTGACGTCATTAAACTCCTTTGAAAACATCATATATGTAACCCTGTTTCCCTGAATTTCATGCTGGTTTCCATAGAATTTGATGACGTCATGATGCCTTGATGTCAGATACCTGCACAAATGGGAAGTAACTCTGTACTTTGAAAAGACTGCATTATTATCACCAGAAAACCAAATGCCAGTCAAAACTAACGTGCATCCGATTAGCTTTTGTATCATTTTTGTTTTATTGTAAATTTTTATAAATATATTATTATTTTATTGGAAATGCAAGCTGTACATTTCTCTGAAAGACATTAAAATAATGTGCTGAGGTTATATTTTGTCACTCCAGAGTTATTTCCCTTTCGTTATAATCTCTCGTCAAAATTTAATCCATTGTGACTTATCAGTCAGATCTAATAAATGTATGTCATCTGCATAGAAGTTTTCTCTTCTGAATTTTACACTAGCGTCCTGGGGAATCCATTTCATGCCATCAAATCTTATACATGTAAATTAATTTATTATTGATAACATCACAGAAATAAGAACTCTGAAGATCCAAAGGCCCGACACAGCTCAGGCCAAATTGGCTGTTGAGAAATTCACAAATTACATTTAAAAAAAAAAAAAAAAATTACATTTTTCTTGTGCCAATAAGCCAAATTTAAAACTTGATAGTCTAAATCTTAAAAAGCTATGGTTTTCTGATGATGAATTTTGCATCCATTATTACTATAGCTACAAATGTGAGAAAACACTAAAGCACTATTACACTGTCACTTTACGAATACATGTACACGACTGAACATTTAAATGCAGTACTGCACACATCTAGTAATTTAAATAACAGTGAAAACTAGTTTCTTTTTGTCTTTCTTCCGTGCATTGTACATTACAATTAGTTGGGTTTTTTACTGTTTAAGATGCTCAACACTAATTAGAAGCTGAAAATGAGAATCGCAGGTTCTTTCTCTAAACAAGAAGTAGTTTAGATGTAAAGCAGCCAGTCAGACTGAAATTTCTATAATACATGTACTGTCAGTCACCAACCGACTTATCGGAACAGACTTTTTGTGTTTGTCAAAAACAGTCCTACACTTTCAAATGGCCAAAAACTTTTTTTTTCTACATTAAATTTGGGCCTTCTCATTTAGAGCATGAATTGATATAATGGCAGTTTAAACCTTTAAAAAGTGATAGCGAAAGTAAATCTAAAAGAGTCTTGCCACGCCATGAGCAACTTGGTGTACGTAGTAGAGCACAGACCTACACATATTTAAATAGGTTTTTCCTTTTTCTAAATTCCTGGATTAACTTTTAAAAGATTAGTCAAGGGCCTCATAAAAGAAATAAGGGTGTAAAATATAAACTCTTAACTTCCAAATCCAAAAAAAAAAACAAAAAAAAAACCCACCAATTTCTCAAAATATACAAAATAAATAACTTTTAATAAGGATCATTACCCATAAAAAAAAACTTCTATGAAAACTGACTTGGTCAATGATGGAGACTTTCCAAACACTAGATACACTGTACTAGTAACCAGAGCAAAGATAACACTAGATTTTAGTAATCAGTGCAAAGATAACACTAGATTTTAGTAATCACTAGATTTTAGTAACCAGACTGCAAAAATAACACTAGATTTTAGAAACCATCGCGAAGATAACACTAATTCTACGCTAAACTAACCTGTGGCACTTTCACTGTCTGAATCGTCGTGGAATTCATCTCCTCTGCTGCTCTCAGTAGCACTTATATGCCCTCCATGATAATTACTACTCGTTATGCTTGAGCGACTCTCCTTGGTCACATGACCACCGTAGTACTGCCCACTGGTGGAGCTAGTTATGCTAATGTTGTCACTCTCTGGTACACAAAGAAGAAATATTTAAATTACCTGTAGATTTCCCATGTTAAGTGCCCAATAGGCAATCAGAATTATATTCTAATAATTGTGGATGCCTATTGTGATGTCACACTCAAGTTTTGAATGTATTGAGAATTTACCAAGGTAAAGATATTATTTTAATTTTGCTACATGTGATCTATAAGCAATAATTGTGCAAGTGTCTGGGGTTTAGAATGAATGTGATATACATGTAAGTAATGAAAGTGTACCAAGTCTTACTTTTGGTGTTCAAGGGTCTGAGAATCACAAAATTTGCACATGATCAAAATTTGCACATAACCAAATTTATACACCTGTCCAATGAAAACCAAAAGTAAGACAGCTGTTTCTTTAAAAGTCAAACAAAATTCAGCGTAAAAATGGAAATTTCAAGAAAGCAAAAACTTTAATTGACTTTTCCCTCAAGCTGTTTTTTTTTCATCATTTTTTGTTCATTGATTTTTAGGCAAAAGAGCAAATGTCATACAAACATGAAGTACTAGTATTAGATGCAGTTTTACCTGAATCTCCTTGTCTGCCGATTCTATGTTTACCCATACTGCATATCTCATCGTCAGAACTCTCCGATGATTCCTGCTCATTGCTATCAGCTGGTAAAACAAAGGAGTATAGTATTACTTATGTATACAGTCAGGGCATTCTCTCCACTTTGAGGGATTCTGTAACTCCCCAAAGATAGACTTCACAAAATTTTACTAGGCAAAGGGAAATTATCTACTACTTTCAAATTGGTAGGAGCAAAAAGCATTTTTGGTTACTAAATTCTAATTAAAAGGGTTACTACTATAGTAAAGTAATTCAAGTATTTGATTTTCTTGCTCCGAAATTGATTAATCTTGAATAAATTGACTTACATATGCTTTAATGTGTTCAATTTTACTGTTTCATTTTTAGCAAAGTAACTCTTGAGTAAATTGAAAATTGGGATTGAAAGAAGTAGGTGTGGTAACTTGCCATATCGGCCCTATTTTCAAAATTGTTCATATATCCATAATATTCTAGTTTTTAAAATGTCAAATGTACATGTTTTGCTGAATCCATATCAGGAAAGCTTATTTTGATTTCACAGTCCTATACTGAATAATATGTCGCTAAAAATGTCTAAAAACGTTGAAATCATTGAAAATATCAATAAATGAGCAAAATTTCGATGGAAATTTATGAAATTAAGTATCGATCCAGGCCTTGCCCATGATAATTCTTGTACCAATCGATGGATTTCTGATCAGTCTTTTAATTTGCATAAAAAATATCTTGGGCGAGGCCTGGATCATAGACGAATTTTGAAGATTTGTATGTAAAATACGAAGATTTTCCTTTGTTTTGCATCATTCAGGGCAAATGATGTCAGAACATGACGTCATACATCACGCATGTGATGTTACGAGGGCTCAAAAATATGACGCGGTATTTTGTCAAACATTCAAAAAATTATAATTAATAGTTCTTTTATCAAAAGCATTTTTCGTCGAAATTATAGGGCCAATTTAAGGGGTTAGCACACCTGGTCCTTTGACCCCATTTCTTTGATGATTGAGTGTCCTGATACTATCTATGAGATCAGGTATTTCATAAAATCTATATCATTCAAAAACTTTGATTCTAAAATGAAACATTCTCTTCCAATGACCTTGACCTTAAGGCATCAAAATATAGACTTACCAATACTTCCCCTTCCTGATCCCCAAGTACCTTGGTACGGCCTTGCTGCCACAGGTCGACCTCTCTGTGAACCTCTAGAGTAACCTTGACCTTTTTGATCTGTGAACTTTACATGGTCAGATTTCTTTTCTGGTAAAACATATTTGGGAATGCCTTTGAAAAACCAAGCACCAGATCTCTTCCAAACCTGCGATAAAGAGATGGTATAAGCACGATAAGATACACTGTCAGGATTTTACATGGTTTGTATTAAACTCGGCCATTTGTACAACTTTTCTATAACTTCTAGTAGACTTGTTTTTTGTGACCTCAAAGTAGGAAGGATTGGGGTCCTACCTGAAAGAAAAATGCTGCAATTTCTGCTAAAACATGCTCTTTCTTTATTATTGATAGAAACACTAATACAGTCAAAACTGTGATAGACGGTCGCTATAGGTAAACACCAAACATGGCTGCTTAAGACAGGTGGCCTCTAATACCAGGTTGGCCATATAGGGATCCATAGCTGATTATACTATCCAAGGTACAACAAAGTTTGATTTCCAATCTCTTATTGATTAAATACCGCGATATGTTTATGATTATGCATATTTGTGTAATAAATCAATCAAAATTAATATTTCTACAAGTAAATATCCATTATTCAAACACACAATTTACTTTTTCTGCTAAAAATGACCGTTGAAAACAGTCTAGAGAGGAATTTCAGTCAGAATTTTGTAGGCCGCTGGCCGTGTTACTAGAGTGGCCATTGAATTGGGTACATTTTTATAGTTGGGGGGAGCAAAAAGTGACCGTTGACAAGGAGTGACATTGACAGAGAGTGACCTAGAAAATGAGTGACCGCAAGGGCAGGTTCGACTGTACATCAGTTTGAAATCAATGTCTATAGTAGTGTGTCTTCATCAATAAAAGGTCCTTTTCACACAATGACATGAATTCATACATTCAATTTACATATTCAATTTTAATTGCAATAGTTTGCACTTGAAGAGAAATAGAAATAGAAAAGAAAATCTAAATAAGATAAAAGAGTCTCTTCATTGCACTATCACTGTTCCTGAAAGTTTCTGTAAGATGGCTGCAGGGGTACTTTAATTTCCATATACAGTCCAATACAAAATAGGCCACTAGCCGAAATTCATAATGGCTGACAAAATGACGAAAAAAGTCAGAGGCAGGCAATTTTTCCGCGCTTTTTCATTGTAACATCTCAATGAAATTGTCATAATGTAAAACAAAACAAAACATAGTGTAATCAAAGATTACAAAGCTCACCTCATGGCAGCATTCTATCATGGCAGGAGTCAAAGAATACACAGTCAAATCTTCCTAACATGTGCACTTAAGCGGAAAATATAGGTCATGACCTACATTTGAACACAGATTCGTGATCTACTGTTAAAGACGCATCATCTGTAAAAGTTTGAACTTCCTAGCACTTATGATAGAGAAATAAAACTTCTTAACATTAATACCCAAATCTTCCTAACATGTGCTGTGCAGAAAATATAGGTCATGACCTACATTAGAACGTAGATTTGTGTTCTACTCTTAAAGACGCGTCATCTGTGCAAGTTTGAACTTCATAGCACTTATAATAGAGAAATAAAACTTCTTAACACTGATACTCAAATCTTCCTAACATGTGCACTCAAGCTGAAAATATAGGTCATGACCTACATTTGAACTCAGATTCATGATCTACTGTTAAAGACGCATCATCTGTTCAAGTTTGAACCTCCTAGCACTTATAATAGAGAAATAAAACTTCTTAACATTGATACCCAAATCTTCCTAAAATGTGCACTCAAGCAGAAAATATAGGTCATGACCTACATTTGAAGGTAGATTCATGATCTACTCTTTAAACATCATCTGTGCAAGTTTGAACTTCCTAGCACTTATGACAGAGAAATGAAACTTCTTAACATACTGATGTGGACGCCGATGCGGACGCGCAGACGCTGACGACAGGGTGAAAGCATAAGCTCCCTCTCACTTCGTGAGGTGAGCAAAAAATGCCAAAAGATGTTGATTCAGACATTTTGTGCTTTCTAACAAAATCAGAAAATGGCCTATTGGAAAATATCCCTTATGCGCAAAATAGGTCTAATACATATACACATTATAGGATAAAATGACTACAAAATGACTACAAAATGGCTATACATTAGGCTCATGTCATTAATCATTTTTCTTCATTGAGATGTTCCATTATATAGAGCAGCTGCGATTATACCAATACCATATGGATCTACTAACAAAAGGATTCTTATCTAATGTATTGTCAAAATTGTTATCTATTTATCTATTTTTTTTTTTTTTCTTTTACTTGCAAAGAAATAATCCTTCAGGGAATATTAACTGCACGCTTAGTTGATTCAAATTCACACGACACAACTCTTCATTACCCTAAGGAAAATCCGTGGAACAACGGCAATTTTTCAAGGAGCGAAGTAACATCTTTTCATTAAGCCTTGAAAGTAAATGGAAGAAAAGCGGCAATTTTTCAAGAAGCACGGAAACAACGTTTCATTAAATCTTAATTATCTTTAGGATAAAAACGGGAAAAATGGGCCTCTGTGTCTCATACGTGGCTAATCAATAACAATTACCCGTGCCTAGACAATGCGGCACTATGGACCTGTTATGTAGTAATAACAGGAAATGGATATTCCCTAAAGAACAATTGAAGTATATTGTAAGACGTAGAACGGTGATAAAATATCCAAGATGTTTAAAGAGGAAATTGAATATCAATGGGATGTCCTAATAAACACATCAATTATCTTTTATTGATGGTGGGAAAAAAGGGGCAGACTAAAGATTTTTAAAATACCTCCTTCATGACCTTTACCAATTATAATGGACCCTTCATAGTACAGGATAGAAAGCACTAGATTTCATAACATTATAATGTTTTTACATTGGACAAACAAGCATCGAGCATTGGCCAAATATCAAACGTAGGGTAAACGAAGATTAACTGCGCGCAGTACTAGCAGGTTTTTGTCGAAAATCAAATAATTCTTTGATCCAAAAAGTAATGTAGTGAGGCATCTATGCATGTTATTTTAGTCATATCCATTTGATACATCCAAATTATAAGTAATTGAAAAGTAGGTTAAAGGTCAAGGTCACGAGGTTAAAAGTCATAGTCTCAAATGAAAGGTCTCCATAATAAATCCATGCATGAAATATTGAAGTCCTTTCCCTTATACTTGAAGGGATATAGACCATACTAATTTTGAAAAGTGATCAAAATTCAAGATCACTGGGTTAAAGGTCAAGGTCTCAAATGAAAGGTCTTGTCACAAGGCATCTACATGTGAAATATCAAATCCACTCCCCTTATTGTCCAAGAGATATATTCCAGATTAAAGTTTTTGAAAAAGTAGGTCAATGTCCAAGGTCAAGGTCACTAGGACAAAGGTCAAGGTCTAAAATGAAAGGTTTTGTCATAAGGTATTTACATGTGAATTATTAAAGCCCTACCCCTTAAAGTTCAAGAGATACGGCCCAGGTAAATGTTTTTGAAAAGGATGGCAAAGTCCAAGGTCAAGGTTACTTGGTCAAAGGTCATGGTCTCAAATGAAAGTTCTTGTCAAAATGTATCTACATATGAAATATCAAAGCCCTTCCCCTCGTGGTTCAAGAGATACAGCCCAAGTTAAAGTCTGTCTACAGGTGACACCAATGACAACACCTAGGGTATGGTATCAGCTCTCTGGACTTTGGTTCCAGCAAGCTAAAAATTAATGCATTAATTTATCATGACTATGATGTCATGATGTCGTCACAAAATTTTTGCACATTCAGACAGCTTTTACATGTAACATTTCTTTTGTTTCTTTTTCAGGCATATTACTAAAATTAATTGCTGTATTTGTAAATGATACAAGTGACTTAGTCATGTAAATCAAACCAGACATCTTAGAACATGTGCAAAAAATAAATTAAGGAATCGGCCAAATTGTACTCTGTAATACTAACACATGATACAGCGAGTATTACAAATCATTACACTTTTTTGTCAGTAGGTCAAATGTCAAATACAGATTCTGATCAATGTACTTGTTGTGATTACATGCATCATTTTTTGTGCTAGCTACACAACCCACCATAAATAAGTTACTGTACTATAAACCGTCTTTTGTTCGCGGCGTCTTTTATTTGCTAATCTGATAACACTGACCTATTTGCAGCGTTTTCCGTTCGCGAGTATTGAGTTTATGTGAATAATGAAGCTTAAGATTCCCACACCCTAAAAGAGTTACTTCCGGTTAAAATTTTTTCCTCTATTCCAGGCCTACATTTCCAACAAATACCGATGATTTTATTATCGGGAATGTTTGGAGGTAATTGTATGGGTCACTGGTTGACAAGTGGCATCATTTATATGAGCAAAATTAGTGTATAAAGTATTCTATATGATGAAATAGAAAACCTGTATCTTTAATAATTCTCATTGAAAATGTATTATGGGCTTAATACCTTAATTCAAACATGTTCGAGGCGTTCAATTTTAGCGATACAAGCTGACTCCTGAATATCCGAAAACAAAGTTCGCAAATAAAAGACAGTTTGCAGTATTCAGGTAGTAAAAGCATGTAAGTATATCAAAATCTATGTCATAATTATAGTATTTACCTCTCTGTTTTCACTGCAGATTTTACATAACCATAGTTGCTGTTTTTGCCAGTTATAAGTGTCGATTCCACACTTCGTGCACACAGCCTACAAATATTCAAAATTCAAATAAGTTTAGAAATTTAAAAATTCCATTCCATAGGTCCAGAGCAATTCTATCAAATTTTACCATTTACAGTTGCCTGATATTCAATAACTATAAAACATTGTCAAGTTCTTTTGAAAATGCATAAAATCAGATTCTATAATTACATGTTCCAGGATTCTGAAATTTTCAGTTTTTAGTAACAGCTACAGATTTAGACATAACTTTTCATTTTCTAATACCGGTACTTTATAGCCAAGTGTGTACGACTAGAGCATGCAAGCTTTGAATTTTCACTTCCTGTATTTTGAAGATAATTTTTTGAACAATACTTACATTTTTACAATCGTCACACCTGGTAGGATTTGCTCCGAGGAGTCCGAACTCGTCACCACACAGAATACATTGTGTGTTACCGTTACCCATAGCATTCTTCTTCATATTCTCAAGTTTCTCTACCAAACGACTGTAAATATATCAATCATACTGAAATTATACATTTAAGCGAAATGATTTTCCATGTTGTTGATAAGAGAACATTATGCAATTATTGACTGGGAATGAGGGCAATATATAATTAATTCGACCTGAAGATAAATTATTGCCAGGGGCCAAAGGTCTATATTTTGTCTGAAGATCCAACAAATCATATATTGCCCTAAATACCAGTCAATAATCATGTTTTGCTATACCTTACTTCAATACTGCAATAAAAAACCGATAGGCCCGGCATGTTTACATTCATTTCCGTCTATAACTATTAAGAGAAAGAGCGCAGAAAAATGGGTCTAGAGTTTATAGTGTCATCAATGATGTGATGTCATAAACGATGTGATGTATCGGTCAGTAGTCCTAGGGCCAATATTGTTGCAGCTATTGACTGCTTGGTCAATTATTCGAATTTACAGGCATTTTTCAAATGAGGATTTTATATAGAGATACTGATAAGGGTATAACAAAATTTCATATTGCTTGCCCTATTTGTTCCTTTACTACCTGCCGTAATGATCAGTAATCTACCTTTAACTAGCTATGAACTTTTTATGATGACTAAATGTGATTCAATTCATGATGCGTTCTTAGAGGAAACATATAAGAGAACACATGTTTCTAACCCTACTCTTTCTTGTTCTACTTGTTCCAAGTAAACAGCTTTTAATTCAAACTAGCTCAGAGATTCATTATGTGTTCCTGTTTATCATGTGTTCATGACGTGTTCTTATAAAGAACATATTTGGAAAACATGTGTTCCTTACCCTATTCTTCTCTGTCCTACTTGTTCCAAGTAATCAGCCTTAGCTGTTATTCATAATGTGTTCCTGGTTATGATGTGTTCATGAGAACATATTTGGAGAACATGTGTTCCTTATCCTATTCTTTCCTGTTCCATTTGTTCTAATTAATCTGCCTTAGCTATGACATTCATAATGTGTTCCTGTTTATGATGTGTTCCTGTTTACGAAGTGTTCCTGTTCTTAATGTGTTCCTGTTCTTGATGCTGATATATTAGATTAGAACATATTTTTTGTGTTCCTTACCCTATTCTTTCCTGTTCCACTTGTTCTAAGTAATCAGCCTTAGCTATGACATTCATTATGTGTTCCAGTTCATGATGTGTTCCTGTTCTTGATGTTGATATATTAGATTAGAACATATGTTCCTTACCCTATTCTTTCCTGTTCCACTTGTTCTAAGTAATCAGCCTTAGCTATGACATTCATAATGTGTTCCTGTTCCTCCATACTCAGATGATCAGTCCTTTGAAATGACGCCAATTTGTTTGTATGGACTGACCACCCAGTACCCAATCTGAAAAGTAAACGAACATTTGTCACTAATTAATAAGGTAGCTCAAGTTATAAACAAGAAACTTTGACAGGTTTAAGGACGTGCCCACTTTGAAAGAAATGACATCAAACCTCAAGGTGCTTAGCAGTGTTCTAGGATTCCATTACCTGTTACCCGAGGTAAGTGAAAATTGAGGTCGAGTAACTGGAAAACAGAATGCTACTTAACCGTTGGTAAGTGAATTTTGAAGCACATTGTCCCCATGACACTCTCTGTGAATATATGTAGCAAAAACAGAAGACTTAGTAAATAGTCGCCCCAAAGTACACGATCATATTTTAGCAGTCATCCTGTATTTTCAATGTCACTGACGATATTAATTTCTGGACATAATATTTTTTTCATAGTAATGCCTAGGATGCGCAATAGAAATTAACATCCCCTTTATCATGTTTATATTCTGACATTTTTGTTTGGGTAAGTGAATTTCCTTCCTGGGTAAGCACATTTTTGGTGGGTACTTACCCGTTGGCAAGTGTTTTTTGAATAAAATCCTAGAACACTGCTTAATCACTATACCAAGACCAATGCATTCAATCACTGAAAACTATTAATATTTCAAATCATCAAAGTCCTATGACCTTGATGTTTGACCTTTTGACCCAAAAATCAATAGGGTACATTATTCATAGGGAACATTTCTGGTATGTTTTGTAATTATCAATGTATTACACAGTCGCGCAATAGTCATGGGGAAAACATATCAAAATTATTAACATTGACCTTTTGACCCCAGAATCCTTCACTTAAGAGGAACACTTCTGCGTAAAGTCACACAATGACTGGTGCATTATACAAACTCAATTTTGATGGGTAAGCATTCACCAATTATTAAAGTCTTATGACCTTCTCATCCCCCCTCTAAATCCACCACTGGAAAAGAACCGCTTAGTCTATGGTATAGTATAGTCAGTAGTGGATTTAGGAAGGTGCAGAGGGGGCGTCCGCCCCCACCCCGGCACTGACCCAAAATTTTCCAAAAACTTGTATATTTTGGCCCATTTTCAAAGGCAAAATTCACCCCTTGATCCCCCGTTAAAGGGGGCGCTGGATCCGCCACTGATAGTATTTATACTTACTTTGCCCTCAGGGCTAACTGACGGTCATTGGGGCAGGTCCATCTATCCATGTTGCTATTTGTTGAAATCTCTCCCATAGGTCTCACAAAATAATCCTTGCTACACGCAGGCTACTTCACTGTCACTTTGTTTTCATTGTGCAACCTAAAATACGTAAATAGAGAGTTTTAACTTGTTTGTTTGTGTTAAAATTGCACTACATCTGCATGCATTAGGTATTTTATATAAAACAGTGCGCGTATCCAGAAATTTGAACGATAAGATCCATTTAAACTTTTCCATTTAAATTAAGTCATAATTGATTCACAAATTCTTATCCGAAGTGATTTTTTTAGGACTGGACAGAATTTGAGCCCAATAGTGTCATTTATACACATTTTGCGATCATTTGATGAGTTCATTGACCAATCGTTCCTAACCTCTGTAAATCCGCGCCTGATACGAAATTGCGGATATAGAATAGGGTAGATAGAATTCTACATAATATGTAATTACCTTACTTAAATCCATGGAGCACAAAAATCATGTAAACATGTCGTCTACACGTTATGATATGTACACAACAGGTCTGCACAACGAAGCAACAGAAATTACAATAACGAATCGGAACACTAAGAACGAATCAGAG
Source organism: Pinctada fucata (assembly GCA_028142955.1). NCBI lineage: Eukaryota > Metazoa > Mollusca > Bivalvia > Pterioida > Pteriidae > Pinctada > Pinctada fucata. The sequence goes on from AP027106.1 coordinate 48,364,402, forward strand.
CACTAAAGAACGAATCCTGGCAAAATTAAGGACGCGCGTACTACAAAAAGAATCGTCTGCAAGCCATCGAACAGGCGGCGAGTCACAAGTAAACGTCCAAATAGCCTCTATTATACTATATTTGCATACACATCCTCCCCCAAATGAAATAAATATAATCGGCAATGGGAAAATCCATCTAAAGCTTAGCGGAGTGTAAATCAATAGTCCTCCATGATGGTAAGTGTAACACTGAAATCCGTGGTGTGCTCCGGGCTACAGTTAGCTATGAATGGAGCGCTAAGGGTACCTATGGCTATAAAAGTATTGATGGGTTTCCTGATTATACAAATCAAAGACAGTATCGATGTTTAAAAGTGCTTCAAATTGCAGAGTTTGCATGTTGTCATACATGGGCGGATCCAGGTGAGGAGGAAAAGGAAGGGAGGGAGTCCGTATATACCCAGGCCAAGCTCCCCTTCATCATTGTTCATTCGTTTGAGAGTCAAAATTGCATGCTTTGCTTTTGTCTATAAATCGCAAAAATTTTGATACCAATTTCGATTGAATACAAAAAATATCCTTCACGTCTCCTTGAAATAACTCCTGGATTCGCCAATGGTTTATGCACAGTACAAAAATACAAGCGCGTATCTAGAGGGGGTAGGGGATCGAGACTCTCCTCCCATGCCATAACTCCACCCTTATTTTTTTTTCCAATTTTACGATAAAGTTTTTTTTTTTAAACCATAAGCTGGACCCCCTCTGAAAAAATTTAGATTCGCCAATGAAATGTGAATGCGTGAATGTACCTGACTGATTCTCAAAGAAGATTGTTCATGATGAAATATACATACTATTAAACGGATGTGAAACGTTTTCTAAATTTCTTAATGTGGAAATCTTTTTTTATAAAGATTGTTTTTCAGCTGAAAAACAATCTTTATAAAAAAAATGAGGAAATCTTTTAAATCATTAAAATAACTAGGGTCGCTCAGTTATGGTTTGGGTGCGTATATTGTACGTGGGGTGGGGAAGCTGGATAGAGGTAGGATGGGGGAGTAGTAGAACCCCCTTGGAATTTGGCAAAAAAATCTCCTTATTTTTCAGGTTTTTGAAATCAGCTCGATTGAGGCAAAGGAATGACGTTCGCAGGTGTGATATAGTCATACTTGTTTTTGCTATAATGTTAAACGTCTTCAAATTCATTAGCATCATTTAAAATTTATAGCATCACGAGACCAGGCATCATATAAATTATAAAATAACTTTTTTAAAATTCAACAAGGCAATACTGGGTAATCAAAATCTTTCATGGGATGGGGGGGGGGGGGGTTGCAGGGCAGAGGGAGGTGGGTTACGACTTCTAAGCGTATTTACACTCGCTTACTCTGGGGAACCGTGCAGGGTCCTCAAGATGGTGCTTTTTTGAAAATGATGTCATTTGTGTACAAATTGATAAAAACATACAGACGACACAAGACACCTACATCTGAGTTTGTACATGTCATGTTAAATGAATGACGCGATTTTAACAATCATTTCTGCCCATCTGCTACATGTACGTTCATACAATGTACGTACAGTGTGGTCAATAGTGTGATTCATATAGATCCATTAACATCTGGTGGGGGTACCAGGTGCGGATCTAGAGAAAAGGCCGGAAAGGGGGCGGGAGAGCGGGGGGGGGGGGGGGGGGGGGGGCTTCCAGTCCCAGAAATATTGGATTCAGAGTAATATCTCCTAAAGAGGTTGTAATTCATTTTAAATTTCCGTGGGTTGAGTTTGGAGAAAATTTATATACATTACCCATAGAAAAGTATAAAAGTATAAACATAGGTAAAAAGACATATATTTATTTTCTTGTCAGGCAGGGGGGGGGGGGGGGGTTGAATATTCTTGTTTCGATCTCTTTCTGGGTTTCTGAGTTTCACACAACTTTACATCAGCGCCTATATATATTCTGTATCATAAATAAAATTTATGATAACCATCGTGTATTTTACCTTATAAATATCTAGCTTATTCAAAGACAAAGAGTCATCCTCTGATGCCGTGCATGTACCATTATATTAGATGCCTATCGTCTATGGAGATATTATAACGCCATGAATTGGCAATTGACAATGTATCGATTTTCATCTCCAGGATGTGCAATTATAGAGTATCATTTCTAACAACTATTCAGAAATACAGGAAAATTAATTTGAAGACAAACTCTCACACACGAGTTGATTCCCCATTAGAACTCTACCACTCGAGTTGATTCCTCGTGGGAAAAATTGTCAAGCAATTTAAATGTCTAAATCTTGGGTGTTGGGGTTTTTTTGTTTTTGTTTTTGTTGTTGTTTGTTTGTTTGTTTGTTTTGTTTCATTGGATACATTAGCAATACACAAAACCCGAAATCAGAATCTAACAAATGATACTCAATGGACAAGAAAACCCATGAAAATACATAACTACAGCAAAAAGCAAAACATCTAAAGCATCAATTCTGTGAAGGAGCCTTAGTGAATTTCCCCACAGTGGATTGGTTGACATTATAAGACTAGTGTAATAACCGTTACGGTATAATTTTGAGGAAGCTTTACCACCAGACAGACAAAGACACAGACGAAGAGACAGACGGACGTCGGGAGAGTGGTGCCTATCACTATGAAGTCTTCGTTTAGTATATGAACGAGTAGGGTGACATCTATCAATCGAAGAGAAACACTGTGAATCCGATGAATGGTCGCCTAGTTTCTTCCTCTATCACACATGTAAAATCAATGAACGAATTGCGTAATACATGTACGAAAAAAAAAATTCAAGCATAACCAGGTTTCAAGTTTCAACTATCTAATTTTGTATGAAATTAAGAATGTGAAATTGATCATGAATGACTCTGAGGATAAATCTCACCTTTTGTTTTAATAAAAATCCAAAAATTGTATACGCCGTAAGTAAAGAAGAGTTGCTCTCACTGAAAGATCTTCTTTTTACAGAAGACTGAAATAGTAAATAAAATACAGTAATCTTGTACAAAGGCAACAACTAACAAAGAAGGGGACAAGTATATTAAAAGCATAGAAATTCAGTTCCTACCTTTAAGCTTGTAGAAATTCCATGACACATTGTCTAAAAGTGACAAATGCCAATGACGTCATAACATCAATAACCAATCAAAAAAGAGCAGATGTCTTTTACTTACAATTTCATCTTTCCAAACACAGAGCAGACGACCGTCAGAAGAAAAAAAAGCTAAAAGCAGAAAACCATTCCGTGAGCACACGATCTGTGTAAACACTGTGAATAGAAATAGTCGGAGCTATACTGTTCTACATCGATATGACAGACAATGCAAGTATAGCCCAGTGCATGGATCGATACTTTTCGTGTTATAACTTAGGTCCACAGCGTGTGGAGAGAGTGGGATGCCGAGATATATAAAATATAACATAATCAATTAAAAGAGCCACTAGTGTTCCAGATTCCATTTGCAGCTTTGGTTTTCAATTATGGTCAATGACACGATCGATGTCACAGTATAGAAATAGTGCATTATGACGATACTTGAGAATTATGCAATTATTGTTTTATTTGGCTTCTGGCAGAGTGGAGGTTGTCACATGGAATCAATTATCAATAAAAATGCAACAGTATTTTGTTCTGTTCCAGATTGTATTTCTCACACTTAAAACTGTCAGTCTGTAAAATCATCTGATAAAACCCTAACAAGTCAGATTTTATTGTATGGAAAAAAATATTAATAATATTTTTATAAGATTGGTATCCAAACTATACATTTTCCCGATGATTGACGATTTTATGGGCTATATATAAAGTCCCAATGCTTAGTAAGGCTTAAAAGGTCCAAGATGCAACAGGCCTTTCTCTGAAGAACGATCTTTTCATAATTGGTTTTTTTGTGCTTTTTGTTGTTGTTGTTTTTTTTTTTGGGGGGGGGGTGATTTTTTTTTTTTTTTTTTTTTTTTTTTTTTTTTTTGTGGACTTCTAAAGAAATCCGTAGGCGGTCTTGGAAACATCTCTTAAATTGACGTAACAATACAACACGCAGTCTCCATTCAGTACACGCACATTTCCCCACTCCTTAAGCATCAATCTTCCTTAACTCTGCAATTAATTAATTATTTATCCCTGTCTGCCACTCGGGCGATGCAGATCTTCATAATCGGATAATTACGGGTAGGATAAATCTCCCAGTTTCTTAGATAATTACACCATGAAAGGTGCTTGAACCGGCTAATACTTAATTACATTTCTCTCTAGTTCACACGCTGAAGTAACTCACTAACCCGACTCCAAGGGGTTCTACTAAAAATTGCAATACAGGAGTCCGGATTTTTTTTTATTTTGGGGAAGGTGCCTATGCCTGTCCCATTTGGGAAAATTCGCGACATTTTGCTGAAATTGGGAACAATTTTATACAAATTCTCACCGAAGTATAACCCTAAAGTATCATTTATTAACACTCCATTGATTTGCTTGAACTGAACAAGGGATGAATAAAAAACTTTAAAATGCACCTAGAAATAAGATATTTTGTGCTGATGTCCAAGTATTGAGTCTAGTTTTTTCTCAGGTGATTTTTTCTTAACTTCTCTTTGGGAATTTACATGAAAGAGTGATTTTGGGGGGAAAATAGAGGAAATCTGGCATTGGGAAGGGGCCAAAATTCGGCCCCAAAACAAGGGGGAAGTTCAAAAGGGGTTTCATGGAAACTGGGATAAGTGAACAAGAAACCCCCCCCCCCCCCCTCCCCTGTTGAAAATGGCAAAAGATGCTGAATTTACCAACTGACGATTCACAGACTGAAAGTCACTGACTTTAACATTTTGCATTGAGAAGGCAAACTGCTCGGGAATAAGAAAAGAGGGGAGGGAGGGATTGGGTGGGGTGGGGTGGGTGGGGTGTTCAATGTTCGAATCCTGCTGCAGTGCATCATGTACATGCATTCATAAGGGTGAGGTATTGTTTTTTTCTAACTTTAAAATAAATTTTGAATGAATATTTTTAAAACCAAAAATTAATTATGAAAATTAATTTGAATTAAAATTTGTAAAATAAAGGATTTTAACCAATTCACATTTATAAACAGTGTGTTACAAAAGTGTTACAAAATGTAACATTTTTCATCGTCAAAGTATCATCGCTTGGTCAAAAACCTTTTCCTCAATACAAACCCTTCCTTCTATATGTCTATATAGAAGAAAGGGTTTATATTGAAGAAAGGGTTTGTGACCAAGCGATGATACCTCACCCCTGTGCATGTATTTCTGTTTCGTGCCAAACTGCTAACTACTTTGTGAATACAACAATGTCAACTATGATAATGGATTTACTGAAAATGGACGATTAAATCTTGATCCAGCGAGATATCCTATATTAACATGTAGCCAATCCTTTCAGCCTGAACGCAGTCATTGTGAGTGATTGAGAGCGGATCTACAAATTTATATTTCCAAAATAAGGAGACAAGACCCATCATTTCAGAAAAGCAAGAGTAGCTAGGTCTGAGTCAGAAAAATAGAAAAAATTTATTTCTTTTTTTTTTTCAATTTTGTCAATGTACTTGGAACTCTCTCCAAGAACACTGCATACGGGCAACATGGTCTGTGAAGATCATGGCGTGCCCTACAGTAGAAAAGGAGAAAAGCCAAGAATTGGTATATTTGAGTGTTTGAGCTATTATTTAAAATAGATCGAATCAAATATGAGAAAAACATGAAATAAATCTAAAACAAACCGTTTAGATGTTCAGAAGAAATTCCGTATTTTAACACAAAAACATTTCTTTTCACAGGACGTCGTGCTGGTATAATCCACTAAAGACACAGAAAGACACAGTAAATGGACGCTCAATCACGTTTATCTTTAATTTACATTTTGACCATAAAATAATACCCTACGGACGTATATATAAATCAAGTTGACGCTGATATTTTCCCCGATAAATCGGAAACAACCGTGTTCAATGCATAGCAATGACCGTAGACAGAAGTACAAAATGCAGAAACAACACGTATTAATCTAGGTTGCAAAACTCTCTCTCTCCCTCTCTTCCGTTCTTTTCTATAGGTTGCACTTTTCTAGGTTGCAAAACTCTCTCTCTCCTTCTCTCCCGTTCTTTCCTAGGTTGCAAAACTCTCTTTCTCTCGTTCTTTTGTAGATTGCAAAACGCTCTCTCTCCCGTTTTTTTTTTTCTAATTTCTACACAGCCAATTGTGCCTCATATGAAATTCATGTGAAATTTACATGAACTTTACATGAAAGTTCACATGAAATTTATGTGAAACGAGCACGAACATGAAATTTACATGAAATTTTTCACATGAAATTCATGTGAAGATTTTTACATGGATGTTATGTGAATTCAGTTTTCTGTGAAGGTCACTTAGAAAAATTCATGTGAAATTCATGTAAAGGAAATTTATGTGAAATTCATGTGAAATATGAAAAAAAAACTAATGACTTTCTCGTAAAATGAAGAGGAACGACTTTCCCGTGACAGCTTAAGGAATCAATCGATGGGATGCAAGGAAGTGAATTTATCACATGAGACAGAAGACAGATTACATAATTTCCTCTTGCAGGCGATTATATTGATCTCGTTAAACAAAATTGATTTCAAGCGTTGTCACACTGAATAAGACCAAAAAATAAGTCTGATGATAAAGAAATCCAAAGGAAGATACTTTGCGACAAATTAAATCATTGTTGCCCGTTTTCGTGCAAAAAGTCCGTTCGTCTGTCCGTCTTTTCGTCTGTCTTCAATTACAAAAACTTTTATTTTGGACATCACTTTCTATAGGATATAATTAACTTTTCTTTTCATACCAAAATATTTTACCTTGTGACCTTGACCTTGTAGTTTCTGTGAAATATACACACAAAAGCGAGGACTTCAATTCTATGAATCTGTTTTAAATGTAGGTGAAATTTCATGGTTAAGTTCACAAAATTTTTTTTTTTGTTTGAACAGGTATAAGTGTCCTCGCTCTTACGGTTCTGTAAATATGACCAATGTTACAGGTTTTTTTTTAAGAAAGGTCAATGGTCATGGTCGAGGTTACACGATCAATAAAAAGCATGTGTTTGTGAAACACAAACGCCCCCGTTGGCATCTTTGTCAGCAAAACAGCTGAAATGTCAAAAGTAGTTCACATTTTGAGATCAAGGTCACAAGGTCAAATTTGGTAGGCATGGAAATTTCTTGCAACAAGGAATGCAATACATGTATGAAAGCCCGATCAAAGGTGATGGCCAAGCCCATGGTTAATTCTCCGATTACGGGGGCATAATAAAAATTTTGGTATAGAAAGGTCTTGTCACAAGAAACATACATGCATGATAAGAGATTGCTAGTAGTAGATATGGTCAAAACAAAGGTCATTTTATGTCAAAACTCTGAGTTTTATTGTGATCCTTTAAGGCAGGCTTAGTTATGAAAGACTGAGGGTTGAGATTTTAGATTGCATTCACAACTTGCAACATGTACAAGATTTTCTTTACGTCGCCGTTAGAAAATCTATCTATAGGCCTTTAATGATCTTTGAATTCTCTTTCAAGTAAAGTTCTATTTCCTTGTTTAAATTCTGTATGAAAGTTCAAACTGTATTGTTTCAAACACTTGATACAAAATGCATAATAGATAGCCATTGGTCGAAATGCATAATTGATAGCCATTGGTCGAAATGCATAATTGATAGCCATTGGTCGAAATGCATAATTGATAGCCATTGGCCGTTTAATTTCTTCCTGTCAAGCAATTTTATTTTCCCAATCATGAGCGAGTGATCTCTACTTGCCTTATGATAGTATTTAGCTTCAAACAAAGGCCAAACAATTGACAGCAACATACCTGTTCAATAATAGGTATGTTGCTGTCACATATTTGACCATCAATACTGGGGTGTAACCTTGACCTGGGGGGGGGGGGGTGACATTGACCCTCATTGGGTGTTGAGTCTCATCATGCTTGACTTTCCCTGTGATGGAAGTATAACGTATATCAACACATTTTAGCCATTCCTGTGAAGTTACAGTGACTTTAGTCTACCAGACAGACAAACAGCTATACTGACCAACAGACGACGGACAAAGTGATCCCCATATGTCGCTCCAAAATCCAAGCCTCGATCTTGCTACGCGTCAGACGTATTCATCCGCCATGGCAAATATTGTAGTGGAGAGTAGCGTAACGTAAACGGAACTGTCTGGAGTTTTATGTTGCTTTTGCCTTGCAGGCAACATCAAAGGACAATGGTAGAAATTCTAAATGCCATTGGACATTGTGTGTTTTATGTTCAGTCAATAACTTTTCTAAATTCCAAACTACATGTAGTTACATATCTGGTAAGTATTTACTTTTTAAAGCTTTATGTTAAACAAACAAGATAATAACTTTTTTCTGCAAGAGTTATCTTTCTTTGTCTACAAAGAATTTTAAACATGTAACCTAAGGGATCTAGTACATGTATATACAGGGATTTTTTCAGTAACTTGGGAATAGGGTCAGGGCCCTTGCGATTTGGAAAATTTATGACTTTTGGGAATACATGTATTTTGGGAAGTACTTAGATAAGATGGATAAAGTTCAATCAAAAGATCAGAACTGGTTGTTAAACTTAAAGCAAATCATTTTCTTTTTAATTTGATTCAATTACTTATGATCAGCATTCATTTAAAAAATATGGTAAATTAACGGTAAATTTGGTTCTTTTGAATCAGTCATTTTCGCTAATTTTGGTGATGTTGCCTACATGTCTACATGTGATTGGGAAATTTTATTAAGAGCGGCTTCTCACTTCAGAAATCAAAAAATTGGAAGTTTTCTCTACTTTGTCGGCACATTTTCCGATTAAAATTTATATAGAGATCTCAAACTCTCATAACTAAGTTAATGGTGTATGACATATTTCTGTAGGACCAATACTATGATCATAGTGAAAGAAAATAGTTTTAGATGGGGAACTTTCTATGTTAATTTTAGCTAAACGTCGTAAATTACACATTTCAAATATTAACTTTGAATTTGATAATTATTTCCTAAGGCACAGTCCATTTGATATTCTGGGGGGGGGGGGGGGCTTGGGTTTTTTGTCGGAGCAAGATTATTTTTTTCGCCCCGGACTGGGGCAAAATTGTTTTTTTCTTGCAAAGTTGGAGCAAGGAATTTTTTTTTTCTAACAATTGATGTGTATATTAAAAATGTTTGTGTTTTTTTCAACGGAAATTCTTTATTTTTACTTAAATTGCTCTAAGCATTACTAAAGTTTTATGTAAAACATGTATTCACTTCTAAACTGAGAGAGATAAAAGATTTTTACAATATGATATAATTTTCAGTAAACAAAATGTATAAATAAGGTAATGTAACATGTAAGAGGGCCTGAGGAGAGGGTCTTCTAGACAATGTTTAAATTTAGAAATGTAAACTAGTGAAGAACTTAATTAAATTCTTCTTCCAAGATGGTATATAAATTTTATACTCTATGGTGATACATGTATCTATTAATAGTCATAAATTATATTGATAGTGTATTTAAGCATTTTAGGAAGCCCCTTTTTTCAGCCACATGTATATCTTTGATATCTTTAAATATGAACTTGCCATTAAAGAAGAAAAGTATGGCGAGCGAAGTGAGCCAAAAATTTTTTATATAAAGTAAAAAGTGTGGCGAGCGAAGCGAGCCGAAAAATGTTCAGGAATTTTAGCGAATTTTATGGTTATTCTTCAAATCCAGATTACTTGTAAGAGCAAGATTATTTTTTTATGTCACACCATAAGCAAATTTATTTTTTTCATCAAAATTCAGAGCAAAATCATTTTTTTTGAAAAAAATAGCAATCCAAGGAATGCTTGTGTCGCCTGCGAAGCGGATTTTTTTTATTGAAATAAGGTCAAATATCAAGGGCAAGGTCACTAGGTAAAAAAATTATGGAATGTTTAGAAAGGTCTGTTCACTAGGAATACAAATGTGAAATATCAAAGCCTATCACTCACCAATCAAAAGATTTAGCCAATCTTAGATTTTTTTAAAAGTAGGTCAAATATCTAGGTCAAGGTCACAAGGTCAAAAATTATAGTATGTGTAGAAAGCCTCGTCACAGGGAATACACATGTGAAATATCAAAGCCCTATCACTTACTAATCTAAAGATATAGCCAATCTTTGATTTTTTGAAAAGAAGTTCATATATCTAGGTCAAGGTCACGAGGTCAAAAATTATGGTTACGTAGAAAGGTCTTGTCACAAAGATTACACACGTGAAATATCAAAGCCCTATCAATTACCAATCAAGAGATATAGCCAATCTTAGATTTTTTGAAAAGTAGGTCAAATATCTAGCTCAAGGTCACGAGGTCAAAAATTATGGTATGCGTAGAAAGGTCTTGTCACAAAGATTACACACATGAAATATCAAAGCCCTATCACTTACCAATCAAGAGATATAGCCAATCTTAGATTTTTTGAAAAGTAGGTCAAATATCTAGGTCGAGGTCAAAAATTATGGTATGCGTAGAAAGGTCTTGTCACAAAGATTACACATGTGAAATATCAAAGCCCTATCACTTACCAATCGAGAGATATAGCCAATCTTAGATTTTTTGAAAAGTGGGTCAAATATCTAGGTCAAGGTCACGAGGTCAAAAATTATGGTATGCGTAGAAAGGTCTTGTCACAAAGATTACACATGTGAAATATCAAAGCCCTATCACTTACGAATCAAGAGGTATAGCCAATCTTAGATTTTTTGAAAAGTAGGTCAAATATCTAGGTCAAGGTCACGAGGTCAAAATTTCTTATATGTGTAGAAAGGCCTTGTCACAAGGAATACACATGTGAAATATCAAAGCCCTATCACTTACCAATGAAAAGTTATGGGGTGTGACACCCAAAGTGTGACAGACAGACAGACGGACGGACGGACTGACTGACTGACTGACTGACTGACTGACAGACGGACAACGGACAAAGTGATCCCTAAGTGTCGCTATGCTTCGCAGGCGACACAAAAACCCAAGCCCCCCCCCCCCCCCCCCCCCCAGAATATCAAATGGACCGTGCCTAAAAACAATTCACAAGGAGTGAAAGTATACTTGTTTTTGTTAAATATACATACATAAAGAAACGCTTGCATCGTTTTATACTACAAATCATATCGTGATACATAGTGTTGAACAACTGTATCGCGATACAACTAAAAACAATATATTATATACACTCAAATCTATAATCTTCAGGGGGCTATGCCATTGGTGCTCCACCTGATCCCTTTTCGTACCGAGATTTTTCGTACGGGATCTTTCGTACCTGTTACTTGGATCTTTTGTACTGGTTGCAGAAAAAAATTAATCATGTTTCTGCTATAAATAACTGATTAACTTGAGCTTCTAATAAATTTTGATAGATGGAATAAAGAATTACTTTAAAATTTTTAATAAACAGCATAAAAATATTGTTCTCATTACAAGCTTGGCTTTTTAGCGAACAACGCCTTTTAACCAATATTTTCAGTTAAAACATGCATATTTCAACTAACTAAAATGAAACTGACCCTTTAAAATTTAGTATACAATCACTGTCAATACATTGTGCACTTCAATAAAGAAGATTCCAAACACAAATATTGTTAATTACGTATCAAAATACTTATTTTTTGTACCGGTACGAATGATCCCACCAATCGGTACAAAAGATCCCAATTTTCGGAACGAAAAGTACGAAAGAACTCAGTACGAATTCAAAAGACATCCATACTAAAGATCCCAACGCCCTTGGGAGCTATATTAGGCAGCCCCAATAACCCTACCTATATGGTGCTTACTAGACCAAGAACAGGTCTGGCTACACCCCTACCCTGGTCTGCTCAGCAGACTGCTGGTATATACTGAGGCAAAATTTTATTTCTTGATCGAATGAAGTCACAACTCAAGAAATTTCAACACACAAAATAATGAAAATATAAAGAATACAGGTGTGGTATTCAGAAAATTATGTCACTTACACCTTTTGATGATAAAAAACAACACGATACAGCAGACTATCACTTCGTCTGATTCTGGACTGTCCAAGAAAATTCGATCGGGGCACCTGTCAACAAATGCAAGTCATCTCGATCCCGTCTTTCTTTTTCAGTAAGTACAGTTGCGTACAAAAGAAAGTAAGAAAATTTATGGCAAGCAAATGTACTCCGTTGTTTTATAAGGGCACAAAAAACTTTAAAGGTCCCGTGGGGACTTTTTTGAAGTACAAAATGTAAGTATAAGACATGCATTTTCTGTTTCTACATATCACTAGGTACCTGGCACATTTGGGAAAAAACATGTCTTTGTACATACGTACATAGTAGTCGAAAATCACTGAAAAGTATAACTTTGAAGTGGATGGTGATTCCAAAAATAAAAAAAATTGTATATAAAGTATTTTTAATGTTCCGCTTCGTTCAGATAAAATAATTTCTAAGTTCCAATTCCTACTTTTACTGTGTAATTTTTGGTAAAATAATGTCGAATATTTGAAAAATGTCATCAGTTTGAGGAAATTATGCTGTCTAATTTACATGATTTATGTTTCTCGATTCTACGACCATATTGCATATGATCATTCATTGATGATTTAAAAAATAACAGTAATATCTCCTCTTTCACATGGGCGGATCCAGAAATTTTTTTCAGGGGGGGTCCTACAGTCCGAATTTTTTGAAGAGCCAAAAAAAAAAAAAAAGAAAAAAAAAAAAAGAAAAAGAAAAAAACGCAAACAAGTAAAGTTATTGATTGATGATTGTCAGTTCTGTCTCTAATTATTAACAAAACAGGTGACTGGAGAGCAATGACGAGCTAACAGCTTAAAAACTTTTGAATTTTCACATCATAGTAATCATTGATTAAATTAATCGTCAGTTCTGATATGTAAATACAACAAATGGCGAGCGACAGCGAGCCAGCGATTTTTTTTTTTTTTTTTTTATAGAATTGGAATAAAATTCACTTTTCGTGTCTTTTTCAGTTTCTGTTCGTTTCCTTAGTGCCCTTGTTTATTGACCTACTAATAAATTCTGGCGAGCGGAAGCGAACAAGAAAATTTTTGAAATACTGACGGCAAAATATGATCAAAATGAAAGATTTCTAATACAAATTTATGATATATTTTTCAAATATTATGACAACAAAAGGGGAATTGGGACTTAATCTTATGAAATATGCATATTAATAACAAAAATTTAGCAATGTTTCGAAAATTCCAGGGGGGGGGGGGTCCGGACCCCCCCCCCCCCCGACCCCCCCGACCCCCCCCCCCTTCTGGATCCGCGCTTGTTTCAAATGACATATATTCAGGGGCGGATCCAGACCCCTAATTGCCGGGAGGCACATACAATTTTTTATGGTAATCACTGATTTGCGAGGCCCGAAGGGCCGAGTGGGGGGAGGGTATGGGAGGGGGTTCCCCCTCCCAGGTGGAAAATTTTGAAAAATTGAAGCAATTCGATTCTGTTACATCCCAAGCGTATTTGAACAAAATGTAGGAGGAATTAGGCGCACATGATTCAGTCAGTGTCAATAACGGTAATTAGTATATTCAAAAAAAAAATTGTCGACATTTCTGATACAGTACTGTATTGTTTTTGCATGGCATGCAGAAGTCAACATGTTCAGGATTTTCTAAGGAAAGGGCGGATCAAGAAAAAGCTAGGTTTAAAAAGGCAAAGTGGTCAGCCCAGTCGTAAATTCATGTAAAAGCTAGGAAAAATCAGCAATTTTTGAAATTCCAGGCGGGACCTGACCCCTAACCATCACTCTAGATCCAAGCTTGCTTTAAATTTTTGTAAGGTGAAGAAAATAAGTAAATGATAAATTTCCTTGAAAAACAAGAGATCATGGATGCCCCATGCTCTGCATCGTCCAGATAGAAAGGTATAATTATTTATTGACAATTCGATTCTTAAAATAAAGAAAAACATGCATTTTTAACTGTTCGAGGTGCCAGTCCCAATCTGGCCAAACAATTTTAATTGTTCAATGAACATGATGACCCCCCCCCCCCCAAAAAAAAAAAACGATCTTAAAAAAGTAAAAAACAATTGTCAATATCTTATAGGAGGTGGTTAAGAAATATGTGTGTTTTATGACTTGCATACAGTGTTATTCCCGATTCATCCCTCAGACGAAGAAAGTCCTATATTCATGAATGTGATTCAATGTAGCTTGTTGCCGAAACGTGTATGTTATGGACATGGCAGCAATGCATCCTTCCCGACTTTGTAATCTATCCCCGAGAAAATTTTGGAAAATTTAATCAAATCGTTGGTTTCTGTGGTGTTTTGGGGCTATTTCTAATTAATTTCCGCGTACGGTTTAGGTTTTTGGGGAAGCTCAGTTTCTGACAAAGTACTGATGCTACAGTAACCAAACTTGCACAAGTGATTAATCTTTGGATGCTGAGGTGAAAACATGCATCGGATGCTGCATCTGAACTACATTTTCCGGTTCAGTGACTTGCGTCCATGTATGGTTAAAGTTTTTGGGTAGCTCAGTATCTGACAAAGTACTGATGCTACACTAACCAAACTTGCACCAGTGATTCATCTTGGGATGCTGAGGTGAACCCATGCATCGGATGCAGCATCTGACCTACTTTTTCAGCTTGAGTGATTTTGCCTTTAAAAGCCAATATTGAGCACAGTATAAAAGCTACATGTACCAAACTTGCATATTGGATGTATCTTTGATCAAACTTTCATAAAATGACCTTGACCTACTTTTTTTCCGCTAGAGTGAATAATAAATAAAAAAAATATATAAGTTTTGATTTTTTTTCAAAATCCTCGAAAGTATCGTTTCATTCAGAATTAAGTGTTTTCAATTAGAAATTACAGATTTTTCTGTATTATAAAGTTAAACAACCCTAATCCATCTTGAAATCAATGATAAAACCTATATATTGTCAAGTTTAACTTTTCATATTTTTTTTTAAGATTAAATATATTCTACTGACATTTCATTCACACTTGTTATGTTTTTAGAGAAAAAAAAACGTATTTTTCATTTATAAATCGCGTATTTCTTGGGAATATGTGTAGAATCTATAGGATTTCTTCAAATGATAACAGGAATGTATTTTCAAATGTTGTTATTATAAGGTTTATTCATAAATTACATGTTTGAAACAAAAAAAGGGTATATTTTCTATTTCATTTTAGGGCAAAATGCGGGTGTTTTTTTTTTTTTTTTTTTTGGAAAAATAACACAGATTTCAGGAAAAATTCTATAAGTTCATTATATTAGCTAAAATTATAGATTTATAGTTATTTTCATATGGAAAATAAATGGTCTTATCAAATGAGTGTAAAATGAAATATACTTATTCAAAATAGCAATCCAAGGAATGCTTGTGTCGCCTGCGAAGCGGTTTGATTATTATTCTAGAAAGTCGATCAAAAATATTGGTATCGGTAGAAAAGTCTTGTCAAATGAAATTCATTTGAAATATCAGACCTCTTAATTATAAATTAAAAGAAAAGAGTGTCATCATCTAGGCCAAGGTCACTATGTGAAAATTAGTAACAAAAAGGTCTCATCATAAGAAATATTAAAGACCTATCACCTACCAATTTAAAGATATATACAACCTTAGAAAAGAAGGTCAAATAGCTAGGTCAAGGTCAAAAAGTAAAAAATTATAGCATGTGTAGAATGGCATTGTTACAAGGAAAATACATGTGAAATATCAAAGCCCTATTACCTACCAATCAAAAGATATAGCCAATATTACTTTTCTTGAAAATTAGATCAAATATCTAGATCAAGGTCAAAGGGAATATTATGGTCTGTGTAGAAAGGTCTTGTCACATGGAATAAACATGTGAAATACAAAAGCCCTATCACTTACCAATCAAAAGATATAGCCATTCTTAATTTTTTTGAAAAGTAGGTCAAATATGTAGGTCAAGGTCAATAGGTAAAAATTATGGTATGTGTAGGAAGGTCTTGTCACAAGGAATACACATGTGAAATATCAAAGCCCTATCACTTACCAATCAAAAGATATAGTGAATCTTATCTTTTTTTCAAAAGTAGGTCAAATATCGAGGTCAAGGTCACAAGGTAAAAAATTATGGTATGTGTATAAAGGTCTTGCCACAAGGATTGCACATGAGAAATATCAAAGTCCTAACACCTACCAATCAAAAGATATATCCATTTTTAATTTTTTTGAAAAGTAGGTCAAATATGTAGGTCAAGGTCACTAGGTCAAAAATTATGGTATGTGTAAAAAGGTCTTGTCACAGGGAATACACATGTGAAATACCAAAGCACTATCACTTACCAATCAAAAGATATAGTGAATCTTATCTTTTTTTCAAAAGTAGGTCAAATATCGAGGTCAAGGTCACAAGGTCAAAAATTATGGTATGTGTAGAAAGGTCTTGCCACAAGGATTGCACATGTGAAATATCAAAGTCCTAACACTTACCAATCAAAAGATATATCCATTTTTAATTTTTTTGAAAAGTAGGTCAAATATGTAGGTCAAGGTCACTAGGTCAAAAATTATGGTATGTGTAGGAAGGTCTTGTCACAAGGAATACACATGTGAAATATCAAAGCCCTATCACTTACCAATCAAAAGCTATGGGCTGTGACACCCAAAGTGTGACAGACAGACAGACGGACTGACGGACGGACGGACGGACGGACGGACAGACGGACAACGGACAAAGTGATCCCTAAGTGTCGCTATGCTTCGCAGGCGACACAATAAAAATCAGACTTTTGAGGTAAATGTGTATTTTTTGTGCAAAAACCACTTATTTTGAGAAAATATTACAAATTTTTATAATATATAGTTTTGGAAGGATGTGTTTTCTTGTTATGAATGGATAAGAATGTCATTTGATAACTGTAATTCAATTTTACAAGTGTATATGCTATTTTGGGGAAAAAAGCCTGATTTACGAGCATAAATCGCTTATTCCTGTGAAGAATTTTTAAAATCTTTATGCTAAATAGTAAATCAAAGCAGGAGAAGTTTCCTATAATTTAAAGACATTTACACGACCAAGTGAAATGAGCCTGAATCAGTTTTTTTTTTAAAAAATGGAATAAAATGGTGCATTCTGGAGCAAATTGTCTCCTTACTTTTTCGAATATTCAGACCATTTTTTCCACTCAATTTATGTGGTTAATAAAGATTTCTAAATGAAATAATTTCTCCTTTACTGCTGGCAGGGGCGTAGCCAGGGTGTTTTCGATGTGCACGTCTATAAAGAAGGGTTGGACCAAGAACTTCAGCTGTCCGGGGGCACAGACACTTTTTGGGGGGATGACTTGCGAGGCCCGAAGGGTCAAGTGGGGACAGTATGGAAATATGTTACCCATTCCCTTGAAGGGGGTCCCCCGTGAAAATTTTGAAAAAAAAATGAAGCAAATTGCTGACCTCTGGAGCGTATTTGAGCTGAATTTAGATGGAATAACGCATATGATTCGATGTCAGCAGACGATGAACCGTATCTAAGACGAAGAAACTTGAGATGTGAACATGACATTCCCTAAATACTAATATATGTACGTCCACATAAAGTCTTTCCAATCGACCGCTCGCACTTTGTTAGGGATCGTTGTATTCATGCGCGGATACAGCATTTTTGGTCAGAGGGGGTCCAAAATTTAAGGAAGTCTACCTATCATGTAGGTACATACATATCGGTGCACATAATGGGGAGGGGGGCAATTTTGTTAGCTTTCCTTTCACGTTTATTTTCATGAAGAATTGGCGAGCATAGCGAGCCAGAATTATTTTTAGATATGAAATATTAATTTGTCTTGATTCGATCGAAATGATTATTTATAACATTGAATATTTCACTCCTTATATCGGCGAGCGGAGCGAATTTCATGAGAATAAATAGATAAGAGATGTGTCATTTTTCGAATAATCAAACATCTTAAAATGACAAGACCTTGAAAAAGATGAAGGAGGTTACATCCTATGAGGTAAGGGACTGTTCAAAATATGAGTACCTGACACCAATGACAATTACACAAAATTACTTAGTATGAACAATTGATAATTATTAAGGAATTTTGCAGAAAAAATAGTTTTGTATTTGTAAATGGCGAGTGAAGAGAGCCGAAATTTTTAGGTTTCAAAGCCCTTTCATGCATTTTAGACCCATTTCAATTAGAAATGGGCCAAAGCTGGACCCCATCTCCGAAAATCTCAGGGGGGGGGGTCCAGACCCCCGGCCCCTCCCCCCCCCCCCCTCTGGATCCGCACATGGTTGTACTGAGTTCTAAGGAAACACAAGAAAATTACGAAAAATGCATTCAAATCGGTGGTTTCTGGAGTGTCTTTGATCTATTTCTGAACAGTAGTTTGCTTTAAATACTATTTCAAAAGACCCCTTCTTTTTGGCAACTGTGGGAGGCGCTCTCCTTTTTTTTCACGAGATGATGTGGACGTTTTTGCGTACAAATGTACGCCTGGCTTCGCCCCTGGCTTGTTGATTTGTCCTTGCTGTAACATGTACTTAGAATATTGGTACGATATCGAGTAAAAAATGTTGAGTATCATTGGGTTTTGGCTTTGAAAAACTGAATGCTTAATTATAGGCCCCCGGAGCATATTCGATCTATATACAATGTTAAATATTTGCCCATTTTCCGGTTATTTCAAAGTATGTTTCTAACAAAATTTGTAGATGACAAAAATACTCAAACCGGGTATTTGAGGACAGAAACGTGTAGGTTTCGATCCCCGTACCATTTACATTGATTGTTTTTTATACACGTACATGTTTTGCAAATTATTTGAACATGTTCATTTTATAGTATTTGTTAATGTTAATTTTCGGGAATAAAATAAACAGAAAACCCCCTCTGCGACGTACATTACAAAAACTTCGCGATTGTCTGTACGAATCCACAAATACGCCAACCCTTACCAAAATTTTAGGCCTTTGGCGAATCATTGCCGCAAGCTTGCCGCAAACTTTGCTGCAAAGTTGCTGCAAACAGTTTGCGGCAACTTCGCCGCGACTTTTTACCATGCAAATTAGGTTTGCGGCAGACTTGCCGCAAACTCCTTGTGTCCAAATACAGTTTACGGCGATCTTCTGGCAATGTTTCTGAGCATGCTCAGTGATGAACCTTTTGCCATATATAGATTGCGGTGAACTTCTGGCGAACTACCTATGTAATTGCGGCAAACTTCTGGCGAAGTATTTGAAAGCCTTGAAAATGTTGCGGCGAACCTCTGGCAAAGTAATTACACATGCACATATGTTAAAATGTTGAATTTATACATGCATGTGTATAAAGCATGGTAGTACACTGATTCATAATGTTGTTATCTTAGTACTCCCTTATGAAATCTTCCATACGTAATGCAACAGGAATCCATACGGAATCTTAAGACGTAATACGTCTCTATATTAAACATAGAATGTACACAAATTCCATACGGAAACTAGAAAAATTCCAGCAGGAATTGAAGCGTACTCATGCGTAAAAATGAGCGAAACATTTAAATTAGTTACGTATGGATATGACCAAATATGGAAAAGGAATCAATAGTTTTACGCATGGAAAATTAGTTTTACGTATGGAATTTTTTAATTTCCGTATGGAAAAAAATTAATTTTACGTGTACATGAATGACCTTATTTACGTACGTAGTCCTAAACAGTCAGGGGTGCTACTTCAACAAGTAATTAAAAAATTACTTCTACAAGTAATTATCTGACTGATATCAAATGTACCCATGATTTCACATAAAAAGTTAAATAATGTCTTATTTCCTATGGCAAGTAAGAAAATACAGCTGTAGAAGGCAAGAGCACTTCCATTATTTTCAAAAGGAAATAACTTTTTCAGAAGAAACTGTTTGAGTTAAGAAAGATAGCCGAAATTGTAGCCGATTTTCACTTAAAAAGTTGCAAATTTGTGCAAGTTTGTAACCTTGTAGATTTTTAAACAGAATTTTCATCCCAATAGCAATAATTTTTCCTGAAAATTCAGACTTTCCTTTTCAAAATAAAATTTAAATATAAATTACGATAATTGCTTAAAGCTTTACTCCTTTCATTTAAAGATAAGCCTCTTTCACTAAATATTACTTAAACAAGTAATTTTAAGGGAATGGTTTTACCTTGATATTTCTGTTACTGAAGCAGTTATTACTGATATGAGTAGCCCTTATAACAATTAAAAGCTTGAGAACTTTAAATGTGTATGCTACAATCATTACAAACCATCCATTGCCTTACTTTTTATGTATATTACTTGTATAAGTAATATGTTGCATGGACATCACAAGTAAATCGGTTACTTTTAGAGGTAATCATTTTAGAAGGCAAAATTAGAAAGTTACTTGAAAAGGTAATTTTTTTTAATTACTTGTTGAAGTAGCACCCCTGACTGCTAAATATAGCAAGTTACGTATGGCAATCAAAATATGAAACAAATACAGAAGTTTGAAGATTTAACTGAAACAATATGGAATTTATTACAATATTACATGTACATGTAATTCTTTGACTTGATCAATCCTGTAGTTAAGTTTTAGCTGTTGTAAATAACTTTACAATTTCAAAACTGTACAAGGAGCAAAATTTATAATTTAAACATTCAATGCAATTATTTACCGCTGTAGGTCAGAGGCCAGCTCACTTTAAAGTTACATTTACATTATTATTAAGAATAATTAATTCTGTACTGAGAGTTTCAGGTATCAGTTATACATACTACCTTGTGTATACAATGCAATATAAATTATAGTCTTGATATACATGTATCTTAACCTATATATATATATATATATTGACCATAACACAACTCAAAAGTTGATAAAAATTCTTTAAATTATCGTCATCAATTAGCCACTGGAACTATTTTCGTTTGTACAAATGTACATTGGATAAATGTAACAAGTCACTATAACAACAATTGTATGACACGATAAGTTATTTCTTCTTTTCGCTTAGTACATTATTATTATATTGTTTCACTTGTCCTCCCGCGATTATTGACTGCATTTTCTTGAATATGCAATGTCTTCGGTCACTGCCTTGTTTATTTCCTTTCAACCTGGCTGGCTAATGTACTGCATTTGAATTTCAGGCTCCAAGATGCTCAATGTAATCTAAATTAGTAATATAAGAAAAGCATACAATGATTTTGTCAGTGTAGACAATTGTTAATAATCATAGTTTTATAAGACTCATAGCCCGCACGGGATACTGCGACGTAACAATACAGATACAGATAGTCTTCCAAGAATCATCTCTTACTTTTGTGAATTATTTCAATGCATTATTTATTATAAATAAATATTGTCCCAAAGAAGAAAAACTTATGTAGAGTAGTTCTTGCACTGGTGAATAAATACCTTTTATCGTATTTTTTCCTCATTAAAGGCTTAAAATTCCCTGCATGCATGTATCCTCTGTAGCAACAGTTGATAATGCCTTGGGCCTTTGAATTGAACTACATGTATTAAGTCATACGCAAGATGCCATTTCTTCAATTCTGGATTTGTAAATACATGTGGCACCAACTTCAGGCACAATTATGGTATGAAATCCAGGAGTTTTGTGCCCAAAACAGGACTTGATGGCCTTTAATTCAGTAGATTCTTATCAGTGAAGACTGTCCCCGGCAATCCCGTTTTCTAGAAGATCCAGACACTATCTATAAAAATTAAAAGAATAAAGAATTCTGTAGTTGTAATAATGAAATGATAATTCTGAAAATATCCTAAAAATATTCAGATCCCCTAAATATTTGAGATTTAGCCCAGATAACCTCTATCCATAACTCTTTTTCAGTAGAACACGTGTTAATCACAAAGAAGTAAAACATGAATCAAATAACAGACTACCTTCAATCATGCTTATTGATGCTGCAATGGCATTATCTCCAAATTTCTTAGCTATGCACTGTCTTCAACTTCCAACAGAGTCATCAGTTTGGAACACTGATAAATCGATGAAAACAAACACATTTTCCCACGGTCCACGTCCATCCACCGACGTGCTTAGTACAAAGGAAACTAGGCTTCATTGTTTCAATTAACGTGTCTATAATGTACCGGTACCAAAGTAAATGAAACCCCATGATAATCATCAAAATTCTTGAAGATTCGATCCTGGCATTCGACTTTTCCGCCTCGCCCGAACCTTTTAAAAATCCGATGTTTTGATTGGCTATTTCTTATCACAGTCGTATCGTACACAATCATTTCAAACTAAAACGCCTCGATCTGCATAAATACATTAATTATTTTCAATGCGTCTGTTTTACTTAATAATCTTAGATCTTATATCCATTACTGACACAATGTTTAATTTGTTTTTTTTTTCAAACTGATTTATAGAAAAAATAATTATCGATCCATTGACCATATTTTTTTTGCTAATCTGGAAAAAAATAAAATTATCTTGAAAGATTTTTTTTTTTATTTTCCGACCCTAGGAAATTATTGAATAACAAAAAAAAGATATATATATATATAAAGGAAAGAAAATGAAAATAAAAAACGATTTCAAATAATCGTGTTATAAACACCGAAAGACCGATCGCCAAGTTTTCTGAAATGAGATCGAGATTAACTATGTATTGTATACGGAAAACGAAAGTAAAACATCTGTCGTGATGGAGATGGATACTAGTGTGTTCTGACAATCCTAGCCTAAATTTAAAGTTTTAAGACGGTTATTTAAAGTAATTACTTATAGAGGTAACATTTTAAGTAAAAGAATTCTTGATCCATAGCCAATCTTTCTTAGTAATTAGTAATATATCTAAGTAAAGTTTGGTTTTTTTTGGTTACCAGTCATTTCGGCCCTTTTCCAGTTCGGCCCCCAGTCATATCGGCCTTTTTACCTTTCGGCCCTAGACCATTCGGCCTTTGTTTCGGCCCTCCATAATAATGCAGGGAAATAATTCCTACCTTTCGGCCCTAGACCATTCGGCCTAATAGTGAGAAATTGAGAATAAATACTTGATACAATAAAAACTTAATACAAGGGAAAAATTGAGGGGGTGAATTCCAGCCTCTTGCCTCCACCACCTTCTACTGAAAAATCCAAGCTTGCATCGTCCGGGTTGAAGAAATTGTGATTGAAAATTATTGCTTAATTTCTTAGGAACAAATAGTATGACATACAATTTTCTTATTTTCTAAAACAGAGGACCCGGTAATCGTCTGCTCTAGGTAAGGCCATTTATTTTCATGTAGTTGCCGACCCAAATTTTTGGCAACCCAGAAAAAAAATACATTGTGAACAATGTGTTGAAGCCATTGCCCAATAAAGAATTTTAATTTGAATTTTGTAATAAAAATCTTTAAAAAATCGATTTTCTATTTTTTTTTTTTTTTTTTGCCGATTGTTTCATAGAAATAATAAATAACAATTAACACTTAATATTCACAAAATTTTCTGCCACTCGGCCTTTATCAAGAAATCATAAATTTTTTTATCAAATTGTTTCATAGAAATTTGTAATAAAAATAAAAGTCATAGTTGTCAAGCAAGCTAGGTTTTCCCTGGTTATAAATGGGCCGAAACGGCAAAAGGCCGAAAAAAAGGGGCCGATATGTTTCAGCATTATGTTTTTTTTCCATTATAAATTGAGGGCCGAAATGGAAAAAGGCCGAAAGGTAAAAAGGCCGATATGACTGGGGGCCGAACTGGAAAAGGGCCGAAATGACTGGCAACCTTTTTTTTGAGTGTACATTTTTTTGGAGAGAATATTCTGTGAAATATAATTGGGAACGAAATTTAATTTGAGAAGAAAAGATAATTAATTTTTCCTATTTCCTGACAGATTGGCAAACAAAGAATTCGTAAATTTTATGAAAAATTCATTGTTTAAAAAAAGGGGGGGGGGCAGACAGGGGGTACCCCTCTCCCACCCTTTTCCTCCCACCCCTTACCAGCCTCCCCCTTCCCCCTCTTCCCTTTCCTTATCCCTCCCTCTCCCTCTCCCCCTTCCCTTTCCTCCAATCTCTTCCTCCCCTGCCTTTCACCTAGCTGTCCTCTCCCTCAAAACTTGAAAAAGGGTTGTATTATAAAGCTTCATTCATTTGGTCATGCATTTAATGTAACTTTAAAGTACTTTCTATTTTGCTAAATAATGACATTATCTATAGCATGTTCTTTGTATTACATGTACAAATATATAAGTCTTCATGCGTCAGTCATATTTTTGCTTGAAAATTGGCTAAGTCAAAATTCCATACAGTCACAAAAATACGTATGCTCTGTTCATTGAAAATTTCCTAAGTCCAGATAGTACGTGCTTTTGCAGTGACTATGTTCAGAATATACGTATGAAATGTTAAGTTAGATTTTTAAGTATGGAAAATTTGAAGATTTCCGTGCGTAAAAAGACATATAACTTTGAAAAAATTACGTGTATGCTTGTTTTCCATATGGAATTTTAGATTTACGTATGGAATTTATTAAGTACGTATGGATTCCTGTTGCATTACGTGTAGATTACGTCTGGAAATTTCGTATCGGAGTCGGAATTGTAATTAAGTTTATTTACTTTTACATATTCATGCATTGGCAATTTCAAAGGCAACTAGCATTTAATGTGGTTCAATTTTACTTATAAGCCAAACCATTTTTTTTATGATATATATTTTTTTAAGAAAAAATTATATGATGATAAACTAAATGATAATATATTTTTTACATACCTTTAAGCTGTATGATTCACTAACTATAGATGAAATTCAGATCTTAAGTCTATCATGTCTATTATAAGCTTATGGTTTAAAAAGTAGCTGGCAGCTGAGTACACATCCCATACATGTAATCCTATGATTCAACAGAACAAGACTAAATTTTTTCACAGCACTTTAGTATCATAATTAAGTCAAAAAACTTTGGAACAGGCTTGCACACTAGATAGTACTATATGAATCCCTTTGAATTGCTCTATGCAGCCATTCAAATGGCAACCTACATGTATAGCTTGTGTTCACCATGTTTACTGAGTCAGCACTTCCTCTTCTTTGTTTGCTCAAAAATTGGCGGCCTTTGATTTGATTGGCTAGCATCTTAAATGAATCATTTTTCACCACAAGTTCGCCAAAATCTTGCTCTGGCAAACTTGCGGCGAATTTTCATTTGAATTTTGGTTGTTATTGCTTTTTGGCGAACTTTTGGCAAACAGGAGTTTCTGTTCGCCAGAAGTTTGCCGGTAGCGGCGAATAGCTGCAAACAGCTTTTCAGATTTCTGGCGATGTAAATTGTTTGCGGCAGGTTTGCGGCAAGTCTGCGGCAAGGTTGCGGCAATCTCACCAGTTTGGTAAGGGAATTGATACGGTATCGAATCGATATGCGATAGAATGTATCAGAAAATTTTTGTAAATTTTGTTTCAAAATAGTGAATTCTGGTGGACATCAAGCAATTTTTTTATTACTCATTTTGCAGGGTTTTTTTTCCGAGTGCTAATGTTACCCAAAAAAAAAAAAAAAAAAAAAAAATTGGGAAACCGGGGGCAGGGATTTTTTTTGCCACTTTTTGGGGCCGTTATTCGGCCCCATTCCCAATGAAAAATAGTATCTTTTTTTCCCAATTGTGGCTCTAAAATTTCCCAATCACATATAGATTGAATTATCATGAAAATAGTGAAATTTACTGGTTCAAAAGTAGCAAATTTACTAATTATTTGCCTTATTATTGTAAGCACAAGAAATTAAATCATATCTAAAAGAAAATTATTTGATTAAACATTCAATTCTGATCTTTATGATCTTCTGATTGTATATTAGTACTTCCCAAAATATTCCCAAATGTTGTTGATTTTCCCAATTGCACGGGCCCCGACCCCATTACCAAATTACTGAAAAAAATCACTGTAGTTTATTTATCAAACTCAGAATGTCCAATTTATCGACATTTTGACCCATTGAAACGGTCACTATGGAAATTTAGGACCTTATTAAAATCAGATGAAATTGCTTTTTATTCAACTCAAAACAATTGATAAACTGATGAAATCTAACATAATAAAAAAATGTTGCTATAATGAGCATTATTTATTTATGGTAACCATATTTATAAAGAAAATCTGAAAAGATTACAAATATCGTTAAGTATATAATAGCCTTTATTTTCTAAATCCATAACGATTGAAATTATGAACCATTTGTATGAGACACAATAAGGCTTTAAAATTGTTTAATTTTCATACTTTGGTATCTTGTTAGGGGGTTACCATGGCAACCAAGTCACTTGGCAACGATATGTTGATGGCTTTTATCCTTATTAATATGTGAAATTAAACATTCAATTCTGATCTTTATGATCTTCTGATTGTATATTAGTACTTCCCAAAATATTCCCAAATGTTGTTGATTTTCCCAATTGCACGGGCCCCGACCCCATTACCAAATTACTGAAAAAAATCACTGGGGGGGGTTTTCCCGAACCCCCCCCCCAAACCCCCCTAAATCCGCCCTTGTGAATTAAGGGAATGCTTTGAATATTGTGCTATTTTGGGGTGAAAATCTTTTTATTTCTTGATGTTTGTCTGTCTTTGATGTTTGTATGTCTTTGTTGTTCGTCTGTCTTGATGTTTGTCTTTGTTGTTTGTCTGTCTTTTTCATCAATTATGTTTGTCTTTCTTGATGTTAGTCTGTCGTTGATGTTTGTCCTTATTCATCAATAATGTTTGTCTGTATTTGATATTTTTCTTTCTTAATGTTTGTCTGTCTTTGATGTTTGTCTGTCTTTGATGTTTTTCTTTCTTGATGTTTGTCTGTCTTTGATGTTTTTCTTTCTTGACGTTTGTCTGTCTTTGATGTTTGTATGTCTTTGTTGTTCTTCTGTCTTGATGTTCGTCTGTCTTGATGTTTGTCTCTGTTGTTTGTCTGTCATTGTCATCGATTGTGTTTGTTTTTCTTCATGTTTGTCCGTCTTAAAGTTTGATGTTTGTCTGCCTTTTTCATCAATAATGTTTGTCTGTATTTGATGTTTTTCTTTCTTGATGTTTGTCTGTCTTTGATGTTTGTCTGTCTTTGATGTTTGTCTGTCTTTGATGTTTGTCTGTCTTTGATGTTTGTCTGTCTTTGATGTTTGTCTGCCTTTTTCATCAATAATGTTTGTCTGTATTTGATGTTTTTCTTTCTTGATGTTTGTCTGTCTTTGATGTTTGTCTGTCTTTGATGTTTGTCTGTCTTTGATGTTTGTCTGTCTTTGATGTTTGTCTGTCTTTGATGTTTGTCTGTCTTTTTCATCAATGGCGTTTGTCTGTCTTTGATTTTTGTCTGTTTTTGATGTTTGTCTGTCGTTGATGTTTTCTGTCTTTGATGTTTGTGTGACGTGCACGAAAATATATGTCACATTAAATATCCTATATCTTAATTTGGTCAAGCTTTCATAAATTGTCTTTTGTTTATCATCAATGGTGTTTGTCTGTCGTTGATGTTTTCTGTCTTTGACGTTTGTGTGACGTGCACGAAAATATATGTCACATTAAATATCCTATATCTTAATTCGGTCAAGCTTTCATAAATTGTCTTTTTTAAAAATTGTTAGTCATCAATTTTTTTTCTTTCGTTTGGGCACCCGACAGACCTCTATTGGGTCAGTTGGCTGTATTGATCTTACTCTGCGGGGAACTCATTGACCAACTGCCCGTTACAGAGTATTTACGCCAGGCCGTTCCCCTTTGGGGTGTCTCATAGCCTCTTCTATTAGGGGCGGCCGGAGTGCTACCACATTTAATGCCCACCCTCCACTTGTGTATGTGGTGTATGCACAGGGATTTATCACGCTAATACCGTTTGCAGTATTTACTATATATATGTTCAAGGATTATGTTTATAAGTCCTTGATATGTTAAAGGGATCTAACTCGACGTTTAACGAAAAATCGACAAGTCATCTTTAAGTCTTCAGAAATAGGCTAATAAATGTCAAAACCTATTTTCTGTGGTATATTTCGATAGATTAATTCATACTGAATCTTCATGCGAAATTTGAAATCAGTACCTCCCTTGCGAGCCGAGATATGCCCAATACCGCTCTCCTATGAGCGCCGCATTTCTAGGTCGGACAAAAAGGTGTCCGGTGATAATCAAGCAGTATAGACAAAATTTGGTTTAAACGTCCGAACACTTCAAAGACATACAACTGCATGATTATCTACTCTTCACATGCTTTTTACCATCTCAAAAATCGCTGGTATATATGAAAGTCCCTCATATAGCTACCTCTTTGCATGCACGTATATGTCTTTCATAACTCTGCACATGTTGAATTTAATCTCGCTTAAATCCGACGCTTTTCTTATTTCAAAGTCGTCAAAAAAGACTTTATTTGAAATTGTACTAAGCATACATGGGACTATTTCATGCAATGTTATGTATTTGAGATGTTCGCATCATTGAATGGTCAAGCGGTGTCTCAAGTTGATCACTGATGCCTGATTATCATCGGACACCTTTTTGTCCGACCTAGAAATGCGGCACTTATAAGCAGTGGCGGATCCAGCGCCCCCTTTGCCGGGGGGTCAAGGGGCGAATTTTGCCGATTTTGACTGAAAATGGGCCAAAATATACCTATTTTTGGAAAATTTTGGGTCAGTGCCGGGGGGGCGGGCGCCCCCTCCGCACCCCCCTGAATCCGCCACTGATAAGAGAGCGGTATTGGGCATATCTCGGCTCGTAAGGGAGGTACTGATTTCAAATTTCGTATGAAGATTCAGTATGAATTAATCTATCGAAATATACCACAGAAAATAGGTTTTGACATTTATTAGCCTATTTCTGAAGACTTAAAGATGACTTGTCGATTTTTCGTTAAACGTCGAGTTAGATCCCTTTAACACATATATATAGTAAATACTGAAAACGGTATTAGCGTGATAAATCCCTGTGGGTGTATGCATGTATGTATGCAGGAGGGTTGTATAATTATGTACTGCTTGGATGGTCCGTATTTCCAACGGCTTTTATAAGGTGCCACCACACTTGCCGCAGCATGAACCGATTGAGTTATTTTCTTGAATTAGTCAATTTAAAAAGCACAACCTTTACTTTTAAAGTAAAAAGTAAAACCCTTTTCGTAAATTTACTGAAGTAGATAAATTTGATGAATTTTACTTTAAAATTAGTGGATCAATGCAGACTCCAAAAGTATGAAGTTGGTTTTGAGCTGTCCTGTATATTATCAGTGTGAATAATCGGGATTTAGGTTCAAATAACAGGTGCTTCGTAGTCGGCTGGTCGGAGAGGTAAACAAACAAAAAAGTTAACAAAAAGTAATATTTATCATTATTTAGACTGAATAATCCAGTCTCTTGGCATCCAAAAGACTGGATTATTCAGTCTACTGGTCGGGGCCATTTGCCGGCTAAGACCATTTACAGGCTTTTGAAGGCCTTGTCAATCAAGTTTTGAACTGTTGAACAGGTTGGGGAAAGGTACCGATCGAGCTAATATACCTCGATCAAGCTAATGTACCTCGATCGGGCTAATCAATCTGACTTTTTTATTCAGAAAAAAGTACTTTTTTCCTCCAAATCATATTTGAGTGCAAAATCGCACCAGCTTTTATATCAAGAAATAATATTTAAAAAGCAACTATGCCTGAAAACTTTTTAGATTTCGAGAAATCTCACCCAATATATTCACAAAAATGGAGGTATATTTTCTCAGTAACTATTCACTTTTCAGGTATGTTTCATTTGTAAACATAACTTCTTTTATAAAGAACTGATGCGATTCTGCTCAAAAGAATAATTTTGAGAATGTTTTCATTTTTTACTACTGAAAATATTCAGATTGATTAGCCCAATCGAGGTATATTAGCCCAATCGAGGTATATTAGCTTGATCGGTACCTTTCCCCAACCTGTTGAAGAGAAATTTTACATGACTCCGTCATGAGGGATTTCCAAAGATTCAGTGCCATATAGTTTTTAGCTCTACTGGTCAAAGACCAGTCGAGCTTATGCGATTGCCCTGTGTCCGGCCGTGCGGCCGTCTGTCTGTCTGTCTGTCTGTCCATCCGTTAAACTTTTCTTGTGAGCATGAATCCTCTGAATCTGTGAATAGTACAAAATAAATTCTTTTTGCATTACAATGGGCCTGTGGTTTAGTTGTGCACCTGATATTTTGTTTGAGCCCCTGACCCCCAGGGTCTTGGAAAATGGGCGTGGTCATTTTCTCCTATATAACTCTATGTAATCTTGTGAGCACCGAGAGAGTATAATTGATAGAAAGATAATTGTTTTTGCATTATTCTCAGTCTATGATCTAGTTGTGCACCTGATATTTTGTTTCAGGCCCTGACCCCCAGGGTCTTGAAAAATGGGCGTGGTCATTTTCTCCTACATGTATATAACTCTATGTAATCTGGTAAGCGCCAATTCTCAGAAAGTATAATTGATAGTGAGATAATTGTTTTTGCATTATTCTCAATCTATGGTCTAGTTGTGCACCTGATATTTTGTTTGAACCCCTGACCCCATGGTCTTGGAAAATGGGTGTGGCCATTTTCTTCAATATAACTCTATGTAATCTTGTGAGCACCAATTCTCAGAAAGCATAATTGATAGAAAGATAATTGTTTTTGCATTATTCTCAGTCTATGGTCTAGTTGTGCACCTGATATTTTGTTTGAGCCCCTGACCCCCAGGGTCCTGGAAAATTGGCGTGGTCATTTTCTTCTATAAAACACTATGTAATCTTAAGAGCACCAATTCTCAGAAAGTATAAATGATAGAAAGATAATTATTTTAGCATTGTTCTCAGTCTGTGGTCTAGATATGCACCTGCTATTTTGTATGAGCTCCTGACCCCCAAGGTCTTGGAAAATGGGTGTGGTCATTTTCTCCTATATAACCCTATTTAATCTTGTGAGCGCCAATTCTCAGAAAGT
Organism: Pinctada fucata; assembly: GCA_028142955.1. Taxonomy (NCBI): domain Eukaryota; kingdom Metazoa; phylum Mollusca; class Bivalvia; order Pterioida; family Pteriidae; genus Pinctada; species Pinctada fucata. Next base: position 48,395,292 of record AP027106.1, read on the forward strand.
ATAATTGATAGAAAGATACTTCTTTTTGCATTATTGTCAGTCTGTGGTCTAGATGTGCACCTGATATTGTTTGAACCCCCTGACCCCCAGGTTCATGGAATAATAGATGTGGTTATTTTCTTCTATGCATGTATATTAACTCTATGATGTAATCTCTTGAACACCAATTCTCTGACATAACTGATAGAGAGTTAATTTTTTTCCATTAATATGATTATATCATTCTATGGTCTTGTATTTTGTTTGAGCCCCTGATCTCAGGGTCTTGGAAAATGAGTCTGGCTTTTAGATTAATTTAAGCAAACAACCAGGAGAGCTTCAGTCTCATCAGAGACTTCTGGTTTGTCTGTCTATTCGTCCGTCCGTCTGTTTGTCTTGGCAAAAACTTTAACATTGGGTATAACTTTTGAATGGTAAGCGATAGGGCTTGTGTATTCATTGTGACAAAATAAAAAAAAAAATAAATAAATGATGATAACAAAATTTGTGACCTTGACCTGTGACCTGTATACTTTTCTAAAACTTTTAAACATTGGGCGTAACTTTTGAATAGTATTAAAGTGATTTAAGAAATGAAACTCATATTTTTTCTGTTGATGCAGGTATCACCCGAAAATTTGGACAGAAAACTGCATCAAGGCACGTAGCACGTTGATGCAAAAGTTTTTATGTCCAATTTTTCAAGTGATACCTGCATCAACAAAAAAATATAAGATTCACTTCTTATCATTTTATTATCATCTATTTATGGAAAACAGACTGTTTTCTTAGATCTAAAAACAATCAATCACCACACTATATTTGTGAGTCGGAGGGTTTTGCAGTGATACGTCTGCCAAAACAAGTTATGGCAGCTGCCATGATTCAAACAGTGAACGATCGTCTCTCTATATCTTTGGAATAAGGACCAGTTTGAGCAAATTCTACATGCACTGTTAATTTTTGAGTAAGTAGAGAAGAAATGGTACCCTTGAAATGATGAGCAAACATCAACAAATTGTATTTTCAGCAACAAGTTCATACGTGTTTGAGGGAACCCCCGGTTCTAAAAATAGTGCTATAAATAGACTTCCGTGAAAAATTGTGTCGATCGATGTATCAACAAAATTTCTCGGCCAATCAGAATCTTTCTTGAAAATGACAGTGGAAATTAAATGATAGGGGTTTCAAATTTCACATGTGTATTCCTTGTGACAAGACCTTTCCATAATCCATTATCGTATAATACCAAAATTCATGACCTTGTGACCTTGACTTTGACCTACTTTTCAAAAACTTTAACATTTGGCATTATTTTTGAATGGTAAGTGGTCAGGCTTGGATATTTCACATGATTTTTCCATTGATACATACCAACAGTTTTAGCTCATCTCATGAAGTGAGAGGGAGCTTATGCTATCACCCTGTTGTCGGTGTCCATGTCTGCACCAGTATGTTAAAAGAAGTTTAATTTCTTTATTATAAGTGCTAGGAAGGCCAAACTTGCACAGATGATGCATCTTTATGAGTAGATTACAAATCTACATGCAAATGTAGGTCATGACGCTTGAGTGCACATGTTAGGAAGATTTGGGTATCAATGTGAAGAAGTTTTATTTCTCTATTATAAGTTTTTATAAGTTAATTTCAAGTTTTCACATTAACTGTGCCTACTACAAAAGATTTAAGTCTCAGCACAGAAATATTGTCCCTGGCCATTTCTTCGAATACGAAATTAATACTGTATATTGGATCCTAAAGGATAACTTATTTTTCTTATTCCAAAAAAAAAAGTTTTGTGTTGAAAATTTTTTTCAAGATCTAATTTCACTCTTGCAAATCCAGATATATATATATAAATAACTAGGGGAGAAACAATACCCAAAGTGTTTTATTGTGATACATGTATATATAGGATCTCAAATGAATTTTCATTTCATACAATGTATTATGAAACGAGTTGTGAGTTTTATATCCCCGAGCCTTGGCGAGGGGATATAAAATGCACAACAAGTTTCATAATACATCGTATGAAATGAAAATTCATTTGAGATTCTTTTTATCACATGATATTGCCTAAAAATGTGTATTTCTAACGTGAAATCAACGTTTCCGAGAACTACAGAGGCGAATCACGCCATGATCTAGAAGTTGTCTGCTAAGCCATGAGAAGTAGTGTCCACATCGTATAGATATTCTGTGCGTAAGAGAAAAGTATTTCAATTTTGAATAGTATTTTAATGCAAGAATTAATTCAACAACAACAATTTTAATCATTGATATTGACTCCGGGTCTGAATTTAACAGTTGACCGATATTTGAAAGGTCACATTTGTCAAGGTTTATGTGATTAGGTTCCAAACTTGACCAATCGCATTCAAGCAGAGCGATATGTAACGTGTTATCATATCATATGTTTATGAAATGGCTTTATGAAACTACATAACGGGTGTATCATGTGATAAATTTTGATATTTCATTAGCTCAATTGCGATATATTGCTTCTTTTTATTTTTTATGTAAAATCGGATTCCTCCATGTGTGTTTGTGGAAAATGTTTATGTTTCTGATTGAATTTCACATTGTCAATGACCTTTGCTTGAAAATGTGAAAGACTTTCATTCAAGTCGATTGCGAGCAAAGCAAACCATGGATCACTTGTTTTCAATGAAACTGATTTAAGTCAAAGTGATTCAATGATTTATTCATATAATCTATAAGGATGTGATATATTGCGATACGCATCTTGTATCATGATACAAAACAAATGCATTAAGTATTGCAATATATCAATATACATGTATTGTTACATGTACACCCCTTATATCATGTATATGTTATACTGTTACCATGGTTACTATAGTAATATAATCATGGTAATGATACTAACAGATCTATGCAGACTTAACAAAGCGACTATTGTATTTTACCGATGTTGCAGTCTTATTTAGAGGCCAAAACTAATTAAGCCCGCGTAATCGGAGATTCGGGGGCATATAGTTTTTGGTCTGTTTGTCTGTAAGTTTATCTGTTTGTCCGCAAAAACTTTAACCTTGGCCATTACTTTGAATGGTAAGTGATAGGGCTTTCCTACTTCACATGTGTATTCCTTGTGACAAAACCTTTCCATGGATACCAACATTTTTTACCTTGTGAACTTGACCTTGGAGTTTGACCTACTTTTGAAAAGTTTTAACCTTGGCCATAACCTTTGAATGGTAAGTGATAGGGCTTTGATATTCTTGTGACAAGAGCTTTTCATGGATACATGTACCAAAATGTTTGACCTTGTGACCCTGACCTTGGAATTTTACCTTCTTTTGAAAATCTCAACTTTAGCCATAACTTTTGAATGGTAAGTGATAGGGCTTTCATATTTCACGTATGAATTTCTTGTGGCAAGACCTTTCCATGGATACCAAATTTGACCTTGTGACCTTGACTTCAAAATGTGAACTACTTTTCAGCTGTTGCCAACGGGGGCGTTTGTGTTTCACAAACACATGTTTTTTATTTTGTTTTTTTTTTTCATTCTGGCAAATTCATACTTGTCTTTTGATGGAATCAAAACATCTGAACTTCCATTCCATTAATTTTTCCTTTTTTTTTTTGTCCTCTTCTCGTCTAACCCTCATCTCCCAGACCCTCTTTTTCTCCTTTTGCAATCCTTGGCTGAACTATGGGAAGATCTAAAATTGTTTCCTAAAGCTATTTGGGGTTAAGGGAAGGGTCCAGCCAAACAGAGAGGGTCCAGTGGGCCAGAGAGAGTCCAGTCGGTCAACAGGGAGGGTCCAGTTGGTCAGGGAGGGTCCAGTTAGGGAGGGTTCAGTTGATCAGGGAGGGTCCAGTTAGTCAGGGAGGATCCAGTTGGTCAGGGAGGTTTCAGTTGGTCAGGGAGGGTTCAGTCAGTCAGGGAGGGTTCAGTCAGTCATGGAGGGTCCAGTTTGTCAGGGAGGTTTCAGTTGGTCAGGGCGGGTTCAGTCAGTCAAGGAGGGTACAGTTTGTCAGGGAAGGTTCAGTCGGTCAGACAGGGTCCAATTGGTCAATTACAGGGTTCAGATGGTCAGGGAGGGTCCAGTTAGTCAGGGAGGTTCTAGTTGGTCAGGGAGGGTCCAGTTGGTCAGGGAGGGTCCAGGTTGGTGAAAGAGGGTCCAGTCGGTCAGGGAGGGTCCAGTTGGTCAGGGAGGGTCCATTTGGTCAGGGAGGGTTCAGTTGGTCAGGGAGGGTTCAGTTAGTCAGGGAGGGTTCAGTTGGTCAGGGAGGGTCCAGGTTGGTGACAGAGGGTCCAGTTGGTCAGGGAGGGTCCAGTCAGTCAGGGAGGGTCCAGTTGGTCAGAGAGGGTTCAGTCAGTCAGGGAGGGTCCAGTTGGTCACGGAGGGTCCAGTCGATCAAGGAGAATCCAGTTGGTTAGGGAGGATCCAGTTGGTCAGGGAGAGTTCAGTCGGTCAGGGAGGGTCCAGGTTGGTCAGGGAGGGTTCAGTTGGTCAGAGAGGGTTCAGTTGGTCAGGGAGGGTTCAATCGGTCAAGGAGGGTCCAGTTAAAAAATATACATAAAAATGGGAAATATAAGACTATTTTAAATTAAAGCACTTTATGGGTAAATTCCAGGGGTCCAGCATCTTGACCTCCATCCCCCTATAGCTTGCGAACGATCCAAAACTGTCTACTGTTTGATCATATTGCGCGAAAAATGTCTAACACGGGTATCACAACAAGCTGATTTTACAGGCGTTATATTGACGATTCTAGGTAAGAAGTATCGATAGAAATAAAGCAATTATAATAGTACGTTGTGTCGTTTTATGTAATAATATTCTACATTGTATCATTACGATTAATGTACTACTGGGGAATATTGATTTTACTTTGCCCTTTAGGGGATACATTAAGATTTTCTACACTCTTCCCCTCTCAACTTCACATTTTATGGATTTTATGCAGCGTATGACAGGACGAAATTTATGTCTGTCAAACATCGTTTGACATCGGTTTACTTGATGTGTTGTAGTGAAATATGAATTCTACTTCGGATCTTCTAAGAACTATCGATTTAATGACCATGCAGGGATCACAATGAAATGTTGCGTGGAAGTCTTTGAATGTTACCGCATGCACGCAATTCCTCTACGTTTCGAAGCTAAATTCAAAATAAGAAATATAAATTTAACGCAGAGCTAATGATACGTTTTGAGGCTACTAAATTCAAAATCGGAAATGTGAAAGTTATAAACGCAACGCAGATCTTGAAGTAATGATATATATACATACCGTTGCCATAAAAATCTTGCAAAGTTGATGATATAGGATTTTCTTTTTTATATGGGATTATTTCTTCATCACCAACGGATCGTGCGGCTTAATATCCGAATTTGTCTATAATTTGTCAAGAGCAGAAGTTTCCTTGCGTCAGAGGATTATATTTCTAAAAATCATCGGTGGATTTACTATAATGAGAAATTGCTACATGTTGATATGGGCGAGACTATGTATGTTTTGCGCAAACTTTCAAATTCGTATGAATTTTGTGAAATTTATCTTTGAAGAAATGCAGAGGAATTAGTCAATTTCTTTTGTTCTTTACTAAATCATCGATGGACGTACATGTACTAGTATAAGGGATTGCTACGTCCTCTTTGACATGTCTGGGATAAGTCTTTGATTTTAGCAAAATTTCGAAATCAAATTAATTTTGTTGGACACGTGGAAGAATTGCAAAGAAATTATACGATTAGATTTCTTTGCTATCTCCATATCTCAATCCATCTGAATCATTATGACCGATAAAAGTGTAAATTGATATACCGGTAAAAAAAAATGTTGCTTGTTTTCCACAGGAAAATATTACTGTGACGTAAAAAATGTATTGCTTGTCCAATCGGAGCGCAGAATTTTCGCAAAAACTCCAAATGACAACGTGGTAAACATACTTTAAAGAGGATAAAGAAATATATTACGTTAATGCTTGTTTCAAGGATGGATTTACGAGAAGAAGTAGAAAATGAAAAATAATTGAGCTGAATTTGGAAGAAATAAAGGAAAAAAAATTGAATTATGGAAATATACACCAGTCATTACATGGAAAATGGGATGTATCGCTTCCCGACATACATGTAGCCATAATGGCCACAAGGTGGACGGACGCTCGATCAGAATAAATGGTAGAGTATGCTAAAATATGTAGTAGACAGAAATCACTTGTGAGTCAGAGGGGGGGGGGGGGGGGGTCTGGAACATTTGCCAAAATTTCTAATTTTCCTCATTTTACGCAATATTTTCTCATAATAATAGGCTGGACTTGCCGTTCGATCAGAATTAATGGTAGCCTGAAGATCTTATAGACAGAAATCACTTATGTATCAGTGCATGGTTTAAAAAAGAAAGGGGGGAAGGGGGGGGGGTTTCTGGGACTCTTTCATTAGAATTTGTCAAAAAATCTGATTTTCCTCCTAATATGTATTTTCTCAAAATGATATTATTAAGCTGGACTTCTCATTCTTTTCGCAGGTATAGTTTTGAACAAAACCGCAAAAAAAAAAAAAGACGGAAACTTTAAAGTTAAGAAATAGTAGGAAATTTATATTATAAACTCTCTGTCTTTCCATGCTACGAATAACAAAAACGTCTTTATGTTAAAATGAACAATGCATCTTTACAGAATTTTTGCATTACACCGGAAATTTGAAATCCCAGTAAATTTTCATTTTATACCCTTTCCAAGTTTAATTAATTAGTACAAAATGGCTTTTTTCCGACAGATGACATTTTCCAAGTCAAAGTAAGTTCCGTGATGCGACGCGGCGATATGTTTACAAAAGATCGTTGTACAAACATGGTCTTATATTTCATTTATAAGTAATTTCATTAGTGCATGTTCCACGTATAAAGTGTTATTGATGACTTGACATTAAATTTGTCTTCATAATAACGTCGTATGTTCGTCTGTCTGCAAATCTAAATAGTATTGATCCTGTTGATACCAAAGCTATGTAGATCGAATAACGAATATTCGAATCTTGCATGCACGTTCATGTATTTCAGATAATAACCATGTGATTCAACTGTAACACCAAAAAGACTGAAATGTAACACCAAAATTTTTGGTTTCACAATGATTATTTTCATATCGCTTACAAAACAAAGCATTTGTCTGTCAGTACGTCGTTGTACATATACTGTAGGCCCGATGTTCACGTTTTAGTTGTCTAATATCTCATAAATTCATACATTGACCAAGCTTGAATGTATATATCAGTCTGTCACATTTAGTGTCAATGCCAGTGTCACATTAAAGGTCAAGATATCACATTCAAGGTCAAATGCAAGGTCAAAGGTGGCATTTGTGAGTGCACACTGTGTTCTTATACTACTATGGTTTATATACAAGGGTTGAAAGATCATACTTGATTGACTTGTGCTGACTGACGCTACTAGTACTAGGTACACATGTACTTAGTTGATAATTTAAAGAATTAATAAAACCTGCAACTCATACTACATGAAGCACTAAATTGGACTAATAGCCCCTTCCTCTTCTTTTCGTCCATCTCCAAGGATGATCGCAAGCCCTTTCGGTCTCTAATAATGAGGAGTGGACAGGATGAAAGGAAGGGGAGGTAAGGGTGAAAGGAGGGGGAGGAAGGGTGCGGGAGTGGGAAGGTAAGGGGGAGGAATGGGTGGGAGGGGGTAGAAAGGTACCCCGCTGTCCGCCCCCCTCCCAATGTTTAGGTCCCTCCAGTCCATACCGTTTCTCCCATTCAAGACTAGGTCCGATATCCCCTTCCCCATCCCCTTTCAATAACTAACCCGCAAACCATTAATATAATTGATCAATTATTGTAAAATTCTACCCATCATAGAGATGAGCAAAACAAATTGAATCGGTTTACGTCAAAGTAACGTGCCACACGACATTAATGTGACATTGTAGATTGCTGTAGAAGGATACAACTTGTACAACGTGATTTCTCCCACTGTGGACTGGGATATCCATGGAAACGCTGGGAAAAGATATCCTTGTCTTACCCCTATGGGGGTAAGATAACATTTTCACGTGAGAATTGATGTTACCGGAAATGCCGGAACTACTTTTTAAAAAAATTCGTCTGCTTGTAAACAAACATGGCCGAGGTCATAGAGTACAAGGTCGGTGACCTAGTTTCGCTGCAGGAGGGGCAAAAAGGCAAAATTGTTCAGATTGTAAAGCCCTTAGGAACGTATTCAATGTACAAAGTACAATCTTTGTTTGATGGAAGTATAAAAACATTAGCAAAGCATCAGTTAGTGAAGTTTGAGCCGCTAGAAACGAACGATGTCAATGACATGCATGTTTTGGAAGAAGTCCAGCCCCAAATTGACCCCGTACTGTTATCTCTCTTTGAAACTGAAATCGATGATAACTACGATGATTTCAACGATCAAGAAACTGGCTCCCATGACCCCTCAGAACAACATAATGTCTCAGCCCCGAATGTCGACACCGGGCGTTTCGTACCAGTAGACGACACTGATGTTGAAAATTTCATACATGAAAATGAAAACGTAAATACTAGGAAAAAAACTTTAGGCCACATCAAATTAGTTCAGTCTTTTCTACTAACACAAGGAGAACGAAGGGACATCCATAATATCCCCTGTAGTGAGCTGGATTTACACCTGTCTAAATTTCTCATCAGTGTCCGCCAAAAAAATGGCGACGAGTACCAACCGAGTTATCTGCGTGGTATCCTAGGATCGTTAGAGAGACATCTCAAACGTCATCGATATGGGTCAAGCATCATTGCTGGTACTGAGTTTGCAACAACAAAAGAGACACTTAAATCGAAGCAAAAATCTCTGAAGCGCCTCGGACATGGAAATCGTCCGAACGCTGCCGATCCTCTTTCGGACACAGACATAGAAAACATGATCGCAAAGGGCACGATGGGAATTACCACACCAATGTCACTTATCAATTTGTTATGGTTTAATAATACTGTACATTTTGGAATTCGAGGGGGCGGCGAAGAACATCGTCGTCTTTGTGTTGGTGACCTAACCCTATCCTTCGATTCGGAATTACAGAAAGAATTTATTGAGTATAATGAACGCCAAAGTAAAACCAGAACAGGCGAAAACATAAATAATCTACGGACAAAGCCACGAATGTACGAAACAGGAGATGAAAAGTGCCCCGTCGCTGCATTCAAAAAGTATATGTCGAAAAGACCGGACAACTATTCAAATCCTAACGATCCATTTTATCTGGCCGTTGTCACTCATAAATATTCCCCCCGTGAAGATGAGCAATAGTATCTACGTTCACCGATGGGTAAACATAAACTTTCAAACTTAATGAAGGTCATGGTCAAATCAAGTAATTTACCATGTACAGAAAAAAGACTTACACCAGTTATGTCGTTCGTCAACATCTCAGACAATAAGGTATCACTTTTCAAGAATCAGAAAGTAGGTCACCTTTATGAAATTGATGAAATCTTACCAGATTCAAACACTTCATCCAACGATATTGTTTACGTCTCTAAAGTGACTAAACAAGATGAATTGCCAGAGTATCTTAAAGACTTATACCAGCGCTCGTGTACAGGTTTAAGCGAGTCAGAACAAAGCGCACTAAAATCCTTATTAATCAATTATTCTGACGTATTTTCATCACACGAGTATGATATTGGCAGTTTCACAGCAATAGAGCATTCCATCGACACTGGTGACGCTAAACCAATCAAACAACGGTTTCGACGAACACCAATTTGCTTTGAAGGCGAGGCAGAGAAACAGATAGAGAAGATGATTAAGGCTGATGTCATTGAGCCATCCGTATCAGAATGGGCTTTCTCGCCAGTTTTAGTAAGGAAAAGGGATGGAAGTGTCAGGTGGTGTGTGGACTATAGGGCCCTCAACAATGTGACAAAGAAAGATGTCTTTCCCTTACCCTTAGTAGAGGAGTGTATGGATACCTTATCAGGTAATATATGGTTTTCCAAATTAGATGCTACCTGGGGGTATTGGCAGATTAAGGTGAAGGAAGAGGATAAGTGTAAAACAGCTTTCTTGACAAAATTCGGGCTCTACCAGTTCAAGCGTATGAGTTTCGGGTTGACGAATGCTCCTAGTACCTTTTCCAGGGTCATGAACTTAGTACTCAGAGGTCTACACTGGAAAATCGTGTTGGCTTTTTTGGATGACGTGTTAGTTTTGGGACGAGACTTTAACGATCATATAAAAAATCTTGCAGAAGTCTTCGCTCGCCTAAGACAATACGGGATAAAACTGAAAGCCAAGAAGTGTGACCTATTTCGCCAGGAAGTTGAGTATCTAGGTAGAACAGTAGGCCGAGACGGAATGAAGGTAAGTCAGTCTTTTATTGATACTATGGCCAAGTGGACAGTTCCCACAAGCACCAAAGAAGTGGAACGCTTTTGCGGGTTTGCAAATTACCACCGGAGCTTTATCAAAGACTTTGCCAATATCTCAGCACCGTTGTATGGTCTCACTGGAAAAAACAAATTCTGTTGGGAAGAACAACATCAGGACGCATTTGACAAATTGAAGAGTGCCTTAATGCAAGCGCCAGTCCTTTCAATTCCCAACCAGGAAGGTACATTCATCCTGGATACTGACGCATCAGACTTCGCTATAGGAGCTGAGTTATCACAAATACAGGATGGCGAAGAGCGTTGTATCTGTTATGCTAGTTTTTCACTGACCCCAGAACAGAGAAGGTATTGTACCACAAGGAAAGAACTCTTAGCAGTCGTACGGTTTACAAGACAGTTTAGGCATTATTTACTTGGCCGCAAATTCATTGTTAGGACTGATCACAGTAGTCTCCAGTGGCTGATGAATTTCAAGGATCCACAAGGCCAACTTGCAAGATGGTTGGAGGAATTGAGCCAATACTGGATGATCATACGCCATCGACCAGGTATAAAGCACCAAAATGCAGATGCTCTATCTAGGATGCCTGAAATATCGGCTTGCTCAGAGTATCGCCACCATGTAGAACCTAAAGAACTTCCTTGTGGTGGTTGTCAGTATTGTGTAAAGAGACACAAAGATTGGAGCCATTTTATCGAAACAGTGGACGACGCCGTCCCACTGGTTCCAAGTCGGAATATGGTACGACAAGTTACAACACCGTTATCTTGGATTAAGGGATATTCATGGAATGAAGTCAAAGATCTTCAAGGAAAGGATAAGGACCTTTTGTCAATTATCCAATGGCTGACGAGTCAGCAGGCACCTTCCGAGAGTGACCTGTTCCTTAATAGCCCAGCTAGCAAACATTATTGGATGAATAAGGAACTATTTTTCCTTTGTGATGAGGGTGTTCTTTGGAAAACTGAAGCTGACAATAATGCTTCCAAACTACTAGTCGTGCCAGGTTCCATGAGAAAGGAAATCTTGAGTATGACCCACGATTTACCATCTTCTGGTCACCAAGGACAAGAAAGAACATTCCATAGATGTAAATCACGTTTCTATTGGTATGCAATGCAACAGGATGTAAAACACTTTGTCATCTCATGTTCGGTATGTAATCGTAACAAAAAACCAAACCGACGTGCAGGGTGTAAATTTACATCATTCCATGCTGGTTCACCAATGGAGCGCGTGCATTTAGATTTTTTGGGCCCATTGCCTTTAACCAGTAACAGCAATGCCTATGTCCTTATGATGGTGGACCAATTCACCAAGTGGGTAGAGTGCATTCCACTTCCTAACCAAACTGCTGAAGAGACAGCCAAAGCAGCTATGAATCACTTTTTTTCGAGATTTGGAATTCCTTTTCAAATACTTACTGACCGAGGTTCCAACTTTGAAAGTGCTCTGTTTAAACAGTTCTGCGAAATACTGGGAATTCATAAGACCAGAACAACATCATTTAGACCATCAGCAAACGGTCAGGTAGAACGGTTCAATCGCACACTCATGGATGCTGTGAGGTGTTTTGCCAGTCGAACTCCTACTAAATGGGATGAATACTTACCACAGTTAGCCAGTGCATTGAGATCAGCAGTGAACCGAAGTACCGGGTATACACCAAACATGCTGATGCTTGGCCGAGAAGTCAACATGCCTGTTGATCTTCTTTTCCCAGGTCCAGAAAATACTGACTCTGAGAACTGTGAGCATTATGTTTCAGAGCTGGTCAACCACATACAGTCTACCCATGAAATAGCAAGAGAGAAGCTTAGGACTAGTCAAGGGATAAGCAAAAGGGACTATGATCTTAAAGCTCATGTCAAGGCTTACTCTGAAGGGGATGCTGTATACGTGTTTGACACCGCGGTTCCTAAGGGTAAGTGTGCCAAATTAAGACCGCAGTGGAAAGGTCCAGGGTTAATTACTAGGAAGATCACTGATTACTTGTATGAAGTGATGCTTCGGAAGAAACTTGAGGTAATTAACCATGATCGAATGAAAGCTTGTAACGACAGGAAGTTACCGGCATGGCTATTAAAGCAAAGACAAAAAGGGACCAGTGTCCCGGTCTCAAAGGAGATTAGCTCAGGTAAGACTAGTCAGTTTTGTCTATGTCGGGGACCTGATGATGGGACACTTATGATTCAGTGCGAAGAGTGCCGCGAATGGTATCATGGAGCTTGTGTAGGGATTGACGAGGTCAGTGTGAAGACGATTGATTTGTACTTATGTCCAGATTGTGACCATTAATTTGTATATATTTTTCAGCTTTAATCATGTCTGGACAAGATTCTTCACCAGAAAAAAGATCATGGAAGAAACCTAATAACACTCGTCAAAGGACATCATTTGCAAGTTTAGATAGATTCCGCCAACCTGGACAGAGTGCACTAGACGCTGTGAGGCGTGCTAGTGAGGAAAAATGTCTTTTGGACCCAAAGGAACTGTACATTTCCCTTTTGAAAGCTACACCAGAGGAGAGGAAGGAAGCACTTCTTTTGCAGTATGAAGTGGCCAAAGAGAAAAAAAGCCATTTCTGGATACAGGAGATGAGGAAAAATGCAGCCTGCGATTTCCCTGTTGACTGGGTTGATGAGAACATGCCAGCATTAAATGGCCAACGGATGCGCCAACACCGAACTAAGAGTTCATCCAGGTCTGCATCATCGTTAGATAATTTGGAGCAACCGCATGATTTCCGGTTAGACTCCAACCCAAACTTACCAGTACATAGGTCTGATGCTGCGGATTTGTTACAGGAAGATCCCAAACCAAAGAAATCTTCCATGAAGTCTTCCTCCTCTTCACAATCAAAGGAAAAGAAGAAGGTTACTTTGGTTGAGCCAGAACAAAGATCGAAAGAAGTGGAGAGTCGCAGACAACATCGGCGCACTCAAGAACAGAAGAGCAGTACCTCTAAACAAAGAAGTTCTCGTGAAGAGATTCGCCACACACATACTCAAGAGCGAAAACGAGACACCAGTACCTCCAAACACAAAAGGGATACTGAACAAAGAAGTCGTAGTCCTCGTCGGCGATCTTCTGAAAGGAGACGTTCCGTTAGCGAGTCTGAAGATACTTTGACAGTTTCAATTCCATCCAGTAAAGTACAAAAGGATCTTACATGTCCTATGGAGTGTGGCTCCCATGACAAAAAGTTACGAAGGCATGTGGTGGAACATCATCTCCCCATTATGTTCAGACGAATTAACGTCAACTTGGATGTGCCTGCTCAAGTGGAAGCACTCAAATGGCTATTGAGTAAAGCTTTTGAGGCCGGGACTACTCTTCAGGGTGCAGTTGATTGGATAAACACATCTCGGCCAATCTCACCGGACTACGGGCTAAATCCCATTCATCATGGTATGTGTACCACAGCATGCAGAATCTTGGGAGTTGATTCACCAGAGGTGTTCACTCTTCATCCTATAAACTCTCCAGCTGTCCTTTTATTTTGGAGATGTTTGCTGGCGATCCTCACCAGATGTAATTCTCAGGATATAAGGGACTTCAGATGGTTCGGTTTCTCGGAACCAACCATGGCCGTTGAAGTGGTGCAGGAGGCGCTGTCAGAAAGCGAATCAGAGCCAGGTGATCTCATTGTTGTTGATGAATGCGACAACGTTGACTCCGACCATAGCGAACATTTTGATGAGCCCTCAACTTCTTCAGGATTACCAAATGTTTTGACAGCCATTTTCATTTGGATCGAACGAGCAAAGTTATTTGGCCTGATAATCCAAATGGACATACTGTGGAGGAACTCATATCAGTGTCCAAACACGGCAGTAGTCGACCATCAGTCCCTGTTAACGTTGTTGGTGGAGTTGTGGTGTACAGTGAACCCCAAAATTACCCGGCCGCTGATTTCCAGCTTGATGGACCTTGGAAGGTAGCTGCAGGGGTCCACCCGAAGCACTACCAGAAATTCTCCACAGCTAAAAGGTTAGCACTCAATGGACTCCTCGAACATCCAAAGGTTGCTGCACTTGGAGAAATTGGGTTAGATAGAACAATTCCACCTGGAGAATGGCGAGCCCAAGAGCTAGTTTTTGAAAACGTTCTGCGCATGTCAAAACCAGAACTCCCACTAGTTCTCCATCTTCGTGGTCCTTCCGGTGATACATATGGTTCTGATGTGACGGGTAGATGCCAAGCAATTATGAGGAGGGTATGTCGCAGAGAACAGAAAATTCATGTTCATTGTTTTACGGGATTGTCACAAGTCGTCAACGATTGGCTTAGTGACTATCCCGTAAAACAATGAACATGAATTTTCTGCACGACAAAACACAAGCGCACGAAAATTTCTATGTCAAAAACTAATTGAAAACGGAATCCCCGACACCCAAGCAGTTCATATAACTGGACACAAGAACGCACAGTCTCTAAACAATTATAGGACATTGAATAATAAACAACAGGAACACATTTCTTCAATGTTATCTAACAACGGTGTCACAAGAGCTCCTCAATCATACCGTGGGCATGGATCAAATGATGAAAAAGAGAACGAACAAGTTCTACCTACCTGCCAGTCCAATTTTTCTCCCAATTCCGAACAGAACTTTTCACTCAATACTAATTCTAGTAATCCAATTCATTCAATCTTTTATGGAGCATCTATTAATGGCGGAACTTTCAATATAAACATGAACTTCTGTTCTCACGCCAATCGTTAGTCTACGATCTACCGACTTTGTGTGTGCTTGTGTACTGCACATGTGACATCAGCGTTATGACGTCAGTCACACTGACTCTTCACTTAGAAAGTTATTTAGAAACTTTTGCATGAAGTTATGTATTGTTGATTATTACAAACTCAAATTCACTCATTATTTTAATTTCAAAAGGAATGCAACTTTGTCAATATATGTTAAAAAGTCAAATGCTCTATGGTGTTATTTCTCAATGCGGCAAATGGAATGTGAGGCGGCATAGAAAAAGGAGTAAACCGTCTTCAACTTGTAAACACTTTATATTTCCATCCGCCTTCTACAGAAATGAGTGCAAATTTAATGGTACAGTTTTGAAAATTTAACGTGGGAGAAAAATAATCAATCACCACTAACAGTGACGGACAGAGATCCCAACCCTCGTGTCAAATATTTCGGTCATCCACAACTCGGCAAGCCTCGTTGTGGATGACCGAAATATTTGACACTCGGGTTGGGATATCTCTGTCCGTCACTGTTAGTGGTGATAGATTCTATTATTCTCTTCTACATGTACCTGGTCACGTGTGATCAATTGATATTTTAATTGCTTTATTTTCATGCATCTTTTTACGTGACCATTAATTGACTCATACGAGTACTGATTGAAGCCATGGGGTACACATGTACTTCGAATACGGAGTGGGGAATAAAGTTTTTTAAAACATCATTCCGTCCGTCCCTCCGTATGTCAAAACTTGTATGTACATCCGTCTGTCTGCCAATCTAGAAATTCACATATATATGTACAGTATGCCTGAAGGGTATTCATCGCAACATAGAAAAAAGAGAGCATCAGATTATGCCAGTTTGATGCTGTCCGCTCCAGAGGGATGTACAAATTTAATTTTGTATGGCATTTGTATTGCCTGTTCGTTAGTCCGTCCGTTCGTCTCTATCATTGCCGGTATTGTAGTGGACGAGACGGAGACTAAGCCCGCAGCAAAAAAGCCTTGAATTACAAGGAATTTTCAAAGTCAAATGTCACTGCAACAGCCAAACGTTCTAACAAAACAACACAAAATTTGCCCTATGATTGTTAAGTTAAGGACAATAAGTCCTTAGTTTAGTCGAAAGTCAAAATCACACTATTGTGTAATAAAGACGAGTTTATATGAACGTGTCAAGTATGTAAACGTCAAAGGTCAAGGCCACACCCAAACCGTACTGTAAAACCTTTTGACTAGAAGACGGTCAGGACTATTTTATTGTGATGTTTATGACCCATTTGATGAAACTATATGTCAGGTTTAGAATAATTGAAGTAATTTCTTTCTTCTTTCATTTCAGTTATAGAACCGTCAAGTGTTACCATCGACAACAGCAACAGTACGTCATCAGATCCTGACGTCATTTTCTCAAATCGCGGCGATAAAAGCAGACTACGCGTCAGGAGGAAAAAGTCGTCTGATCTCCTTAGGTTGCCACGGTAACGTAATGGCGGGTCCTCTAGGGTCAGAGGTCAAATGTGACATCATGATCAGCTACAATCAGGCCGATCTGAAGTTCACACAAAAACTTTGTGGTAATTAAACATTTATCTGAACTTTTATTAATTGATTCCATCAGACTACTGATCTGTCATTTGATAAATTTTAATGATAAATATTTTTAAAATTTATCACATTCACGAAAGTCGTGACTCCTTCTTTTTGATAAATTAAACAGAGTTACTTCCCATTTTAGATGGTAACTGGCCTTATTAAATTAATACTATGGAAAGTTGGAAACCAGCATAAGATAAATTTTAAAGGGAAACTTTGCATGAAGTATTACGTCATAATGCATTTACGTAAGATACGGTCAAAAATGGGAAGTAACTCTGTCTTTTGAAAAGACAGAATAGATTAATGGTTTTTATCCCAGAAATACGAAATTAATATATTTAAATCAGATGAAATCTTGATAATAAATTGATAGAAATCATGAACAGTTGAATTTTCATACATGCTAATGATACTTTGTTTTTACAGAGAAGTTTGAGGAGCAGGGATGGACAGTATGGTATGCCAGACCTGAAATGGAACAAAGACAAATGCTCAGTCAGAAAGGGGAAGCTATACTCTCATGTAAGGTAGGTATAAACTTATAATCTATATAATGTCCATCTGTCTGTCTGTGTGTCTGTCTGTCTGTCAGTTGTTACAATGAAGTTTGAGGGGCAGGGAAGTATGGTATGCTAGACCTGAAATGGATCAAAGACAAATGCTCAGTCAGAAAGGGGAGGCTATACTCTTGTTTAAGGTAGATACAAATTAACTTTAAATATGTCTGGTGTCCATCTGTCTGTCTGTGTGTCCGTCTGTTGTTATAATGAAGTTTGAGGAGCAGAGATGGACAGTATGGAATGTCAGACCTGAAATGGATCAAAGACAAATGCTCAGTCAGAAAGGGGAAGCTATACTCTCATGTAAGGTAGGTATAAACTTATAATCTGTATAATGTCCATCTGTCTGTCTGTCTGTTGTTGCAATGAAGTTTGAGGAGCAGAGATGGAAGGTATGGTATGCTAGACCTGAAATGGATCAAAGACAAATGCTCAGTCAGAAAGGGGAGGCTATACTCTCAGGTAAGGTAGGTATAAACTTATAATCTGTATAATGTACATCTGTCTGTGTGTCTGTCTGTCTGTTGTTACAATGAAGTTTGAGGAGCAGGGATGGACAGTATGGTATGCCAGACCTGAAATGGATCAAAGACAAATGCTCAGTCAGAAAGGGGAAGCTATACTCTCATGCAAGGTAGGTATAAACTTATAATCTGTATAATGTCCATCTGTCTGTCTGTGTGTCTGTCTGTCAGTTGTTACAATGATGTTTGAGGAGCAGGGATGGAAAGTATGGTATGCTTGACCTGAAATGGAACAAAGGCAAATGCTCATTCAGAAATGGGAAGCTATATTCTTGTGCAAGGTAGATACAAATTAACATTAAATTTGTCGGGTGTCCATCTGTCTGTCTGTGTGTCCGTCTGTTGTTATAATGAAGTATGAGGAGCAGGAATGGACAGTATTGTATGCCTGACCTTGAAAAGGAACATTTATACTAATTTTTATACGCCCGTCATTTGACGGGTCGTATTATGGTATGGCGAAGTCTTTGTCTGTCTGTCCGTCCATCCGTCCGTCTGTCTGTCCGCCTATGGAACGCAATAACTTGATTATGCATCAACGGATTTTCACGAAATTCATACATTATGATTGGACTGTGGAGAGGAAGCCGTCTTTCGATTTTAAGGTTCATCCGATTTGTCGTTACAGAGTTATGGGACTTAGATTTTTAAAATACAGTGAAAGTATACTAAAATAGATAAAAATAATTTAAAAATCTATTTCCGGTGGAAATGTTTTGAAATTTTGTATACTTAAGGTAGAAAGGATGTTCTTTGACATATGTAACGAGTTTTTAATTTTTTGGTCGCATAACCGAGATATTTGTAATGGGAGGGGGGGGGGGGGTTATATGCACATACATGTTAAGCTAAGGGCAAAATATAGGCGTATGGAACGCAATAACTTGAATATGCGTCAACGGATTTACATGATATTTCTACATTGTGATCAGACTTTGAAGAAGAAGCCGTCTTACGATTTTCAGGTTCATCCGATTTGTCGTTAGGAGTTCTGGGACTTAGATATTTTAGATACAATGTAAAAATATACTAAAATAGTTCAAATTCTTTAAAAATCTATTTCTGGTCAAAATGTTTTGAAATTTTGTATACCTCAAGTAGAAAGGATGTTCTTTCACATATTTAACGGGTTCTTAGATTTTTTGTCACATTATCCATGTTATCCAGAAATTATGTGTAATGGGGGGGGGGGGGGTATATGCACATACAGGTTAAGCTAAGGGCAAATTATAGGTGCATGGAACGCAATAACTTAAATATGCATCAACAGATTTTCATGATATTTGTACATTGTGATCAGATTTTGAGGAAGAAGCCACCTTTCAATTTTCAGGTTCATCCGATTTGTCCTTATGGAGTTATGGGACTAAGATATTTTGGTGTTGTGAAAAAAATCCCAACGGGCGTATCTTGCTGCGTGAGAGTAAGCTTTATTCATGCTTTTGTCAGTAGTCTAGCATGTTTAACATAATGACCATATTGGAATATCATATCACATAACTCGTTTTATTGGATGATTGTTTTTTGATTTACAGGTATTTGTGATTATTATGAGCGAGGCTACAGCCAAAGACCCACGATACCAGGATGAGCTGGCTTTGTCATACATCTATAACTCCAACTGTATTAAGGGAGGGGTTTGTCATGATATAAATGATTTGATTGGATGATTTTTTTTTTTAATTGACAGGTATTTGTGATTATTATGAGCGAGGCTACAGCCAAGGACCCCAGATGTCAGGACGAATTTGCATTGTCATACACCTCTTACTACTGTAATTAGGGTGGGGATTTGCAATCACACAACTCATTTGATTGGATGATTGTATTTTGATTGACAGGTTTTTGTGATTATAATGAGCGAGGCTACAGCCAAGGACCCACGATGTCAGGACGAGCTGGCTTTGTCATACATCTCTAACTCCTCCATATTTCCAGTTGGCCTGAAGAAATTTCGTGATATAAGTCCCCTACTCGATGGTGGCATGTATGTACATTAAAAATTACAAGTACTTTACTTTGTAAATTAAGAGTGGAACTTATATGATTTTTATTTTAAAATGTATGCAGGATTGGTAAGATACCGTCATGTGTATATACCAGTTTTCACAGTAGTACGAGGCCCTATATGAGGCTCACAACATATCAGTCAGCCCTCGGACACATGTGGTATACTTTCAGTGAAGGGATGATACTAAATTTTAGAATGCATGTACTTCATGTATGCAGAATTGTATTACAAGAGAACGATGATTTTGCTATGCAATTTACAAAATTAATGAAACTACATAATAATGAATCGTGTGAAAATAATCTTAACATCTGCACATCAAAGTACATGTATGTTGGTTTGACCTTTTGACCACTTAAATGATATGTTTTTCACTGATCAAAGCATAAAAATTATCATTTTTGAGCGAATAGCTCTAAGTGATCATCTGAATTTTTTCACGCTAGAGGGCCCCAATTCCATACATGTATAATTTGAAGCACGAACCAATTAAATCACAGGGTTTTCAGCATCGAGACGTATTAAATCTTCCAATTTTCTTCTGCCAGAGAAAGTAAAGGACCGATGATGCTTCTATGTATAAACGATGTACATAACTCTGTTTACTTTAGAATCAAGCTGTTTTGTTACGTAGAAGCGCATGTTTATGTAGTGAGCTTATAAACATGTAAACACTAAAAATAGAACAATGTTCATGCGTGGATATGTGTTTATTTCATTGATGAGGGAGGGGCCAAAGCATTACGGGTAGTTGACGAGGAAGGTATAATTATACGATGTACCTGATACCAATTGGAGATACGTTTCATAATTATAAGTAGCTGTACTGATCTAATCCCCTGTCCTTTTTATGTTGGACCGAAAATTGAACATCTGAACAGGCATGTATACATACGTAAGATCCTGATGTGAGAGAGGGGGGGGGGGGGATACAGCTATATTCATGGTAAACTATTTTTACGGGAGACGTCTTATTGTTGTTTACCGTTTTAGAAAATCCGACGTAAAAAAAAATGAGAAAAATTATTTGTTCATTATTACGTACACCATATCATTTTCTAGAAACTTTGCAAAAAAAGCCGTGGAAAAAATATTGATATATATAGATAATCAAAAACTTACCGATTCGCGCCGCTCGCCGCTTCGTAAAAGAAAACTGTTTTTACATAATACTGAATTTAGACACTATTTATTCTTTATTCGTTAAATTTTTCAGCTTGTTAGTTGTTACCCTCGCCAGTTTTCATATCATTTTCAGAAAGTAAATGCAAAACACAAAGATATTTAGAATCAATTTCGTTGTATGCACCGTCCCGTCCCGTTTCCACTTTCTAAATTTCTATCTAAGTCTAAAAAATCGAGAAGATACGTACATTTTGTATTAGTTGTTTTTATATCAAAAATATCTTTCTCAAATAAATCCTTCCAACGAGCAAACTTTTAATTAGTAGATAATAATTACGACTACTCCACGTCATGAGTAGACTTTTAAAATTAACATAATAAACGTCACCAGTTTAGATAACGAGAATACGTATGGACATGGACGTATATTTTAAGATTTAATATTGGAAATGAAGAAGAATGTACCAAGGACGTACAAACTTAATGAAAATATAGACCTTGAATGCATTTTAATTTTTTTTCTCAGAAATTGTGGAAGAAACCAGAAACCGGAAGCTTTTTAAAATGAAATGCAATTTATTTTTTTTCATTCGATCTTTAAAAAATTCAAGGAATATTTTTTTTCATTTGTTCTTTATAGAATTCAAGGAATATTAATGGAAGATATTTGTCAGAAATTGTCTCAGATTGCTCGACAACCATCGTCCCTCTTCCGCTATACTTACCTTCCCTACCCCCTTAGTCAACCCTCTGGGTCGGCCACTAGTATTGGTGCTTTTGAATATAATAATTCGAGGACGGTCATCTTATAATTCTGTTTATGAGTCCTTGATTCTATACTTATTGCAAGTTGCATAAACTTGTCTACGAAGGAAAGTTTGATGACATACAGCATAAATGATAAAATGTCATATTCTGAAATTTAGCTATTCGCTCTCAGTACCTTCAGTGCTTTGATATTAGTTTTAAATTCATAGGGCTGGACTAGAAAATAACTTTAAAAAACTTTAAAAAATGTTTTATTCTGTATTTTCGAAAACCAGAGTTACTCCCGTTAGGGACGGTATCTGACGTAGAATATTTGTGACGTCATCAAATTCTATGGAAACACTCCGTAATCTCTGGGAAATGATGGGTACAAAATCGATGATATCATACCATTTTCATATCGTCATAATGGTTTTACATCATATACAATCTCAAATGGGAAATAACTCTGTATTCTGCAAAGATTCAATATGACTTTGTATCAAGATATTGAAGGGAGATTAATTTCAGGAAACTGATGCTGGCAAAGATCAACTGGTCATTTTTCTTCAAAGACGAACACTTTGAGAGTAACATGCCTGCTCTGTTGACATCTATAGGGAAGGACATTAAAGTGAAAAGTAGTGAGGAACCACCAGAGGAGATGACCTCTAGCTCAGGTATACATACTGTGAGGTATCATAGGTGTGCCTAGATTGCAGATTCACAGGTGTGCTAGGTGTGCCTAGATTGCAGATTTACATGTGTGTTAGGTCTGTCTAGATGGCAGATTTACAGGTGTGCTAGATGTGCCTAGGTGGCAGATTTACAGGTGTGCTAGGTGTGCCTAGGTGGCAGATTTACAGGTGTGCTAGGTGTGCCTAGGTGGCAGATTTACAGGTGCTCTAGGTGTGCCTATGTGGCAGATTTACAGGTGTGCTAGATGTGCCTATGTGGCAGATTTACAGGTGTGCTAGGTGTGCCTAGGTGGCAGATTTACAGGTGTGCTAGATGTGCCTATGTGGCAGATTTACAGGTGTGCTAGGTGTGCCTAGGTGGCAGATTTACAGGTGCTCTAAGTGTGCCTATGTGGCAGATTTACAGGTGTGCTAGGTGTGCCTAGGTGGCAGATTTACAGGTGCTCTAGGTGTGCCTATGTGGCAGATTTACAGGTGTGCTAGATGTGCCTATGTGGCAGATTTACAGGTGTGCTAGGTGTGCCTAGGTGGCAGATTTACAGGTGTGCCTATGTGGCAGATTTACAGGTGTGCTAGGTGTGCCTATGTGGCAAATTTACAGGTGTGCTAGGTGTGCCTATGTGGCAGATTTACAGGTGTGCTAGGTGTGCCTATGTGGCAGATTTACAGGTGTGCTAGGTGTGCCTAGGTGGCAGATTTACAGGTGTGCTAGGTGTGCCTATGTGGCAGATTTACAGGTGTGCTAGGTGTGCCTAGGTGGCAGATTTACAGGTGCTCTAGGTGTGCCTATGTGGCAGATTTACAGGTGTGCTAGATGTGCCTATGTGGCAGATTTACAGGTGTGCTAGATGTGCCTATGTGGCAGATTTACAGGTGCTCTAGGTGTGCCTATGTGGCAGATTTATAGGTGTGCTAGGTGTGCCTATGTGGCAGATTTACAGGTGTGCTAGGTGTGCCTAGGTGCCAGATTTACAGGTGCTCTAGGTGTGCCTATATGGCAGATTTACACGTGTGCCTTTGTGGCAGATTTACAGGTGTGCTAGGTGTGCCTAGGTGGCAGATTAACAGGTGTGCTAGATCTGCCTAAGTGGCAGATTTACAGGAGTGCTAGGTGTGCCTAGCTGTCAGATTTGCTAGGTGTGCCTATGTGGCAGATTTACAGATGTGCTAGGTGTGCCTAGATGGCAGATTTACATTTTGCTAGGTGTGCTTAGGTGGCAGATTTGCTAGGTGTGCCTAGGTAGCAGATTTACAGGTGTGCTAGGTGTGCCTAGATGACAGATTTACAGGTTTGCTAGGTGTGTCTAGGTGGCAGATTTACAGGTGTGCCTAGGTGGCAGATTTACAGATGTGCTAGGTGTACCTAGATGGCAGATTAATAGGTGTGCCTAGGTGGCAGATTTGCTAGGTGTGCCTAGATGGCAGATTACAGATGTGCTAGATGTGCTTAGGTTGCAGATTAACAGGTGTGCCTAGGTGTGCTTATGTGCCAGGTTTTCAGTTGTGCTGGGTGTGCCTATATGTGACAGATTTGGTATGAGAAAGTCTGATGGTGGTGTGTATGTATATACATGTATCATATGTATAGGAATTTTCTAACTTGCATGTACATGTATATATTATACATGTACATAATATTATACATTTTTGTATAATTACATGTATATGAAATATTTTATATTAACAGTTGTGAAATGCTTTTCAACTCATAAGGAACTCTTAAAGGTATGGATCTAGAAATTTTCGAACTAAAATAGAGATAAGAAGCATTGAGTTATAAATTCATGATCATTTACAGGTGTTGTCCAGTTCCATGGTATGAATATTAACGTGTCTTTCACGGATGACGAAAATGACGCTAACATGATGGAGGATGAGGAATCAACCGATAGATCCACGTCAACTCCACGTGGACCTCCGCTTCAAAAGAAGAAAACCTTGATCAGCTATGACTTCTGGGAAAGAAATTTTGCTGGTAAAGACGATGTCACATGGTCTGACTTTAAGAAAAAATTTGAAGCCGACTATAAGGAGAAAGTGACGAGAACTTACGAGCAAGATCGAATGAAAACGTTTTGCAACTTGATATACAAGGATATTTTTAATCTGAGTAAGAGTATTACTAAAGTGCAGTACGATAAATTCTGTGGCGGAAATCCCGACGCGGATCACCACAGGTTTTATCATAGGCTGGAGGAGTACGCCATTGGTTACTATGCTATGAGGGAAGTGTTCGACATGGAGAGCTCACTACGGCTGACAACCATCCAAAAACTTGGTATGAACAATTTTGTCCTTGATAGATTCTGATAGCATTGCATTTTTACCTCTGAAAATATCTTCCCAACTGGGAAGTAACTTTTGCTAACATACAAAAATGTACATGTAAATATCAATTAGTGATATTTGATTTGATCAGTTGGAAAATGAAATTTTGTTACAATTCTAAAGTATTCAAATTTTTACACCTCACAATTCAAGAATATTTAAATTTTTACACCTCACACAATACATGTTTTGATTCCAGGAAGCTTCACCTTCCCTGCTGTGATAAATGGTTTGACTGGAATGTTGAAGGACGATGACCCAAACATCAGAGCCGTAGCAACAATAGCATTGGCTAAATCAGGTGAGTGAGAATCAAGGTGCCGGTACACCCCGTGGGATCAAAACGTATGATGTTGTGATTCCTTACGGAGGTTTTTGATTGCTTTCTCATCAGTTGAGTGATACTGCACAAAACTTATTAGACGTTGCAGAAGGACAATGCCTTATAAATAAGTCCATATCGTTTATACATGTACTGTATATCTGGTATAAAGTCAGATATGTTGTGTAATATATTTCACATGACTTGTATTATTGACCTTGTGACCTTGAACTTGGAAATTTGACATAAATTTAAGATCTAAGCTAGGTTTTGCTTTGACTTCATTGTTGAATGATTTAGATGTAAACTGAGAAAAGTTGATATTGTTTTCGTTTTCAGGTCGTGCCCAGAAGTCCACTGTTGACAGAATTATAGGCATGCTGGAAGACGAAGATCGACTCGTAAGGGAAAGTGCCTGCTTGGCCTTAGGCTCTCTGAAGGCAGGAGGCAAAAGTGAGGAGGCTGTAGCAAACAGATGGTAAGTGAAGTTTTAAAGGCATGTATAGAATTAAGTAAATACTTTTATTGTTTATATACATGTACAAAGATCAATACTTTTTCTTGTTGCCTGTTGAAAAGGATCTTATTAGCGAGGTTAAAGGTCAAGGTCATAGTTCTGGACTAGTCTTGAATGGTTCATTTTGTGCCAATTGTGACTTCTTTTTTGGTTTTTTTTTTGTGAGGAGGACTCTCTATATGTAACTTTTTGAAAATTGTAAAAGTGTAATTACCTCATATTAGGCTCTCTAAGGACAGGAAACAAAGGACTAGGTGTGCTATCCCCTCATATCGGCCCTATAATTTTGACGAAAAATGCTTTTGATAAAAGAATTATGAATTATCACTTTTTGCAATGTTCAATGTTTGAGAAAATATGACGTCATAATTTTGAGCCCTCGTAACGTCTCGTGCGTGATGTATGACCTCATGTTCTGACGTCATTTGCCCTGAATGACCCAAAACAAAGGAAAATCATCGTTTTTTACACACAAATCTTCAAAATTCATCTATTATCCAGGCCTTGCCCACGGAATTTATTATAGAAATTAAAAGGCTGATCAGAAATTCATCGACTTATACAAAAATATTCACGGGCAAGGCCTGGAGCACTACTTGATTTTATAAATTTCTATCGAAATTTTGCTCATCATAATTTCAATGATTTCAATGTTTTTAGATGTTTTGAGCGACGCATTATTCAGTATTGGACTGCGAAATCAAAACAGGCTTTCCTGATTTGGATTCGCCATACATTTGACCTTTTATAAACTACAATATTATGGATATATGATCAAATTTGAAAATAGGGCCAAAATAGCAGGTTAGCGCACCTACTCCTTTGAAAAGCCTTCAAGAGGCAAACAGGTTGCGATAGGTAAAAAATCAGGTTAGAAGGCAAGAAGATGCAGAAGAAAGTTGTATGATTCTTCATACATTTACATATACTTGTCACAAAGGATCAACAAGACAAAGATGCATATAGGTTATATATGCCTCTGTGGTTATCAAGGTCAAAGGTCAAGGTCACAGCTCTTGAATTTACTTGAAAGAGACAAAATCTTGCATTCTTGTTGCCAGTTGAAAAGGACCTTATTGTCAAAGTTAAAGGTCAAGGTAATAGGTCTGAACTAGTCTTGAATTGTTTATATTGTGCCAATTGTTACTTCTTTTTTGTTTTTGTTTTTTTGTTTTTTGTGAGGATGACTTTCTACATGTAACTTTCAGTTTATACTGAATGTCTTTTCCTGCTTACTTTTCTAGACTTTAAGGTAAAAGAATGACATTTATTGATTTAAAGGGAAAATTTTTTTTCTACATTGTCTTGATTAAATTCATTAGAAATCTGGTATCTGGGTAATACTATTAGCTTTTTAGGTTAATTGAACTTTCCTCAAAAATTCAATTACCTTAAACTTGTTAACTGATGAGTGTGTCAACTATTCCCAGCTGTCCAATATAATTGCCATTTCCTAGAAAATGTTTGACCAATTTGAAAGAAGCTTTCACCATGTTCACAAAAAATGTGGCAATCTTTCTTTTTTTTTTATTTTTCATTTTGTTGGCAATTAGTTAATGGAGTTATCACATGACTGTATTACTTTACTCAGCGGAAAAAAAATATCATCTAACAGTTGCATGCAGTTTACAAATTATTATAACAATAAAGACTGGGGTAAATTATTAAAATTATTCATTAGTGTATCAAATTTTGCCTGACTGACAACAATTTAACTTCTTTCTCTTGGAAGATAATTATGCAATTTGCACTCACTGATGGTTCATGGTTATTTTCTCATAATAACTTCAATTTACTGTAAAATTATATAATTTGCAAAATTTCTTTCTTTTTTTCAATCAAGGCGAAACGATCCAATCAAATCAGTCAGAGAGGCAGCGGAAATTTCCCTGCGGAGAATGGGCGGCGACTTGGCACAGAGATGTATTTATGTCACAGACGTTCTTTCCTCGGAAATGCAAGCACTGAAAACTCCAATGTCTTAAATGTATGGAGTCGGAAATGCAAAGAAAAGTGCTTTCATTTCTTCTGTAATCATGATTTAATATGGTTGTTTTTTTAAAGGACATAATGATTAATTGTACATTGTACTTCCATGCATGCATTTACCGTTACATGTACTATTACATACTGTACATGTCCTTATTTTAGCACAACCAAATTTGAGCAGACTAAGGCAAATTCGAGGAATTATGGAAATACATTTTGTAATAAGTCTTTTCATGATTTATCGCACTACTGTCCTGTTCACTAAATCCAGAACACCCTGTTTTGGCAATTTATTCTGTAGTCTGAAGAATTTTCTTGATAATTATTGTTTCCGAGAATTGACCTCCTTAAGTCGTAACTGGAAATTAACTTCAACTTACCCTATCGGATGCCCTCAAGTCGCAATATCAAAAATAAAATGTATACGGGAAATTCCCATGTTAATTTCAAGCCGCCGCCATATTGTTCTCCGTGTCAACAATAGTATACAGTGACGTCAAAGCTCCCGACATCACACATTTTCAGCGATTTTACTATAGAAAATCCTCGTAGACTTTTTATTTTTCCGTCCTATATCTAAACTAATTGACGTACAGCCAAAACAATGGTATTTTCTGATACAACTTAAAGAGTACTTTAAAACTGATATCTTTTTGGAAGTTGACAATATCACATTTTAGAGAAAACCCGGAAAACAGGGTGCTCCGGATTTAGTGAACAGGACAGTAGACTCATTCTCTATCATTATGATAGTATGTTGCAGATAAAATACATGTATTTAGCGTACGTACATGTAGTTTTGAATTAGCTCCCTCATAACAGCACTATCTCCCCTAAAATATGAATTCTGCTAAAATAAGGCCATGTAAAATAAATTCTATGTTTCTCAGATAATTGGGTCTAAAAAAGTGGCAAGGTAGGTAGGGTTTTTATTTTTTGTTTTTTTTTTCCATCAAGAGTGCTCTTATTATTCATGTTAGGCAAAGAAGTCGTCTGTCCTGTTCAACCCCCCCCCCCCCCATTATTCATGTAAGGCAAAAAATCTTATGCTGCCCCCCCCCCCCCCCCCCCCCCCTTTTTCTTCATAGGAAACTGTCTTTCAACCGTCAGTCAAAATAATGGTACATGTATATTAAAATTTATGGTTTTCTCCTGTAAATAAATTGATTTTTTCTTAAGTAAAATAACCTATTCCTTCAGAGAACGGGGAGACGTAGCTCATCTGTCTGAATGGAAGAAACCAATCGATTCCAAATTTGACATACTAAGTATGACATGTTTTGATTGCAGTGAGTATTTAGTAGAATCGCGTAAGAGACTCGATGGCTGTTATTTGCTCACATCTTGTTTAAACCCAGATCAAATTAAATACAACCCCTCACTTCCTCGGATGGATCCGGCCGATAGCGTATATCTTCGGAAGTCAAGTCTGGATGAAGCAGAATCTTTAGAAATCGAATGAAGTGTTCAGCAATAACCATCGTCTGATAAAATAATGTACACGGCCCGGGTACAATATACATTCTTTTATTCATAGATTTAAGGATTTAACTTCGTTTCTCTTGGGTTCGTCGGCGGTCCTTAATTATACTTTTTACAACGTGAACGTCATTATTAATAGATTCGGAAGTATTACAATGGACACTTGCTATTGTTCGGCATAGGTATTTACATATGCTGTGGAGATCGATAAAGAAAACTATACGAACGTTTTAATACATGTAATACTCGATGTATTAAACACGGGAATAGCCAGCCGTCCAAGTGTCCGCGACACGTGTCAGCACGTTGTTAGTATATCCTATACAATTCCCTTTAAACGGCGCGTGGATAAAGTCTTCACCCGTAACGTAAATACATAACCCGCCGTGATTTATACGGTCTTTTAAAAGTATTTATTCATCGGGTACAGTTTTGACGATTATACAGGACAATAAACATTTTCAATGAAATAAATTGATAATTTGTTTTTAATCGACGATTGAGGATGAGATGCGGCGGATATTTTTTTCTGAAGTTGCAATAAAAACGTCTCGTCGGCGGCAAATTATAGCACGCGGCGGTGTTTGAGAAACATAGATTTTATTTTACATGGCCTAACTACACAATTATACAGTGTATGCATTCAACATACAGGTGCATGCAATTTACATGTAACATACATGCACATGCAATTTAACATACATGTGCATGCAATTTACATTTACATGTAACATATATGTGCATGCAATTTACAGCTAACATACATGTGCATGCAATTTACATGTAACATGCATGTGCATGCATTTTACATGTAACATACATGTGCATGCAATTTACATGTAATATACATGTGCATGCCATTTACATGTAACAAACATGTGCTTGCCATTTACATGTAACAAACATGTGCTTGCCATTTACATGTAACAAACATTTGCATGCCATTTACATGTCACATACATGAGCATGTTTAACAATGTTTTCCATTTCTGTCCAGCAATCATCATGACCCACAAGCAAATAGATATATGTTTTTTTTGTTTATTTCCTTTTTTCTGACTTGTTAAAATCAGTATCACAGGTTGTAATTATTGACTCTTCAGAACGCGGGAAAAAGGAGCAGGTTCGGGAACATGGAAAATTGGCCCTAATTTTAGAATGTTTTAGATTTCGATTGTATTTCGTATCAAGGAAGCTAAATGTGTGGTTGTTTGAAATACCAAATAAATATTTTAATTTGCGTGCAATACACCGAAAGATATGGCTTCAAAATCGGCTGAAAGTCGTAAAATACTGAAAAATCGTAAGAAATAGGCATAATTCTGGTCAAAATTTATGAAAATAAGTAGGGCGCCAGCCCTCACCCAAAATAATTTTTATATAAAAAGCTAGATTTGCAATCTATCTTTCGATCAACGTAAAATTTATGTTGGGTGAGGGTTGGCGCCTATACTAATTTTAAAGATTTATGCAAAAAATATGGCGATTTTCCTTCATTTTCCGTCCTGCAAAGCAAATGACGTCAAAATGTGACGTCATAACTAACGCACGTGACGTTTTGACAATGAAAAATATTTACTTTCTATATCGGCAGGTATTTGGGATAAATATAAGAGATACTGAATCATAATTTTCATAAAATTATTTTTCGCAAAAATTTAGGGCCGATTTTGGCAGTTAGTGAACCTACCCCTTTGAGAAATTCCATGATGTCACAATGCAATTTCGATGTTTGACCGAGGTTCGAAGCTTGTTTGCCCGAGGTAAAAGCATTGTGACATCACGAAAACGAAATTTTGCATTTTTTTCTCGCAATAAGAAGGGTCAATTGATCATGACTTTGTACATGTATCGTCTTGCCACATGTAATAATATTGTTTTATGAAACTTTTGTTTTTGATTGGTTTATGAATATGACTAGAGACAAGTGTCAACTTTTCCTTGGTTTATTATGTATCAATATCATATTACTATTTTTGAATTCTCTAATGCTCATGAAAAAGGATTTTGTATAGACTTGCATAATTCAGGATACTGTAAATGTAGAAATTTTTCCATGGGGGTAATTTTCCCAATTGTATTTATTTAAGAAATGACGTCTTACTTTTGGTGTTCATGGGTGTATAATTCTGGTTGGACACGTGCAAATTTTCCAAGAATCGCGACAGAATGTAAGACAGTCATTACTTATATTTACATTAATTTTATTCTCATTATCGGTCATTTTTATATACATGAACATGGCACATTTTGCCTGTAACAGCGTCAAATGTATCTTAACTTTGGTAAATTCTCCCTACAGCAAAACTTGAACGTGACGTCTCAATAGCAACCAAAGTTATTGGAATATAATTCTAGTTGCCTAATGGGCGTTCAACATGGGGAATCTACTAGTAAATAAATGTAAATATTTATTATTGCAAAAATAATACCTACCTGAAAATTACAACACAATATAAAAGATCAGTACAGGGTTTACTCTTGATTTCGCTAAAATTACCCCCGTTGCATTATGGTCATTTTTCGAACAAAATTTCCCAAGCAAAATTTAAGCTACGATTACAGTATTTATTAAGATTTTTCAAACTTAATCAAAAATGAGGTTTTTGTCATCAAAATGTATATTACACATGAATTGCCAATTCAATCGTCAAGTTCTGTTTTTTCCTATACATACATTAAAATTGTACATGACTGTCCACTTATTTGAGATTAAATTTGTACCTCTTTTTCTACATTTTAGATCTTCAAATTGATTTTTTTCCCGTCCAACTTTCAGAGTATTGAATTTAACATATTTTTCTGTTTACGGAGAGTTGTGATTAATATGCATTTAATTTTAGCTTCAGAATCTCTACAAACTTAGATTTTGCTTGACATTGTGTTTATTTCTATCCTGCTGTTAGATTATCTAATTTCATAGGATTACAGAATATGCAGGGGTTTTTATTTTGTTAGGTGCTTAATTAAATTTTCAGTTATTTTCATGCATGAAGTTGAAAGTTGGAAGATTGAATTTTAAAGTAAATGACGTCTAAGAATTTTTGCAAAAGGCTCAGTGGCGAATCCTGGGTGCCCCCTTTGCTGAGGGGTCAAGGGGCAAATTTTGCCAATTTTTACTTAAAATGCGCCAAAATATACCTGTTTTTACCTGTTTTTGGATTTTTTTTTGGGGGGGGGGCAGAAGTCGGCATTAACTGTTGTATATTAATTTACTTGCAATTCTGATTTATGAAATATTGTTGATGAATTAATAGATTTATTTTTGTTTTAATGTGTAACATTATTATATTATTGGCTATAGTTTCTAATTACCTTTATTTTCTATTCATCTGTTACTTTGTTGGGATGTTTGTTAAAACTCAATCTGATGAAATCTCTGTGCTTATTGTGTGTTTAAATGGCATCAAAATACAATCTACATAATCAAGATTGATTTTATAAAAGTGGTACATGTCATTGAGATAGATATAAACAATGATATTTAGTGGATCTATTAAAAGCAGAATTCCTGAAAAGCATTTGCATTATCGGAGTTGCCCATTGAAAATTGTTTGGTCACTTCTTATTATGTCTATTATTTGGAACAATAGAATCCCCCAATGTTTGACATTTCATGGAAGTCTTCAAGAACTCTTAAAAAGAATCGTAAGTTTTGCACAAATTTATTGTCCGTTTTCATCTAGATTTGTAACTGTGATTGAGAGGTGACATATTCGGGATTTTTGCTTATATACAGAGTTTTTTTCCTTTTGGGACGGTATATGACGTAATCCTATTGTGAGGTCATCAAATTCTATGGAAACCAATGTTAAATTCAGGGAAAGTACGCAAAAAACTGATGTTTCTATAGAAATTTTATTACATCATAATGCTTTTACGTCAGAAACCGTCTCAAATTGAACACTTGTAGCATACACATGCTAATGAAAAGTAGGAATACGGGGCATTATCATAGTTTATTGTTAGGTAATTTGACAGTACATTTTCATTGGTTAAAAAGATTAATTTTGGATCTTTATAAGACCTCCATGCAGGAATCACATATTAAGAAGAGCCGAGTTTTTATCAGATTGCCTTTTAAACTTGATATCATATTTAGTTATATCCTTTGAGAAGCATATTAATTATTCATGTTTTTATGATATTTTTGACATTTTGTATTGTTGTTCTATTACTTTTGTTAGTGTATAACTTTATGACAAAAATCGTGTTTAATTCATCCATTTCTACCTCTTGAACACATACAAAATGTACTTTTGAATTTAGCATAATAACATGAATAAAGCTTGCAACTTTGTATAATAATGTTTAAAGTAAAAAAAAAATATAAATAAAATCACTCATGTACACCAAAACCAAGAACGCCTTTTCTTATGAACAATCATGATATACTTGGAAAAAATCACAGTATAGTCTGACTAATAATAATTATTATTGTTGATGAACATCAAATTAATGTTTCTCAATTTGTTATGATTTTATTGCTAGGCTACAAAGCCCTTAGAAATGTATGCATAAATACATGATATTAAATATCCTCTTAGTACCCTGATATGATAATAACTGTTATCTAAATAGTACACATGTATTATACTTGATATTCAAATTATTTGTCTGTGATAAAATGTTACTTTGTATTCCACTCGACTGTTTTTATAGTTGTAATTTAAAAGTACTAAACAATAAATTTTCTTTAAAAATGATCTTGCTTTTGTACTCTGGGACTCAATATTTCACATAGAAATGTTTGATACAAAATGTATCGGAAAAGTCATACAAGGAAGCTTGTTCTCCCTTGACACCTGCAGTCTGTTTCACAAAAATATTTATATCAGAAAATTTTTAGGAATTTTCGCAACTTTTGATTGATTGATACTTCTTATAAACTAAAAATTGTGATGATTTGTTCCTGAATTTATATTTACATGTAGTATGTAGAAATGATATTAGAATGCACAATACCGGATATATCTAAATTGAAAAACATCTGAAGCTTTAATTTGATGATGAAGGTTACGGAAAATCCTGATTTTTTTGTAAGAATTTTTGTGAAACGGGGCACTGATCTATAGGCTCACACGTGATCCTCCATGATTCTTAGATATTTAAAATCGTAATTCCATTCACTTCTCTACTTCATTGTTCCCTTAAGTTTATTAACATGGAGTTTTCTGGTACATGTATCTAGCAAATCAAATTAATATGGAAAATTGATAGTTCCAAACTATTTGAATGGCCTTCAGAACCACATACCCTTTGTACCCCCTCCCCCCCCCCCCCCCTTCCCCTCGTTGTACATGAGGCTCTGAGTGATAGGTTGACAACTTATCGAATACTTCAGTGTAACCTATTAGTATAACGGAATTTCCAAACCTTAAAGGAAGCAAGAAATGGTCGTATACCTGAAATATGGCCCCTGTTGGATACATATATCATTCAACATCTCTTCTTCGAATCAACCTTACAGGAAACATGTGATCCTGAACTATATATGCGAGAATTTAGAAATTGTTTCGGGGTTGGCATATTCAAATCTAGCCAGTTGACCTCGCTGCTCTTAATAAAAATACCGGTATATGGTCTAATAGATCAAACCTGAAAACAAGGGATTTACATTGCTCTGCAAAGTCCGAGCTTTTCGAAAACAAACTTTATAAATCGTGGCTGCATGAGCGATAACGGCCCACTTCGACCTCTTGTTCAGTTCGTCCTGTAAAAGAGATAAAAAAATGCTTTTGTCACCAGTGTCATTTAAGGTACATTTTTTTGTGTCTGTTTATTTTTAAAGGCCCTGTGTCCTTCGCCGAGCGATTACATCCATAATAAAAAGAAAAGGTGGTAATCTCTATTTTTCTCGGGTAGTAGAAGTTATTAAGATTCTGTTAATTTTATAAACTTTATAAAACGTGACCGCATGTACATCCATAATAAAAAGAAAAGGTGGGAATCTCTATTTTTCTCGGGTAGTACATGTAGAAGTTATTAAGATTCTGTTAATACCAAAATTTTGAACTAAGACCCCCAAAGACCCCAAAGTTATCGTAATAAAAAGATAAAAAAAAAAAACCTGAATTTGAGCTGCGCACCCTACTACATCACGCTTTTAAAAGCACAAGAGCTCGATGCGCCAACAACCCTCAATGACACCCGCCCCTTCTCTAAGTAGAGGCAATTATTCTTGTTGATCTTTGGCATCGAGCTCCTGTGCGCTTTTAAAAGTGGTACAGTACCTAATTTCTCAAAATAAAAATATCGGATTCTTATTAGAAATTCAAATTTTAAATTAAAAGCGAACTCCGTCTCTTTTGCAGAATTTGTTTACAATGTCTTCTTTTTTATTTTGAAGAAGTATTTTTAAAAATAATACACGGTAGGCTAAAACGTCCTGACACAATTCCTACCGGAATGGTCTAGATTATGGTAAAAAAAAAGGTAATTTTGTGATGAAAGAAAGACAACTCTAGACATGCTTATAGTAATTTTTAAAACCGATCGATTAGACTGTACATTTTTCTAGTTTAGAATTCAAAATTGGGATTTAAAAAAGCAAATTGTTACTCGTAAGGCGACACAATCCCTCATTTATAAAATCTATTTCATCTTTGATCAGATAACGAGAAAATATATATCACATTCCGACTCGGAGTTCTTTTTATTTCACCAAGACCTTTTCTCGTAATTTTTAAACTCCCATAAAAGAACATGTACACATATTATTCGTCAATTTTACCTTTTAAAATACATCTACTTAAGGTCTCATTCAGATTTTAAGTTTTTGAAACGTCAGAAAAAGATTATTAAAGAGTATTTCATTTTGTTCCATATGTGTTTTGACATACTAGTGTTAAAGCTAGGGTCGAATTACTCGGTCTGCAGTTGTGGTAACGATACAAAACGCTTCGGATTTCATTTGCTTCTCTAGAGTCAATTAGCCGTGTTTAAATAACAGATTGCTAGAGAGAAAATCGCTTCGGAAGCGAAGGATTCTGAAAGGCTGACAGTTTCAAAGAATTCCAATCGTCTGTTGAAATTTCAGTGCAAATTTGACAGCGTCTCACAGTGCTCAACTTTAAGGTTCCAATAAGGCTTCTAGAGACAGATTCTCAAATTCTTTAACAAATAATAAACAGCGATCGGACGAATCTTACCTTATTTCGGACGATCGACTCTCAACGCCTTTGGACTCACCGTCAGAAGAGATCCAATTCAAAGTTTTCAACAGCTAGTTTGAAAGCTTTTGATTTTGTGGGTAAGTTCAGCATTTTAAATGTAGTATTTTCAAATTCGTTTTCTTGTTTCAGATGTCGCAATTGCAACGAGCTGTCATAGAAAGGGCACAATTTTAGAAATGGGGGATTTTCGAAAACACTATCGCAATTGATTACCGTCGTAAGGACAATAAAGAGAAAAAGAATGCATAGAAAAACAAAAACAAAAACACAATACAAAAAAAAAAAAAAAAAAAAAGATCCGATTAATCCAGACGAAAAAGGATGTTCGGTCTCCCGCCTCCGCTCAATCTAAATCCGTCACTTATAGAAGTTCTTGCAGTGACTTTTCGAGCATTTTTAGTATAAATTCCCGCAATCAACATGCAGCGTTTTTAAAGGATAATGATAGGGGGACAATATTGCCAAAGATCTCCGCATATTTTTTTCAACATTTGTATATAAGCTACCGTCTGCTCTTTGCCATCATTTATACTGTTTGAGCACATTTATTGAATAACACTGTCGAACATCTTTTATTTTAAAAAGCTTGTAGAATATGCATATCAAACATGAGAATGTTTCTCAAACTTTTAAAAGTCGAGCACTGTTCATAAAATCTTGACATTCAATTTAAATGCATCGTAATTCAAACTTCAAATTTTATGTCGTTCTTAAAACCCCCAAACTTGAAACTTCATATTTATGACATGCATTTCAAACATCATCATGTATTTGTGAATTCAATTTTGGTTTTTAGGGGCAAATATATATTACTAGTACATCAATCATTGACCGACTTTTGAATGCAAACAGATCAATGGGTTCAACTTATCTATTTCAAAGATAAGATATATACATCTCAAAGAAGTTCCGAATTCGAGATAGTCGATTCGTAACATTCTCTTTTAAAATAACTTCTCAAAACTCTTCTTTTTTGCGATCTTTGATTCTTATGATCATCTCTCTTACTTTATAAACCTTGAATTCAATGTTAAACTTCTCAAATTAGATCTATTCAGTGTTACGTTTGAACTATTTCTTCATTAGAAAATTTCATTTGCAATTACTCGTTATACTTCATCGAGTTCTTCAACTTTTAAATCCTTCAAAAACCATTTTAAAAAAGACATACATCATCGCTTCAGTATGTATTCTAAACTGATCTTAAAGACCTTGCTTTGCTCTCTGATCTATGGAGAGAGAGAAACATTAACGCAGGTGGTTAATTATAGATTTCAGAAGTCTGAAAGCCATCAAAAGTTTGATTTTAATCCCCTAGCTATAAATTAATCCAATTTTAGTTTGTTTATAGTTCTTTTTTTTTTTGTAGGACTGTGGTAATGGCCGAATCATCATCGTCGTCGTCGTCGTCATCATCATCATCATCATCATCATCATCATCATCATCATCATTTTCGCCATTTTCCAAAGCGATTTCTACCAAAGTATCTAATAAAAAATTCCGCACACCACATATTATAAAACCTATATATACTCGTATTGTGAAACACCAAATCACTTTAATATTTCTACTAAGATTAATTGATTAATTCCATATTTCTCAAAATCTACAGACAAATCAAAAGAATTTACGTAATTCTCAGCCTTGACACACAGCTATAGTTATTTTTCGGCAGATGGAAGCCAAAATTTCAATCTTAAAGATGTTTATCTTGATAATTCGGCGCCAAGTCGGTACATGATAAGAAATAATCTTTGAAATTTTCTTTAAATTTCTAATTATATTACTGACCAACGACCATGAATTTGATAAGCAACGGATTTTCTCCTTTTAGTTTTGATGGGATTAAATATATTTGTGAATTGATCCGTGCTTTCACCTTAATTATCGGTGTTGTGTTATGTAGATGCCTCCGACTTTACCTCTTGACTTTAAATGACCCATGTGATCATTGAAATTAACATCAACTTAAAGAGGAAAATTACACGTATGCCAAAAGTAGCCTGTTACTTGATGTTTGAATGTGCCGTGCCAAAAATGCGCATTAAATCTTTACTTTTGTTTGTGAGAAGTCTACACTTTAACTATACATTTTTACACATTGTTCGAACGGAAAATGAAAATTTAATTAAAATACATCTTAAGCTTTTTTTATATACGTCCCTGACTTAACCGGCATGGGTGGATCAAGATTTTTTTTTCAAGGAGTCCATCTCATCAGGGGGTCCGGCCTACGATATTCACCTAAAATCCGGAAAATTAGTATTTTGGCAATTCCAAGGGGGTGGGGTGGGGGTGGGTATGGGTGTTGTTCCTAATCCCTGTGTAGATCCGCGCTTGCTAAACTATCTGTCAGTATGACGGTGTGGTATGTAATAATAAAAAAAGAACATCAATCGCATATTCTCGGGTATTTCCGTCGCACGTTAAGGGGTTCGTTACAATTGACGTCATAAAAGTTCATAATATCAGACAAACAGCAATAATATTTAGAGGAATCTTTAACATATCGTCAATACTCTCCGGCTTTTGTTTCTCTGGACTAAAATTCATGCTTCAAATCCCAACCATATCATAATATTATATTTACACGGGGAATGTAGGAACTTTGATTTTAAAATTTAATATTAAATCATTTAGGAGTGAATCTAGGTTATTTCAACAGAGGAGGAATCGGAACCCCGACTCTTTTATGTAAATTGGGATTCATCGATAGGTTCATTTATGTGAATTTCGGAATGCAATAGTTATTTATTAATTTACAATATATTCATTCTTTTACAAGTTCGTTTCTCCCTCCGTCCCACCCTCCCTTCATTCATTTTGCATTTATCATTATTTCATTTTTTTTTTGCTATAATAATTCCATAACTGTTACAGCTTGTACCTGTTAATGGTTTTATGTGGGGTTTTTGTTTTTGTTTTTGTTTTTGTTTTTTTGTTTTTTTTTTTTTGTTTTGTTTTAACATTTGTTTTTTTCTTTGTGTAAAGATAATGAGACATTTCGAATTTTACAAAAACATCTTTCATCAACATCATCGGATCAATATTCGTTTCTGACTTCTTGACCCTCCTCACCCCCCCCCCCCCTTCTAGATCCGCGCTTGCGTCAGTGACCTTTCTTCTTGGTTTCGCCAATGTTGATGTACCTTACCTTGTCGTCTGTGACCTTTAGATTAACAAAGAACAAATATAAACAATGCTTAATATCGGAGGTATTTAATTAAAATGATATCCCGAGTTATCTCTGTCGCATCTTACGGATCTTAGCAACTGGGCCGTCGACATTGTCTTTGACGCCTATAGAGAAGTCACATTTTAATTCTATGTCGCAGTTTGTGTACGGTGTGTTATAAAAGACGGAATGGGTTAGAAAATTGGAAAGACCTCAAAATTCTTCAAGGAAAATGACTTTCAGACAAATTTTAAAGAGGGGTTTCCCTCGGAAAACAAAATTGAAGAAACTGATGGATTAAGAGGTGTCGATCTTCTTAGGTTAGTACACTAGTACGCGAAAATACTTTTACTTTTTACCCTCTAGATTAAATTGTCGACAGTAAAATGGCTTTTTTTTGTTGACTTTTGGTGTATTTTGGGAATTTAAACAAAACCAAATCTAGAAGTGTATAAATCATACTCTGCATAGAAATAATCATGAAAACATAACATTTAACTAAAGAATCTCAAAATACGCGGAACGTTCGTAATCATGAATTAGATTTTGAGATCTTACATTTAATCTCTCTTTTATTACGAACATTTTTATCTCAGACCATACTTCAATGAATTTAATCTCTGCAATTTTTCGGAGAATTTAAAAAAAAACAGAAGATAATGAAGCAAACTTGTGTAATGGATTTTAGAACTGCGGAACTGGAGAAATACATATAAGGAAACCAAATAAAAGACAAAAATACACAAATTTACATATTCATTCGAATGTCCTTTTTCACTTGATAAAGGCCAAGTGGCAGATTTTTGTGTGTTCTTATTCGTAACATTCCTTCTCTTAGGAAGGAACCTTTGACTTTATAGCAAAATTCAACATTTTCAAATAGATTCTTTTGAACGATATAAATGCTTGATTCTTTTTAGTAAAGTGTGCAAAATTTGAAATAAACGAAAAATACAAAAATCAGTTGTTTCTTCAAGAGAGAAGGGATGATTCAAATTCACTTGATTTTTTTTCAAACACTATAATATCAAAAGTGTGTATTTCCGATGTTTGATGCAAGTTTCATTTAAAGCAATTAAAAAGAAAACGAGAGCATTTATACAATACGTTGCATTGTGAAGTGAAAACTAAATAAAATTTAGAATCGTGGGAAAATTTTAGTTTAAAGGTATGGGGAATAGTCATAATGCAATATACATTGTATTAACATTGATTGCATGTGCATTGTTTTTTTTTTTTCCTTATAACGAATCTTTTTTTTTTTTTTACTTTGTGCATTGTATTTTGAGATTTTTTTTATTAAAGTCCCTCCTTCCTTTTACGTGCACATATTAAGGTCATTCCTGGGTAAACAGAAAAAAAGGATTAACTTTTGCAAATTTTTGCATAAAAGTCACCATTCACAAATGAAACATTCTGAAAGTGTGTAAAGTATATGGACCCATGAATATTTTCACAAAAAGATCATGATAAATATTTGAAAGAAAGGGAAAATTATGCATGGATACTCCATATTTTCTTTCCATATTATTGCCCATTGGGTTAAGCTAATACAGGTTTCAAAATATATTTTGGTTAAAAAAATGTTTCTAAATGTACAATACATGTAAAAAATGCGTTATTTTTGGATTTTTCCGTAGGGTGTAATGTTAAGGCTGGGGTCATTCAAATTTATAGACGATAAAGATATCTAACAATCTAGGGTCTACTTGAAAAGTTTTTTTGATAAAAGTTTCAGAGATGATAAGCATGAAAATTCGAAAAAAGTGATCATGGGGAGAATATATATAAGTTCTCACGACCAGACCTTAAGATAATTTCAAATAAGGCCATTTCTTGTTTTTATTCTGTTTTGCGTCCTTTTAAAAGCGAAAAACCTACCAGCCAGCCAGGGAGAAAAACAAACAAACATATATTTCATAATTCGTACCATGTGAAATCTGACAGAAACTTGTTTCATTTGAATATTAACAGATTTTAGACAACAAAGGAATGAATGTCTTGAATCATTGAAGTATTTTTACATGTCATATAAAGAATTAATCAATTTCTCTATAATTTTTGTACAAAGTATATTAAATTTGCAAAGATTTTGTCAATTTAATTTTGTTTTGTTTTATGACTTTGGGCTCAAAACCTACCAGCACGAGGACGCAAAACAGAAAATAACGAAGAAATGGCCTAAGCGTTAAATGCCGTTTCCTCGAAGATTTCTAATTCCATATCCCCCCTTTTCCCCTTTTCCCTCTTCTAGAATTTGAAAATTAATTTCTCTGATTTCTCATTTTCTTTAAATTCAAAATACAAATCTGTCGGGGTTGGAATTTGAATTGAAATCCACAGCTTTAAATTGAGTAATAAAACGACTAGCTCAGAAATCAAACTATATCCTTTCCCGACATTATTGCAGATAACTTGACTTAATAACACCAGTTTGAATGAACAAGCCCGCTCTAAGGATTCTAATGTAATGCTTTAATATCTTCTTTTATACCATGCAATACACGTCGGTATCAATTAAATGCCGATCATTTACGAGTATTGATGAGCGAGATCGCGGACTCTGTTGAAATATCTTTTGAAATTCTTCACGCAGCGTGGTGACTAGAGAATTAAGTTGTATTTGTTGAGATATTCTACCTTTAAAATAACTTTATTCATGTGGGATTCAATAAAATGTATTGTGTAGATGTGCTCATAAAAGTCCGTTTCATAAGCTTTGATACCATGGTATTATTGTACGGAAACGCCCTCTTTAATTAATGAAGTTCTGTAGTAAATTGAGAGAGAGAGAGAGAGAGAGAGAGAGAGAGAGAGAGAGATTATTTCACCATGTTCATATTGAGTATCAAAAGAAATTGTAAATGAAATTTTAAAAATGAAATAATTGAGCAAATAAGAGAAAAAAAAGTGAATTCAAATTTAGATATAAAGAGAGAAAAAAAAGGAAAGGAACCAAGTATATACATGACAGCTACGAGAGAAAAATCAATGAAAAAATAGTTAAGAATAAATAAATTAAAAAAAAACTGAAGGAAGAAGTGAAGGGGGTGTGTGTGTGTGGGGGGGGGGGGGGGGGGGGGTGATGAGGAGCCAAAGCTAAAAGAAAAGTGAATCGTAACATATCAAAGATGAATAAAAACGATATATCGAAAACCTCAAGTTGGCCCAAGTTCCCCTCCAATTTAAAGCACTTCCTGGTTGAAGTAACGATCCCCCTCCTGTCCATTATGATAAGTTTTTCAATGTAGATCTCATTATTTGTGAAATATTACTTTCATGTCAAGAGTTATGATCCTTGGTAATATTTGTTCACATTCTTATATATATACTTTAGATCTAACTACAGTAAATCTTCCCCAGAGAAAATATTTACAAATGGTTTTAGAACCTGCCTTACTTTTTATTCGCATACAAGATTAGTTTACTAAATACCTTTAAATGCATTTTAAGGATATGTATTTTTGAGTGTCACCTATTCCTTCTGAAGTTTATTAAATACAAGATACCTAACTGGAGAGCTCAGTGTTTGACATAGTGTTCTATATAACAATATAAAGGGATTTTAAGGGTCCGAGTAAATAAGAAAAATGTATCAAAGTTGGGGTTCAATACAAGTACAGTACTCAAATATGCAATCTGATTTTCTGTAACAAAATTTATGTAAATGCACTTCATTGATCTCTGACAGAGAACGTGTACATGACACTTATGCCAGACACTATCACTATTATAATATTATTGAATACAGTCAGACAGACAGACAGACGGACGGACGTACAGACAGACAAAATGTTTTCATAGGAAATGAATTCATCTAATAGAATATGATATTTTATATTATTTAGATTATATATTATTTAGATTACCACAAAGCGAGAGATGCATTAGCAAGACAGCGTCCAGATCTACACGATAAAATAAGGACTTCGTTGCAATACATTTGTATCACCGCGTGAGATCGAAACGTATGATGTTGTGATTCCTTACAGGGGTTTTAGTTGTTTTCTCTTCATTTAAGTGAAGACAAAACTGATGAGATGTTGCAGTTTTTACCCTACTCTTATCTAATAGTAAGTCCTCATCGTTTATATATATGAAAAGTCTATAGTTATTGCAAACAGTTCAAGAGTTCTGCTAGGTCAAGAACGTTTCTGTCGTCAACAAACTATTGAAGTGTTTGCAAAAACTATGAACTTTTCATATACATTTGTACCTACACG
Organism: Pinctada fucata; assembly: GCA_028142955.1. Lineage (NCBI taxonomy): Eukaryota > Metazoa > Mollusca > Bivalvia > Pterioida > Pteriidae > Pinctada > Pinctada fucata. The sequence continues at coordinate 48,438,832 of AP027106.1, forward strand.
ATATGGATTGGTTTATTAGGCATTGTCCTGCTGCAACGGTTCATCAATTTTGTAAAAAATGAAAAAAAATACCAAAAAACTGTCGAAGGAATCACAACACCATACGTTTAATTTAATTTAATTTAATTTAATTTAATTTAATTTAATTTAATTTAATTTAATTTAATTTTATTTAATTTAATTTAATTTAATTTAATTTAATTTTATTTTATTTTATTTAATTTAATTTAATTTAATTTAATTTAATTTAATTTTATTTTATTTTATTTAATTTTATTTAATTTTATTTTATTTCACTTTGATTATGATTTACTCTGTAAGCATTGAATTATGAAGCATTCGGAGAAAGATTACATGTATAGACATAAAGAGAAAAATTTATGCGATCACTAATTAGTGTATTTTCGACATACGATTCCTATTGGTTGTTTTTATAAAGCGTACTAGCGCTCCAGAGGTAGATCCGGGGAAGAGGAACCTTACTTTACCCATGATATCAACTGAAATCATTATACATAAATGCAACTTTTACGTAGATCAAATTCAAGACTTAAGTAAATAAATTGACAAAATACATTTGAATTTGGTAGAAACGTACGCATGGATATCGAGGGGGTTGTAACGTTAACGGTTCAAATTGGTAACTAATGTCCTAGGATTTGCAAAGACTTCCTATTTTTTTTAATATATGCGTATACTTTCATTGAAAATATATGTATACCGAACCCTAAACTTATTTCCTATGGTAAGTTCGGAACCTCCCCCCCCCCCTTTCTGAAGAAATATCTGGATCCGCGCATTTTTCATAATGGCTATTTAGCAATAATGATGGAAGACAAAAGAAAATGTCAAGCAGACGATAAGGACTTATCTGTTGACAAATAGATCGTCTCACTTCCGGTGCGTAGGGATTTCAACAAGAGATGTTCATTAACTTATCGCGCGCGCATTGTTTCCCGCATTTTTACGTATCAATCACTAATGACTTTTGCGAAATGTTGTTGGCAACATTGAGAGGATATTAATCCATAAATGGAAGACTTATGAAGATAGATGTAACATTTTCAACAATTAAATGTTCTGATATTGATCTAGGTAGGCTAGGGTGACTTTGTAATAATATTGAAGTGGGAATCAATGTTCGATCTTAACTTCATCAATATTTCATCAACTGGGATTTTAGGTTACGGATGAATGACATTATGCATTAAAATGATTACAGTAATATCCCGAAATACAAATATATCACTTACATGTAGTCTAATTTTCTTCATCATCGAGGAACTATGAGACTACACTGAAGACCTTTTTCAGCGCGTAAGTTTTGGTAAATTAATGTAATTTTCATTTCTATGGATATTCTTTCTTTAGCCACCCCCCCCCCCTCCCTCAAAACCTTACCTTTCCCTCGATCCAAACTCATATGTAACAAATAATCCCTTAAAACTAAAAATTACTTGCGTTGGCCTTAACAAAATGTCTATTTTTTCTGTCCACACTTCTATTTACTTCCGTTCCGTTCCCGAAAATTGATTCGGGTTGACAAAATTTGAAACTTATACCTCAATTTTCCAGATAATGTGAGAATTTGAGATGTACCGGCAAATAGTCGTTATTGATTTTTGTCAGTCAGGTAGTTTGTCGGCAATCACTTTATCATCTATATTTCTCATTGTTGACTTTTCTGGTTTTATGCTAAAGGATTACAGATTTTGATTTATTCTGGAAAATCAGCTATACGGTAGACTATATTAAAGCGCTGGGTTTTTTTTTTCTGGAAAATTATTAGGCACGGACAATATTTTAGATTTCATGCTCTAAAAGTAAGTATTCGTCCAATAGTCAGGCTTTCTACTGTTCCTACTTTTTCCTACTATTTCCTACTTTTCCTATTTTTTTATTTTGATCCTATTATTTCCTACTTTTTCTTCAAAACCTCCTACTATTCCTACTTTTTCAGCTCAAAAGTAAAAAAATTACTTGCTTCACTTGTCATCGACATCTGATTCAAAGTTTTAAAAAAATTTCAGGCTCGCTTCGCTCGCCCATTCTGTATTTTACATGAAAAATCAATCTGTCCTTATTTCTCTCTGTGATCTCCTCAAAGATTAACATTACCAGTCTACAATCATTGCTTACTGTGATTTGTGTGTCATACTTACTGAAAATTGGCGCTAAAAGTGATGGAAAATTTCCTACTTTCCCCCTATTAATTCCTACTTTTTCCTATTTTTCTCCTACTTTTTTTCATTGACTACTCCTACTTTTTTCTTACTTTTTCATCAAGGTAGAGTAGAAAGCCTGAATAGTGCACATGGTGAAATTCATCTTTTTGTAAGATAATATAGAAAATAAGCATTCTAAAATTATATGTATGCATAATATTCGATCTTGTCTCAAGCGCATTATGTAGCTTCCGTTCCAATATATTTTATGTCCGTTTGCTCTCATAGTGTTGCTTTTGGAAGGAATAAAGCAAACGGGCATGAATAGGTAAAGTGCATCACATTTCCTCGATAGCAATTTTTTAAAGGACCGACTTATTAGCCATTCAGATTTTACACTGTTCAAAGCTGTTTTAAAAGAAAGTGGCGACAGCTACATGCATATAGCGCGTTACTCTCCAAGCGACGTAACTCTGTAAAGCAAAATGAAAAATATTTAGTGCCCGGTCGCTGGGCACTACTCTCTCATAGTCCCCGTGTGCTCAACCAATGGAATTCCAAGGATTTATCATGTGAAGCACTACATACATGTATAAGGCATCTAGACCATCCAAAATACCCGCACATGCGTACATATCTATTATTATACCTTTATTTTCCCCTGGACTTGTTTGAACTAATCACAGTGCGGAAATCGCGTCACGTGTCCGCCGTCTAAATTTCTGTAGACCGTCAGCAATTCCGCTATTGTCGTATCAATGTTTTCGCATGTAAAGCAAGCCGTGAAACGATAATTGTCGTCTACAAAAATCGGAGATTTTCGTTCTCGACAAAATAAAACAGTTATTGACCGTCCACAGAGATTTGTCAGGTTGATCAAATGTGTCTTCAGTAAAAACAAACACAACGAAAAACAATGACTTTAAGCCATGATGACAGCGAAATATGACAATGACGTTAAGCCATGATGACAACAAGCATGGCAATGTCATGAAGTCATGATCGAAACATGGGAATGACATGATGGCAACTGAAATTGGCGACTTCATTAGGCTAAATAATAGGCCATACAGGAAACGAATCACGATGATGTCACGAGTCCATGATGGCAACTTAAAATGACAAAAGCATGAAAATGGCTCGGACATTCCCAATGAAATTGCAGCATATGACTTCTTTCAAATAATAGGTTGCAATTATTCTTTTTTTGCGGTCTCGACCAAAAATTAAATGTTGATATCGATCAAGCACTGAAAATAACATTGTTCAGATTGATGACAAGTATAGTTACATGTATATGTGAAAATATTGCGATAGGAAAGAGACACGATCAAATTTTGATAAACATGAAAAAGGAAGCTAATCCCTATTTATTTTCGTTAAATGTTTAAATTCATTAGTAAAATAAATTTATTTACTAAAAAGGATTCTTAGCGGTGTACTACAAGCCATTTCAATTAAACACCAAACTTCAAGGTTTAATACATGTATTTTTAATAGAATTGCAATGAAGTACTTGTAACTTTTTTTTCAAAGTTCTAATTCCGACAGATAAATTAATGTCCCTAAAAGAGATACAACATTACGATTGTTTTCTATCAACGTACATGTATCTTAACAGAAGATTCCTTTTTAGTGTTTCAAAAGATCTCCATGTCGATTTAAACGGCATTGTCCCATATATCAACAGTGGCGTAGCCGCAACTTTAACTAAATTTGAATCTCGTCCCTAAGTAAACTTTGTTATCGTATTCTTCAATTTTGTCATACTTTAGGTAATTTTTCTTAGTAAAAATGCAAAACAGGTAGTTTACGGTTTTGTTCCTCTTCCCTCTTTCACTTCAAAAGGAAATGATAAGGGATCGATTATCAAAATTCAATCTTGTTCACAAGTTTTTTTCTTCAAAATTATCGAAAATTGTAAAGAAATACAGTCATTTCATTTATCATTTTTTCTTAGATTTATTATTTGAAAAAATAGAAAATATACATGTATATATATATATTTTACATATGTCTCCACATATCGCACATATCACCCATTTAGAGAAACTCCTTGTAGCTACGCGCCTGATATGACAGTCAGAAATAACCTACGCTTCCCTTTAATGAAGTCCAACATTGACACGTAAATATTTGTCTTTCCAGCTTTCATAAAGTCAAATAGTAGGTTCTGTTGGTCGGGGGCTGGCAATTGTGTATTCGCAAACACAATAAAGAATTATTGAAAATACATAAATAGGTTGAAATCTATATATTAAATCTACGTAGTAGACATTGTCGTTCTCGACTTCAATTAAATATCGAGGGCGAGATTTCATTTAGGTTCATCTTTGAATGTATATTATACTTTTCATGAATAATACATTTTCGAGTTGAGAGGAAATAAAATTGTTTATCATTGTGGGTTAGAATCTGAGAGAAGAATTATTTACGTACAGCATTGTTACAAGACAAGTACTAAACTTAAAATTGAAAAAAAATTAATAAAACATTGCTGTGATTCGGATTTATAAACGCCATAAAGGTAAGCTTGCACATTCGGCAATAAAACGAAAAATCGTGATTTTTCTTATTTTAAAGTCTAAAATTTTAAAAAATTAATTTCTAAATATGCAGAAATGAGCTAGTTATTTATGATAAAGTCCTTGTTTTACGGTTGGGGTAGAGAAGGATGTGATAAGGGGTAGGGGTGGATAGTCGGATTATAAAAATTGAGGCGTCTTAATTTTTTCTTATTTAATCTATAATGGCGCACTAAGTCTTGTTTTGTTATTTTACCCGAGATAGAAATGTTTCTCTAGAAATTGATTTCAAACTGGCCAAAGAATTAAAAACAGTCGTCTGATGTTGGGACTATCAGTGTTAAATTATCATTCACGGGACGGAAAAACAGGTTTCCATACCCTGGAAACCTGGTGAAACCACATGGAAACCCGGGTTTCTAAGTGGTTTCCACCAGGTTTCCATAAACCAGTGGTGTCCGTGTGTTGGAAAAGCGTTAACCGCCCGGTTTCCACGATGGAAACCGGTTGAAATCGGGTTAGAAACCTCAGGTTTCCTTTTTGTTTCCATGTCTTGTAAACCTGTATAAGAGCTAGTTTCCACGATCGAAACCACTTGGAATCGGATCGGAAACCTCAAGTTTCCTTTTGGTTTCCATATCTTGTAAACCTGTATAAGAGCTGCATGGTTTCCATCATGGAAACCACTTGGAAATGAGTTGGAAACTTGATGTTTCCTTTTGGTTTCCATATCATGTAAACTTGTATACTTTGTAATCGTGAGAAAAAGGAAAATATACCTCTTTATATGTTAGAATATACCGTGAATTTGACTAAATACTGGCTTCGAATGATTTTCAAGCCTTTTTTTCTCTCCAAAAAAATCTTTATGTTTTCTTATTTCATTTAACTTTTTTTTTAATTCATCTGACATTGCCAAGTTTTCTTCATCTTTTAAATAGTTATATTTCAATCTAGTCAAAAGATACATTCTCAAAAGCATTCAAACCGAAGTACTGTTTCACTACTTTAGAATTTGATTTAATTTTTGTTAATCATGTTTTACCTGAACTTCGGTACATCAATCGAAAATTTATCGATCGAAATACATTGCAGTATTTTAGAATTCTTATTTCAAACGAAATCATCAGTTCATTTTGATTTTTTTTTAAAAGAGGCAACACCTATTATACACATGTAAGTCTATTCATGTTACCTCAGGTCAATATTGATATTAGTCAGAGTGCATTTAAATAAAGGCAAATGGTCAAGAATAGGACACCGGATATGTCGGACGCCACAAGATTGGACACTTTTAAATAAAATGATGTTATTTATAACCATGGGTTTGGACTTAAAATTAGTGAAAGCGCGGCACGAAAACTGGACAAAGCTTAAGCTCATACTAGTTCATTTAGACATGATAGAGTAAATATCTACTCGTTCTACTTAATAAACAGTTTAAGTATTCATGTAAGTGTAAGTTTAACACTCTCAAATATTTTGTTCGTCAAAGAAGTTTTGAACAATAAAACAACAATAATGTATGGAAATATATCTTAAAGTTGCCGAAGTAAAATTTATTGGATTATTAGGACGACATTGCCTCAATCTAGATTGCAAGGAGAGAAAGAGAGAGAGAGAATTCAAATTTTCTTAGTGCAATTGCATAAGCTCAAAATCTACTTAACATTGTTATGATTGTAGACGTCACATATTTTGGCGCCGTTCATTCACATATCCAGAGGGGGGGGGGGGGGTAGGTAGGGGGGTAACTCCTCTACGATTTTGCCAAAACAGCTTATTTTTTCCACTTAAATCTATAATTTTCTAAAAACCATTGATTGGACCCCACCCCTTCCCTGGCCGGACTGAACCCCCTCTTATTAGGTAAAAAAATTCTAGATCACCGCCTGTCACTTACACTTGAGAGTTACAATCGCTTAATCTTATAATCCAATGGCATGAATCTTGGTTTTGAAATACATAATGACTATTCTAAAATACATGCATAATTTATATCGAATGAGAATATCTTTCAAGAGATGAAGCAAGGGGAAAAGGAAGCATGTACAATGCAAAATTTCAAACATAAATAATAAAAAAAAACGTTAAATGAATTATTTTAAAGCAAGTAACTTAATTAATAGAAAGAGGACTTGGAAAAATTATGAATAGAACTAATCATGAATAAGTGAATAAATAAATGAATAAATAAAACACAATTTTTTTCGATTCGGCCAACGGCCTTCCTCAGCGGACTAGCTTCCTCAGCGGCCTTCCTCAACGGATAGTTCGCTGAGGAAGGCCGTTGGTCGAAACGTACGGTAAAATAATGTTTTTATTGTATTTATATAGCAAAGACTGTGTTCTAAATGAATGAATAAATAGATAATAAATAGATACATAATAAATATGTAGATATTTAAAAAGATTAATAGGTAAATGAACACATAGGTAAATAAATTTTTGACACTATTTCAGTAAAATATGTCACTTCAGACCAGAAAATAATACATTTCGACATTGGACAAACTAAAAGAAAGAATTGTTACGTGTACAATAGAATCCGTGGTGGTTTATGCTTGGTACCGCGACTTTTCAAGGACTTTCAAGTTTAATCCCATTCGGGTGACATGACTATTGTTCATTTAATTTTATTTACAAAGTTGTTAATCCGTTACGAGAGATTACGAGAAATCACACATTTTTTTCTCTCTTTAAACCCAAAGGCAAGAAACGTATAGAGATTATAATTGTCGTAAAGCCGATTAATGTATAGTAGGGTCTTTCCACTTGTCTTCAAAAACTTCAGACAGCTTTAGTAATTGAGAAATAGAAGGAATTAATAGTAATTCACTGTTCATTTGTACTTACGGGGGTACAACCTTTACTTTAATATTAAGAATAAATTGTAAGTGCATTTAGCCGACAGTTTCAGTTGTTGACCTTTTTACTGTGGTGCATCTAAGTACACTGGAATATTTACTTTGTGAAGTTTGCATCTTAATTTCACAAACTAGTATTTGATAGAAATTCGAGCATTGTATTGGATACATTTCTCAGAGGGTGAAGGTAATTTCTATGTTCTTCTCTAAGATTGCTTTTTATATTTATAAGGGAAACGTATGTTACAAGGGGTCCATGTAAAGTGCGAAACGAAACAAAAACGAAATGGAACTGAACAAATCGAAACGATTCGCTTTGTTTCGATTTGTTTCATTTCATTTCGTTTCGTTTCGATTTGTTCCATTCCGTTTCGATTCCTTTCGTTTTTGTTTAGTTTCACAATTTACAGGGACCCATGGTACAAGATAAAGTTTTGTGTAATGCTTTATGTATAACATATTATTACCGTCAGTCATGACTGACGGTATACTGTAATCATTCGTAACCTACTTGTACGGATAGAATACCACTTGGCAATATGATTGGTTGACAATTGCATAAAATGCAAATATCCGTCTAGGTTATTCAGAACCTGTGTATAAGATTCTCTCACCAGGTCGGCTTAAGAGTCTAGATGACCTGACAAATGAAAGTCATATCGCAACAGTGTATTTTCTTCCGAAATTTGCATCGAAAAGTCTTTGAACCGATACGTCCTATAACAATCGCAGATTTTCGGAAATTTCCGTCACTTGAATCGGAAAAACGCGGAAAAGCCCGGAAATGTGCGATTACAACATTTACAGTCAGCTAACTGACGGCAAGCTTTTTGTAAAAGCTAATACTTGTACCTCTGCTTTCTAATTCCTTCCTTATTTTTCTATTTACAGGTTCACTGTGCTTGGAGTAAGCACAGCCAATCGGATTTATCGTTACATCTTTGTTCGGTGAACGAATTTCAAAAACTGAAGAGCTGAAAAAGGATTCAATCCCGATTCCAAAACTTTTTCGCTCGGATTATTTTGGAATTTTTCCTAACTTGTCAGCGTTATTCGATACTATGTTAGATTCGGTCAAAGATCCTCCAACAATGTTAGTATTTGGATTATACGAGGGGGATCGAATCTCCCTGGACGTGCCCATAGGCTCGTCCGTGGGGGAAGTGAAAAGGATGTTTCAAGACAAACTTAACATTCATATTGATGAAATGAACCGTAAGGATTTGAAAATTCTTGTGTTACATTATAGTGGTGCGGATTTAGATGAAAGTTGGTGCTTCACTGATCTCGGAATTTCTGCTGGCTCGACTATTAGAGTAGTCATGAAGGAAGAGGTTCAACCAGCTTTGTATATTTACTGTACATTCAATCAGGAAACCATAGAAATAGTCGATAAGGATTTAAACGTCCCATTAATGGATGTCGAGGACCTTCGGACTACTGTCGGAAACAAAAGCGGACTTCCGGTTTCCATTTTTCGTTTAGTTTCGGATAAAGGTATGGAAATGTACGACGGTCATCAGCTGTACGATTACGGGTTGGATTCAGGGTCAACAATCAGACTGGAAAACTGGGACGGATGGAACGAGTTTATTAATCTTTGCATCATGGGGTTTACTCCACAAGTCTTGGCTCAAATAAGCCAAGACGAGGTCATTTCTCGTTTCCAATTAAAAGTCGCCTTGTTCATTGCTGCCCATTTCGGATGCGCTGATCTCGCGCGGGTTTTGATAAAACAAGGCGTGCGCGCGGACGAGGAAATCGGCGTCCATCCGCATAGATTATGGTGCACGAATCAAGCGCATATTGAAACGAAGAAATGCGCTATCCACGAGGCCACGGAGCAAGGACAGCTGAATTGTCTGAGATTGTTCGTAAATCACGATATAACAACAGTAATGGCGAAAGACGGACATGAATTAACGGCCCTGAACATCGCACTTAGGCGCGGGAAAAAGCCTTGCGCGTCCTTCCTCCTCACGAGGCAGTGGACGCGAGTTCCAGTAGGAAAACTTGGATCCGTGACTGTGCAAACCATGCGTATGATCAGACTTTGGGCTGAAAAAGCAAAAGAACGCGCGTACATGCGCCATGGTCCTTCAAAATCAACATTGAAGCGCACACGATTTTCAAGTGGCCCATTGGTCAGTCATGGGGAGCCAGTTGTTGATGGTTTTACCAAAAGTCCGATGACCGGCAAAGCGAAAGCCGACAACAAAGAAAAAGACCGGAAAAAGGCAATGGAAACTTTTTTCGAAGTATACGGTCTAAAAGACGATCCGGAACAGTATTTCCGGCAGATGGGCGCATTGGAGAATTTCAAAAATTTGAAACTGCGTAGGAATACAAAATGGGGGAATATGTTGGATAAATCCGATATGGGTGCACGATTTACTTCAGGACTATTTCCTCAAGGCGACGACAAAGCTATAGAAGAGGTAGGATTCGAAAATCGTCAAAAAGCTGGATCAAGGAGAAATTCAATCATGAGCAAGAATACTAGGGTAGGAACACAGATAAGCGTTACGACGGACGCTGCGATATCCGAGGACGGTGATCCTCTTCCGCCCGTTAGAGCGGGTCCCTTGAGGTCACGTGTACCGACGATATCAGAAGGATCGATACCGGAAACGGAAGGCAAACGCAAAATGTCGGCTGCTAAACCTGCATTTATGGGAAAGGGCACGAAAGGTAAAAAGACTGAAAGTACCGCTAACGAAATAGCCGAAGAATCCGAACCGGAAGAAGATAATTCTAAAGTTCCAAAACTTCCCTCTATACATAAAAGAAGTCGTAGAATCAGTCACAATGCTCAAGATGATAGTGAAAATTTGGACAAAATCGACGAGGGGAGGGAGAGAAAAGTTTCAAAATCAAAATTTTTCCAAACGCCTGCTGATAAAACTGAAGAACGATCAAACTTGGGACAGTCACTTCCAAATCTTCAATCTCTAGATAAAGTGAAAAGTATAGCTGAAACAGACACTGAACGAGCGTCATCTCCAACTAATACAAACAAAACTCAATCTTCACGAAAGAGTAGAAAAAGGAAGCGCATTACTTCCGCCATTTTGTTATCGCAAGCAAAAGCTGCAGATGGCGCTGTGCCACTTCCGCTAATAAGTCAGGAGAATCAATCGCGGCCATTTTTCTATCACAATGGCAAACGAGAAGAAGACGTTGTTATACCCCTCATGGATTTAGTAACGAAACATCAGGGAACGTCATCACGTGACCGCGCCATCAAATCATTGACAATTGCAAACAGTTTCAAAGAAAAACCGTGGTTAACTCAGGTACGAATGGCGTTGTCCTTGACCTCGCAGTCAATAAAAAGGTCAATCAAAGATGAAGTAAACGGACTGCGGGACAGGAATGAAAGTTTCTCTTCAACCCAGACTACCGATACAGCCTATTGATAAAATGTATCTACCAGACCTGTTCATTTGAGAGAAAATTATGAAAAGTAGAGGAGGGTTGATTGATGTCCTATTTGTGAAATATCCGCGAAATGTATGAAAATAAAATAATGAAAGTTTTTGATCGTCCCTAGAAATCAAAAGAATTTATATAATCTAGAGGGCTAGAAAGCCCGCCTCCTCCTCTTTTCGTCCTTTTGGACCTCGTAAACTATTTCGGAACAATTGATATGTGATTATTACGATTATGGTTTACTTTTCTTTTGTGCCAAAGATGTGGAAATGTTATCTCTTTAAACCTGAGTGTCTGATTTTGTCAATTCTTCATTTTTCTTTCGTTTAGAGGCTTTGATTGCATGAAAAAGTTTTAGAAAAACATGTCATATTTTTTTAAATAATTTTGTTTAAATCTACAGAAAAAGTTCAAATGGTATGTTTGTTGGATTTTTGAAATAATTCATAAGCATTAAATAACAAACTACATTTCATAAAACGCACCTAATGTGTACCAATGGCAATCGTGAATATATAATTATATTTTCAAAATATCAAGATTTCATTAAATGTCATTAACATATTTATTAATTAGGTCTATACACTCTAATTAGTAATTTTTCTAACACCCATTATTAGAGACCATTTCATAACACTTCATAATCTTTAGTGCTAATACCTTGTTATAATCGTTTAATAGTGTTTTTATTTGTAGTAAATCTAACATTGTTTGTTGTTAATAATGTTTTTTTTTCTGAAATGTTTGAAATATTATAAAGCCTGGAAGGCTTTAAGACCAGATTTTGCATTTATTGAATGACTGATTTTATATCCGAAATCCATTTTTTAAAATAAAGAGTGAATTAATCATTTTTTCGATTTTTTGTGAAAATAGTCACTGTGCATGCGCTGCTCTACATGTATGTTCGATGGTTGAGATATTTTGTCCATTGGGTTTACACCAATTGATCATTGGCAGTGGCGTAGCTACCATGTAAGCTTTCATGCTAAAGCATCCACATTTCCCATGAAAATTAGGAATTTTGAACTAAGACTTTACTCAACGCAGCGCCTTGAAGTGACTATTTTTGTGATAAGGTAATGTAAGGACTTATTTTTAAAAGTCCTTGGTCGTTTTAAGGGATAGCACATTTCCTCCTCAATTTCCAGATTCGATTCGAAGACGAAATATGTTCAGTGCGTTTGAATGATTCAATTTCTTGTATCGAACATTGAGAGGAAAGAGCGATAACTCTGTTTGGAGATTGGTACTCATTGTTATGTTTAAATTTAAGGAAGAGTGTTTCGGATTTTCAATCGGAGAGACCACTTGACAACCAATGCAATGGCGTGATTTACAAAAGGGTGCAGTAATCCGGAATTTTATATGGGACTATGGCGGTAAAGTGAGCAATTTCTTAGACGGATTCAAGTCCCTGTGGGCTATTCTATAAGACGCAGCTTATTGATTGGCTACTAATTAAGATGCCTTAAACTTTGACAAGCATATTCTGTTTGGGGCCTATCGCTTCTTTGGCTTGTAGACACCTATTAAGGGGCTCTTAAAAGAAAAGAAGTAAAGATGCGAAGGTGATGTACTGGACATGTACTTCGTTTGTAAATAACTCAACCAAACTTAGCGAAAAATAGACGTACAGGGGTCCAAATGCCACAATTTAGCCTCCTGCACAAGATAGTGTACATCTTGGCTTGGCGCTTTAATGAAAACATTAAATTCGATATTTTTTAAGGCCATTAAAAAGTGTAAGAACAGTACATAATGTATTATTTTTAGTCCCTACCGGCTCGCCGGAGGGGACTTATAGTTTCCACCCCGTTTGTCCGTCTGTCCGTCACACTCATAGTTTTTCCAGACTTTTTTTCGCTGTCGTTGCAGATATTGATCTCATTTTTGGTATGTAACTTTATCTCAATGTGATACAGATGAAGTTGGAGTTTGGTTCCGATTGACCTATTTTTACAAGAGTTGTGGCCCTCGGACTTAGCAAATTTCATGAAATTTCTCAGTTTTCCGGACTTATCTTCCAAGGTATTGCAGATATTGAAATAATTTTTTATATGTTATTACATCTTAGTGTTATATACAGCTCAAGTTAGAGTTTGGTTCCGATTGACCTATTTTTACAAGAAATATGGCCCCTGGACTTAGGAAATTTATGAAATTCTTAGTTTGCCGGACTTTTCTTCCATGGTATTGCAGATATTGAAATCATTTTTGCTATGTGAATATATCTCAGTGTGATACAAATCAAGTTCGTGTTTCAATTTCATGGACCCATTTTCTACAGAAGTTATGGCCCCTGGACTTGGCAAATTTCATGAACGTCTCAGTTTCGTCTTTTCATGCCTGTTCTTGTAGATATTGAGCTGATTTTTGGTATGCAGATACATTACAGTCTGATAAAGAATAAGTTGAAGTTGGGTTTGATTTATTTGTTCTTACAAAAGGTATGGCCTTATAGCAAATTTCAGTAAATTTTCCTGTTTTCCAGACCTTTTCTTTAAACACAATCATATTGAACTTATTTTGATTCATCTGTTGGTGTAAGGGAGCAACCATTTGATTTTTATGGGGGGGGGGGGGGGGGGGGGGGGGGGGGGGGGGGGGGGGGGGGAAAGGAAGACTTTGCAAAAAAAATTTTCCGGATCGAAATTTTAGGGAAAAAAATTTTCCGGCTCGAAGGGCCGGCGAAAAAAATTTTCCGGATCATGAAATTGCCCCTCCCTCTCTCTTCCAACCTTTCCACTGCCAAATAAACTCTGTTTTGTGTATCATAAACAAAGTATAAAAAAATGGAACAAACTTTACGCAATTTGGAGTGAATAAATAAAATTCAAAAGTCATTAGCACCATATAGCCTATCTCCGTTGGAGTATCATTTTAGTAAACAGATTAAAGGCACCATATGCCATTCAAGAAATTAAAATGAAGTGATCTGCTGGCAAGAGATGAACTCATTGTGTGTTTTGTGTTTGATGTTTAATATGGCTGAAAAATCACGCTGAATTATTTAAATTTTTGAGTAATTTTCAACATTGGAAAATTATGAAAAAAAAATAATCCGGCCAGAAGGGCCGGCGAAAAAAATTTTCCGGCTCTTAAAATGGCCGAAAAAAATTTTCCGGCCGGCAAAAGTCTTCCTGCCCCCCCCCCCCCCCCCCCCATAAAAATAAAATGGTTGCTCCCTAAGTACAGGTCAAGGCAGAGTTGCAGGACATGCATCAATGCCGGTAGGGGACTTACATGTATATCGCTTGCGATTCATAAATTTATCTTTGTATGTGAATGTTTCTTATCTCTAATGAGCAATACATATCAATTAGAAACCCGAAATCACTCTACTTCTGACAAGAGTTTTGAGGATAATCCCCAACGCAGCAAAACAGTCTTCAAATGAGAATGTTGTTGAACATTGACGTCGACGCCAAGAAACTTTGGATGATTTTTTTTATTTCATAAACGCTCAAATAATGCTATCAGTTGACATTAAGTTTGTAAAGCAACGAATAAAAATCAATTGTACAAAATAGAAAACATAATATTCAAACATGGTTAACAGGATTTACATACACATACATATGTTTCAAAATATATATTATAACCAATAAATTATCATATCATAGATCACATAGAATTAACAAAAACGTAATAATTTTATGTTAAATTATTTTCAGACATGGATCTGAAAAAAATATTTTCAAGAGAGTCGAGTTTCCGAAATCAGTCTTCCCTCCCTGCCTCTCTGTACTGCGCATTAGTTTTCAACCATTTTAATTAGCAAATGCTTTAAAAACAAGTACTATATCCATTGTCTTTGCTTTGATTGATTTATTTAAGAGAGAACTTTTGCTTTAGATCTTGTCTAAATAATATCCAAGGCAATTTGGATCTACAGGCTGGTACACGATTGTAATTCTGTAAAATATAGATAAAATAGATATGAAGATCACAGAAAAAAAAACTATAACGACAAATCAATCAACGAAGTGTTTCGTGCACTTATGGCATCATTTTGATATATTGATCTCTCCCAGTTATAGAATATACTTCGATGGATAATACGGTAAAATGTCTCTACTTCAAAAAAAAAACCAAACAAACAAACAAACAAAAAACAAAACAAAACAAAAAACAAAAAAAGAAAGAAATGAATAAAAAAAAAAAAAAAACCAAAAGAAAACAAAACAAAACAACAAAATAAGACCAACAACAAAATGAAACTAAGAGAACAAAATAATAATAATAATAAAAAAAACCCAAACAAACAAACAGCAACAACAAAATGCCCCCTCCCCCCCCCCCCCCCAAATAAAAACCCTACAACTGAAATCTGTCATATTATTTCCGTTTGGCTCTAATCAGCCATAGATCTATTTTGAAACATAAGTTAAAAATTTTAAAAATGTTTGAAACCTTTCAATTTGAAGACCCAGAGATTCTGCGAAGAATGAGATGAGCTGATCCGTATACTTGTCATTCTGAAGTTTTCCCACTGCTGACACCGATAGCACAAAAACCAAACACATCGGCTCTGTCTTCAGATTCTTGCTCATTCTTAGGTCAGTGTCTATGGAAACTATCATCCGCTGTGGATAGATTACAATACAAATATGAAATGATACAAAAACAGAACAGAAATAAGAAAGAAGAGAGATGACGGGGAGGGAGGGATGGTTGGGATAGTTTGGGATCGTTTGGGTTACTGATCCGTCTTGGAGGCTGGACGATGATGACACAAAATTTGACGAGAAATGCCGCAAATGCTTTTATTAGTTATTTTCTCCATCTTGTACGCAATACTTTCATTACTTTGTATTTATTTCTAAAACCACATGTTAAAACCCCCCTTCCTTGAAAAAATTCTGGGTCCGCTAATGTTTATTTGCATAATGATTTATATAATGTATATAAGGATTTTGGTATATAAGGATTAATCCTTATATACCAAGACCTCTCCAAATTTTTCTATATAATATGAAAGGCTCTAAAGCTATGTATAATATTTTAATATCAAATAGTACCACTCCAACTGGCCAGACAAAATGGAATGATACTCTACTTCATCAGACAAATGACAAATGGAAAGCTATTTTTAATCTTCCTTTCAAAACATTATTAGGTCCTAAATTGAAATGTATGCAGTTCAGAATCAATCATCATATACTGATAACCAATAAATTTCTGTGCAAAATTGGCACCATAAACTCTGATCTCTGCTCCTTTTGTAAATCTGAACCAGAAAGTATCACCCATTTAATGTGGGACTGTATAATTACTCAAAATATAATAAATCAATTCTCCCAATATTGCCTTTCAAATCATAAGAATTTTGCACCTGACAAGTTAAGTTTTCTTTTTGGTATACATTCATCCAAGTCAGTCCCAGAAAATAATATCATTGTTACCTTTAAACAGTATTTATACAGATCACGTTGTTTAGTCACAAAGTACCTTCTCTTAATTTCCTTTTATTTGATTTAAAAAGATTATATTCCACTGCAGAATATTCCTTTAAAACCAATAATCATAATGTATTCCTTTGCCTATGGAATGAATGGTCTTTCTTAAAAAGTTTTAGACCTTAAGAACCATTTTTGCTCTCCTCTCCTATAGTACATATCATTTTTTTCTAATTAGGAAGTAAACCGACACTCTCCTTTCAATCGTCTCTTATTATTAATAACCACTCTCTCACTTGCTCTATCTCTACATTCTTTATCTTCTCCTATCGAATGCTCCTTTAACTCACCCACCATCCCTCTATCTCTTAGCTCTTACTCACCCCACCCATCCCCTTTTCTTTTTGCACATCCTTTATCTAAAAAAGAAATCACTTCCATGAAATAATAATTGTTGTATAAGTTATATGTATAATGAGGTGAAAAAAAATTATATAATGTACACTGTCTTCTTAAGAGAAACATTTGAAGTGCTGATCCAGGGGATGGGGAGCCGGGAGGGGGTGGGAAGGGGTTCAGTAATCAAGGATATTTTGAAAGTTGAAATTAAATTTAGGCTATAATTAATCTATTCTTAAAAGCACATTATTAAATATTACATTGCACTTTCCATTTCTACTTTCCGAAGGTTATTTCTTGCACCTATGTTCACCTTCGTCCTGAATATCTCTCCATGTTCCGTTCAAGTTTTATAGAAAAGTGAAGTGGAAGAAAAAGATGTAGAGAGCAATACAAACCTCCGGATGAGTACCGAGGATTTCTGTAACCCTTCTTGATACAGTCTCTTCGAAACCTTTCGGTAGTTTTTCGTCTTCGATATTGGTTTTGATGAGAATGGTTGGCATTATGAGTGCCTACCTCCTCTTCCTCATTTGTTTCCGGTGTGACAGTTGTTAAACGTGCAGTATGTACCATGCTAAATTACAGGTACGCATATCTTTGTTGTTAAACGTTATCATACTTTAAGCAGTTCAGACGCGCATCCAGTACTTAAAAATTAGAAAATGTATAGGGAATTTGAAGTTTCGTTCAAGGGCTGATAAGGTAAATTATTATATAAATCTATGCTTCGTTAAATGACTGCCGAAAAGGTTAAAATGAAAAAAGGACACAAAGAAAATTTGAAGAAGTGATATTATTTCATTGTTCACTAAAGCAGTACTTTGTACTTTGAATATCGACATTTGCGAAATACATATCTACGAATAATGAATACTGTAAACGTGGAGCTTTTCGCATGGGGGCATTTTCGCGTTTTCGCGAATCTAGGGATTTCACGAAAATTTCCTCCATGCGAAAATATTCCTGCTGCATTCTTACTAATGGAAAGCCATTTTTATCGCGAACATTTTCCACCACGCGAAACGTCTTGAGGTTATAATCGCGAATTTTTTCCCCAGCGAATATAACCATGTTTACAGTAAGGCATAACCTCGATTAATTGAAAAAGAATCCCCAACCTACCAAACACACAATCCGCCTTGAAAAATGAACAAGCAAATGAGAGATGTGCACTTGATGTAGCTATATAGGTATCATGGAAAGTGGTTTAAGGTAGCATAAACATACTTGTATACTTAATTCCTGATATTACAAATGAAGAGACACTCTTATAAAAATTAGAGATAAGATCAGCTAAATAATCTTAGATGCTTGATGAATTTCAAGCCTGACTTAAAAAATCTGTTTTTTAAGATCCAATTTTCATAAATATATCGAATTTATATTTGACAGATTTTCTTACATTGATAACTCGGAACAATAAAATAAGAAAAAAGAAAAAAAGTAAAAAAAAAAAATCTTTAATCCGAAACTCATATCATGGATCACATTCTGTACTAGAGATTTCATTTCTTAATTTGTAGATGCATTAATTTGACTGAGAGTTATCATTCTTTCACTACATGCATATATACGTTACTTAAGAAATGAATCTTATATTTTTTCTGTTGATGCAGGTATCACCCGAAAAATTGGACAGAAAACTGCATCAATGCGCGTAGCGCGTTGATGCAAAAGTTTTCTGTCCAATTTTTCGGGTGATACCTGCATCAACAGAAAAAAAATATAAGATTCATTTCTTATCATTTGATTATGGAAACAGACTGTTTTCTTGGATCTAAAAACAATCAATCACCGCACTACATTTCGTAAGTCGGAAGGTTTCGCAGTGATACGTCTGCCAAAACAAGTTATGGCAGCCGCCATGATTCAAACAGTGAACAATCGTCTCTCTATATCTTTGTAATAAGGACCCGTTTGAGCAAATTCTACATGCACTGTTAAGTTTTGAGTAAGTAGAAAAAATGGTACCCTCGAAATGATAAGAACACATTAACAAATTGTATTTTCAGCAACGAGTTCATTCGTGGTTGAGGGAATCCCCAGTTCTAAAAATAGTGCTGTAAATAGACTTCCCTGAAAAATTGTGTTGATCGATGTATCAACAGAATTTATCAGCCAATCAGAATCTTCGTTTCTTGAAAATGACTATGGAAATTAAATGATACAGAAATCATTACTGGAAAGTAGTAATTTGGTTGCATTTGGATGGGACGATCACAATGAGAATGTACAATAAATCAAGATAAAAAGGACATACAATCTATCATACAGTAATGAGGGATGCAAATGGCAGGCGTCGTAGAAGAGTAAGCATCTCCTGCTACAAACATGAAACACAAGTCACTTCAGCTTTCAAACAGGAAAAAACCACTTGTCTAACAATGAGAATTTAAGTAGTACAAAATGTAGTTGTTTATAAGGTAGGCTAACAAGCATGTCAGTAGATATTCGAATATTTGTGCACTTGTTTTATTAATATTTTCAGCTCTTCTGAGCCAAAGGCTATTGTCATCCCGATTTGTCCGTCGTCCGGCCGTTAACTTTTCACATTTTCGACTTCTCCTCCGGAACCGCTTGGAGGATTTTGATGAAGCTTCTCAGTCAGGGATATGTTTGTGACCGACTAACATCGTTGCTGAGGAAGTTCTACGGTCGATATGGGGAACTCGTCATACACTATGAAATCCCACTCTCCAGAATGGTGGATGATATTCTGTCATAGACCATTTGAACCATCCAACCAAAGACTGTACTCTATGTCTTCCGAAATGGAAATTACCGGATGTGACAGTTCTACCGAATTGAAGCGACGGGTGTTGCATGCAAGCAGGAGATGATTACTCTCCCTGGGCACCTGGTCTCACTCTCATATCGGGAGTCCGCTTCTTTTCATGTGGTGGAGGTTTTTGTTTGTTTGTTTTGGTTTCTGTTTTATCCTGATTTTGTATGCCTTCGGTTTCTGATTTTCTGAATTATCGATTTTGTTCTGTATACAGGGATATGGTCATTATCCATATTTGTCATCGGTATACATGAAGTACTAAAGGTCCTCTACCAATTTTATTCATTTCAGCCGGATCCCTTCTTAAAAAATCTTCTTCTCCAGAACTCTCTGCATGAATTGAAAATGGCATCTGAGTGATAAGGAAGGATGTATAATGTAATTTGGTTCATTTCGTTAAAATCCGATATCTAATTTTTGACGTCTTTTTCGACTTAATAATTTTAATGCAAAAATTGAGATTTCTTTTATTCTTTTCTCTCTTGGCTAAATTTGCTGCCCCACTTTAGTTCGTTTTAGCCATGATAAACTAGAGGAATGCTTATGTGAAAGAATTTTGCTGAAAAGTTTTTTTTATTTTTTCAATGAATCTTTTTAACTGCAAAAAAGGAAGGATGGTCATTTTTAACATTTTCAGCTTCTCCCCTGAAATTGCTAATATATATTTTTTGATATTTATAGTAAGAAATGCAAATGTGAAAGAATTTTGTCAAAATATGCACTTTTGGATTTTTAAGGATTAAAAAAAAAATGTTTGTACATAAGGTATGTATGGACCCAAGGGTAGTGTATTCAAATTCCGGTGGGACCTAAAAAATTTATTTTCCTTTTATCAGGTCTTTTTTCTCATTTTCTTTTGATATTTATTATTAGAAATGTAACTGGGAAAAAATTTTGTCAAAATTTAAACTTTTAGATTTTTAATGAATTTTTTTTGAAATTTAAAAAATGTATTTATGGTATATTATGCATGCCCAATAGGCCGAAAGGTAGTGGGTTCAAATCCCACGTATTGACAAACTGAAAGCATCAGGTGTCCTATGAAGTGTTGTTAATTTTGGTTCCACTTCAAAGTCAATTTTTTTAGGACGCATTTTTAACGTCTTTTCAGACTTTGTCAGAAATGCTCATTTTTTTACCTTTTTCTTTGAATACCTCTATTAATGTGTGACTTTGTGCACTCATTTACTGCATATTTGTCACATTTTTTAAATTGTTCAGTGGCTTGGTATTAACTTTTAGTGATTTTTTTTAAAATGATTTTCATGAACTTTTATGAAAAAAGGACAAAGGGGGGGGGGGGGTCATACATATTGGACTTCTCATCTCCAGAAACAGCACAGGGATTTTGATGAAACTTAGTAGGAATGAAGTACTAATGGTCCCCTACAAGTGTTGTTGTTTTTTGTCTGGATTCGTCAATAGGTGGCGCCACCACAGGCAAAAGTAGGTCGCAGTGGGTACCCTCCTTTGACAAACTTCTTCTTCAGAACTGAAGCATGTGTCGACAAACCAAAGCATTAGAATGATCTAGAGGGATGTCTTAAGAAATGGTGTTTTTTTTGGTTCCACTGTTTTGATGCGTTTTTGACATGTTTTCTGACTCTGTCAGAAATGCTCATTTTTGAACTTTTTCTTTGAGTAACTCTATTAATGTGTGATTTTGTTCACTCATTTACTGCATTTAGGATTCTAAATTCTTTTCAATTGTATATTCCTTCAATTTTATTTTTTTGATTGTTTTAGTACAAAAAAAGTGATAGGGAATTTATTTTCCGAGATATGGAAGAGTTGTCTTTCTTACATCAATTGTTACAGTAACATATCCTGTGTACCTAAAGATACTTTCATTTGAACATGAAAATCTGTATCTGCCCTGGTAATGTACAACTACAATAATTATCATTAACATGCATTGTCAGTGTGGTAAGAGTGTACAAGGTTATCAGCTGAGCGTTGTGCCTCATGGGGCTCTTGTTAAACAATGTTCGATTTCTGTGATGTATGCATTTATGCTTATGCATTCGAAGAAGTCTTTTAGAATATGCCAAACAAAGAAAGACTAAGATAGAAGATATTGCTATTTATGTTCTAATTCGCCCTGCTCAAACGAACATAAAGTATTTATCAAATAAAACAAAACTCTCATATGGGAGGTGCCACTTGCCACACAGCTGATTTATTCAGAGAATGTACAAAGCATAAAACGCGTTCTTTGTCCGTAGGTTGACGATGCGACTAGGCTGCCATCTGAAAATTGTATGTCCTACAACAGAACCAAAGACGATCCAACAGGAAAATGCAATTCTGAAATTAGAAAACAGGCATTAGAGCTGGAAAAATTAATAAATATGTTGAGTTTCAACTGTGGCAATGGCTCGAATGGCCTTACTATCTTTCACGCCACATTATATATACTATGCTCATGATAAACTCATGTTATGCAAATGACTTCAGAATACTACTCACTGATCGATACTGTTCGAACACACATCTGTTCAAATCGAACACTCTAATAAAATCGAACACTCTTTAAATAAAACGAACACTCGTATCTTTACTATAATTACTGACCCATATGTCGATCATTTATACCTTTGATAAATATATTTATGTTCTAATTCGCCCTGCTCAAACGAACATAAAGTATTTAGCAAATAAAACAAAACTCTCATATGGGAGGTGCCACTTGCCACACAGCTCGAACAACAAAGAACGGGCAAATATAAAAAGAAAATGTTTATCTTGTGACAGACAAACTTTTGTCGAAATATACAGAATTCTATTACCTGTATCCAAAACCTGTTCACTAAAAGGTTGAGAAAACAGTCCCGTACAGCTATTGAATATCAAAGAGGCACCTCTATAAAAAATAATGAAATAAAAATGTAAGAAATAAATATTTGCTCAAGTTTCTGAAATAAAACAAATTATAGTGACCAATACCCATATTTAACTATATAAATATATATGAGTAAGTAATAACTTTACGCACGTCACTATCGAATATTCCATTCATTTGACAAAGTTGAGAACTATTCATAAAAAATAGCAAATCATGCACATTTATCTGACCGTCTAAAGTTTCACTTCAGAAAAAAGTTGTGACTGAATACTGCAGAGTTCAAACTCATAACATCGAAAACAGATTTTTTTTTTTTTTTTTTTTTGTAGTTCACAGAAAAGGAAATATATATTTCATTCGAACCCATGCTTAACAAAATGAAAGTATTATTATTATGTTATCAAAACTCATTCATGAATCTCATCTCGGGGATCTGTATATTAAAATTCTGAAAGAAATTCTATACAGGTATGTATCTTGTCTTCAAGAACTCCTAATGACAACAGATTCTACCATTGAATTCGATATTTCTCATTGTGAATTAATTATGAGAGAGTGTCTTATACTCTTTATCATCATTTTTACATATAATATGTTATGTATCTATTAAAATCATTTATTTCTGTCAATTTGCGACTTAAACACTTGTAGATATAAGTCTTTAAATAGACATCAACACAAATATAATAGAACATATTCTAGTCAATATAAGCTTCAAAACTTACATGAAAAGTTGAAGACTCATCTTTCTCAGCAAGCGTTCAATTCAGCTTCTATGCTGACCAAGAATTCATCGTTTCCCGAGCTCAATGTGTCCAAATAACGCTTATCACAGCATCTCTGATGACTTGGAAACCTAGTTTCCCTAAGCTCTGAACATCCATAGCTCAACTCAGCACATCTGCTGACTCAGAAACATTGTTTCCCCTATCTCTGAGCGTCCAACACTCAACTCAGCCCCACTGCTGACCAAGAAAACTCATTTCTCCGAGTGTTCTTCGCTCAACTCAGCACCTCTGCTGACTGGGAAACCTTGTTTCTCTTAACTCTGAGCATCCATAGCTCAACTCAGCACATCTGCTTACTTAGAAACCTTGTTCCCCCTTCCTCTGAGCGTCGCACACTCAACTCAGCCCCACTGCTGACCGAGAAACTTCGTTTCTCCGAGTGTCTATCGCTCAACTCAGCACCACTGCTGACTGGGAAACCTCGTTTCTCTTAGCTCTGAGCATCCATAGCTCAACTCAGCACATCTGCTGACTCAGAAACCTTGTTCCCTCTTCCTCTGAGCGTCGCACACTCAACTCAGCCCCACTGCTGACCGAGAAACTTCGTTTCTCCGAGTGTCAATCGCTCAACTCAGCACCACTGCTGACTGGGAAAACTCCTTTCTTTTAGCTCTGAGCATCCATAGCTCAACTCAGCACATCTGCTGACTCAGAAACCTTGTTCCCCCTTCCTCTGAGCGTCGCACACTCAACTCAGCCCCACTGCTGACCGAGAAACTTCGTTTCTCCGAGTGTCTATCGCTCAACTCAGCACCACTGCTGACTGGGAAACCTCGTTTCTTTAAGCTCTGAGCATCCATAGCTCAACACAGCACATCTGCTGACTCAGAAACCTTGTTCCCCCTTCCTCTGAGCGTCGCACACTTAACTCAGCCCCACTGCTGACCGAGAAACTTCGTTTCTCCGAGTGTCTGTCGCTCAACTCAGCACCACTGCTGACTGGGAAACCTCGTTTCTCTTAGCTCTGAGCATCCATAGCTCAACTCAGCACATCTGCTGAAATAAAGTAACATAAAGTCTCTTATTAATAAACACTTAAACATAAATTGTCCATACAGAGAGAGCATGTTTTTATTTATCTATTTCTTCCTTTTTTTATGAGTCAACGATTTATCAAAATGATTGATAATGCCCTAGTGAAATAATCTTTTACTCATCTTGAGACATGCGTCATATTTTTCTGATTTGTATTGCCGACCATGCCATATGTATACATGTAACTTATTCATTACCATAGATAGTATAAGTAAAATAATATCATTCTGCTCTGGACAATTTAACGAACAATCTATATAAGCTGAAATAGCTACCATTCCGACCAAAAAATTATACGTATCTATAACTTTACTGTATTTCAAATGCGTTTTGAGTAAATCTGACTGTATAAAGTAAACAGAACGGATGTTCTTAAAACGAAAGCAAAAAATAGCAGATCAAGATATAACGATCTAAATATCAATCTGAAATAACATTTTCGTTGTTGACAATATTAAATGTATACACAGTGTATTCATCGCCTAACTTTTTCTATTTTTTTTTTTTAAGGACGATCATGAACTATTATTACATTATTATATCCCAGATACAAATAGTTAGGGACGTCAACGTAAGTATCCCTGTAATCAAGTAGATTCACATCAGTACATAATGATTGAGTGATCACTGATAAAAGATTTTTTTTTTTAGAAAAAAATTGCCACCTGTAAATAGTTATTTATTTTGTATCAGATAATCTATGTGTTTTCGTTCATGTACAACTGATTTTTACAAATAAAAAACCTTCGAGTTTTAATTCATTGTAAGTAATTTTTATTCTTCAAAACGAATCCGCAAATGAGAAATTCATCATAATTTATCAAGTTAAATTAAACTTGTTATCGATATGATGTAACCATGTAACAAGTGGATTCTTTATCGAGCTATAAAAAAAAGTTAAGAAATACATGTATATGTCTTCTTCTCCTTTTTTTTTTTTACATCTTTGGTTACAAGTAGAGTTGATAAAAATGGTTCTATTTTCTTTCTATTCATATATCACATTCACTCGAACGCTGATGCTCGTTCGATACCAATTAAGAGAACTCGGTCAACTTACATGACTTTTTTTTTTTTTTTTTTTTTTTTTGAATTATTATCAAATGTGTGTGATAGAACTAGTGCCAAATATATTTAACACCTCAGGCGGTTGAAACATCACAATTTTCTTTTAATGTAAATTGAATTTGTAAAGAGCGAATAATAACGTAAAAACGTCTTGTTACAAGAAACGTAAAAACTTGAATTAAAATAATTGCTTTAAACATAAAAAAAAAATAGGAATCCAGACTCTCTTATTGAAATCTGTTATGAACCAAAAATGCGTATCTAGCATGTTACAAAAATAATACAGGACGATAAACATGAAGCCGTTTCCTAAACTATCAATCAAAATTGAAAGGATAAAATCGACGATTCAGACTTCAAATGAAATATAGGTAACTTCAATGCATTTCTCAATAAATATTCTTGAATAATCATATACTGCATAGGTCTCAAACTTTTTCGTGTACTAGTATGCATTACTCAAAATCGACGTATATAAATTGATAAATACTTATCATTTATTCAATCTGATGGTTCTGTGAATCAGTCTTGAACGGTTTGGTCAACTCCATCACAAGTACGCCGTCGGGTAGAAATTCTTTCATCACGCCCCTGTGACGATGTGTTCCCTTCAAATTCTACGTCTAGACGTGTGCAGAGTACCGTGTCAGCGTCTTCTCCTTATCCACAAAGCCCATTGATAGACAGAGGACAGATAAACGAACGGACGACATCTCCGTGCATACATTGAGAATTTGTCTGCATAATAAAGTTCTTTAGGTGCGAGAGCACTGGTGTGTAGACCTTGATGAAGATTGTACGAAAAAGTTTAGTCTCTTTGCAAAACGTAATTTTCTCGTATTGATAAATGGCAGAATGACGATTCTGATTACCAACGTTCAACTGGCGATCAAAGAATCTGAAGTATATGTTCTGAGGCAGCCATAAAGAATATACGACATCAAATGTTTGTACGAATGGCGATTATCAATAGAAACAACGTAAAGAAAATTAATAAATATGTTGAGTTTCAACTGTGGCAATGGCTCGAATGGCCTTACTATCTTTCACGCCACATTATATATACTATGCTCATGATAAACTCATGTTATGCAAATGACTTCAGAATACTACTCACTGATCGATACTGTTCGAACACACATCTGTTCAAATCGAACACTCTAATAAAATCGAACACTCTTTAAATAAAACGAACACTCGTATCTTTACTATAATTACTGACCCATATGTCGATCATTTATACCTTTGATAAATATATCTATTGTCACTTCATGTTGAAAATCCACAAATCTTTGTTTTGCTCAGTTTCGAAGTTGAATTCCTACTGTGGTTTAACCAATTGTTCCTGTTTAAGGTAGAGCATCCCTCATGTCTCAGATGCTCATATTTCCTAAATAACAACTATTACAATATTTTCATTTCCATATATTCAAAGCTTGTGTTAAACCTGATATACAAACAAATATGATTCGTGGTTTCATGATTAAACCGAGAACTTAGGCCATATGAACTTTAACATTGGACCCTACGGAAAAAGTAAGAAATATCCCTTTTAAAGGTGATAAAATATAACTATAGAAGTTTCTTTTCCTAAAACCATATTAGTTTGATAATCTGAACAATATTCAGATGAGAAGAAATAGGGTATCCAGGCAAAAAACTACCACTAATTCTGACCTGAGGGATACTCTACCTTAAGTCATATATGTCCTTTTCTTCATGGTTGACACAGGAATGATCGTGGATTAGAACAATCCTTTGTTCTTAACTTTCCAGACGGACTCATGCGGATGCATTTCTCTTCTTCCAAATTATCGGGTTCTTCCGAGGACCATTGCAAATCCTCATCCGACAAAATGGTGCCATCCACCCATTTGAGGACTTCATCGTGATAAAGGCCAATCCATGTACCAAGAGAGGTGAATTTACTGAAAAAAGAACGATTTCAAATTAATGTTAATGACCGCTTGACAAAAGGGATATTTTACACTTGAGGTAGATTGTACCTATGGTCCGGAATCGGTGATATTTTAACATTGATTTTCATATATCATAGCACATTTGGTAAAGCTAATATTAGTTTCAAATATATTTTTTGGTTTAAAATGTTTCTACAAGTTAACAAAATGTAAATTTTGGGATGTACTTGTCTGCCGTGCGTACGTCTGTCCCACATGCAGTTTCCAGACATTTAAAGGAAACCCGTTTTAGATAATCAATTAATTTCTTAGATATAACTTATATATCAAGAAATCAAGTTCGAGTATTCTTAATGTCGGACTGGTCGTATGACTAAATTTCCGCCATGTTTACAAGGGATATGTCTCTAGATTTTTCACTGTGCCCTATGAAAAAGTCGTGATTTTTTGTGCTCCTTATTCAAATCTTCTTTTATATTGGAGTTTAAGGAGCTATGAGCTAATTCATCAATGGATCTTTCAATAAATTCTAGAAGTTTTGTCCTTGATATAAACGTAAGGTTCTAGATATAAAGCAATTTCCATACACTATGCTCTATGTCGGTCATGTCGCTCAGTTACGTGCAGAGTAATGTCCCTTGAAACTCAGAAACCTATCTTACTTTCAATTTCCGGATATTTAAAGGAAAATCGTTACAGATAATCAGTTCATTTCTTAGATATAACTTATATATCAAGAAATCAAGTTCGAGTATTCTTAATGTCGGACTGGTCACATGACTAAATTTCCGCCATGTTTACAAGAGATGTGTCTCTAGATTTTTCACTGTGCCCTATGAAAAAGTCGTGATTTTGTGTGCTCCTTATTCAAATCTTCTTTTATATTGGGGTTTAAGGAGCTATGAGCTAATTCATCAATGGATCTTTCAATAAATTTCAGAAGTTTTGTCCTTGATATAAACATAAGGTTCTAGATATAAAGCAATTTCCATACACTATGCTCTATGTAGGTCATGTCGCTCAGTTACGTGCAGAGTAATGTCCCTTGAAACTCAGAAACATATCTTACTTTCAATTTCCGGATATTTAAAGGAAAATCGTTACAGATAATCAGTTCATTTCTTAGATATAACTTTTAAATAATAATAATAATAATAATAATAAAAAAAACAGGTCAGTTTTGAATATTAGTCATGATGCTCAATTACGTGCAGATTTATGCCCCTTGCACCTTAGTAAAACTAAAATTTTTGCAGTCTTTTGATATGTAAAGGAAACCCCATCAAAGGAAATAAATTCATTTCTTATGTATAGCTTCTATTGTTATAAGATGATTACTTATTATGTAAAATAAGCCGAGCGGGAGTATCATTGACCCTTTGACCAATAACTTTTTTTTCATTCCATGTGGTGTAATATTTAAGTTGAAGTAATTCGAATTCATAGACGATAAACTAGGGTCTATTTGAAAAGATTTCATAAAAGGTTCAAAGATAATAAGTCCGAAAATTCCAGAACAATTATTATAGCTCACGACCAGAGGTACGAGCAACCTTACAAAAGTAGTATGAACACCATAAAATTCCATGATCAATGAATGGTGCGTAAACAAATGTACATCCTACTGCAGTTCCTTTTAAAATGTATATCTACTTCTCAAAAATATTAGGAATCTCTATGATATTTCTCTATACGTTTAAAAAAATTTCCATCATTGTCAATAAAATGTAAAGATAAGATGAATGAATAGATTTGAAATTTTACCAATATGACCAGGTAGGTATACTTACGGATGAGATCTAATATAACTTGCAGTCGCCAGTTGATCTCTCAGGGTTCTGAATACAGCCAGAGTTTTCCCACGATTTATGCAGTCATCCAATGCCTCAGTCCAGTTCCTCATCGGAGAATCAATGTATTCAAAACCAAGCGAAATTGCTGGAACAAAATAAGAAAACTTTATCAGTGGTTACAAACCTTCAAATATGATTCTTTTGTTTTTCACCGGTCATTTTGTTCCATAAAGACCGCGGACGATTCTAAATGTACGAGGTTTTATGAAAGTTCGATGAAAAGTGGAGGTCAATAAAAAACAATGAGGGGCGGAGAATAGAAAATTATTTCAGTCGTGGGTGTGAGGTGTTTTGATTATAATGAGTATTCGGCCTCGGTCTTTAAACACCACCCTGTTCATTCCTTGGGCATCTAACCTTCATACAGACCTCAACTCGGTCTTAGTCCTATGCATAAAAGTATTACAACATGTATTATTATTTTTGCACACCATATTTCTATGTCGACAAGAGTATGAAGAAGTATACTAGATAGGAGGGGATCTTCAACCGGATTGGTACAAATCATCAATTATCTTACATTTTACCGTGACCGATTCAGCAGAATATCGCATATAAAGTACTGTTATTATGGGCATCTCGTCTGATATACCTTTTTAAGGCCATCCAATCTGACATACCGGTTAGCAGTGGAAATTATCCCTTCCTTAAAATCAAATTTGCAAATAAAGGGATAGATGCTCTGCGTTTAAGCAACATTTTGAGTAACAGTTCTGTCAAAGATAAAATTCTTCAGATCTGAACTTATTTCAAACACCATTTCCTACACCTATACATAAACACAATCCATTGCTTCCAAAATGTTTAATTATAATCAAAATTTGAATTCTTTAAATGTAAACCAGCTTTCGCAAAACCCAATACAATGAAAATGTTTATCCTCTGCTTTCATCTACCAAACATGTGGCCACGTGTTTACTGGTGACCTTGATATCGATGGTAACAGTAAACTTAGGTACCTTCTCATTTAAGTTCCAAATTACAGGAAAACCCGTTCTTTCACATGGCGAGAAACTTTGAAATAATTATGGACGCATGTGAGGAGTACGCCAGACGATGGGCAAAAAAAGAAGGGCATTGAACACTCTCCGAATGGACAGACACAATTTTCTATGAGTCTTTTGTTGGACTATCTGACCTCCATGAAAAATACTGCATATCATTGTTCCTGTTGTACTTTCGTTTGCTAGTCATGCATGTACTATTTCAAATGCCTGAGAGAGGAACCGTGGTTTCATTCAGCATCTGGAAATGCAACATACATATCATCAGCATTTATAAAGTCTTTCGACATCGTCATGCTATACACTACTATTCCACACCAAAATCTACAAAACAGACTAGCCAATATTATTCGCAACACCTTTCTTAAAATAAAATGGGAACAGGAGATACAAATACTTTGCCATATGGTGGGACTTATTTCGTGAAGGAGCACTCTGAATCAAACAAATAGTATACCGAATACGATATCATCCGGATGCTACCGTTTTTGACTGACAACATTTTTGTGGTGTTTGGAGGAACCTTTTTCCAGCAAAAAAATGGCATCCCCATTGGTACAAATTGCACCCCACTTCTTGCGGACTTATTTTTTTATTCATACGAAGTTGACTTCATCCAGACATTGCTCTCGATTGGGCGAAAGCACCTTTCATCTCAGCTCAATTCCACATTCAGATACATAGATGACGTGTTGTCAATCAATAATCCGAACATCTACATGAAATATTTCTTCATGAACACTAGAGATCAAGGAAACAGCCGAGAGCGGCAGGTCCGCTTTGTAATTGGATGTTCTTCTATCTTTTGACACGAACGGCCATTTGATCATGTCACCATATGACAAGCATGCTGATTTCAGCTTCTATTTAGTTAACTTCCCTTTCACGAGTAGCAAAATTCCGTTGTCTCCTACGGCGTCTTTTGTTTTCAGCTAATACGGTACGCCAGGGCACAATCCAAATAGAAGATAATAAATTAAATGACTTCAAAATCAAATATTTAATGAAAAGGGTGGCTGTTTTTTTATTCTAGTACTATATGCCTGTTATCCGTCTAGATTCAATTTTCAACTAATCTAAATTGAAGGAAAATAATTCGATATGAGACATTTAAAGATATAATGAAGATTAGAAATAATGTGGATTAAAATATTATGAAAGTCCGGATTATGACTTTTAGCTTTAAAATAGCGTATTTGATCAGTTGAAATGTGAATAAATACACGACGGCCATCTTGGAACATCGCAGTCGGGACAATTAAAAGTACTTAATCTGACACTTGTCAAAATTTTAATGTACTAAAAAAATTGCCATTTTTCAGTTTTCATCCATATATCACAATCTATTTATTTTTTAAGATCATACTTCAATACCTTAAGAATTGATCGCATTGTCATAACATTTCACCAGACTTAGCATTATCAGGCTTTTATGGAATTCAGGATTCTAATGAACATTATTGAGATTTCACCGAGAGATATTAATAATCGTATTCATTCACGAGAAATGATGTGAAATGTTATTAATCTGCATTGAATCTAGTTCCTTGCACTCCATGACTTAATATCCATGCATTCAGTGCAAGATTATTTTCAAAGGCTATTTCTTTTATACTTTCTTGCTTGAGTCATTGTGCTGGTATGTTTGTGCATGTCTGGTCTATGATGCAGATTTATCTGCTTTTAAAAAGTGCTTTGAATTTTAATATTTGTACCACTTGATGAGTGTTATTGCTTGTGGACTAGAAATTCCCGAGGGCACCTGTAGCCAAGTTGGATCAATTTCGGTTGGTTTTTTCTGAAAAAGTTCTGTTTACAAAATCTTATCAAATTTCTTATTACGTCTTTGCTCTTTCGGTATGTTTTGGTCATAATTTTCACAGATTTTGTGCGTACTGTTATTGGCGAGGGTAAAATACCTTAAACGTGTATTTTCTCATATTTCTGAAACCTGGGTCCTGTAGCATCATATCCCACCCATGTGGCTACGTCTTTCGGCATATTTTGGACATAATTTTCACAGATTGTGGTCATATTTCGTTGTTGGGTTTGAGGATCACTGACGATGATTAATTAACCCGAAACGTTCATGTCTGGTCGATGATGTCAATTTATCTGCTTTTAAATGATGCTAATGAATCTGAAGACGTATATCATTTTCGCACACTTTGGCCAAATTACAATATTTATATTGAGGACAACTGACAACGGTTAAGTACACAAAACGTGCATGTCTGGTCCATGCTGCAAATTCATGTTCTTAAATGATGCTATTGAATTTGAAGATGTTTGACATTAACCTAAAATCATAAAAAACAAAACGAAATGAAAATCATATAATCCTGTCAAATTGAATTATTATCTTGAGGTATCGAGGAAAGGAGGTGTTCTCCATCAAAAGTCGGTTGCAGCACCAAGAGCAGATCACAAAGTCACCCCTGACAAAAATACCGAGTAGACATGCACAACAAGAAACACAATAATGCAGTATCTTGAGTGTCACAAAATACTTTGTGAAAGTTGAATAGTTTATGAGGAAAATACTCTCTCTATAATCATGTTTATTGAAGATGTATTTCGTCATATCTGATTAGTAGTGCCAAATACCGTATAACCAGAAATTTTCGCGAGATACTAATTTTCGCTATATTAGCGATTGATTTGGAATCGCGAATAATTATCCTCGCGAAAAATTGTGTTTGATAAGGTATAACATCAATTGGTATATTAGTGCCATTTTGGTTTTACTGTTCATGTGTCAATCTTCACATATCCCGAAGTAAATGGAGTGTATTCTTAAGATAGAAATAACTGAAACTTCAATAATGGAAGGTACAAAACAGTGAGGTCATAGGTACATAAATATTTGTAATTTCGGAATCGCGAAAAATTGTACTTGCGAAAATAAAGATACCCTATTTTACCATGAAATCGCGAAATTTGATACTCGCGAAAATTTCTGGTTATACGGTATGGTAAATATATTAAACAGTTCAATATTTATATCTGCTTGTTTGTTTGTTTGCGAGAGGTGTTATTTTCTATTGGATTGTAACATTGACTGATGGGCTTTTTCATAGAATATACGTTTGTACTTTAAAAGTATTTGCGCTTTCACTGGAAGCTTTAGAATTCTGTCCAAAAAAAAAAAAACATCAGAGAACAAACATTCAACAAGACACAAAAGGTGAAATAAGTTTTGAATAAAACTATAGATACCGCATAGTAAATGTAAAATTTCTAGAAATGAAGAGATATATCAAATGAAGTATCAAGCTAGTAATATTACTTAAAAAACAAAACATACAAAGCCATCTTTATAGGTGAAGGGTCGCGGTAAATTGAGTTATTGTTTCTGTAATGATTCGATCTCTTAAGCCATGTTGTTAAATATTAATTTCATTAATTATAAAATATTGAAATTCTTTTGAAATTTTCTTCTGGAAGGTATAGAGTTAGAACACTTCCTTATTACTATAAGATAAAGAAGATCCTGACAACAATATCAACAGCAGTCACAATATAGCACCAACTTGAGCATTGACGGACCCCTAGCAAGTTAGAGATGGGACCAGGTGTCCGAGAGGTGTAAGTATCCCCTGTTTGGCTAGCCGCGCCCGCCGTCGTAGGAAACTTTTTTACGAGCTTCAGATGGCAAAGGGCAAATGTGTGATACAAATGAGTTAAAGAAGATCATGACGATAACTTCAACAGCATTCACAATAAAGCACCAAATTGAGCATCGACGGATCCCTAGCAAGCTAGAGGTGGGACAAGGTGCCCGGGAGGAAGAAGCAGGAGTTTAGATTTGGAGATGAAATCAGTGAAATAAAGTTTCATAAGTTATGACCCTTTAAGAGTTATCTATATATTACTTCGTCTTTGTAAATATCAAACAGTCTTTCTTATAACAATTTGTATTTTGGATAGTTTTATGTAAAAGAGTATATTGATTTAGGAGCTTCTAAATATGCCTTTTATGGTGATATCATAGACAAGATAATGAGGATCAAAGGTAGGCAGAATTTCCAAACAAATGTGTCAAAATTATCAATCGCCTTTTATATACCATGAAAATGATCTTGTTACCACAAGATAGATCTTCTACGTGGTATTTGAGTATCATGCAACGTTGTACCAGTGCATTTTAAAGAATTTCATTCTGACTAACTGTTACGACGGGCCCTGTCCAAAG
This sequence comes from Pinctada fucata, assembly GCA_028142955.1. Lineage (NCBI taxonomy): Eukaryota > Metazoa > Mollusca > Bivalvia > Pterioida > Pteriidae > Pinctada > Pinctada fucata. The sequence continues at coordinate 48,473,117 of AP027106.1, forward strand.
TTATTTTAAAGTAGACAGTATGGTCATATCAAAGTGCTATTATACCGAACATCTGTTCTTTTTTTCGAGACCGAATGGTAACCGGACAAGTTGAACGGTATTTTTTTTTTCGTAATCTGAATGACGACATAATTTGCTTCAGTCTTACGTGACAGATGACTGTCCTAAATTGGAATTTTTATATCCGACTTGTGGTTTTATGCTTGATTTCCACTTACTAAAAGAGTCATTAATCATTTCGGCTGTTTTCACTTTTCAGCATCTCTTACCAATTTTTTAATTTGTTTCGTATGTTTAATTCAAGAATTTGTATACCTAAGGATTATGATCGTCGGATTCTTTTAGGTTTACCATTGACTTTCAATCACTTATCCTACCTGTAAATTTCTCTGTACTGTTCTGGTATACCACATCTCCTTCATGTATCACACACTCCATGGCATCAAAGTTAAATGAAAAGGTTCTGCATGACAAAATCTTCAAGCATATTTGTGAACAAAGAACAAGTGACACTTGCTCTATTTTGGCACTTTCAATTGGTTCCAAACCGTTCAAAGTATCATGTGTCTTAAAATATGCTTTCATAGAAAGACTCCGTCCAATTTTAATCACCATAATTATATATACGATGAGTAAAAGATGAGATGCTACGATATGACGAGTAATTATATTTCTTCTCATTCTATGACTCTTTAGTCCCTAAATACCGTGGCATGTATAAAATTAGCTATGGAATAATAATCCTTCCACTGATAAATAAATCATATGTTCCTTTGCGAATTATGTATCAATTTAATCTAAAATGTGACTGAAAATCTCTCAAACGAACAAGTATTGGACGTACCGCTTCACTGCCAGGCTTAATCTTTGATTACGGATGTAGTAAGATATCACTCTTTCAAAAAGAGATCATAATATTTAATTATGCGAAAACTTTATTGAAACTATGAAGGAAGATATTGTTCTTTGAGGAAAAAATTGGTCATTCAGAAGAAGAACAAAGAAATCAATAACACAGTCATAGGATATGAATTTTGATATTAATAATACGGAAGTGTTCCAACTCTATACGTTCATGAAGAAAATTTCAAACCATTTTTTTTCTGCACCATACACGTGTTTCGAATATAAAATTCTCATCATTGATGCTTCCAGCGAAGCCAACATAATTCATTTCTGTAGCGCCCTCTTTTATTTTTAGAATTTAGATGTGTACATTTACTTAACAGAGAATGCATGTCTCCAAATTTCCTGTAGCGTCGATTCAGTAGAATATCCGAATAAGTATAATCATAAGATATCATATGATAATAAGAGGGAAGTATAATCTTTATACTTTTAAAAATCTTAAGATATTATACAATGTATAGAATGTGATACTTTAAAAAAGAAAAGAAAAGAAAGAAAAGGTATCAGGTTTAAAGAGAAATGAAAATTATCAGATTACTGTATAATATAATTAAGTAGAATCATTCACTGGTATTTTCTTTCACGGTTTTATAAAAGTAAACCATTTAACATGAATAATGATTTCTAAGACCTGGGTCCTGTAGCATTATATCCAAGTCATCTTGCTACGTCTTTCGGTATATCTAGGACATAATTATCACAGATTTTGGCCATATTACATTACTTAGATTGAGGATCACTGACGTTAAATACCCGAATCGTGCATGTCTGGTCCATGCTGTAAATTTAGCTGCTCTAAAATGATGCAAATGAATTTGAAGACGTTAAACATTTTACCACTTGGTGAGTGTCACTTCTGCTGGACCAGGAGTCCCCGAGGGCACATGTAGCCAAGTTCGATCAATTTCGGTGGTCGTTTCATCAAACGCATTTGAAAATTTCTGTATACAAATTTACCTCAAATTTCTAAAACCTGGGTCCTGTAGCATCATATCCAATGACAAATATGGATAATGACCATATCCCTGTACAAGCCATCTTGCTACGTCTTTCGGTATATCTAGGACATAATTTTCACAGTTTTGGCCATATTACATTGTTTAGATTGAGGATAACTGACGAGGGTTAAATACCCGAAACGTGCATGTCTGGTCCATGCTGTAAATTTATCTGCTCTAAAATGATGTTAATGAATTTGAAGACGTTAAACATTCACGGATCCGCCACAGGTCTCATTGAGATAAACCTTTGGTATTCAAACTCACTGAGACAATCTTTCGCGGTATGAGGCAAAATGCAAAACCAGCGAAGTTTAATACACAGCGATATTAACATGCATATATTTTATTTAAAAGACAAAAATGGAACATTAAAGGGGATGTTTAATGTCGTCTATGCATTGCAGAACTTCGAAAGGAATACGTTGAAATACCCACAGCAATACACAGAAGCATCCAAATGGGAATACGCAAAATGGGAATACACAAAATTAGAATACCCAAACCGGGAATACAATAAATGGGATTACATAAAATGGGAATACACAAACTGGAAATACACAAAATTGGAATACCCAAACTGGGAATACACAAACTGGAAATACACAAAACTGGAATACACAAACTGGGAATACATTCTGGTCCACGTTGCCAATTTATCTGTTCTTAAATGATGCTATTCAATTAGAAGACGTTTACATTGTACACAAATAGGGATACACAAAATAGGAATACACAAATGAGAATACACAAATAGGAATACACAAACTGGGAATATCAAAATGGGAATACACAAATAGGAATACAGAAAATGGTAATACACAAACTGGGAATACCAAAATGGGAATACACAAAATGGGAAAGCAAAACAACAAACATTGAAGGGACAAGGCGAGCAAACACCAAAGACAACATCTAAAAACTAAACACGAACGGCTATACACAGAAACTTGACCAGTACCCAATCTGTATCGCCTGCCACATGAATAGCAAATAATGCACTCATTCGGGTTTCAATCATTATGAAATGTATGGGTAAAGTAAAAAAGGAGGGAAGTATAATCTTTATTTGTACGATCGCAATTATGATAACAAAACGGGGTGCTTCTAAAATAGATTTGCAATCTCTGAAAATCGTTTTGACTTGAAGAACCGCTGATGAGTTTCACTATCAGAAAAAGGTGTCTGCTGCATTTGAATGGGCTTTAGATATTGTCCGAAATGTCTGAATGCTTCAGTTACCTTAATAATACCTTAATAATTACATAATCTCAGACAGTGCATGTTTTTTAGATATTTTTTCCAGTTTCGTGCATGAACATCGACGGCGGATGCGACGAACCAAACAGGGAATGCTTACTCCTCCCGGACACCTGGTCCTACCTCTAGCTTGCTAGGGGTCCGCCGATGCTCAATTTGGTGCTCTATTGTGAGTGCTATTGAGATTGTCGTCAGGGACTTCTTTATTTCACTTGTTTAAGAAATCAAAATATTACTCGTCAGTTGTTGACATTGAAGGGCCTATTTTGTTTGTGAAATATGCCTACATTTGTAACCTTGTATTTTCGAAACAGTCGGTGCTTCAAAAATTAAAATTTGAAAATGTCAATGTGAACAATGATTTTCTTATTTGATTTAAAGTATTTCCAAGACAGAACCAAAATGAATCGTAAGTACCTGCATATGACAAGACTTTTAATCCAAGAATAAGCGTCTTAATTTGTGTTTTGTTACGGGTATGCAACACACATGTAGCAATTGCATTTATCGTACGCGTAATGCGCGTTAGGACAATTCACGTGATAAAATACTCTTGCTGTGTCTTGCATGTTTAAACGTCTTCAAATTCATTTAAGAACAAATTTAAGGCAGGGACCAGCCAGTTATCCTCAACCTTAACAATGTTATATGGCAAAAGAGTGTGAAAGTTATTATGTCCAAAAATGTTCCGAAAAACGTAGCAGGATGGGTGTGATATTATCAATTTCGGTTGATCGTTTCTTCAACGCATTCTAAATTTCTTTTATCAAAATTTCTTGAAATTTCTAAAAAGTGGGTCCTGTAGCATCATATCCCACCCATCCTGCTACGTCTTTCGGTACACTTTTTCGACATAGTAACTTTCATACTTTTTGGGCATATTACATTGTTTAGATTTAGGATCACTGATGAGGGTTATGTACCCGAAATGGGCATGTTTGGTCCACGTTGCCAATTTATCTGTTCTTAAATGATGCTATTCAATTTGAAGACGTTTACATGCTACAGGATCCATGTTTTAGAAATTTTGATAACAGAAATTTTGGAATGCGTTGAAGAAACGATCAACCGAAGTTGCTCGAACTTGGCTACATGGTTCCTGGTCCACCAGCAGTGACACTCACCAAGTGGTACAAATGTTTAACGACTTCAAATTCAAAAGCATCATTAAAGAACAGATAAATTTGCAGCATGGACCAGACATGCACGTATGACTTCTATGTGAAGCACAAACACTGGTTTACAACTGGTGCAGACGATTTTCAGAAGGCTGAGATACCTCTTGTTATTACAAAATCAGCGGAAATACGTGCAATAGTAATTGGTGGTGGATACATGAAGATGCGAATGATAGAAGTAAAGCCCCAGTCTAAACGATCGACCGCTTGGAGAATAGCATGACAAAACTAAATAACAAGCTTTGAAAATGAGTGATTTGTTGACAATCGTTTTCCGCCTTTTGAACCGTCGATACGATACTGCTGTCAACAAACGAATACTCAGTATGGTACTTTACTCCACCTCTGACAAGTTTGCCTGGAAATCCCGGATAGCGATTGGCTAATAACGGTCACGTGAAGACGTGGTATGACTTATACCGGGTGCCTAACCTTTTAACACCAGACCCCCTGAGACGTCACAATGTTATCCTTCATGTTGACGTCGTAGCATAAACAGACAATGATCGACGTCCAAACACTCTGAAAAATATTAAAATAGGTCTTCGGTGGGGGAAATTCGTTACATGTTGTAACTAGTCATCTGGTGATCTTGTGCGGGATAATACCAGATGACTAGGTAACTATAATATGCCCAATCTGCAAATATGGAATCTATAAGCATGACAAGTACAGAGAGTCTGTTTGCATAAACTGCCAATGGAATTTACAATTTTTAAAAGCAAATAACTGCCATGTCGACGACCTTCAACTTGAACTTGAGAACGCGTAATCAAACAACTACGTCATATCATAGGATGATGTAGTGAAATGGTAAATGGGGCTCCAGATGAGGAACAAATATTTTGGATATATTGAACACAATACATTATGTATTTTGTAACTTTAAAGTACGTATAGATTATCTTTATTTCGTTTGGGAACTAGTTCGCCTTCGGAGTTGAGATCTTCATATGCGATGTACTAAATTGACAAATGTATTGAGAATATTTACGCGATTTTACTAAATTTATAATGCGACAGACCAAAGTTCGTCCTCCCTCCAATAAACCGTCAAATTTGAACAGTCGATTCTAATCAAACGAGTCAAAGTAGATCCTGACGATAATCTCAACAGCACTTACAATAGAGCACAAAACTGAGCAGCGACGGATGCCTAGCAAGCTAGAGGTGGGACCAGTTGCCCGGGAGGAGTAAGCATCCCCTGTTTGATTTGCCGCACCCGCCGTTGATGTTCAAGCACGAAAATGAAAACAAGATCTATAATACATGTACTGTCTTAAGTAATGTATATGTAGAAAATGCTATGGCGAGCATGTCAGGGAAAAAATATTCAAAACACCGTCAAAGAACGAAAAGGATCCTCTTCTTCTCGTTGACTTTAAATATTTTTGTTTTGATGTTATGGATTGGTGTTATATCCATCATCAGCTTCTATGTAATTTGTGTTTTTGCGATTTTCCATGCAACATTGAACTTTACTTGACGTCTTGTTTCAAATCTTTCCCGAAGTTGATAAGGAAACAGTTCCGCTGCATTCAATCGATTCTTTTACCATCAATTTAAAAGTAATAGCCTTAGGGTAATTTGTGTGCCCATTGCCGTGTGTAAAAAAGTTCCCCGCGAGGGGTTTGACAGTGTTTTAATTTTTTTTCCCTTACGTGGTCGCCATTAGTACTGTATATTGATATTGCAATATGGAAGAGTATCGATACTTTGGGATTTTCAATGCGTATCGATACTTTCAATACATTTGATAAAAAATAAAAATGTATACTTTTGATTCGTTTTTGGTTCTTATTTTCATATTTCGTCTGAATCTGATAACATGAACTTTAAGACATACGATCAACTTCAAATAAAATTTCTATCGTAATTATATTCCGATAAACAGGGTTGACAGTGTGACGTCAATTTAATTTTAAACTTGGGGAGAATTTGCCAATGTAAGAATACTTTTGACGCTTTAATTCGCCAAGTTTGCGATGTTCGTGCAAAAAAATAGGATGTCTAATTAAGAAAAATGTAAATAAATATTAGAATTGATGTTCTTTGCTTTGTTCTTCATGGGTGTAAAATTCGCGATTCACGGAATTTGCACGTGACCAACCACCAACCAGAATACTTTGGTAGAGAAACGTATACATTCCATACCTGTTATTGTCATCTTTTTTTTTTGGAAATGAAGGAAAACATCCATTTGATTTTTGTTCTGTTTTATAAAGTTTTCATTGATTAGAATATACACAAATACAAGACTCCATTTATTGATTCATTATTATGATTTATTTGAGGAAAAATGTAAAGATACGTATTGTATTGAAAACATTGAGTATTGAAGAAAAATGTATTGTATCGTATTGTTTTGAAAAAAAATCAATATACAGCCCTAGTCGTCATAACACTTTCTTTATAGACATAACCCCAGACGCTGCATGCATTTTATATATTGATTTCATTTTCTTGCATGAACATCGACGGCGGGTGCGGCTAGCCAAACAGGGGATTCTTACTCCTCCCGGGCATCTCATCCCGCATCTAGCTTGCAAGGGGTCCGTCGCTGCTCAATTTTGTGCTCTATTGTGATTGCTGTTGAGATTATCGTCAGAATCTTCTTTAACTCATTCGCACCTGTTGTGCACCAAACAGACTGCACATAAGAGAATGTGTTTTTTAAGAGGTGTTACCGTGGCGTTTCGGTATTTATGCTAAATGAGTTCGTCTTATGGTGTATCAATGTGGTTCAAGAATAGTAATGGTTATATCAGCACGATCTAAGTGTAAATGAATTGTAATCATGGTGACTTTCATTCTTGAACATAATTATTTGCTTCAAAGCAATGATAAAAATCATTCTTTATGGCTTTGATCATGGCGTTATGGTATAAATGACTTTTTTTAGATTCTACTGATTCAGCATTCGCGGCCTCTGAGTGTTCGATGTGCATTCAAATTCATACAAATTTAAATTCTGTAGATTCCTTTGCAGATACGTAATAAAGAATCAATAAACTCATTAATTATTTATTACATTTTATTCAAAGTTCTTTACTTCCTTAACACTGTTGTAATCTATAGCTAGTAATTATGTAAGTAATAAAATACAAAAGCGTATGCTCTGCGTACACTGTTTTCTTCAAATAATTAATCTATGTTGTTACCTACAATTTTGTTTATTTGATTTCCTTCTTCATTTTAACTAATTTTTACAAATGATATACTTGTGTCTATGATCGTAGAAGTAAGACCACATTCTCCTCATAGATTTAGCTTCATAAGGCAGGCCACATGTCCTTGCACTCGGGTTGAATTTTGAGTCAGCGTCATTAACTCCAGGTACAATCCAATCTGTCCATCCCTTAGTAGACCATTTTATCTTGTATGCTATGATTTGACCCTTCAGAATTTCGAAGTCAACATATCTGTACAGTCCAGCAACCCAGCGACAATCTCTAGTCGGTCCCCTTGTTTTCTCTTCACATACACCTTGGTTCCTTTTATAAATCACTTTATCGCTGCACAGACAGCAAGTAAACATCAAAACAAGAAGGATCCATGTGGACAGGTAGCATGTCATCTTCCTGAAAAATAATTGATATAAATATGAGGTGTAAGCAAAGTCAACAAACAATGAAAAATGAACTCACAAGGGAATTGTTCCGCTATGCCCCGCCACATCAACGTAAGGGTTTCTAGGAAAGATATTAAAACAAGTAAATATTTGATATAAAAAAGCATTTTATTAAAACTTTGAAATGGAGAATATTTCTTTTATTTTACCAAAACATGAAAGTAATGATTAGACAAGTTCGGTCGTATTTTTTATATATTGTCCCTAGTTTAGCACCTGCATTTTGATGAAAATTAAACATGAAACACTTTTTTGAACGAGAAGCATCCTTAACCTTTTTATTCAGTATGCATATACCCGAAAGTTAGTCTTACAAACTTCAAACGAATCCGTCTTTAGGTTTCGAAGCAGTGGTATAAAAGACACTGTGTGCTGCAAAAACACAATTTCACAAAATGACTTACAAAATATTAGCTTTGAAAATATCCAAAACCATGGGCGAATCCAGAGGGGGGATCTGGACCCCCTCCCCTGAGATTTTCGGAGGTGGGGTCCAGCTTTGGCCCATTATTAATTGAAATGGGTCTAAAAATGCATGAAAGGGCTTCGCTCGCCATTTTACAAATACAATATTTTTTTCTGCAAAAGTCCTTAATTATTTTCAATTCTTCATACTAAGTAATTATATAATTGTCTTGGGTCTCAGGAACTCATATTTTCAACAGTCCCTTACTTCATAGGATGTAACCTCCTTCATGTTTTTCAAGGTTTTGTCATTTAAGATGTCAGATTATTTGGGAAAATGACACATCTCTTATCCATTTATTCTCATGAAATATAGACAAAATGTGAATTAAGAAAAAAAAAAAAAAAATTGCAGCTCGCTCCGCTCGCCGAAATAACGAGTAAAATTTTCAATGTTATAAATAATCATCTCGATCGAATCAAGACAAATTAATATTTCATATCTAAAAAAAATTTCAGGCCCGCTACTCTCGCCAATTCTTCATAAAAATAAACGTGAAAGGAAAGCTAACATTATCCCCCCTCAGAATTGCCACCTCCCCATCATATGCACCGATATATATGAACCTACATGATATTGTCAATTTCTAGGTAGACTTCGTAAAATTTTAGACCCCCTCTGACCAAAAATACTTTTTTTCAAATTATTGCACATTTGGTAAAGCAAATACAGGTTTGAAGGATACATATAATGAAAAAAATAGTTATGCAATGTTTATGTGAATTGTTGGATATTCCCATAAGGTTTATATAATTACTATTAAAGTTTGGGCGATGATAATCTAAAGATGAAGAAAATATCCCAACATTCTAGGGTATATTAGAGAAGTTTTATGAAAGGTAGAAAAATGATAAGAACAATACGAAAATTCCATTTAAAGTGTTAATTGAAAGAAACGAATATCTTACGACGATAGGTACGATCTACCTTAGAAGAAGTACTATGATAGAAATATGATACTTATTTTAAAAAGTCGAAAACATTTTGCGGAGAAATATTCTTGCACCTGCAATAGCTCTGGAGTAACACACAAGTATTAAAAAGTAAGAATAAAATATGGAATATTTACGAAAATAAAGTATTTGTATGATATATGGATGTATGTATACGTTCTTACCTTTATTTTTCTGTGCGAAATTATATGCTGAAAGACAGACAGTCTGTCCCTTTTTATAACATAAACGAACCTGTTAAAAAAGGATATCCGTATCTAATAGAATTTTAAAAACATAGATAAACATAACATCAAACGTCATTATTATGGTAAAAATATTATTTATGCGCCATGACATATTCTTGATAGCCTGTAAACAGGATTTTTCGACGATATATGGATGTTTATGTACGTGCTCACCTTTCTTTTTCTGTGCGAAAATAAATGCTTAAGGACAGAACTTCCGTCCCTTAATATAATAACAACATACCTCATAAAAAGGAAATCCGTATTAATTTGAATTTTAAAAGCAGAGATACGTCATTTAAAGGATACTAACATATCATTTATGCGCCATAACATACTCTTTTTGTCTTTAAACAGGAATTTATTACTTTAAATGTGCCTCAGCTGTCCCGACATATGATCTAAATAACTGATTTATAATGATGCATTGCTACTCAGATTTATTTCTTATTTCCATGCAAATTTCTAGTTTGAATAGACCACTGGTTCTTACACATTCAAATCTAATGAATTTTAATCAGTTAATTCCAATTGTTAGTTTCATGAAACGAAGATTCTGATTGGCTAAGACATTTTTTTGATGCACCGATCAACAATTTTTTTCATGGAAGTCTTTTATAGCGCTGCATGTATTTTAAGATCCTCAAACACGAATAAACTCGTTGCTGAAAACACATCTTGTTGATGTTTGCTTAAAACATTTCAATGATACTTTTATACTTACTAAATATTAACTGTGCATGTAGGATATGCTGAAACTGCTCCTTATTCCAAAGATATATAGAGACGATCTTTCTCTGTTTAAATCATGGCGGCTGACTTAACTTGTTTTCGTCCTTGGAGGCAGTTGTATCGCTGCACAACCCCCCGAACTTACGAAATATAGTGCGGTGAATGGTTGTTTTAAGATCCAAGAAAACAGTCATATGTTTTCCATAAGTAGATGATATAAATGAAATAAAAATGAAATTCATTGTTGATCTAAGGATATTTTACATATTAGCAATGTATAAAAAGTTTGAAGGTGCACAATTCAACACAAAATTGAGGAACATAATCCTTTATTTGAACCAATCTGATTAAAATCATCTGTTTCGGGCTCCGTTTACTGCGTACTCCACCACAAACATCTGACGTAAGCCAATTTAAAAGGTCGTCCCATTGACCCATATAGATAAAATAAATAAAATATAGATATTTCTTATATCTATATGCAAGAAATGAATTGATTATCTGTAACGGTTTTTCTTCAAGTGTCCGGAAACCACAAACGTTTGAATTGTTCCAAGTTTCAAGGGGTATTACTCTGCACAAAACTGATGGACATGACCCATATTCGACCTGTATTCTTGGTTTAAAAGCTATATGTAAGAAATGATTATCTATAGCGGTTTACCCTTAAATGTCCGGAAACTAATACATTTTGAATTTTTCTAAGTTTCAAGGGGCATAACTCTGCACAAAATTGAGGGACATGACCCATATTCGAACTTGACCTGTATTTCTTGGTGTAAAAGCTATATGCAAGAAATGAATTGATTATATGTAATAGTTTTCCTTTAAATGTCCGGAAACCACAGGTGGGACGGACGGACGGACGCACGGACTGACACACGGAAATAAATATATTCCCTGTTCCAGTTTTCATTTAAAGGCCAGGGAAGCACAAAATATTGATTTTTTTCCAAGTTTGAAGGGGCAAAACTCTGCATAAATATTCAAACGTAACCTGTAATTTTTGGTGTAATAGCTACATTCAACAAATGAATTTATTATCTGAATTTATTATTATTAAGTTTCAAGGGGCATAACTCTGCACGTTATTGTGGGACATGACCTATATTTGAGGGATATGACCTGAATTTCTTGGTGTAAAAGGTACAAATGTATATGCAAGAAATGAATTGATTATTTGTATCAGTTTTCCTTTAAAAGTCTGGAAACCACAAAATTTTAAATTTTTCTAAGTTTCAAGAGGCATAACACTGCACATTATTGAGGGACATGACCCATATTCGAACTTGATCCGTATTTCTTGGTGTAATAACTATATGCAAAAAATGAATTGATTATCTGTAACGGTTGTCCTTTAAATGTCCGAAAAACCACATAATTTTTGGTACAATAGCTACATTCAACAAATGAATTTATTATCTGTAACAGTTGTCTTTCTTATGTCCAGAAAGCATAATATTTTAAATTTTTCTAAGTTTAAAGGGGCATAATTCTGCACAAAATGGAGGGACATGACCCATATTCGAACTTGACCATGACGGTTTACCTTTAAATGTCCGGAAACCACAAAATTTTGAATTTTTCCAAGTTTCAAGGGGCATAACTCTGCATCAAATTGAGGGACATGACCCATTATTCGAACTTGACCAGTCCTGCATTTCTTGGTGTAAAAGCTATATGCAAGAAATGAATTGATTATCTGTAATAATTTTCCTTTAAATGTCCGGAAACCACAGGTGGGGCGCACGCACGCACGCACGCACGGACTGACACACGGACGGACAAGTGCATCACTATATACCCCCACCATTATATGGCGGGGGTATAATGAATAAATGAATCGTAATGCATTAACAGAGAAAATACATGTATCAGATTCATATCTTATTACATGTATTTCATTTCTTCTACATGTGAAAACTAACTTTCGTCTTCTAACTAACATCAATTTCGTGATTCGCGCAGTTCGTGCAGTGATGCGCTGTCTGTCAAAAAGACAGTTATGGCTGTCATAAAAATTCAAACAGAGTGATACTCGCCCCTCTATAATTTTGAAGTAAGGGTAAGTCATTGACAGTTAAATATTGAGTCAGTAAACTTGTAAAGGTGTACTTGAAGTCTTATTCGAACTCCAAATATGTTTTCAGTGTTTTCAAATATGAGTTGATGCATAGTATCCGAGAATCATGTTCTGAAAGTAGTGCTGTCAAAATATACTTCCAAAATAAATCATGTTGAGCGATATATCACAAAAACCTAACATAAACTGTTCACAGGTAAAACATTTACCTGGATAGAGTTACTGGCCACTTGCAATCTATTATAACAATGAATGTTCTAGATCGTGTCAAAATCTGTGTTATACTTTACACACCTTCTTTTATCACATGTCTAAAGGCCTTATTTGAACGGATTTTTCCCCAAGACAATCACATAGAGGGAATAAAAGCCATCTTGGGATTGATATTGTGCATGTCTGGTCCATGTTGCCAATTCATCTGTTCTTAAATGATGCTATTCAATTTGAAGACGTTTACATTGTACCAAATTTCGCCGGTGTACTTTCGTTTTCGGCAGTTCAGCAATAAAAATACGATGGAAAACGGATATTTACGTTCAGGAATTTTCACGGAGCGGTCGCTGCCATTTCAGGTGCGGGATTTGAATTTAAATATTTTAATTTGAAATCGGAAAAATCAGGAGCAGTAGGTAACGAAGAACTAAAGATTAAATTGGTGTGGCCTAATGCACAAATTATTGCAACCAGAAGTGCAGATTCTGTGAATGTTTTTGTCATATCGATGACTTGCATTATCGGGAATCACAAAATAAAGAAAATATTAATTTTTGAAAAGCTAAAGAGCTGTAAAGAATTCAGTATGACAAGCAAAAGTTTCTTTCCATCTTATGTCAATACAACGGAGTAAATCAACTCGGCTGTTCTGTTAGAAATTTTGACTAGTATATGACCAGGAGATGCTTACTCTTCCTGGGCACCTGGTCTTACTCTCATATCGGGAGTTCGCTTCTTTTCATATGGTGGAGGTTTTTGTTTTTGTTTGCTTTGGTTCCTGTTTTATCCTGATTTTGTATGCCTTCTGAATTATCGATTTTGTACTGTAGACAGGGATATGGTCATTATCCATATTCGTCATACTAGTCAGATTTACTAACTTACCTTTTTCCCAGTTGCTTAAATATTATGATGGGTAGAAATCAATTATCAAACATTTCGTTTATAAAAACAACGAAAAATTTTAGGTATAAATAAAAAAGTCATCATCCTGTGAAGTGTATTTTAAAAATTCACTGCATTTTAACGAAAACCCATCCGATTGCGGTTCTAATGATAACTATCTAAGTTTTCAAATGTGACGAGCATTTTACAATTCATCAACAAATAAAAAATTAAGAAATTTTACTTTTGACACTAAGTTGAAATAACAATTCATAAGTGTTTTGCAGTATGACAAAATGTTATTGCGTTTCCAAACAGGTAATATGGGATGATATATTTATATCAATTCCAGACATGGTACATGTATATCAGACCATATTACCTGGTTGAACCGTAATAATGTATAAACCGAGTATATTTAAACCTAAGCATGATAAATGTTCAAACATATGTTTAATGTCTGTTAAACCTGCCAAGTATTTCGGTACATTTTTGGAAATTGAAACTTTCATACTTTTTGGCAATATTACAATCTTTAAATTGAGGATCACTGACGAGGGTTTAGTACCCGAAACGTGCATGTCTGGTCCATGCTCAAAGTTTATCAGTTGTTTAATGATGCTATTGAATTTGAAGACGTATAACATTTTTGTGTTCAACATATGTTTTTGATTTTATGTTATGTGAAAGAATAAATATCAAATATATGTTATCATATATTTTCTTGTGTTGACATATCAAACAAGAGAATATATGTGTTGCATATGTGATCGTGATTGCTATATACATTATACATATGTTAAACATATGTTAATGCTTTCTCTCGCGTTGTCAGTTCATGGAGTCCCTTTCTGCAGTATGGACGTAAGTTCTACCAGGGGGCGTCTTTAGTTTAAAAAAATGTTGTGTGATTATTCTTCTTTTCAAACAACCGGGGAGTGCGTTTTAGCCATTTAATTTCGATCCTTTGGAAGTCAAGGACGTGTTACTAACGACTAGTACGTCCTGGAATTTCTGTAAAGGATGTTGCATGTAAGAAGGAGACGCTAACTCAGCCTAGGCACCTGTTCTCGCCCCTCGCGGAGTGTGTTTTGGTTCATTCTATTGAGAATATTACCTACATGAACGAGTTATATAGCGTGTCGAGCTTTAGTACATTGCAGGTTCTGACTTAGAATGCACAAGATATGTACGTGTGTACTGTTCCGTCCTGGATTTAAACATGTTTTAAGACCGTAATCATTTGTACCGTTTCACTTAATGTTAAACAAATGTTTTAAATAAAACATATCTAAAACACAGATATGCCAAAACATATTTAAAATCTAAGTTTAAGGATGGTAATAAAAACACCTCTACACCATTCCATAAACAAACATGTATATATATTTCACATAATTATGTTTCACATATCTGTAACCTATATTCTATGCATATATAAGTCACACTTACTCGTGTTTTTCATGTTGAATATCAAACGTCTTCAAATTCAATAGCATTATTTAAGAACTGATCAATTTGCAGCATGGACCAGACCAGCACATTTCGGGTACTTATAATAGTAGGGTAACCAAGTGTCAAAAAGAGCTCTAGTTTTCGACTTTAATTGACACTCAAGGTACATGGCTAGAAATCATCTCAAATTAAAGATGCAAGATTCCTCTTTAGAATGTAATGTGTCGTAAGAAAAAACTCGGGTGCGAAAGTTGCGTTTTAGGGCAAAAACCGTCCAATCAAGCAGAAAAATCCCTAAAAACAGGAAAAAGCCTACAATCCTTTTGGGAATAAATGTAAAAATTTGGAAAAAATGTTGAAGTGACGTGTTGGAATTATCTTTCAATTTTAGTAAAACTCAATTTCAATTTCAGTACAGAAGCAAGTATTTTTGGACAAAAAAGTTCATTTTTAGGCAAATTTAGAGAAAAAGTCAGATTGATTTTCTGAGATATTTCGCTCCGTGGTCCGACATGTAGCAACTTAAGTATCATGCATAATTCTAAAAATAGCCACCATGCCTGCCCTTCCAATAGGCAATTATACTTCTTTAATTAACTTTTTAAAAATTAACAAAATGAGTGATTAAATATTGACACCTCCGATTAAAAAGGGGGAGACCAAGTACAAAAGTGAATGTGTTCTAGTTAGAGAATTTGATTTACATTCAAGGTACATAGACATTTGATAAATGAAATCAAAGCCTTAATATTCTCCTTCAATATGTAATATGTTGAAAGATAATTAGCAGGTGCAAAAGTGGTGTTTTTGGGTAAAATTCACTATATTGGCAAGAAAAACTCTGAAAACGGGAAAAACGTCAACAATTTTGGGGGAATAAATAAAATGAAAATTAAATCATGTAAATGTGATGTGATTCGAAGTATCTCTATTTTTGCATTAATATTCAAAATCAACTTCGATACAGAATGCTTATTTTTAGGTCCAAAAGTTTATTCTTCTGCAAAATGTGAGGGGAAAAAAAGTTGGATGGTACCCATTAGGTTCAGCTCCTTCTCTTATGCATAGCAACTTAATATAATTGAAATAATTACAATGTCTACTTTTCAACAGACATGGGTTTTTCATTTTCTTTTAAAAAAGATATTAAAAATTGGGATTTTTAAAAAATTGAAACCTTGTTCGTTGAAGTGGAGAATCATTATAATTTTCTCGAAGTTTAAATATTAATCTTTTATTTCGGATAATAAGGGAAGGAATTTACTTTTTAGTTTAAATTTATTATAATACCATGTATATTAGTTGAAATTATTAAATTTTGTGTTTTCATGGAAAAATCTAATTTTTCATAAAAACATAAAAAAGCAGTAAGATAAATCAAATAAACTATTAAAATCGAATAGACTTTGCATTTCAGTCGAAGGAAAACTTTGTATGATTTCGAATGCGTTGAAGAAACTGTTATATAAAGAAATACGTGTAAGTATAGTTATTTATAGATTAAAAAAAATTTTGTCTCTTTTAACAAATTTCCGGTAAAAAAATGTCCAGCTTGAAAACAGACGGCCTGGATATCCGCTTAGATACGAACAAACCTTCCTAGCCCGATAAATCTACTATGTCCGGTATTTTTCCGTCTCATTCTGTGCGTGTCTGCTTTGTGTTTAAAAAATTTGCAGTGAGTGTTTTGGGGTTTTGCTGTTGGTGCTGCAACCGAGTGTTGTTGGAGATTCCCTCCTTTCTTCTAAAAACGTAGTTTCTCCAACGGTCCTAGCGAAAGTCAGTGTTCAAAATCCTCAAGATGCACGATTGATTTTAAAATACAAAACTTAAAAAAATGAAAAATGACATCAAAGCACCTAACTTTGAATTAAAAACCAAAAATCGGTTCTATCGAGCAATTAGGAATAAACCTTTCCAGATTTGCGAATTTTGTATGATTTCTTCATCACAGCAAAACCTTCTTACAAATCAAACTATTGCTGTGAAAAAAGCAAAATTTTAAGCCATATCAAAATCGATCGAATATTGCGTTTTTAAAGTATATTAATCTGATGACAACCGCAAATGATAACACCCTTACTTCAATTGATACTTTTACAACTCGATGGTACGAGACACTCTTTTGACCAAAATGTAAGGTAATTGCAATCACTTTTTGTAATACACGGCACCTATTTCATCACAAATATGTGGAATTATTAAGAAAAAATTAGTTCCGATACAAGCTGAAAGGTTTTTGAATGTTTTACAAAAATACCAAGAATTTTGTTATTTGTATAAAAAAAAGTGTTTTCGCTAAAATTGAAATGTACAAACATAAATGTATTTATGTTATATATTGACAAAATACTAAAATCAAAGACATTTATGAGGACTGGAACATACATTCAAGCACAACTCACTATTGAAGCGCTTGCTATGTATGAATGAATCACCGATTTCAAAAAGCTGGTTTGAATAAAAAGTTTTAAATTTGGCATTTCGCAAAGAAATCTATACAAAAATATTATATCAACAGAAAGTGCATACCTTATATTTATTTTGTAGATCATAGAATTATCATTTAGGGGCTGCATAATGATGTGGGGAGACAACTTCATCTGAAACTTACTTTGAATTTTATCAAATTTTCGTAAGAAATCAAATTTATTGGCCCAAACACACATATCTATTTAGAGAAGAATATTGATTAATACAATATAAGAAAAAAACATTTCAAACACTACATTTTCATATATTCTAATCATCTAAGACATACATATTTTGTAGATATTTTCCCGTTTCCAGTGATTTTCCCTCACAAACATAATGTTTCCCCCAAAACACCAATTTCGCACCTAATTCAATTCTTACAACACCTTACATATGAAAGACAATGCTTTTAATTTTTATTACATGAATTTATTAGCCATGTACCTCGAATGTCAATTGAAATGAATTTTTCATACCCTTGGTCACCGTACTATAACCCTCGTCAGAACATATTATTTATATGCATAATTATCATATTTTTCATTGATCATTGAAAAACGTTGTGAAATAAATAAAGTTTAAATTTATTTATTCATAAACGTACCAGTCTACGAAATATGTACGTACATTGTAATTACCGTACGTATGTTATACATGTTAGATTTAATCCCGTTTTATACATGTACATATCCTACTAAATGTTCACTGAAGAGATATAATATCCTAATTATTATATAAAAAAAGTCTATCAAGTCTTCCAGCGAGCGAAACCCATTTGATATGTACTTGTCTCATCCGTACATAACTAGCCTAATTCGGACAACCGAGTTATTATGCTTCAACACATGTCATTCCGTTGTAACAACTTTCGTTAATATTCGGAGAATATGCTGTTTAAAATGCAGACAGAATAGATTATTCATGAATTTGTAACAGGCGAGTTTATTTTCCATTTGAAAGCCGTTCTTGTCTTCCTCTTTGATAATTGCAAATAAGAAATTGCTTGTGAAATTTGTGATCCAGCTAGAAACGATAGCTAGATTTAAGCATCGTTCCCCTATATGTCAGTCTGATTAAAACAGCCCCATTTCTCCTTCGTCGTCAGGGTATGGAGTACACCCGTTAAGGGCCGTGTTCAATAAATTTTTTGGCCGGAATATTCATGAGATTTTATTAACCAATCAGAACGTCCTAAGAGGGCCCCTAGTTACTGTTAAGTTAACACATTTTTACAATAAAATGGTTTCATATACTACCATTTGAATATCTATATCTCTCAAATGAATTACAGCGTGTGTGACGCTTGAATGGAAGACAGGCGTAGTCTGTTACGTATGTGTCAAAATCCTGATTCAGATTTCCCTTTAAACGATTTTCAATTTTCCTTTCATATTTGAAATAGACTGCCATTGATTAAATTTGAATATTTTTAAATTGATCACATATCAAAATGTCTATGTATGTAATATACAAATGTAGATATAACAACGAAGTAGCTCACCGAGGTTTCGTCCTATTTCATATTCAAGGACGCGTTATAAATAGTTATCGTGATAAGATATTGCAAACCTGTAAGTCGCGATTTGATTGGCTAAATGAAAGGTGAACAGAACAAGAACCTTCACGTGTGTACTCCAGACCTTTACGACGAAGGAAAAGGGGGTGGTTTTAATCAGACTGCCTATATATCAAAATAACAGCTGAAAATGAACCATTTTTGATTTGCCCGAAATTTAAAACAAAGGAATCTGACAGCTGCTATCGATAGGGCAAATTAGACTAATGGCATCGTTCGTTAATCTGGTAATTACGCATTGCACTTATTATTGTAAATTCGGGAGAGTGAAAATACATGTAATCACACTTCATTGTAGAATTTTGGATGTATCGAATTATATAACTCGTATTCCATAGACTAATTGGCAGATCGAATCATTAATTGCTTGGGCCGACCCGGAAGCGAAACATTGATCAGAAATCAAAGCAATGGACTTGCACACTTTCCAAACTTGCAAAATAAGGTATGATTCCAGTTTGACAAAGGACCAAAACACAGCTTCACGTAGGCATAGATGTTTAACGTCCTCAAATTCATTGGTATCATTTTAGAGCAGATAAACTTACAGCATATAGCTGTAAAAATATAAGACACTTGAAGCACTCGATCGTTGGGAAAGTGTTGAATTGTTTCACACTGCAAAAGAGAATAAGTGTAGATAATAAGAAAAATGAAACGTTCCATCTCGTGACCTTCTTGAAGAACATTTTAAAATAATTTACGATGACAAGAAAATTTTGCAGTTTCTAAAATTTCCCCTCGCGGATAAGATGAAAGGCTTTTGATACCCTGTATAATGTATGCCTCATAAAGAGCCCAAAGGAAAATTTCCCAGCGTCCCTGGCGTTAGTTGGGTTTCTCCAAAATTGATGGGTTTATACTTGCAGATCATAGATCTCCGCCAACTTCTAGCCTACCGATTCAGGTAGCTGTATTGCTTCTTCGAACCCCTTATTCACCATTTTATCTGAGTGAAGTTCATAATTTCACTAAGAACAGATACATTTGCAGCATGGGCAAGACATGCATGTTTCCGGTACTTAAACCTCGTCAGTAATTATCAATCTAAACAATGTAATTTGGACAAGGAGTATAAAAGTTATCATGTTAAACGTCTTCAAATTGAATATATTCATTTAAGAACAGATAAATTGGCAGCATGGACCAGACATGCACGTTTCGGGTACTTAACCCTCGTCAGTTATCCTCAAATCTAAACAATGTAATATGCCAAAGAAGTATGAAAGTTACTATGTCGAAAAAAGCGTACTGAAAGACGTAGCTGGATGGGTTGGATATGATGCTACAGGACCCACGATTTAGAAATTTCAAGAAATTTTGATAACAGAAATTTTAGAATGCGTTGAAGAAACGATCAACCGAAATTGATCGAACTTGGCTACATGTGCCCTCGGGGACTCCTGGTCCACCAGCAGTGACACTCACCAAGTGGTATAAATGTTAAACGTCTTTAAATTGAGTAGCATCATTTAAGAACAGATAAATTGGCAGCATGGACCAGACATGCACGTTTCGGGTACTTAACCCTCGTCAGTTATCCTCAAATCTAAACAATGTAATATGCCAAAGAAGTATGAAAGTTACTATGTCGAAAAAAGCGTACTGAAAGACGTAGCTGGATGGGTTGGATATGATGCTACAGGACCCACGATTTAGAAATTTCAAGAAATTTTGATAACAGAAATTTTAGAATGCGTTGAAGAAACGATCAACCGAAATTGATCGAACTTGGCTACATGTGCCCTCGGGGACTCCTGGTCCACCAGCAGTGACACTCACCAAGTGGTATAAATGTTAAACGTCTTTAAATTGAGTAGCATCATTTAAGAACAGATAAATTGGCAGCATGGACCAGGCATGTACGTTTCGGGTACTTAACCCTCGTCAGTGATCCTCAAATCTAAACAATGTAATATGCCAAAGAAGTTTGAAAGTTACTATGTCGAAAAAGCGTACTGAAAGACGTAGCTGGATGGGTGGGATATGATGCTACAGGACCCACGTTTTAGAAATTTCAAGAAATTTTGATAACAGAAATTTTAGAATACGTTGAAGAAACGATCAACCGAAATTGATCGAACTTGGCTACATGTGCCCTCGGGGACTCCTGGTCCACCAGCAGTGACACTCACCAAGTGGTATAAATGTTTAACGTCTTCAAATTGAATAGCATCATTTAAGAACAGATAAATTGGCAGCATGGACCAGACATGCACGTTTCGGGTACTTAACCCTCTTCAGTGATCCTCAAATTTAAACAATGTAATATGCCAAAAAAGTATGAAAGTTACTATGTCTAAAAAGCGTACCGAAAGACGTAGCTGGATGGGTAGGATATGATGCTACAGGACCCACGTTTTAGAATAACCTACTTAAAAGTATTTGTCACGGAAATGTAGAATTATATGGGGCGATGACTTAGAAAAATCTCTTGTTAAGAATGGTAAACGATCCACCTTGAAGGGCGAAACGATACACCTTGGGGGCGAAACGGTACCTTGGAGACGAAACGACCCAGGCCTAAAGGGAAAAGGACGAAACCACCAGGTACTTTCATAAAATATGGGATCCTATTGGTACATTTGTGTTATAAGTTGCCGCATTAAAGCTATAATTCTTGATAACCATTTATCAAAATTAAGAGATATATGTTAAAAAAATTAAACTTATTTTACAACGTTTAACGATTTCTGTGCCGCAGGGCCGATTTTGGGCCGATGCAAATTTGGTGGGAAAAGATGAGTGAGATTATGATAAACGATAGGATTTTTTTAGTAAAGACATTCAAACTGAATAAAATGTAAAACTGATATTGCTTTTCTATAGATTTCGTTCAAATGTAAGTCTAGATGGTGGAGATCAAGTATCATTTGATTTTCAGACATTGTTTTATTACAAAAGCTAAAATAGAGCAAACCAAGACTTACACTGAATATTGATGGTTCAAATTTACGACATGTCTAGTTATTATGTTATAATAAATACTTTTATAGATCAATGATGTATTATACTTATGCTTCCTTGCATTATAATTAAGGTTTGTTTACACTACATGTCTTACAGTGCTCACCAAACCGATCTTGACGTTACGTCATTTTTATCGGACAGAATGACGTCACAGTTGTTTGACTCAGCGATTAACGAAGAAAAAGTTTTGGCGCGTAATAAGTACACGGATTTTTTTCTTTTCAAAAGGATACACACAGAAACGTTCTCGATTGAAAGACATTGTAAAGCTTTTTTGTAGATTTTTCCTGCGGGGTAAGGTTGGAAGTTGAACGATAAAGAATATGTAGGGTTTTTTGGACTCTTTAGCACTCGATGGACTTTCAAAGCTTTGTTACTTTGTCATCACTTATGATCATGAAATGATCACATATAAGTCATGGTATAGTGTTTTGAATATTTTTCCCTGACATTGTCGCCATGGCACTTTCTATATAGACGTGGCCCAGACAGTGCATGTATTTTATATATTCTTTTCATTTTCGTGCGTGGACATCGACGGCGGGTGCGGCTAGCCAACAGGGGATGCTTACTCCTCCCGGGCACCTGGTCCCACCTCTAGCTTGCTAGGGTCCGTCGATGCTCAATTTGGTGCTCTATTGTGAGTGCTGTTGAGATTATCGTCAGGATCTTCTTTAACTCATTCACACAGCGCAACCCCCTCCTTCTCCGCATTTATAGCTATGATAAAGTTTTCATGGTCGGCAAGTGTATAAACAGAATAACAAAGCAAAGAACATGTTTAATTTATGCATGTAGTCTTTTGGTACATTTTTGGACATAATGATTTTCAAACTTTTTGGCCATATTACATTGTTTAGACGAAGGATCACTGACGAGGGTTTAGTACCCGAAACGTGCAGGTCTGGTCCATGCTGTAAATTTATCAGGTTTAAAATGATGCTATTGAATTTAAAGACGTTTAACATGTATTCATTATGTAAAGGGGTAGGGCCACGAGACCCCTAAATCGGCCCTTGATTTTTCTCTTAAAATAAATTTCATGAGGAATACTTGATATCTCTCATGAAAATACACGAATGTTTACCGCTTTTCATGAAAAGAATAATATCACCAAACAATGTGCCATTAAACTGTAATGACGTCATGAAGTGACGTCATTTTGACGTTATTGACAAAATATGGCGAAAATTGCTAGGAATTTTGTCTTTTGTCGTAGAAATCAATGTGGCCGCATGCGTTAACTGAGATGAAACTTTGAAGACAAGAGGATATAATGATAATCTTTCACATATAAATTTTCCATCGTAGTTAATGCATGCGTCAACTGCTAATTTAATAGAAATATTGAGTTTTTGCATCAATTTCGCCGAATATGACCTATTTTGTTAAAAGGTGTTGATAAAAGCAATGTTTACAAAAAGTAGATTCGTGATTCAGTAGAGAACGTTTCAAAATGTCAAATAACACTTAAAAATTCTATGAAGTGCAATGTTCAAAATTTATCAAAATTAGGGCCAATATCGGGCTTCGTGGCCCTACCCCTTAGTATGAAAATTCATACATAAATCATAAAAGTATATAATGTTTACATGTAGAAGATAAATATATAACGTAGGAGTTCATCTTACAAGCAGATTGAAGGGAAGTAAAAAAAAAAGTTAACGAACTACGATCACAAGAACGTCGTACGTCATTGAATATTGGACGATATTTCGACATCGGAAGAGAAATTTGTATATGTAGGTATAAAGATAGGAGTGAGTCGTGGTAAAAAGGTTCCAACCGAAATTTTTATTATAAATCTGTGTTTTTTTTTCAATTTCTGCGTAAAATTTTCTCACAGAGATGGATCGATCCTTCCTTTTTTTAGCTTTCATAGTCGTAGAGCAAATGACCGTCTGTCTGTCTGTTTCCAAGATTGAAACCAAGAACACTGATTGGATCAACCACTGCACGCAGAATGTGCGATATGTGGACCTCTTATGTGTATTGTTTTCCTTTTTTCTTGGGGGTGTACTTTTTTTATTGTTTGTTGTTGCTAGATTTGTATATATTTACCCAAGTTAAACAGTTTCTGTCAGACAATTACTAATGAGGCAATGTGCAATGATGCACTGTGAAAAATATCCCAAAATGTTCATTTATCTAGATACGGGGCATCGAATAATTAGATGCATAAAAAAGAAGACATAGATAAATAGATCTAAATGTTATAATATTACTGTACAAATGAATACTTGTATTTTTTTTCCATTTTTTTTTCAAGTGAAATATCCGACTCGATATTTTATGCTTGCGCCGATTATATAATCGGAAGATTTTATTTTTTATTAAGAGGAGGTGATTTATTTCTCTCTTTCTCTCAAATTCCATTTTCTAGTCGAGCCATACAACGTGAAATATCTTACAACCTAAGCACCCCCCCCCCCCCACACACACACACTCACACACTTCCACTGAGGAGTTGCTGTGTTTTTTAATCTTTCTCAATTTGTTTTCATCATGAATATGTGAACGCCACACATGCTTCATATGGTCAAGGTGAGAGCTGATTCTCTCAACTTGTGCAAACATATATTTTCATGAAATGTGCCCATTATGAAGAGTAAAGTATTCACGTTTTGTAGACACTAAAGTATAACCACACCGTCTGCTACTTACGTGGCAGATGGCCGTCCTAAGCCGGCACCGGTTGTCCATTTGTCTCGTTGGTTTATGTGTGGTCTTTTATGTTTAATGTTTCTATGTTGTGAGTTGGTGTTCCTTGTCCCTTTTGCATCCCTTTCTTTGGGTGTCTTTTCAGGTTTTGCTGTGGGTGCTGCAACCTAGTGTTGGTGGAGACCCCCCCTTTCTTTTAGTAGCCTACAGGCAGACAGTTGGTACGCACTATGTGGAGTTTGCCGACTCTGTACAGGTAGTGCCGTAATTGTGACGTCATTTCCATTGTGACGTCAAGGCAAACACGTTGATTTGAGTATAGAGTTCAGCCTACCGATTTTGGCAGCGAAAGGATTAACAAACAAGTTACACAACTTATATTAATGTCTCACGTTGGCTCTGATGTTGGTGTGAGGGGTACCCTCCCACATAAGACCCTTCGTCAAATATGGGATTCGAAAACGGGATAGAGGTGAGAAGCGAGCGCGCTACCACTGCACTAACCCGGCCAGTCGGCGTCTCTATGAATATCACTGGGGTGCGTTCCTTTATGCGGAACGTTCCGGTTGATCCGGCCGTTTCTGGTAATGGAACGCGCCGTTCCAGCGGATCGGATCGGATCGTCTGGCACGTCTAGGACCGACGTTCCAGGCTGTTCCAATATGGCGGACATGGTTACGATTTTCTTACAGTGCTGGAAATTTTTATTGAAATTGGAAATTTCGGTATGGATGTCACAAGAAATGATAAACATTTGATTAAATAAGTAAAATTAGAACTATTTCAACATCAATTACGACTTTATTTTGGGATATCACGCCTACTAAGCTAAGATCATTTAGGTGTGCATAATAACCGCTCGGTTGAAAACCCGGCCTTTGATATCCCAACCATTCTGCTACGTCTTCCGATAAATTTTGGGACATCATAACTTTCACGCTCTTTGCTCGTTTTTAAACAAATAATGTACAAGACATAATACTAACACTAATACGTTTATGTTCAACACAGACACAAGAAAATATGCTTTTTAGTAAGGATTTCAAAATTCTAAAAAAGTCAAAAATGTACATATATGTATTAAGATAAAAATAACAAGAATACCTTTACGTTCACCACTGACACAAGACTATAAGTTTTTTTAGTAAACATGTCAAATTTCTAAACAAAGTCAAAATTGTACATTTATGTATAAACATAAAACTAACACTTAAACGATACAGAAGCATGAAAATAAGCTTTTAAGTAAGGATTTCAATATGCTAAAAAGAGTCAAAATTGAAACATATATCTATTAAAATTGTAATACATTGCATGAAAGGAATGCGATTGAGAAAAGAAAAGCTCTTGATTGTATTACACGTATCTATAACATAGGGAAAAGTCAAACCTTTACTTCTTATGAAGATAATGTCATTCGTTCATAAATGTTATTGTAACGATTCGGATTCATTAAATGCAGAAACAACGGGCAGGAGTATACAATACTGACTTTAATACACATATTCACTAAAACTGGCCTTTATACCTATGTAACACTGAGATAAAGCAAAACAGGATTAAAAATATTTTAAAAAATCTGCTAAGTATGATATGCTGCATCAGATAACAATTAAGTTCATAATTCGATGGCAGCGATGCGTTTGTGCTATAAAACGTCTATAGGTATAATGTTGAAAATACTCTCGAATATTAATACTAGATCGATCATCTATCAGTCATCAAGAATTTCGGACATTTCTTTCATTTCTTCCTCCATTTTGTCTGCACTTGTAATCAATGCCTCCGCTTTCTCGTTCATTTTCTTTTTGTGAATCTTATATGAGTTTTCTGCGATGTCTTTCACATCGATAAGCATTCCAAGTATTGTCAACGGGATCATTATTTTGTTCGTTGCCCTTGTTACGCCTTTAGTGGTTTTCACTAATCGGACTCCAATTTTTGATCCAACTTTAGTCAGAGCCATGTCGGTTACTTTTCCGATGACAAGAAAATTTTGCAGCTTTTCAAATTTCCCCACGCGGATGAGATGTAGGGCTTTTGATGCTCTGTATAATGTATGCCCCATAAAGAGCCCATTGGCGATTTTCCCAGCGTCCCTTGCGTTAGTCGGGTTGATGACTTTCTCCAAAATTGATGGGTTTAAACCATCCAAACGATGAACCACTTCGGCTAGCAGTACATGGATCTCTTCCCATTTCTTGTCTACCGATTCTAGTAGCTTTATTGCTTCTTCGAAGCCCCTGTTCACGATTCTATCTTTGATTACGTCATGGGCAACGCCCGCAATTGCGCTACTAACGCCAACAGCTGCACCACCTGCAGTTAAAAGAAGGGACAATCCTGCTGTAAAAGGCGCAAGAGCTAAGCCGACCAGAGAGACACCACCACTTACTGCACCAGCACTGCCATATACAATACCTCCAACTCTGCCTCTAAATTCCTGCTCTTGAATTTCAGCTGCTATTTTTCTGACAACTTGAACGGCTACTTCAACTTCTTCCTTTAAAACTGCGTACTTTGCCTTAGCTTCACTCAGATCTCTGTCAGCAGCTTCAAGGTTGTCCTTAAAGTCTGAAATAGAAAAATTGTGAAGACATTTTTATGTCTCAAATAAGAATTAAACGTAAACTCTAACCTGAAACAGTGGAATTGGAAACATGGAAGTTTCGATAATTAGTTTTTATGACCATGGCATCTTCATCGGATCTAAATCAGAGTCCAAGTCAGACAAATTATGGTTTGTATGATTATGGATAAAAAGGTGGCTCTTCTGAATAAAAACAGATAGAAAACGGAAAAGTAATTTAGAAAATTGTTTAAACCCGAAATGCATCACTCATAATTTACACGTGTTTGCACAAAACGGGTTACTTTTAATTATTCGGTGGGAAGGGCAATCCAAGAGACAATACTTAAACAGGAAGCCTTTAGGGATGCTTTTTTCTCTAATAGGTCGTTTTTAGACAATTTTTCCTTATTATCCATGCTGAAAAAATACTAGACAGTTACCAGTACAAGCACAGGTATTATGGAATGGAATATCTAAAAAAAAAGAAATGTTGACATGAAAGATTATATAGTTTAGAAGTTTTGTAAACATGCATACTGATCGTGTATTTAGATACGTTATCTCACTTAATGTATAAATAGTAGCTGTACATTTTCAGCGGAATAGGCACTCTCTGTTTGACATTTTAGCTCACCTGAGCCATAGGCTCAAGTGAGCTATTGTCATAGTGTTACGTCTGTCGTCTGTCGTCCGTCGTCGTCGTCGTCGTCGTCCGTCGTCGTCCGTCGTCGTCGTCGTAAACTTTTTACATTTGAAACTTCTTCTCCAGAACGGCTGAAGGGATTTTGATGAAACTTGGTTGGTATGACGTACTCATGGTCCCCTACAAGTGTTGTTGTTTTTCGTCCGGATCTGTCAACAGGTGGCGCCACCACAGCCAAAAGTAGGTCACCGGGGGTACCCTCCTTTGACAAACTTCTTCTTCAGAACCAAAGCATGTATCGACAAACCGAAAGCATCAGGATGATCTAGAGAGATGTCTTAAGAAGTGTTGTTATTTTTGGTTCCACTTCGAAATCAAATTTTTGACGCGTTTTTGACGTCTTTTCGCACTTAGTCAGAAATGCACATTTTTGCACTATTTCTTTAAATAACTCAATAAGTGTATGATTTTACACACTCATTTACTACATATTTATCATATTTAACTTACTTATTGCTTTGATATGTATTTTATGCTTAAATTTTATTTTTTTGATTTTTTTATGAATTTTTTTCTTATGTAAAAAGGAAGGGGGGGGGGTTGATTTTCATACATTTTCTGCTTCTTTTCTATAACCACTCTTCAGATTGTAATGACAATTTGTAGGTATGAGGTACTCATGCATGGTACCCTACAAGTGAAAGAATTTTGTCAAGATATCCACTTTTGGATTTTTAAGGAATATTTTTTAAGATTGTTCATAGGTATAATGTATGTTTTCCATGCCCAATGGGCCCATGAGGAGTAGCTTCAAACCCCGGCGGTACCCCAACAAATTTTTTCCCCCTTTTTAGCTCACCTGAGCCATAGGCTCAAGTGAGCTATTGTCATAGTGTTGCGTCTGTCATCCGTCGTCCGTCGGCGTCATCGTCGTTGTCCGTCGTCGTCCGTCGTCGTAAAGTTTTAACATTTTTAAACTTCTTCTCCAGAACGGCTGAAGGGATTTTGATGAAACTTGGTAGGTATGAAGTACTCATGGTCCCCTACAAGTGTTGCTGTTTTTCGTCCGGATCTGTCAACAGGTGGCGCCACCACAGCCAAAAGTAGGTCATGGGGGTACCCTCCTTTGACAAACTTCTTCTTCAGAACCGAAGCATGTATCGACAAACCGAAAGTATCAGGATGATCTAGAGAGATGTCTTAAGAAGTGTTGTTATTTTTGGTTCCACTTCGAAGTCAAATTTTTGACGTCTTTTCGGACGTAGTCAGAAATGCACATTTTTGCACTTTTTCTTTAAATAACTCAATAAGTGTATGATTTTACACACTCATTTACTACATATTAATCATATTTAACTTACTTAATGCTTTGATATGTATTTTATGCTTAAATTTTATTTTTTTGATTTTTTATGATTTTTTTTCTTGTGTAAAAAGGAAGGGGGGGGGGGGTGATTTTCATACATTTTCTGCTTCTTTTCTATAACCACTCTTCAGATTGTCATGACAATTTGTAGGTATGAGGTCTTCATGCATGGTACCCTACAAGTGAAAGAATTTTGTCAAGATATCCACTTTTGGATTTTTAAGGAATATTTTTTAAGATTGTTCATAGGTATAATGTATGTTTTCCATGCCCAATTTTACAGGTGCAACTACAGGAAAAAAAACCTTCTTTCTATGATTAATCATTTTTAGATCGACCTTTCATCCATAGTTACAGCTGATAATTCAACAAGTGACACATGCTTCAATGTCTTATTGATTGACCTTTTATGTGATATGATTCAATTATTTAAATTCTTTATACTTATTTAGAATTTTATTTTTAAAGTCGGGACAGGATTTCAAAAGCGACCATGTTTTGCCATGTACCCGAAGGGGATTCCCCTGTGATAGAGGTTTCATATTTCACATGTGTATTCCTTGTGACAATACCTTTCCATTGATACCAAAATTTTTGACCTCGTGACCATAACCTTGACCTTTGACATACTTCTCAAAAACTTTAACATTGGTCATAACTTTTGAATGGTTAGTGATAGAGGTTTCAATTTTTACATGTGTATTCCTTGTGACAAGATCTTTCCATTAATACCAATATTACGCTGACCCTGACCTCTCACATTCTTAACAGAAAATGGCGCTTATACTAACAAAGATGCCGCCGGGGGCATTCTCGTATCACAAACACAGGCATTATGATTTCTGGCATGCTAGCTACCAATAATGAAAGGTGTTGTGTTCAATTTTAAATAAACTTAATTTTTGAAATCATTTCATTCTTTTATTCTTTTTCTGCTGCACATTAATGTGGAATTTTACAATATGATTTTATTTTTGATGTTGCATAATTAAACTATACTAGCTGGGCATATGACCTTGGACCACTTTATCCGTCTTTTCAAATCAGTAAAAAAGTTATTGTTTTGAAATGTGACTATTTTTTCTTTTTATGTACTTTCAAAGGTTGTCTGAAAAAAAACTTCGCTGCATCCGGCAAAAATCTTTTTAGAAAGGTTGTGGGCTAAAATCCTGGTACTGTCACTATCAGTATTCAATGTCAGTATGTCAATTAGAGTGTGCATGGGTATCAGGTGAGCGTTGTGCCCCCTGGGGCTCTTGTTATTGGAAATTGGGATGGGGGTAGCATTCATTTATCGATGCAGAGAGAAGGGGTATGAATTTAAAAAAGTTCCCCTTTGCATTCCCCCTCTAAACATTTGCGAAGTACAGTCTTTTTAGTAACTTATATACGCCTTATGTGAAAATGTGAAAAATGTCGATTATTTCCTGCCATGTGATGCGACAAATGGGAAAGGGGAACTACATTCATTTACCCAGAGAGTAGGAAGGGAAAGGAGAGGCTTTATAAAATTAGTCAAGTAGGAAAAGAGATAATGTGTACCTTCTTATAAAATAGCCTAACAATAGATCTCAACGCCAAGGTACACAAAAATAAGGTAAAACAATTTTTTTAATCGCAGATTAGAATGAGATGCAATTTTTTTTTCTATTCAATTTGAATGGATGTTCGCCGTACGATTCCATTATCAACATTGTCACATACCAATCCTGGCCTCGGTCGTAATTAATATTGAATACACAGGGCAGATATTTTATAAAATCCCCCAAAATTGACCCCAAATTTTCCCCTCCAAACAATTTGAGGAATTATCTGGCCACGAAAGGTCTACACAGTAAAGATATTTCATAAAATCCCCCAAAATTGGCCCCCCATTTTCCCTTCCAAACAATTTGTTTGAGTTATCTGGCCAAAAACGGTCAACACATCACATCACATCGTTAAATCTCCCAAAACTGCCCCCTCCCATTTCCCTTCCAAACACATGTATCTTGCCAAAAACAGTCACATACATACGCCTTTTTTTCAAACCCCAGTAATGCAAAAAAAAAAAGAAAAAAAAAAAACAGGTGTGAAATAACCCAGCGCTAAATAGTTTTGTTGCGAATATTCTCGTAACTTATGTAACATCCAAACCGAACTCGGTACAATCCGGACCTCGATAATTAAAAACCGAGACAATTAATTGAATAGCGCACCATTAAGGATAAAAAGATAAACTCTCTTAGGGGCCATTGGCCTTGTAACTATGAGCAATACACTAAAATTAACTTTTTGCAGCATGGACCTGGCTAAAAATAACTCCATTTATGTAGTAGTATAGATATTCTAAATGTATTCGAATTAAATATACACGAATCATGAAAGAAATAAGAAAATTCTAGGAAAGAAATAAGCAAATTCTATGTTTATATCTCCTCCGGTGTGTACTTTGTCGTAAAAAGCCGAAATTTGAAGACATCAAATAAACTATCTATCTATTGTCGTTAAAAATGTAGAAAATGAAAACCCCTATTCTAAGTTACAGATTTCATTTTCTTACAGATTTAATGAAAAAGAACATTCGAAACATATTTCTAATATATAAGTATACATATTTGATGACTTATGGTTAATATTTATCAATTTTTCAAATTGGTTATTATTCTTAGCTTTCTTCGTTTAATGATTAATCTAATCAGCTTTACTATCTTTGCACCCCCTACATCTTTCAACCTTAATTTGAGAATTTTAATTAATGTTAAACATCTAATAAGTCTTCAAATACACTAGATTAAACAAGTAGTAATGTTTCAATTCTTTCTTCATACGAATCGTTATACGGAATAAATATGACATGATAATCAGAGCTATGACAAATATGTACAATGACCTTATCCCGGTACACAGTACAAAATCGATAATTCAGAAAATCACAAACCGAAGGCATACAGAATCAGGATATAACAGGAACCAAAGCTAACAAACAAAAACCTCCACCACATGAAAAGCGAACTCCCAAGTTAGGAGTGATATCAGGTGCCATGGAAGAGTCAGCATCTCCTACTTGCATGCAACACCTTTCGCTTCAATTTGGCAGAAATATCACATCCGGTTACTTCCATTTCGGATGATCTAAGTATAGTCTGTGGTTGGATGGTTCAAATGGTATAATTTATCTGCCTTAAAGTGGCGCTAATAAATTTGAATACTTTAAACATTTGTACCACTTGGTGAGTGTCACTGCTGGTGGACCATGAGTCCCCGAAGGCACATGTTGCCAAGTTGGAACAACTTTGGTTAATCCTTTCTTCAACTCATTCGAAAATTTCTGTTATCAAAATTTCTTGAAATTTCCAAATCATGGGTCCTGTAGCTTCATATCTCAGCCATCCTGCCACGCTTTTCTGTACATTTTTGGACATCCTAACTTTCACACTCTTTGGCGTTATTCCAATTTTTAGATTGAGGATCACATACAAAGGTTAAGTATCCGAAACGTGCATGTCTGGTCCATGCTGTAAATTTATCTGCTCTTAAATGATGCTAATGAATTTGAAGTTTTTAAACTAAGACAGAATATCTTTCAAGATTCTGGGAAATTGGACATCATAGTGTATGACGAGTTCCCCGCATCGACTGTAGAACTTCCTCAATGACGATGTTTGTCGATTAAAAACGTATTCCTGACTGAGAAGCTTCTCTGAAAGACGCCTAGCTCTCAGAACAAAATATGTGCAATTGCTACTTGCTCTGGCATTACGTATCAACTGGGATATGAACATGCCATAAGCATGCGATGAAGGCATGCCGATACCCAGAAAAGGAAAGTTTGTGATGCTGAAACTGAAGGCGTCACGTTTGTCGTAGAGTGAGGTGAGGTATATACAACCCTCCTTTAATTAACTTTTTACGCTTACTACTAGAAGATGCAGTGTAACGTCAGCTTCATATTTTATTCTTAAGTTTGTTCAAGAAAGGAGGGGATCTCCAACAAGACCCTGTTGCAGCATCAACAGCAAAACACCAAAAACACCCGATGCAAAAACAAAAGACGAGCATAGTATGAGACGGAAAAGAGACATACGACATGTAAAGATCAAACACAAAAGACTACACATAAACCGACGAGACCAATGGGCAACTGGTGCCGACTTTGGACGACCATTTGTCATGCAAGCAGCCAATGGTGTGGTTATCCTGAATTTCGTG
The DNA here is from genome assembly GCA_028142955.1 of Pinctada fucata. Taxonomy (NCBI): domain Eukaryota; kingdom Metazoa; phylum Mollusca; class Bivalvia; order Pterioida; family Pteriidae; genus Pinctada; species Pinctada fucata. Next base: position 48,506,561 of record AP027106.1, read on the forward strand.
TGCACAACCCTCTCACTTCTCTTATTACCCAGAAGTCTCGAAGAACGTACAATTGTGGTGTTAAATAACCTCCTCACTGTAAGATGACCCACACAACACAGATGAATATGTAAATGGATATAAAAAGAGGGCGTCCGTAATACAGTCCGTGCTCTGCCGGCTGTAGCGAGCTCATGTATGTAATCACCAGAGGAGTCCGACTTACATACAAATAACATGTGATATCATATTAGAAAGAGCAGATTATTTATGTATCATTTCATTACATAAAAATTCGTTTTTATTTCAGTTTTTGACAATTTACGTGCGAAAAAATGAATAAAAGCAAATAAAAAAAAATAAATGAGAAAAAAAGGAAAACAACAACAACAACAACAAAAGGGAGACGTGAAAATTCTATATCATTATTTCTTTCATGTTGGGGTAGATTCAAATGTTTCATTATTTGATATCATTAAAAAATACCATTTGGTTATCACCTACCATTGAATATTAAAAAGCCGAACCTTTTCAAAGAATCAACTTCGTATGTACATGAAGCAGTTTTTCCTGTAAAAGTAAATTCACACAAAAAGTGTGGCACTTCATGAAGAAATCACATGTAGAAGCAAAGATGATGCATCGATAGATCTACACATTTTCGCTCATTCTTTATGATGATATCCCGATCAACAAAAGATGTTTAGCAGTGATTCTTTAGATATTTGTATACCAAGCGGTTGTTTTGTAAACAGTTTCCATTAGATGCTTGTGGTTTTCATTTTTCGACTGGCAACAAATAGAAATTCAAACTATTAGGATTCTGGTGCATTTCCAAATCATGTTTTACTTTCTGTATAATTCCTATAAATCTTTTCTGATTTCAAAATACATCAACTTAATATAAATCTTAAAGCTTTAATTCAATGAAATAATAATAAAAAAAAACAAAAAACAAAAAAACAACAACTATTTACTACGAACATCATTTGCCCTTTTTACGATGGTCGCTGTTTCATTAGTTGCTCCTTATCGTCAATCAGACATGCATTAATAGAAGTAGTACCCTCAGCAAAACCTCAGAACACCTAATGCAAAAACACAGAGCAGACACACACAGAAAGAGACAGAAAAGGGAGAAGAACACAAAATTACTCCATAGAAAGATAAAACACAAAATACCACACAATAAACAAACGAGACGAATGGGCAACTTGTGCCAACTTAGGACGGTTATCTGCCATGTAAGTAGCAGACGATATGGTTACCCTGATTACGTGCGCACAACCCTCGGAGATAAGTTCTTTGTTACACTATTTATAGATACATGATAATCTTGTAAAACTCAATTTGCATTCAATTTATAATCTTAAAGGAGTAATGCTTTTATTCTAATGATTTTCATGTACGTGTATACATCACTAATATTTATATTGGCAAATCTTTAGCTTGTTGCTCGACTGACGCGATAGAGTGTATCTAAGATGATTGCGATTTTAAAGTCGTACAAAATGAAATATTAATATGGAGTCATCATATTTCAGCAGTTCCTACCAGGTGATTGTTCACTTTATCCATGGCCAACCTAGTTCATAGTTTATTGTTCAGACTTTGTCTAACATGTTTCCAAACAACTTTAAAAATATAATTTTCATATGAGAGAAGGCAATATTCTTACCTGCATCGGGGACATCTTCATTCCCTTTTGCGCATTCCATTATAGAACTGTTTTTGATGAGGCACAGAATAGAAATGGTAAGGTAAGAAAGTATAAACACCTATTATAAGTCATGTTGGAACTTTATCAGTCGATTTTACATTTTTCAAAAAACCAAAGATTTTCCAAGTAGACACTCGAAGTACTTCCTTATAAGGCTCGGAATTTCGATCGTTTTGTTTGAGTGTTACATGTACAACATGTACTTCAGAAGTCTTAAGACTGGTGCATGCGCATCAAGCCTTGTTTGTTCAGGCGGAGAACATTTATTACTGAACGAAATAAAAAAACGACAACACGGTTCAATGTATCGTTATAAACATTTTTTCTTCAGCCAAGGCAACACAAAATTTACTTTCAGTTCTTCTTATCTGAAAATAATTTTCAGGGGCGATCATGATATACATTTAAATAGTCAAATCTCGAAATGACCAAGAAAAGAGGGGATCTCAAACAACACTCGGTTGCAGCACCCACAGTAAACACAGAGGACCACACATAACCAAATGAGACAAATGGGCAGCCGGTACCGACTTTGGACTGATTATTGTTACGAAAGTGGAAGAATGTGTGGTTGTCCAGATCATGCGCGCAAAACTCTCCCACTTTTCCAATTACCCAGAGGTATCGAAGAACGCACATTGGTGGTGTAAAATGACATCCTCACTGTTAAACAGTCAACATGATGCAGGGGCTGAAGAAAGACACAAATGGACCTGTTAATGAATATAAAAATCAGAAGGAATACGAAATAAAGTCCGTGCTCCAGGAGTCCGACTGAGATTCAGAAAGGACAGGTGGCCGCAGCCCTGTCTTCTCTAAGGAGATATGGACAGGGGCTGTCATGGAATCCTGTCGGCACAGTCAGAGTACAATCCTTAAGAATGCGCTGGTGTAAGGCTATTGTGCGAAACTAATTGCAGTAGGACCAAAACATGGAACGAGCAAGCGAGCGAAACAAGTTTTGCAATTTTTTAAAAACCATTTGAAGCTGAAATGATATTGACTTCCATTTTTACATATTAATTTTCCAGAATAAAACCAAAATATCATTCAACTGATATTTTATACTGTAAAACAAAGATTTCTGTGTGTTTTGAAATCTATGAAAATAAAGCTAATGGCAATGAAATAAGATATCTTAGATAAGGAACATATAAATAAATCATAACAATGGTCTGGGGCATTAGCCTGCGCGTAGTATTAAATGGATATAAGCCCTGAAGGATAAGCATTTTTACGTCGGTTAAGAAATAAATCTAAGTATAGGATAAAGACCGAGTTGAGGTCTGTATGGAGGTTAGATGCCCAAGGAGAGAACAGGGTGGTATTTAAAGACCGAGGCCGAAGAATAGAAATGAATGAATCATTTTAACAAGTGGATATTTTACAATTATGCAGTTTCGTTTCATGGTAGATAAGATTAATAAATTTAGATACATAAACCTCACATAGCAGGGCAGAGATTTGGTCCGACATTTGAAATAATTAAGGGATGTCTTATTCAAAACATCCAAATCAGATATTTGTATTATCCAAGAAACATGTTTTGCTTGTTATCTATATGGCTAATTCTATCTAATTGTTTCGGAGTTGATAATTCATGACAGATATGCCTTGCAATGTTGTATAAACAGTTCAAAGGTAAAACATTCAGCGGGATTGAGTCACTGGTCACTCGCAATCTAATAATAAATGGTCAAGACAGGGTCGAAATGTGGCTATATATCTCACAAACCTTCTTTTATCATCTGTCTAAAAAGTCTATTTGTACTGATTCCCCCCCCCCCCCCTGAAACAATCACATTGAATGATAAATATGGATAATGACCATATCCAAATACACAGTTCAAAATCAATTTTTCAGAAAATCATAAAACGAAGGCAAAGAAAATAAGGATAAAACAGAAACCTAAGCAAAAACAAAAAAAAAAAAAAAAAACCAAAAAAAAAAAAAAAAAACAAAAAAAAAAAAAAACAAAACAAAACAAAACAAAAACAAAAACAAAATCCTCCACATAAAAAGAAGTAAACTCTCAATATAGGAGTGAGAACAGGTGCCCAGGAAATGTCAGCATCTGCCTGCTTGCATGCAACACCCGTCGCTTCAATTCGATAGAAATGTCACATCAGGTAACTTCTATTTCGGCAGAATACAATCCACAATCATTGACAATGGGACATCATAGTGAATGACGAGTTCCCCGTGTCAGCCGTAGAACTTCTTCAATGGCGTTATTAGTCGGTTATAATCGTATCCTAGCATTAAAAGCTTATTGAGTAGAAACAACTTAATAGTTTTCCAAAGGCGACAATGTTAACCTTTCTAAAATTGACTACCTGTTGCAGATAAATTTTCTATGTAATCTATATGTCATTTGAAAGAGCATTGATAGGCCTTTCAGAAACCAAGAAGAAATATACCTGTTCCCGTTGATATTCTCACCTCAAATTTTACAACTAGTGTCAGGAGTGCACAAAAAAGAAAAATTTTGGTGTTCATTTTAAGTCAAGTTCATGTACTTTTATCTGATATGACCATCCATCATTATAGAATCTTCACTATGCGGCTGGAGCTTGGGTATCCAAAACTGGTCACGTGGAAAATCTTAGTCTTTAAGTTGTTTCTACCCTATAGAGAGAACAAAATTCATTTCCATGAGACATCTCATCATTTAGTTAAAAGATATATGTATACAAGATGTAAACATGGAACACTCATCAAATCATCTATCACACTGGTGGGTTGGGGTTCAAACACCCTAACCCCCATGTCAATATATGACAAATCATCAAATAATGTATTACAAACATCCATTGCATTTCACAGAATGAATATTTGACACTTTATCTTTAGTTCTATCCTGTGTACAAGGACTGAGTAAAAGACAGCATTTGATATGTAATTTTATCTCAAGTTGTCAAGGGACAGATAACTCTTGAGGTTTATTGCTCTTATCATGAAAGTGAAGAATTATAGACATAAATATCATATTCAATGACCAGTATATAGGTTAGAGCAAATCTAAATATCTTTTCTCACATAGAAAATATTAATTAAACAAATTAAAGGTCATTCATTGATCTTAGACAATGTATTTCAAAGCAATGAGGTCAATAAAAGAAGCATGGTGCACCAACTCATTGTATATGCAGAAGGGGGGGGGGTTAGTTTGACAAACAATTTTGGCCTACTAGATTGAATGAGGTTAACCACTATTATTATTTTAGGACATATACATGCTTATATTTATCTATAATATATAGCTATATGATATGCTTATATACACAAAAATGTGTAGTAAATTTTATGACATGTCATGTTGGAAAAAAAGAAAAAAAGAGGTGTGCATAAAATGTATGAGAGTACAGAATACTGATGATACATTATAAGTGATTCAAGTGAAAGTACATTCATTTGGGAAGATGCAGAAGCAAATTATATTTCAATCAACAAGGCTAGGTACATACTCAATCAATATCAAGGAAGGTGGGGGTGCTCTGTCTGGGGAAATAAATCACAGCCTCAAGACTCAGGCTCCTCTCTTGATTACTTAGACAATGAATTGGTGGCTGAATTTGATGAACAGTTTCTAAAAAGGATAAGTATTCATTTCTAATTCTTCTAGTTCAAAATAATAGCAAGTATTGGTAAAATTTAACAAACATAGGTGTTGCACGGTATCGCATTCGAAACTTGTTGAAGAACCCTTTACGGCTAGTTGCGAACATAGAGAAGCTCAATATTTCATTTTTATTACATGTTGAAAGAGTTATCTACCTTACAGACGACAAGGCAATCATTTATCACTCCTTTAAGACAACCTACATTTAATGCATAGGCTGAATGAGGAAGAAAACCCACTACATCGATTGAAAATGGGCTTACATAAGTGACATTTGATGATATATTATGCTAATATAGAAGAGTTTTTACCCTTGAATTTCATGAAATTGATTGGTTGAAAAATAAATGAAACACTTATAACATAAATAATGTAATGTGAGTTTTATCTCAATTGTGTATACTAAAGGTAATTAGTGCTTCAAATCTAGCATACCAAGCCAAAAATCCTTATATTTGACCCCTGACCCCATTTCAGTCCTCTGGATCCCTCCCTGTTTACTTTTAAAAAATCTATACCTATTATTTCCCAATGGTGTCCTTCATGATTATTCATGCCCACTGACTTTTACCATTCAAAAACTTCAGAAGTTATATCCAAAAAAGTGAAAATTTGAAAGCCCCTATAGAGTAGAAACAACTAAATAGTTTTCCATAGGCGACAATGTTAACCTTTCAAAAATTTACTACCTGTTGCAGATTAATTTTCTATGCAATCTATATGTCATTTGAAAGAACATTGATAGGCCTTTCAGAAACCAAGAAGAGATATACCTGTTCCCATTGATATTCTCACCTCAAATTTGAGATGTTTACAACTAGTGTCAGGCTGCAAAAAATGACATACTAAGGAGAAGGTACATTAAGACCCCATATCGGCCCTGTTGTTTCCTGAGAAATTCAAATCGTGAAAATTGATCAACTGTGTTTATTTTATTTATCTACAAGATCATTTACATACATACATAAAAAGCGCTTTTCATCTTGATGCACCTCTAAGAAATTATAGCTCATCAAACCCAGGAAGGATGAACAAATCCGGATTTTTCTCTAGAAATTCACATATATTTTCGAGAATTTCATATAGAGCAAGACGATCTGCTAATAATAAAAGTAGAAAAATGAATCAATACCTCCATATCTGTCGATGAAAGGTGAAAAATTAGTAGCAGACGTTCTTGTTCTAGTTGAAAATTAATGATTTGTCGTGCGTAGAATGTATATGGAAAATCAGCGACCACGTCGGCACGGCGTTATGACGTCATTATAATGACGTCATTTACTTGACACCGCAGGCGTGACATATTTAAATCAGGAATCGATTTTCTCTTAAAATTCGGTTTGATTTATAAACGTTTGTAGTAAAAACAAACGAACAAACAAAAACATTAATATATTTTACTAACATAGAGGGTAGGTGTTTACCGAGCATGTCACATAAAATCTCCGCCGGTAAAATAACTTAAATTTTAGGAGTAAAATAGTAAAAAAAACCGAGCAAGTTAACCAGGATTTAGATTCGTTGATTCAAGGATCACGAATCCACTATAACTGATAGAGATGTAAGAAAATGCAAGGCCAAAGTACAAACATGTATTTGGGAATTCTTCCAATTTAAATTTACTTTTTCACATCATTGTACTTGATTATTGATATGTAAATACAAAAAATGGCGAGCGATAGCGAGTCAGCGATTTTTTTTAGAGCAAGTCCTCTATTCGTATCTTTTTCAGTTTCATTACTCTTAGTGCCCTTGCTTTTTGACCAAAGTGAAATGTATATGGGCTTTTGAGGAAACCGCAGCATCTTTTGAAAATAACGTGTGTAATAAAATTCTTGGAAGCGTAAGTGACCGATACGCCTCTGGATGTGCGTTTGACTATGTTACTACAGGATATTATTTTAAACCCTTCTTCTTTCGGCTTGAGTGTGAATCGTGTATGTGTGTTTATTAGAACATTACATTCGCATATGAAGGCATTTATTGGAACATTACATTCTCTTTTCTGTCTGGTGCTGTACTTGTCTTTTGTGTTTTTGCATCGGGTGTTTTGGTGTTTCGCTGTTGATGCTGCAACGGGGTCTTACTGCAGATGTCCTCCCTTCATTCGTATACGAAGGCATTTATTAGAACATTACATTCGCATACGAAGGAAATAGAATAAATTATCATAATCGTAATTTATCGCATATTCGGACCTGACGTTTACACTCGCTTAAATTGTGTTACCGTTAGTATAATTGAAAGACTGCCGTACTATATGATCTAAAAGGGTTTCGAATCCCTCTACCCCCACCCCACCACCACCAACATCACCAACGTTTTCCGCGTTTAGATTATGAAATAGCATATCTATTTGACATAAAAAAAATATGCCAGCGATTCGACACAAATGTAAAACGATTACAAACTGTTCATATAGAGAGCCATGTGCATTTTTGGGTGCTTAGGTGAAAGAAAAACCAAACCAAACCAAATACACACTGTTTTGGAAAAGTACATCACCCTGATATACATTAGTTAGTATTATGTATATAAAATTATTAAATCAGTAATTGGAATTGAACAGTATAGCCATAAGAAAAATATAGTCTGCATCTGCTTTTGGTAGCTTTCTCGCAATCTTGTGACTTCTCGTAAGTAAATCAATAAATGTTTACGTATTATGAGGGTGGGGGTGTAATTTATATTGTACTCCATGTGTACTGTAGCCCTGCTATTCACCGTGATTTTATCGAATTCTTTCAGTGGCGCCATCTATCACAGTTTCTTGCAACGGCTGTAATAACTGTATACGCAAGATTCATTCTATTCATTTCTTTCATTTTATGTTTTATTCGTATATTCCTAAATCATAAGTTGCAGCTAGATATATAAATATACATATATCAAACAAACTAAAGTTCATTTTAAATTAATGCTTATTGGCGTATTTAGATGGGCGTTTGGGGCGCCAAAAAAAAAAAAAAAAAAAAAAAAAAAAATCGGTAAGTACATTCACATTAGGCATGTTAGGTGGGCTTATACTTGAGTTTTGATGTCGAACTTCCGGAAAATTATTTTCTCTGGCTCCCGGCCGCTCGCCTCGTAACTGTTGTTTGCATATCAAATTGCTCTAAAGGAAACTCAGACTTTTTCTGGTAATTATACAAAGTAAGTCAACATACCCTTACAGCAAGGGGTGTGTAACCTCCCCCCCCCCCTAAAAATTGCTGGCTTGCTTTGCTCATCAGATAATTCTCGATCATATAGAAATATAGCATTTCTTCATCAAGCAAAACGGTCAATAACCGTAAGATTATTTTACCGTCCCCCTTGGAAAGGGACCCTAGTCGCTCTCCCAGACTCTTTGACTTTCTGATATCACTACATTCCCCATCTCAAATTTAAGCGGTAATATCTCTGTCTTTTCGTTCGTTCGTTCGTTGACTGTAATATATGCACGGATATGATTTTAAAAACATCGTAATTCCCTTTAATTCTAGAATCAGTTTATCCTTTAAATGAGACAATCTCCAAGAATAACCCAGAAGCTAAAAGACGACGTACAATACTTTATCAATCGCACATTTTCGATGATTCATGAAATCGTTTAATGACAAAAACTTGAGTAAAACAATCATGAATAATGTAAGAATACAGCAATTTGTTATCTGACAACGTTATATCACGACGTGATCATAACGTCACATGACGTCAAAGTCAGTAAAACAGAAAGCTTACCTACGTGTTTACAAATTGCTATAAAATCGCGACGGAATATCCGATTCTCAAAATTGAAACTGATTTACATTCTGTATATTGTGTATTTTCATTGTTCAAAGTTTGCTTCATTTCTCAGATAGGGCCGATTTTGGCCCATAACGTACCTTCTCCTTTCCAAGGCAATGGTCAATTATATTATTTATTTTAAAAATATATCTTCAATATTTTAAAGAAAAATTTGGTGTGCATAAAGAGTCAAGTTAATGTACTTATATCTGATATGACCATCCATCAATAGAACATGAAGGCATTTATTGGAACATTACATTCTCTTTTCTGTCTGGTGCTGTACTTGTCTTTTGTGTTTTTGCATCGGGTGTTTTGGTGTTTCGCTGTTGATGCTGCAACGGGGTCTTACTGCAGATGTCCTCCCTTCATTCGTATACGAAGGCATTTATTAGAACATTACATTCGCATACGAAGGAAATAGAATAAATTATCATAATCGTAATCTATCGCATATTCGGACCTGACGTTTACACTCGCTTAAATTGTGTTACCGTTAGTATAATTGAAAGACTGCCGTACTATATGATCTAAAAGGGTTTCGAATCCCTCTACCCCCACCCCACCACCACCAACATCACCAACGTTTTCCGCGTTTAGATTATGAAATAGCATATCTATTTGACATAAAAAAAATATGCCAGCGATTCGACACAAATGTAAAACGATTACAAACTGTTCATATAGAGAGCCATGTGCATTTTTGGGTGCTTAGGTGAAAGAAAAACCAAACCAAACCAAATACACACTGTTTTGGAAAAGTACATCACCCTGATATACATTAGTTAGTATTATGTATATAAAATTATTAAATCAGTAATTGGAATTGAACAGTATAGCCATAAGAAAAATATAGTCTGCATCTGCTTTTGGTAGCTTTCTCGCAATCTTGTGACTTCTCGTAAGTAAATCAATAAATGTTTACGTATTATGAGGGTGGGGGTGTAATTTATATTGTACTCCATGTGTACTGTAGCCCTGCTATTCACCGTGATTTTATCGAATTCTTTCAGTGGCGCCATCTATCACAGTTTCTTGCAACGGCTGTAATAACTGTATACGCAAGATTCATTCTATTCATTTCTTTCATTTTATGTTTTATTCGTATATTCCTAAATCATAAGTTGCAGCTAGATATATAAATATACATATATCAAACAAACTAAAGTTCATTTTAAATTAATGCTTATTGGCGTATTTAGATGGGCGTTTGGGGCGCCAAAAAAAAAAAAAAAAAAAAAAAAAATCGGTAAGTACATTCACATTAGGCATGTTAGGTGGGCTTATACTTGAGTTTTGATGTCGAACTTCCGGAAAATTATTTTCTCTGGCTCCCGGCCGCTCGCCTCGTAACTGTTGTTTGCATATCAAATTGCTCTAAAGGAAACTCAGACTTTTTCTGGTAATTATACAAAGTAAGTCAACATACCCTTACAGCAAGGGGTGTGTAACCTCCCCCCCCCCTAAAAATTGCTGGCTTGCTTTGCTCATCAGATAATTCTCGATCATATAGAAATATAGCATTTCTTCATCAAGCAAAACGGTCAATAACCGTAAGATTATTTTACCGTCCCCCTTGGAAAGGGACCCTAGTCGCTCTCCCAGACTCTTTGACTTTCTGATATCACTACATTCCCCATCTCAAATTTAAGCTAAAAGACGACGTACAATACTTTATCAATCGCACATTTTCGATGATTCATGAAATCGTTTAATGACAAAAACTTGAGTAAAACAATCATGAATAATGTAAGAATACAGCAATTTGTTATCTGACAACGTTATATCACGACGTGATCATAACGTCACATGACGTCAAAGTCAGTAAAACAGAAAGCTTACCTACGTGTTTACAAATTGCTATAAAATCGCGACGGAATATCCGATTCTCAAAATTGAAACTGATTTACATTCTGTATATTGTGTATTTTCATTGTTCAAAGTTTGCTTCATTTCTCAGATAGGGCCGATTTTGGCCCATAACGTACCTTCTCCTTTCCAAGGCAATGGTCAATTATATTATTTATTTTAAAAATATATCTTCAATATTTTAAAGAAAAATTTGGTGTGCATAAAGAGTCAAGTTAATGTACTTATATCTGATATGACCATCCATCAATATTATCCAATCAGCTTCCAGAAAATCTTCAATATGCGGCTGGAGCTTGGGTATCCAAAACTGGTCACGTGGAAAATCTAAGTCTTTTAATTGTTTCTACCCGATTAGTGACGCATTGCTCTCAGAACAAAATACTTGCTCTGGCATTGAGATATGAACACGCCATAAGCAGGCGATGAAGGGATGTTGTTACTCAGAAAGGAAAGTTCGTGATGCTTAAGGAGGTCAAGGACAGCCAGACTTAAATTTGATCCTATCATTTAATTTTCCTAAAATTATAAATGTTAATGATTGAAACATACTTTTTCTGCATGCAAAGTTTCATCAATTTTTTACCGTTTGTTTTGAAGCCACGAACGTACATATATACCCATTGAAAGCCCCTAAGTGGGCCGTAAATGTGACGTTAAAGTTAACACATTTTAGGTAATGAAAAACAGTTACAAATCTTCGGTAGAGGCAGAATATTAACAAGTTCTTTATTTTACATTTAGATTTGATGTGGGCAATCGGATATGTATAGAATCATGCATGATCACTAAGACTTTTAAAAGAAATTGTCGAAAGGAGATAAATTTATGTCTATTTTCAAAACGTCTTTGAGTTGCTAATCATAAATTCCGTTTATCTGAAACCCTATCATTTATTTTCCGTAAAAACTTGATAATATCTTCAAAGTCAAAATTGTACATACATGTATATGTATAAACATAAAACTAACACTAAAACGATACAGAAGCATGAAAATATACTTTTAGATAAGGATTTCAATATGGTAAAAAGAGTCAAAATTGAAACATATATCTGATAAAATTGTAGTACATCGCATGGACGGAATGCGATTGAGATAAGAAAAGCTCTTGATTGTATTACACGTATCTATAACATAGGGAAAAGTCAAACCTTTACTTCTTATGAAGATAATGTCATTTGTTCATAAATTTTATTGTAACGATTCGGATTCATTAAATGCAGTAACAACGGGCAGGAGTATACAATACTGATTCACTAAAACTGGCCTTTATACCTATGTAACACTGGGATAAAGCAAAACAGGATTAAAGATATTTAAAAAATCTGCTTAGTATGATATGCTGCATCAGAGAACAATTAAGTTCATAATTCGATGGCAGTGATGCGTTTGTGCTATAGAACGTCTATAGGTATTAAAACTAGATCGATCATCTATCAGTCTTCAAGAATGTCGGACACTTTTTTCATTTCATCCTCCATTGGTCTGCGATTTTTATCAATGCCACCGCTTTCTCGTTCATTTTCTTTTTGTGAACCTTATATGAGTTTTCTGCTATGTCTTTCACATCGATAAGTATTCCAAGTATGGTCAACGGGATCATTATTTTGTTCGTAGCCCTTTTTACGCCTTTAGTGGTTTTCACTAATCGCACTCCAATTGTTGATCCAACTTAGGTTAGAGCCATGTCGGTGACTTTCCCGATAACAAGAAAATTTTGCAGCTTTTCATATTTCCCCACGCGGATAAGATGAAGGGCTTTTGATGCTCTGTATAATGTATGTCCCATTAAGAGCCAATTGGCGAATTTCCCAGCTTCCGTGACGTTACTTGGGTTGATGACTTTCTCCAAAATAGATGGGTTTAAACCATCCAAACGATGAACCACGTCTGCTAGCAGAACATGGATCTCTTCCCAATTCTTGCCTACCGATTCTAGAAGCTTTATTGCTTCTTCGAACCCCTTATTCACGATTCTATCTTTAATAGCTTTTCTCTGTAACCGTTTAAACAATTTCGGCACGCATGGCCTCCGATTTTCATGAAATTTCACACATAAGTAGGGACCAATGAAAAAAGGAAAATTTGACAAAAAATTATTTCTAGGTCATCTGGTTACCATGACAACGGCCTTTAAACTTGAGAAATTGGCAAAATTGAGCTAATTTGAAGCTTTTTAATTTGGTCTATATGTGACATCAAAGGAAGATTTTTTGTGCATCCTAAAGATTAGGAAATAATATCTTAAATAAGCCCACTAGTAGTGTCTGATATTGAAAAAAAGAATGGTTACCATGAGAACATAGTTAGCTGATTTTGATCTATTGATTTCAAAATGCTGTTTGTATTTTCCAATTTTTCTTCTCTCTTGATGGGTATGTTGTATAATTGGCTTTATTGCGGGTTCGGGGTTAGGTTTTATGTATGACGTCAGGAACAGTTGATTGAACTCCAGTTGAATTCATATCTTTGGCCAGGACGGACGTTAGTCAAAAGTTCCCCGGAGGCGATATGCAACTCAGTAGTGAGTAACCTATTATTTTTATCCGCTGCACTTACTACGAATATTGTATGCTGAAATCCTTAATAATGCACTTCACAACATTGGTGTCAAAGTGGGATACATCGAAAGTCAGTGAAGTACATTTTGGAGTGCAGCATTTAGAGATTTTGTCTTTGTAATTTTGAAATTCGCGCCATTTCTGTTCGTAATTTTCTTGCATCGTAAATTATTTTTCTTCTTTTTTTGTCTTTGGAAGATAAATTTTAAAGATCTGATAAAGGGTACTTTCTGAAACTTATTTTTCAACAATTTGGAACTTTGAAACCAAATTTTGATACATACATGTCATGTAATCTTCCTTTTTCTTTCTTTCTTTTACCTTTGACATAGATGCAAATACCGTCGGACCATCTGATGGTATCATTTTGTATTACAATCTTGGTTACTGTTCGGTTACTGTTCGGATGTTCTGATAAGTAACCAATTAGATCTATTTCTTCAATATATATTTTTCAAAAATTTTCTTTCGTGTAATGAAAGATCTACTTGAATACATTGATTAATTGTCATCACTTTGAATTAAGTTTCAATGATCTAGTAAATAAAGATCTCTAAATATTGTCCAAAATTGCTTTTATTTTAGCGATTTGAGGTCATGTTGCCATAGCAACGAACAGAAACTTTGTCCCAATATGAATGCTTATGTTTTATTTGCATAAAACACTCAAAAATGCAAGTAATATATCGTTGAATTTTGAAAAAAAATGCCAAAAATACTATTTTGATAGGGTAGCTGTGTTGTTGCTATGGAAACATATAGATAAAAAAAATCTAAACTTTATTTATTTTACAACGTTTAACAAACAAGTTACACAACTTATATTAATGTCTCATGTTGGCTCAGATGTTGGCGTGAGGGGGTCCAAGGAGTAGGAGGAAACCGGAGTACCCGGAGAAAAACCTCCTACTGAGGCCTGGGTGGGGGACCACCTACCCTCCCACATAAGACCCTTCGCCGAATCTGGGATTCGAACCCGGGACCTTAGAGGTGAGAAGCGAACGCGCTACCACTGCGGGAACCCGGCAGTAAGAACATATAGATTAGACCATAAACCAAACATTATTATTACTTAACTTGAAAGAACAATGATAGAGTACTGATAATTCATCAGTGTTTGTTTTAGATTATGCTGCATAAATTATGTATGTGACTTTAAAAACGCCCCAAAATGCATTTTTTCAATATTCAAAGTCTGTTTCCATGGCAACCGGATGTGATATTAAGAAAATTTTAACAAATTTTTACTTTTGGATCAGACCCAACCTTATGTACAAATTTTATCAAAATCTGAGACATGCCGTGCCATGCGTCCTTCATAAAAGTGCAAATGCTTACAGAGAATAGCTATTAATTACATCATGGGCAACACCGGCAACTGCACTGCTAATGCCAACTGCTGCACCATCTGCAGTTATAGGGAAGGGACACTCCTGCTGTAAAAGGGGCAAGAGCTAAGCCAACCAGAGAGACATCACCACGTACTACACCAGTGCTGCCATATACAATACCTCCAACTCTGCCTCTAAATTCCTGCTCTTGAATTTCAGCTGCTATTTTTCTGATGACTTGAACGGCTACTTCAACTTCCTCCTTCAAAACTGCGTACTTTGCCTTAGCTTCCCTCAGATCTCTGTCAGCAGCTTCTATGTTGTCCCTAAAGTCTAAAATAAGAAAAGTATGAAGATAAATTTTGATGTTTCAAATAAAACTGGTTCTGCCATTGACACATGTTAATGAAGATGGTAAAGAAGGTGTTAAATCTGTTCATGAAAAAATGAAATTGGAAACATGGTAGTTTCGATAATTTGTTTTCTACCTGGTGTCACTCCCATGTTGGGAGTTCGCTTCCTTTAATGTAGTGGATGTTTTTGTTTGTTTGCTTTGGTTCCTTTTTCATTCTAATTTTTTATGCATTCGGTTAAAATTTGATTTTCTGAAATATCGATTTGGTCTATGAATGGGGATATGGTCATTATCCATATTTGTAATTTTGTAAACATAAGTATTGTCACTTTTACCGGTTTAATATCAGAAACGAAGTCAGACTAACTCTGTTTGCAAAACTTTAGTAAACAACGTGCTTTTTCCGGAAGGTAGCGATAGAAAACAAACAGAAAAGACATTATATTAAATAAAATTGTTCAGACCCGAAATGCAGAAAGACGTGTATTTGAAGGATGTAAATGTTTAGGCAATTGGTGTAGTATTTCAAAGGGGGGACAACCCAAGAGATAAAAACTAAAGAGAAAGGTGCGTTTTTTCTTAGAGTTTTCTTTGAGAATCTAAAAAAAGGAATACTTTAAATATTTTCCCATCTAATACATTTATTCTAAACATGATCGAATGAAATATACACAAATAAAGGAATAATTTATCAAGTGTTATGTTTATTTTCCGCCAATGTGTGTTTCGACGAAAAAAAGGATTACATTAGCCGACATTGAATATAAAATGATATCCCCGCATTTTAAATGTGACGAGTTATGGTTAGTATTTCCCAGTTTTCTAAATTTTATTGTCGATATTACCAGTTTTCTGATACGAGTTCCTTTGCATCTTCCTGTCTTAATTTCAGAATCTTTATCGAACTGTAAAACGTTTTAGAAGACTTCAAATACATTTAAATAAAAAGTTTTCTTTGAGAATCTAAAAAAAGGAATACTTTAAATATTTTCCCATCTAATACATTTATTCTAAACATGATCGAATGAAATATACACAAATAAAGGAATAATTTATCAAGTGTTATGTTTATTTTCCGCCAATGTGTGTTTCGTCGAAAAAAAGGATTACATTAGCCGACATTGAATATAAAATGATATCCCCGCATTTTAAATGTGACGAGTTATGGTTAGTATTTCCCAGTTTTCTAAATTTTATTGTCGATATTACCAGTTTTCTGATACGAGTTCCTTTGCATCTTCCTGTCTTAATTTCAGAATCTTTATCGAACTGTAAAACGTTTTAGAAGACTTCAAATACATTTAAATAAAATAATGTTGACATTTTTCTCTGTACGAATCGTCATACGGAATAAATACGGCATGCGATTCAGAGCTAAATACGGCGCTTATCTTTTATCAGCTCCTTAACCTTACTAACAGAGAATGCATTTGTGAACAACATATTCTATATCATATTTGGAATGATATATACATATTATTTCTGAATTCCCTTTATGATGTGTATGTATTAATTCTTTCCTAAAATATAATTATTTGTTTTAATAATGGTTATCTAAATTTTCTTCAACTCAGATCCTATTAGATACGTTTGCATGCATTCTTTTAAATGTGTCATCTATAATGTTAAAAGTTTAAAAAAACACTTCAATTAGCAGTCAATAATTTCGTTTAGATTGCATAACAATGACTTTGAGCATTTTTCTTACCCTTATCATGATAACGGGACCAATGTTCGGTCAGCTTTGTTTCCGAATAATACAGCGAAAGAAATTTAAATGGAATTTGAGCTTCCATATCAATTATACTTAATTAGATACTATAGCTTGCATTATGTACATAGGATGATTCATGTGATATTTGAATATGTTTGAACTTGCGCGTTATTTAACAATACATTCTGTACTTAAAATAGACTCCCGAGATTGTTCAAATGATACTGTTGTCATGCGTGTTTCTATGGTGCTGTATTATTGTCTCCGTCTATATATTTAAGAATTTGTAATGTTTTTATTTGGGTGTTTTGGGGTTTTGTTGTGGGTGTTGCAACCTGGTGTTGTTGGAGATCCCCTCCTTTGTTGCTACATGTGTCCTCTGGGACTCCTGGTCCACCAGCAGTGACACTCACAAAGTGATACAAAATTTAAACATCTTCAAATTAATTGGCATAATTTAAAAACTTATAGCAGCGATGACCAGACATGCACGTATCGGGTATTTATTCGGGCACTGTGACAATGGGACTCCATGACGGACCTGTCCAAACCTCTTAAGAGAAGGCATGGCCCCGACCATCGATCCTCTCTGATTGTCAGTCGGACTGATCGGATGATAACATACAAGAGCTCGCGTCGGCAGAGCACGGATTGTATAACGTACGCCCTCTTTTTATATCCATTGACATATTCGTCTATGTTTCTTGGCCCCTGCGTTTTGCGGTCTTGTTTGTGTGTGGTTATCTAACAATGAGGAGGTTGTTTTACACCACAATTGTACGTTCTTCGAGACCTCTGGGTAATTGAGAGGGTCGTGCGCACGTTATCCAGGAAAACCACGCCATTTGCTACTTTTGTGGCAAATAGCAGTCCAAAGTCCGCACCGGTTGCCCATAGGTCTCGTTGGTTTATGTGTAGTCTTTGGTGCTTGATGTTTATATGTCGGATGTTTCTTTTCCGTCTATAAGTATGCTCGTCTTTGTGTTTTCGCATCAGGTGTTTTGGGTATTTGCTGTTGGTGCTGCAACAGGGTCTTGTTGGAGATCCCCTCCCTTCTTTTAACCCTCTTCAGCGATTATCAATCCAAACAACGAAATACTCCAAAATCTGCGAAAACCTATGTCCAAGATATACCGAAAGACGTAGCAAGATGACTGCTATATGTTTGTTCAGAACGGGCCCAGATTTCAGAAATTTGAGAACTTGATAAATTTAGTAAATAGAAATTTTCGATGCGTTTGAAGAAACAATCAACCGAAATTGATCAAGCTGGGCTACATGTTCCCTCAAGGACCCCTGGTCATACATACATTCCTGTCTAGGCTTGATCATTGGACCGCCTACTGGATTGCTTTCACGTTTTAGTATGTATTTGCTCATGACCAAAAGGTTTCACCTTGACCCATGGCCATTTGAATTAGGTCAAAGTTACTTAACCAAAGGAGGGGATCTCCAACAACACCAGGTTGTAGCACCCACAGCAAAACCCCAAAACACCCAATGCAAAAACACAAAGCAGACAAGCACAGAAAGAGACGCGTAAGGGACAAGGAACGTCAACGCACAACACAGAAACATCAAACACAAAGGACTACACATAAACCAACGAGACCTATGGGCAACCGGTGCCGACTTAGGACGGCCATCTGCCACGGAAATAGCAGAAGGTATGGTTATCCTGGATTACGTGCGCACAACCCTCCCACTTTTCCGATTACCCAGAGGTCTCGAAGAACGTACAATTGTGGTGTAAAACAACCTCCTCACTGTCAGATGACCACGCACAAACAAGACCTCAAAACGCAGAGCCCAAGCAACACAGATGAATATGTAAATGGTTATAAAAAGAGGGCGTACGTAATACAATCCGTGCTCTGCCGCCGCGAGCTCATGTATATTATCACCCGAGGGGTCCGACTGACATTCAGAGAGGACAGGTGGTCGGGGCCCTCTCTTCTCTAAAGAGATTTGGACGGGGCCCGTCATGGAGTCCCGTCGTCACAGTCAGAACATTTTAATGAAATTGTTCATGCTATCTCGTTGGGATGTATCTCTTTGAACTAATTATCAGATCACTGTCATATTTTAGTAATATGTTGCTTATCTCTTAAAGGTTTCACATCACATTGACTCAATGTCATGTGACCAAGGTCAAGGTCAATTAGTATATTTTAAATGAAATTGTATTTGGTACGTGTTTTATATCCAGGCTTAATTTATTGAACCGTGATCGGATCACTTCATATTTTAGTATAATGGTGTGATGACCCTAAGGTTTCAAAACACCTTGATCCAAGGTCATATGACTAAGGTCAAGGTCAAATATTACAATTTTTAATGAAATTGTAAATGCTATTGAGTCTTGGTTATATCTGTAGAATCGTATACTGGATCACTCTGATACTTTAAATTGCTGTTGCTCAGGATTGGAAGGTTTCTTATCGTCTCTACCCAAGGTCATTTGCAAAAGGTCAAGAATATTTAGTTCTTTTTAATGAAATTGTACGTACTAATCTTGTCTGGGCTATATCTCCTGAACCCTTCTTACAATTGTTTTCATATTTTAGTGTAATGTTTCTGAGGACTAAATGTTTCTTATCACATTGTCCCAAGGTCATATGATTAACGTCACTTCTTACTTTGGTAATGAAATTGTATATGCTAATCCATGTCCAGGCTGAAATTGTCTATGCTTATCAGGCTTTATATTTTGAACCATGTATCCAATAACTAATTCAGTTTTTTGTTGCTCATGATCCATACAATGTAGGTTCTAGATCACCTATATCCAAGGTCATGTGACCAAAGTCAATTTCACTAAATATGCTTTTAATAAAATTGCATATGCTAATCATAATGAATCACTTTCATGTTTTAGTATAATGTTACCCATGACTCAAAGGTTTCACATCATCTTGGCAAAAGGTCAAAGTAACTTAGTGGGAGGGGAGACATCTGGTTTTTTTATCTGAAAAACATTTGATTTAATTTAAAATGAATAGAAATAAAAATACTTGAAAAATGTAAAAAAAAAAAAAAACAATTTTCATTTCGTTTTTGCTTCTAAACTCTATATTTAAATGAATGGTCGTTATACGAATAAGAAATAATCCAAAGTCTTCTCTCTCCATTGACATAACATTTGACTCGTTATTTTAGTTCAATGGCTTCGAAATTAATGTTTTGTACCAAAAAATTGCAATGTTAAGTAAGATAAGCTGATTTTTGTATATACTAATCATATGATATTTACTACTTATAAAATCGTGTTTCCGTTTCTATTGAAAAAACACAAATTTCAACCCAAATATCGGTATTGATAAAGGGGGGGGGGACGAAAGTACCCGGAACCTTAAAAATAGTATAAAGTTGTTGCGTTTTAGCTATGCTTCTTGATAACTAATGTATCAACTGATGTATGTTAATAATGTTAAACGTCTTCACATTCAATAACATCATTTAAGAATAGATAAATTTGCAGCATGGATCAGACATGCACGTCACGGATGCTTGACCCTGGTCAGTGATTTTCAGTGTGGAAATTATTATGTTCGAAAATGTACCGAAAACGAAGGAGGATGAGTGGGATATGATGTGGTTCAAATGTAAAGCGTCTTCAAGTTAATTTCATCTAGGAATACGTTGTATATTTTTTGATATCTAAACTCTTACTTTGTTGCATCTTATAGTACTCAGTTGTTTATATCTCAGTTCATATATCATATACGCTATGCCAGATTAAGTACCAAATATACAAATTTTATTCTGAGAGTTAGGCGTCTTTCAGATGAGATTCTCAGTCAGGGATACATGACCGACTAACTTCGTCACTGAGGAAGTTCTACGGTCGATATGGGAACTCGTTATACAATATAATGTCCCACTCTCCAGAATGGTGGATGATATTCTGTCATAGATCAACTGATCCATCAACACAAAGATTATACTCTATATCTTCCAAAATGGAAGTAACCGGATGTGAAAATTCTACTGAATTGAAGCGGCGGGTGTTGCATGCAAGCAGGAGATGCTTACCTTTTGACACATGCTGGGCACCTGGTCTCACTCCAATGTCGGGAGTTCGCTTCTTTTCATGTGGTGGAGGATTTTGTTTGTTTGCTTTGGTTCCTCTTTTACCCTAATGTTGTTTGCCTTCGGTTTATGATTTTCTGAATTATCGATTTTTTGCTGTATACAGGGATATGGCCATTATCCATATTTGTCTCTTTTTTATAGACTAAACCTTTATGATCTTCGAGAGTATGTTGATAAGAATACATGGTTTCAATTTCAAGGAAAGGTATAGGTATCGTACAATTATATCTCTTGTAAAGTATTCTTTTGATTTCGATGGTATTTGATCTTTGGTCTTAAAATTATTTCCAAGGTCTCTGTATTTTCTTGACATTCAGTCTTCACCTTGTCTAGATTAATAATTTCATGAACAGAATGATCTTTTGTTGAATTCACACACAATCTTATTAAGATACAAACACAAGCACATAATATTGATTTATAGAAAATCATGCGTTATTTTGCTGATTAAAACTTTGATATAGGATAATGTGTAAAAATTACAGATAAGAGTGTTAATTATGCACAATGAAATCCTTTACAGCGTTGTTAATGTAAACAAATAACATACGAACTTAAAACTGACAGAAATACGTTAACATCAAACAGAGATACAAGAAATTCATCTTTTTAGCAAGGATTTCAAAATTCTAAAAAAAGTTATAATAGTACATATAAGTATAAACATAAAACTAACACAAATACGTTAACGTTCACCACAGAAAAAGAAATTAAGCTTTTAATTTTGTAAACGTCTTCAAATTGAATAGCATCATTTAAGAACAGATAAACGTGGACCAGACATGCACGTTTTAAGTAAGGATTAAAAAAAAGTCAAAATTGTACATATATGTAGTAACATCCTCATACTATTAGTTATTAGGTTTGTTACTGACCTTACACGGAAATCTGTCGGGTTGATAAAGCCCATAGAAGGCGAGGCGCTTGCGCCGAGCCTTCTATGGGCTTTATCAACCCGACAGATTTCCGTGTAAGGTCAGTAACAAACCTAATAACTGATTTGTTTTGTCGAGGACCATTTTAGGTATGACAGACAGACAGACATGGTGATTCCTACTGTCCTCCTGCTTTACCAAGCAATAGTGCTGTAAAGTTTTACCCAGTTTTGCTAATTGTCGGCCATTGCCTTACAAATTTTTGAAACTGACTTTCCACAAGAATTTGTCGGGCAGTCACATGACCAAATTCAAGCATTCCCATTGGGTCAAACTAGTCCGAGGCAAAACAAATTACATGGACGGAATGCAGATGGGACCAGAAAGGCTCTTGGTTATATTACACGTATCTAGGCAAAAGTCAGACTTTTACTTCCTAGGAAGATAATGTCATTCGTTCATAAATCTTATTGTAAGGAACCGGATTCATGAAATGCAGAATCAAAGGGCATGAGAATGTAGTACTGATTTTAATATACAGTTCACTAAGACTTATACCTATGTTGCACTGATACATAAGACAAAGCTGGATTAAAAATAGAAAACAAAATCTTCTTATGATATGCTGCATCAGATAACAATTAAGTTCATACATGTATTTCGATGGACATGATGCGTATGTGTTATTAAACATCTACTTATATATGTTAAAGATACATTCGAATATTAAAACTAGTTCGATCATCTATCAGTCTTCAAGAATTTCGGACATTATTTTCATTTCATCCTCCATTTGGTCTACGCTTTTAATCAATGCCTCCGCTTTCTCGTTCATTTTCTTTTTGTGAATCTTATATGAGTTTTCTGCTATGTTTTTCACATCGATAAGCATTCCAAGTATGGTCAACGGGATCATTATTTTGCTCGTAGCCCATGTTACACCTTTAGTGGTTTCCACTAATCGCACTCCAATCTCCTCCCTTCTTCCAAATGTTGATCCAACTTTAGTAAGAGCCATGTCGGTGACTTTTCCGATAACAAGAAAATTTTGCAGCTTTTCAAATTTCCCCACGCGGATAAGATGAAGGGCTTTTGATGCTCTGTAAAATGTATGCCCCATTAAGAGCCAATTGGCGAATTTCCCGGCGTCCCTGACGTTAGATGGGTTTAAACCATCCAAACAATGAACCACGTTTACTAGCAGTACATGGATCTCTTCCCATTTCTTACTTACCGATTCTAGTAGCTTTATTGCTTCTTCGACCCCCTTATTCATGATTCTATCTTTAATTACATTATGGGCAATGCTGGCAAGTGCACTGCTAATTCCAACTGCTGCACCACCTGCAAGTAAAAGAAGGGACACTCCTGCTGTATAAGGGACAAGAGCTAAGCCAATCAGAGAGACACCACCACTTATTACACCAGTGCTGCCATATAAAATACCTCCAATTCTGCCTCTAAATTCCTGACCTTGAATTTCAGCTGCTATTTTTCTGATAACTTGATCGGCTACTTCAAATTCTTCCTTCAAAACTGCGTACTTTGCCTTAGCTTCCCTCAGATATATGTCAGCATCTTCAAGGTTGTCCCTAAAATCTGAAATAAGAAAATTGTGAAGATAATTTGTGATGATTCTAATAAAACTGTTCTGCAATTGGAACATGTTAAGGAAGATGATAACAAGAGCCCCAGGGGGCACAACGCTCACCTGATACCCATGCACGCTCTAATTGACATACTGACATTGAATACTGATAGTGCCAGTACCAGGATTTTAGCCCACAACCTTTCTAACAAGATTTTTGCCGGATGCAGACAAGTTTTTTTTTCAGACAACCTTTAAAAGTACAAACAAGAGAAAATAGTCACATTTCAAAAGAACAACTTTTTTACTGATTTGAAAAGATGGATTATGCGATCCGAAGTCATATGCCCAGCTAGTATAGTTCGATTATGCAACATCAAAAATAAAATCATTTTGTAAAATTCCACATTAATGTGCAACAGAAACAGAATAAAACAATGAAATGATTTCATAAATTAAGTTTATTTAAAATTGAACACCAAACCTTTCATTATTAATAGCTAGTATGCCAGAAAATAATAAAGCCTGTATTTGTGAAACACGAATGCCCCGCGGTGGCATCTTTGTTGGTATAAACACCATTTTCTGTTAAGTATGTGAGAGGTCAGGGTCAGAGTAATGTTGGTATCAACGGAAAGATCTTGTCACAAAGAATACACATGTGCAATATGAAAGCCCTATCACTAACCATTCAAAAGTTATGCCCAATGTTAAAGTTTTTGAAAAGTAGGTCAAAGGTCAAGGTCAAGGTCACGAGGTCAAAAATTTTGGTATCCATGGAAAGGTATTGTCACAAGGAATACACATGTGAAATATGAAAGCTCTATCACCTTCCATTCAAAAGTTATGCCCAATGTAAAGTTTTTCGGACAAACAGACAGACGGACAGGCCAAAAACTATATGCCCCCGTATCTTTGATTCCGGAAGCATAAAAAACAAAGACTTTTCGGTTTTGCCTTTATTCATATTAAATTATACAGAAATCTATGAATGAGAGCTTTTGAATAGTATTGATTTCATCTTAATACATGTAACGTACAGTCAAAATCGTGTTAATCCAATTAACACAGACAAGTTGTTAGCGGACAATATTAATTCAAGTGAGTTGTGCAGAAATTGAGCCAATTTATTTTCCAAACAGCAGTGTACGGTGTATCAAACCTCATGACCCAGTGAAGCCACTTGGACAAATTATTTTCGGTAAATATGCTGAAATGCGGTGCTTGGAAATGTATTTTTAGCATATTGAATCAATAGTCGTGATAAATTTAACTTCGAACTTGATCTTGTCTTTTAGGCAATCTACAGATAGGTTTGAAAATATGCAAAATTCGGAACATTTTCGATGAGGACGCAGAGTTCCTGTAAACAAGAGCCCCAGGGGGCACAACGCTCACCCGATACCCATGCACGCTCTAATTGACATACTGACATTGAATACTGATAGTGCCAGTACCAGGATTTTAGCCCACAACCTTTCTAACAAGATTTTTGCCGGATGCAGACAAGTTTTTTTTTTAAGACAACCTTTAAAAGTACAAACAAGAGAAAATAGTCACATTTCAAAAGAACAACTTTTTTACTGATTTGAAAAGATGGATTATGCGATCCAAAGTCATATGCCCAGCTAGTATAGTTTGATTATGCAACATCAAAAATAAAATCATTTTGTAAAATTCCACATTAATGTGCAACAGAAACAGAATAAAACAATGAAATGATTTCATGAATTAAGTTTATTTAAAATTGAACACCAAACCTTTCATTTATTAATAGCTAGTATGCCAGAAAATAATAAAGCCTGTGTTTGTGAAACACGAATGCCCCGCGGTGGCATCTTTGTTGGTATAAACACCATTTTCTGTTAAGTATGTGAGAGGTCAGGGTCAGAGTAATGTTGGTATCAATGGAAAGATCTTGTCACAAAGAATACACATGTACAATATGAAAGCCCTACAGTACCTATCACGAGTTTTACAACGAGATCGCCATCGATGGAGTAAAAATTTAACGAGTAAAGGCCAATTCCTCCATCTGGTGGAGGGCTTTTAGGAGGGCTGGTGAGGGGCAAAGCGGGCTCAACGCGAACAAACTTTACCCCGAAAAACTCGGAGTGTTTGTGGGCGGGGCTAATGAACGGAGGCGGCGCTTATGCATATTTAATTATTAGCCGGGGTAAACACCGAGTGCTTGTAGGCGGGGCTTATATTCGCTTGACGGAGCATCTCGAGTCGCGTAAAATCTCTTTGTAGATAGTAGAATCGCGATAGGCTAGTCAAAAAACTGTTTTAACAATACGCTAGATCTGTACGATCAGTAAATGTTTTCCTAAGAACGATTCTATAAATGTTGTAACAATTTAAAGAATCATTATCTTACATATCCGCATAGATATACTACATTTATAACAATGCAATATTCAGGATTATGTACGTAGAGATAGAGAAACCCTAGATGTTAAATAGGCAGTCTACACATATCTGTAGTTTGAATTTCCTGTGATGTACGAAAAATGAATATGAATTAATAAACCAGCAAATAATATAGGCAGAAAAACTGTAATAAAGAAAACAAGGGAAAAAAGAAATACATAATTGTTTATCCTACTCCTGTATTTTATAAACACCTGAATATTTGATGTGTAAAATACATTATATCATTCGATGTATCTGATGGAAGGAAAAATAAGATTTGTTTCCTGTTTGACAATGAAACGAATTTTTGCATGCATTTATAGATTCAAGTACTGTAACGCACGACTTTGCAGTAAGATGAATATTAAAAGTATTATGAGTTATGCAAATCATTTTCCCGTTCATACGGAATAGCTTCTAAATCCGTACTCTGGATACTTCACATTGATGTAATCTATTTTACATATACATGTAAACGATTGCACACTTACGTATAAAATTTAATTTAATGCTGTACGATACCAAGTAAATTAAATGGTTAATTCATTGATAGTTATTTTTTATTCTATCGTGTTTGAACGGTATTTTTTTTATCACGGAAGCATATTTTAGAAGGCATCGAAGTTATAGACCTTTGTTAATTTTTCAGCAATTGTTATAATCCGTTTTCAGTAATAGTTGAAATTCTCGAGCAGGAACCAGCGTTCACTCTCCATCATTTTTTAGATAAAATATGAAAAAATATAATCAATACAGTCAAGACAATGTCTATTTACTAACTCAGGCACGTACGTCATCATGTATGCACATGCATTATGTTTCTGGGGTCGCAGGTCATTTATAATATACATGCACCAGTGGTGGATCCAGGATTTCAGAAAGGAGGGGAGAGCCCAGCTTCAAAGAAAATTGTTCACAGAAAAGCTGACAAGCAAAAGATAAATTAAAAAAACCAAAGAGACGATGATACAAATATTAAGACTTAGGATTTTATATTATTCAGGGGTCCTTAACCCCCGCCCCCCCCCCCCCATCCCCATTTGGTCTTTTCCTTATAAGGTATTTGATCGTTTACCTGAAGATGTGCCAATTGTGTGATTCTATAGATCCTACAGATTTGTAGTACCTTAAATTGACACTATACCACGAGCAAGACAGTCCCAACGCGTAATTACTCTTTTAAAGCGGAATTTCTCTTTTTAGTGGCACATCATTATTAATCAATGATGCATATGAATGAACATGCGATTCCCAAGGAATTGTCTCCTGATAAAGGACGCAATTTTTGTAATATGAATTGAAAACTGCAGCGAGCGAAGCCGGAAAATTTTCCTGAATTTGAAGCGAAATTTTATATTAATTCTTCAAATTCGGATTACTTGTAAGAGCAAGATTATTTCTTCTGTCATACCATAAGCAAATTCATTTTATTTTTTTAAAATTCAGAGCAAATGTTTTTTCGAGCAACCCCCCACCCCCGAATATCAAATCGACCGTGCCTTACCTGTACCTGTTTCATTATCAGTAGATAAGGGTTTGATTACAGTTTCGAGTTACTCCGTTCTTGATCCGCACATACATTTTTTTGCAAAATTAAAAAGAAAAAAAATTCAGTTTTCGGAAGCGATTCAAGAAACTAACACCAAAAAGTGAGGGAGCTCCAGCCTCATTTGTAAGCGAACAGGCTTACGTTATAATCTTTTTGTTCCTTTTCTATATGTCATATTAATAATGAAAGTGATAAACGATTTTCGATTCGAAGCAGAGGAGAGGGAAGGAGGGGGGGGGGTTGTTCGGTCATTCTTTATTCCTTCCCAAATCTTACATTTCCGGGTAATATGACAAATTTCAGGGGGTCCTTAAACCACCCCTCCCGATCCGCACTTGTTATAGGGGAGGGTTGGTGGTATTCGGTCTTTTATTCCTTCCCAAATCTTTTTTTTTTTCATTTTTCTAGGTTTAAGGACAAATATCAAGGGGTCCTTAACTTCTCCCTCCCCTTCCCTCCATCCCTCCTCTCCTTCCTCCCTCCCACCTCCTTTTCACCCTATCCAACCCCTAAAGTATAAAATGCGAAGTCTTTATTCAGGTTAATGAGAAGCGTTTAATCTAAACGAATCAATGAGAATCGTACAGTATGTTTTTTTCAGCTTAATAATAATGCAACGCTTAAAAGAGAAATTCCGCTTTCAAAGAGTAATTACGCGTTTGGGCTGTCTTCCTCTTGATAGTGTCAAAGTTAAAACAAAATCTGTAGTTAACTTTATAAAATCAGAGAAATTCCTACATTTAAGACTTATTGGTGTGGTTCCCTCATTCTATATTCTTACATTTGTCCTGGTATTATGACAAATTTAAGGGGGGGGGTCCTTACCCCCCTACCCCCTACCTCCTCTCGCCCCTTCCTCCAACCTCCCTTTCACCATGTCCACCCCTTTAGTATTCACTAAAATGCGAAGTCTTTATTCAGGTTTATGATAGATGCGTTTACTGTACACTGATATCGAATGTTCATTCACCAATCTGATTAAAACCAGATCTCTACATGATCCCGATTTTATTTATCATGTTTATGTCGCGTGGAATTTGTCGCTACGCGACATAAAACAATCAGGAGCATGTAGAGATCTGGTTTAATCGCATGAATAATGCACCAATAAAAAGAAATTCCGCTTTCAAAGAGTAATTACGCGTTGAGTACCATTTGCAGTAACTCCTTTGGCTGACAAACACAGTACATTTTTGTAAACCGGTACAAATTATGGGATTTTTTTCATTCGAATCTCCAATGAATGACAAATAAATATACAGTATAGTACAAATAATGCAGTTTTAATTTTTGAAGACACAATAAAAGAACATGTATTAAATTAACCCGAACTGTAGTGAAGGTTGAATTTGGACTGAGGCCTTTCATAAATATTTTACGGGAGCGCCGCACCTCTATGTAATTTCTTTAGAGGAGAAAAATATGACTCTTTCATTCTTATACATGTACTTCCCAAACTGTCAGCTTGCAAATCCTTTTTTGTTTAGAATTTGCTAGTGTTATGACCTTTGAGGCACTTTATACAGCTAGGTAAATCGCACAGAAGTTAAATTTTCATGACATTAAAATGATTCTAATTTTGCTGAAAGCCATTTCAACGGGATACATAACTGGAGGGTGTATTAACATATTCTACACCAAAATTTTCTAAAATAAAACTGGAAAGGGCTCGACCCCCTTGGTGTCGATGAACAGGTGCGTTGACGGCTACTAATATATCGCCCGAATTCAACGCATTTTCTCCCATTTCAGTATATTAAGCATCTAGTGCTTCTTAAAAATCTAAGATATTGAGGAATGCCAGTGGCTCCCTCTATGACATTACAATACATGCAATCCAATTAATAGACTGAATGTTACATTTGGAGATTTTGATGATCTAAAAACTTAAATTGCGCTCACCTTTTTCAGCATGACCATAAATAAGTATTTGTGCAGTCACGAGAATTGAAACCGGCCTCATCAAAGAATTTCAGTATAAGTACTTCTTTATCATATAAATATTCTATGAATACCTCCGTATAAAGGAGATTTGCATCTGTGAATCTTTCAGCACTGATTTGTTACAATTCTTTTTAACGAGATCTTTTTTCCACGAGAGATATATCGTTGGGAGACTTTTCTTAGTCGTTATCATCAAGTCTTTTTGTTCTTCCTTTATTTGAACTTTTTTCCACAAAAAAGTTTTGTTTCTCACCCCATAGTCCCATGTACGTTTAACACATGCAATTTCTATCAATTTGAAGTTCGTCAGCAACCTTTTGCTCTAGAAATTTAACCATTTTCCTCATTTGCTCCCAGAGAATTTGATTTTGTGATGATTTTAAATCCTCATTATAAGCTTATAAGCGGCGTTCCTTCTTTATACATTCTTCCTTTTTTATACTTTTTAATAACGACATTTTCATTGATTTTAGATTTCCGACCTCTGTTTGGAGGAGACACTTTTATAAATATATTTGTTTTAAATTTAAATGACCACATGCTCATTTTACGAGAGAACATTAATGGGGATTAAGATTTTATCTATAAAATTGATTTCTCCGTGGTCCTTTATAGAAGTACGAGTTTTATCAGTAACACCCGCTGTGCAATGGCTTGAGGTTAAGTGAACTTTAACATGTTTAATAACACCTGGCTTATAGGTAGTGATGAGTTTAAAAGCTACATGTACATGATCTCTGAATATAATGTCTAGAGGGATATCGAATGTGTTTTGGACTCAGCCAAAGAACAAGTCCAAGGTGCTTGCAGAAGGGGGGGGGGGGGGTTCGGGTGAAATACAGACGTTTGCTTGACGTTAGATTTCATTTCAAAATTTATTCTTCACTTTGTACATGTCTTGGAATGGCATTTACCTCGCCTGATTAAGAAACGAGCACCTGATCTCATCTTGTCTTTTCTGATATTCGTTCATGTTTATTTCGTGTACGTCGAATGGTGTTTTGTATGATACATACATTTTTTTTCCTTGCGATCTTTGAAATGAAAATCACGAACAAGCTAGATAATCTTGTAAAAGTTCTATTAAACGAACTGAATTATTATATGCGAACAATGCAGAATGAATTTAATTTCCCAGGTGATCATTTTTATGAAATTGCAGTAAAAAGTATAATATCGCATTGCAGTCATTACAACTAAGAATCCAACCGCACAAACATGTCGGCTTGATTGATTGATTGATGAGTTGCAGCTATACCTTACTACAAGACTGACAGACAGACAACCGGGAGGTGGACAAAGTGGTCGTTATATTTACATGTAGCTCTTGCATTGCCGGCGACATGGCCAGCAAAGGCGCGAAAAAAGCTTTACCAGGGTCAGTTTATTTACTTTATAAAAGAGACGTTTCTGTATAAGAATAAGGCAAAATTTGCATTTGATTAGAAAATTTACGTCTTTTCTTTATTTAGGAAGGTGAGAAGAAAAAACTGAATCATTAAATAAAACAATTTACATGTAAAACTGAAAGCAATAAAGACATAAAAAAGAAGAAGCTTCTCCTATCCTATTATAGAAAGGACAGAGAAGATTACGTTATTTAATAAGAATTTTCAAGTACATAGAATATGAAGTGAAAAAATCAGCATTAACAAATCTGAGGTCTCTTGACTATCTCAGCACCAGGGGCGGGTCCAGAGGGGGAAAGTGGGATTGTATCGATCGAGGCACTAAGTGCCGAGTCGGGGAGAAATTGAATACAATGGTGCAATCTGGAGCATATTTTCTCTGTTTTTCTCGTATATATATCATGGCCGTTTTCACTCATTGAAAAGACAAGAAAGTATACGCAAGTGGAACGCCGTACCCGACCATTTGATAGGGCGAGACTTTGCTTTTCTCGAATTAATTGCTAGCAAGGACTTATAAACAAGTCCTTGTTGCTAGTAAGATTGAATTACTGTGTTCATTTGCTTTTTTTCTGTTTGTAATTTATCCGCGAAACTTGGAATATAAATAAATGGGTTTTTTTTTTTTATTTCATTCTTTCTGCATTTCAATATCTTTTTACATAATAGGTTTATATAGGGAATCTTTGAAGGAATCGGGGGGAAAAGATAAGGAAATGAGCGACAAGAGCATCTGTAAGAGTTTTTTTTTCTTTAATTTCGGTGAAACACATGCAGGCAGATTTTGAGATTTTCACTTTATACTAGGGTTCATCCATAAACTAAGTATCAGGCGAGCAAGGGAAGGACTGCAAGGAATTTATACTATCCCTTAAAACAGATGAGGGCTCGGGGACTACCCGCAGAAAATTTCTCAACTGCGGAAAATCAAAGGCGCGGTCATATTATGTGATGTATGATTGACAACACCGGATGTTTATTCTGTTATGGATAATACAATGTAAAGAAAATAGAGTTGCGAAGAAAAATGGTACATTTTGTAACATTTTGAAAACATGTAAATTATAAAATTCATTATTATTCGCAAGTTTTTATTTATTTATTTATTTATTTATTCATTCTTTTTTTTTTTGAAAATTTATTCTCATATTTTTTTTTCAGTTTTGAGATAACAATTTAAATATCTTTATCTAACCATTATGTATACTTTAAAGTTTTATAAGTACAATACCTACAACGACATTTTGCGGTGCGGAGTTTGAATAACCAGCCGTCCTACAGATAGGCTATTAATGTACAATGTCATATAACTGACACGTGTACTTCACATGCGCATGTCTCAGGAAGTCTTTTGTATAGTTTGCAACGGTTCGAAGCCAATTGTTGTTCACCTAGTAGACATATCCTGTGGCGGATTCAGGTGGGTGCGGAGGGGGCGTCCGCCCCCCCCCCCCCCCCCCCCAGCACTGACCCAATTTTTTTTCCAAAAACAGGTATATTTTGACCCATTTTCAATAAAAATCGGCAAAATTCGCCCCTTGACCCCCGGCAAAGGGGTGCTGGATCCGACACTGACATCATGTATGTATTCAGTAAAATTTCCCACAATCCTTCCCGTTGATATTGCAAGTAATTGAGTATGTATAGGTATCAGACCCCAATTATTTTTTCCTATATAATCCTTTGTAAATTATACTAATATGACGATTAAATACTCGAATCGCACCACCATTTTTTGCTTGAAACTTTTATATCTGCTAGATAGTATCAAAATAAGCTCAGAAATGGATTCATGCAAAAATCTGTCGCTTAGTAGACTTTTAATATCTTTTTAAACCCGAAAGGGGGTATCTGTGGCTCTAATGTTCTACAATCTATCAATTCTAGAGCCTCATAACACACCTGGCATTCCGCGATTAGGATGATGCAGCATCAATCAACATGCTAGAATATTTTTTTTCAACTCATCTGCGACTAATTGACGTAAAAAACGAATCATCTAGTGTAAAAAGAGTCGTAGAAATTAAATGTAAGAAGACGAGGGATTGAAATAATCAGGAACTATTTGCGTGGTCAACGAACATTCAAAATTAATTGTGATCTGTAATCTAAAACTCTCAAAAATTTTAATTGAAAGTCAAACTTTTGCTTCAGAACTCTTCCTTGGTATCTTCTGATGCTATCTATCAAGTTTCAGCTCAATACTTTCATTATTATTCAAATAGTAGCATTTTACAGGTAGTCTATTGATGTCCCCAAAATCAAGTTTTTGATAAGAATTATTTTCAATTACGCTATTTTCAAATTTCTGTTATTTCCACACTTCTACAGATATGTATAAAAAATGAAATGTGACTCTTTCAAATGGCTGAATTCTCATAATTTATGTGCTAAAAACTGCATATGTACCGTTTTCGAATTTATATGAATTTTCGTTAGGCCCTCTTAGTGTATCGACAAAAAATTAAAAATTAACGTTTAAAACATCAGAAAACTTATTCTTTTACGATTTCAATTATATTTTAGTGCAGAACGCATGAGATGTCATATAAAAACATTATTCCAGCAAATGAAGTTCAGTTGTACATGTGAACTACGAGCGGAGATCGAAAAACGGAGCCCCCCCCCCTTCCCCGATTTCCTATTTTTAGGCGGGGGTGGAGCCAGGCAATGCTTGGCTATTGGATGAGATCAAATATATTTATGGTAAAAGTAACAACATGACACACAGCTAATGCAAGCATGTCGCAGTAATGAAAAAAAAATCACACTATGTCCTTACCTCGGCCTCCTTTCCCATGTTCGCTCGCCCCGAACCCCCCCCCCCCCCCCCGATTTTCGCCAGGTCAGCCTTGATAACACAAGAATTGGCATCTAGCAGTATCGTGAACATGATATTTTCATCCTACAAGTATCATATTTTCTCCTTTTCCCCTCGTCTGGTCTCTATTTAGTTACACACGTGATATCACTACGCGCGCTTATAGGTATCAGACCCCAATTATTTTTTCCTATATAATCCTTTGTAAATTATACTAATATGACGATTAAATACTCGAATCGCACCACCATTTTTTGCTTGAAACTTTTATATCTGCTAGATAGTATCAAAATAAGCTCAGAAATGGATTCATGCAAAAATCTGTCGCTTAGTAGACTTTTAATATCTTTTTAAACCCGAAAGGGGGTATCTGTGGCTCTAATGTTCTACAATCTATCAATTCTAGAGCCTCATAACACACCTGGCATTCCGCGATTAGGATGATGCAGCATCAATCAACATGCTAGAATATTTTTTTTCAACTCATCTGCGACTCATTGACGTAAAAAACGAATCATCTAGTGTAAAAAGAGTCGTAGAAATTAAATGTAAGAAGACGAGGGATTGAAATAATCAGGAACTATTTGCGTGGTCAACGAACATTCAAAATTAATTGTGATCTGTAATCTATATGTACATTGCCCCGTTAAAATCACATTAATTCAAACATGACGCCAATATTTCTACATTGTATATTATGAATAATTAAAGATTAAAAAAAATTGCAAAATATTACATTTATTTTTTTTTCTTATTTATTATTTCATCTATCTATTTATTTATCTATATTTTTTTTTTTGGCTTGTTGAAAGAAGAATCCGATATTTTTATTGTTTGGCATTCTTTTGATTTTAGGTACTTTTACAAATCATTTTACTGGTATCTAACCATTCAATCGTGAATTTTCACGTTACATTTGATTCTATCTTGGAAAAAAACGAGTTCACGGGTTTACAAGTCAACTCACACGGGCGGATCTAAAACATTCTTCATTTATTGATTTTCAACTGAATGTACAATAATAATTGCACATGTAGTTTACTGACAATGTACGTGTATGCAAAGTAAGGCCATAGTACGTTAACTATAACTCTTTTGTTTTACGTCCGCGGGCGCTCAGAAAAAAAAACACGCGCACACAAACATGCATGGGGGGAGGGTTAAAAAATCAGTATATGATCTTAAATTCCGTAAAATTGCCTGGACTATCGTTAATTTTAGGTGACAATAGTGGTTTTTATAAAAAAAAAAAAAGTCAGCATTTACATCTCTATTTTTTATCTTTTGTGTTTTCAGTCATCCTCTCCAAATATCTTCATATTGATCATGTGTTTATGTGTTTTCATGCCTGGCGGGAGGATACCTTTTAGGAAAAGTTTAGGACGCAAAGCAAAATATTTAATTACTATAGATGAAGATTAAAATTCTCTATCAGTCTATATTCAGAGTCTAATCAATTCTCCCGTATAATTGATATGAGAAAAATCGGAACAGTCAGTGTAATCAAAATTCAGGTGGTTCAACAAAGTGCAACAGTCACCGTTCACTTCAAGAGTAAAGGTACTGATTTTTATTTAAATACTCACAGCAACGGCGAGAACTGCTGAGATATTGCTAGCAGTGTTGATATTTTTAGAGTATCACATATTAGAATATGATTTTGTTCAACGTATACACGAAGATGAATGTACTTTCCAGTGAAACCGATCTTTCTAAATTTTCAAATGATTGCTGCAGGGTCGTGTCTCATAACAGCTGATATTTACATGTACATGATAGTGGCCTTATTACAATGTCCAACGGCAAAACCATAGAATTGAATTCTCTGTGAAGTATTTACACATGCATTCCTGATTTTACCTAAAAATTTTACAGTTTACATCTGTTGCTCTAGGTTACTTTATAGCTGGTGTCTTCTCTTTAATCATGTTAATCGGGAAGCTTCATTGATTTATTTATTTGGCGCATTAAGTACGAAAATGTCCCATTATTTTTAAACGTAAGGGACGTTTGTCCCATGAACTCTTTAATATTCTTCCTCATCACTGATCATGTACGTGTGTCCCGGCGGGAAATAAATACATGTATATATATCTTTGAGAAAAAGGGATGGGCAGAAGAAATACATTCGATGTCTGAGAATTTATCTCAAAAAAATTCTATGAAACGTTTTACCAAGGACTTATATAAGTCCTTTGTTTTACATACATGTATACGTAAACACAATGCATCTAAGCTAAAGAAAATAGACCTGCATGTAATGATGCTCCACTGAATCGGAGTAAAATAATTAATAATACATGTAATATGTTTATCTGGGTGAACCTTTACGGTACATTTGTACTTTGACCCTTTTCTCACAAGTGTCGAATATATCTGTGAATGTTTGAATATATAAAAAAAGAATGAAGATGTTGTAGATATTATAAGCATTGTCTAATATTAAGTAACTCTTGATAGTGGCTTATAATAATGTACGTTATTTAATATTTGTATGGGTTTAAAGATTTCATGTGCACTAACTGACCGGGCGGGGATAATTCAATTAATGAGACGAGTTAAAATAATTTACGGTAGGAGAGACTGTGCGTGCATTAGTAATTAGAGTATATACTCAATACATGTCATTTTTATACCGGGAAGCTGATATCAGCTGGTGAAAAGTAAACGCTACTGATGACCAGGTGAAACTGAGCCCCGCCCTGCCCGATCAGTGTTCCACGGCAATTCATGTACATGTAAATTACATCCATTAGGTTTTTATCTAAAATTATCAATTTGTGTATTGACGTTATTATATCTCATCAATATCCATAGAATGAGAGAATGAAAGTCAAACACAAAAGCAGAAACCAGATTCCAAAAATCACAATAGAAAGAATTGGAATACTGTACATACAGTGTCAAAGTCAATCTCTAATATCTTTTTGTTCCCTCATTCAACAAGAAGCGTGTCATTAAAAGATCGCGAATTTAGCCGATGATGAGGGAATTACGCATTCATATTAGCTCCGCCTTCGATCCACTAAGCTCCGCCCATAAAGCCCCGCGCTGTATTTTGGAGGAAATCCTCGGCGGGCATGGCGTTTTCTATGGAGTAAACAAAGGGGGCAAGGAGGAAGAAGGAGAAATTACTCTGGGGAATTATGGAGTAAGCTTACTCCATCAACGCGATCTCGTTGTGAATCTCCTGGTACGTACTGTATCACTAACCATTCAAAAGTTATGCCCAATGTTAAAGTTTTTGAAAAGTAGGTCAAAGGTAAAGGTCACGAGGTCAAAAATTTTGGTATCAATGGAAAGGTATTTCACAAGGAATACACATGTGAAATATGAAAGCTCTATCACCTTCCATTCAAAAGTTATGCCCACTGTAAAGTTTTTCGGACAAACAGACAGACGGACAGGCCAAAAACTATATGCCCCCGTATCTTTGATTCCGGAAGCATAAAAAACAAAGACTTTTCGGTTTTGCCTTTATTCATATTAAATTATACAGAAATCTATGAATGAGAGCTTTTGAATAGTATTGATTTCATCTTAATACATGTAACGTACAGTCAAAATCGTGTTAATCCAATTAACACAGACAAGTTGTTAGCGGACAATATTAATTCAAGTGAGTTGTGCAGAAATTGAGCCAATTTATTTTCCAAACAGCAGTGTACGGTGTATCAAACCTCATGACCCAGTGAAGCCACTTGGACAAATTATTTTCGGTAAATATGCTGAAATGCGGCGCTTGGAAATGTATTTTTAGCATATTGAATCAATAGTCGTGATAAATTTAACTTCGAACTTGATCTTGTCTTTTATGCAATCTACAGATAGGTTTGAAAATATGCAAAATTCGGAACATTTTCGATGAGGATGCAGAGTTCCTGTAAAAAAAGTGAAATTTGCGAAAAAAGGACATGCATGACCCCCCCTTTTCTTTACATTTTTATGCGTGCCAAAGATTCGCAATCAAAAAAGACCAATTTTACAGACTTCCGGGCATTTCAAGTCAGTCAAAATTTTCAGTGTGCACCTTTTTATTTCCTGTAGTTACCCCTACTAAAGGGGCAAGGAGGTATTGAACCAATCAAATCTGTAACACAAGATATATGGCGACTATGTTTACCATAGATACAGAAATAAGACAGAGAAAATAATCATTAAATAGTGAAATTGTTCTGAAATATGCATGTATGAATAAAAAGCAATCCAAGGAATGCTTGTGTCGCCTGCGTAGCGGAATTTTTTTTATTGAAATTAGGTCAAATATCAAGGGCAAGGTCACTAGGTTAAAAATTATGGAATGTTTAGAAAGGTCTTTTCATAAGGAATACAAATGTGAAATATCAAAGCCCTATCACTTACCACTCAAAAGATATAGCTAATCATAGATTTGTTGAAAAGTAGGTCAAATATATAGGGCAAGTGCACGAGGTAAAACATAGGTAATCACAGTTTACGAAGCTCACCTTGTGACAGCAAAATTCAATTCTAACATATTTCTTAGTACATGTATATTGGCTTTTAAAGGCAAAACCACTCAAGCAGAAAAAGTAGGTCAAGATCATTTTATGAAAGTTTGATCAAAGATACATCCAATATGCAAGTTTGCTACATGTAGCAGTTATATTTTGCTTAATATTGGCTTTATAGAGCAAAATCACTCAAGCGGAAAAAGTAGGTCAAGGTCATTTTATGAAAGATTGATCAAAGATACATCCAATATGCAAGTTTGGTACCTGTATCACTTATACTTTGCTCAATATTGGCTTTTAAAGGCAAAATCACTCAAGCGGAAAAAGTAGGTCAAGGTCATTTTATGAAAGTTTGATCAAAGATACATCCAATATGCAAGTTTGCTACATGTAGCAGTTATATTTTGCTTAATATTGGCTTTATAGAGCAAAATCACTCAAGCGGAAAAAGTAGGTCAAGGTCATTTTATGAAAGATTGATCAAAGATACATCCAATATGCAAGTTTGGTACCTGTATCACTTATACTTTGCTCAATATTGGCTTTTAAAGGCAAAATCACTCAAGCGGAAAAAGTAGGTCA
Organism: Pinctada fucata; assembly: GCA_028142955.1. Classification (NCBI taxonomy): domain Eukaryota; kingdom Metazoa; phylum Mollusca; class Bivalvia; order Pterioida; family Pteriidae; genus Pinctada; species Pinctada fucata. Next base: position 48,545,236 of record AP027106.1, read on the forward strand.
AGGTCATTTTATGAAAGTTTGATCAAAGATACATCCAATATGCAAGTTTGGTACATGTAGCACTTATACTCTGCTCAATATTGGCTTTTAAAAGCGAAATCACTCAAATGGAAAAAGTAGGTCAGATGCTGCATCCGATGCATGGGTCCATCTCGACATCCAAAGATGAATCACTTGTGCAAGTTTGGTTACTGTAGCATTAGTACTTTGTCAGATACTGAGCTACCCCAAACTTCTTATCCAAATCACTCAAGCGGAAAATGTAGGTCAGATGCTGCATCCGATGCATGGGTTCACCTCAGCATCCAAAGATGAATCACTTGTGCAAGTTTGGTTACTGTAGCATCAGTACTTTGTCAGATACTGAGCTACCCCAAACTTCTTAACCAAGTCACTCAAGCGGAAAATGTAGGTCAGATGCTGCATCCCATGCATGGGTTTACCTCAGCATCCAAAGATGAATCACTTGTGCCAGTTTGGTTACTGTAGCATCAGTACTTTGTCAGATACTGAGCTACCCCAAACTTCTTAACCAAGTCACTCAAGCGGAAAATGTAGGTCAGATGCTGCATACGATGCATGGGTTCACCCCAGCATCCAAAGATGAATCACTTGTGCCAGTTTGGTTACTGTAGCATTAGTACTTTGTCAGATACTGAGCTACCCCAAACTTCTTAACCGGACGCGGACACAGACGCGGACGCGGACGCGTGGGGTTATAGCATAAGCTCACTCAACTTCGTCAAGGTGAGCTAAAAATGATGGTATGTGAAGAAAGGTCTTGTCACATGGAATGCACATGTGAAATATCAAAGCCTATCACTCAGCAATCAAAAGAAATAGCCAATCTAAGATTTTTTGAAAAGTAGGTCAAATGTCAAGGTCTTGGTCATGAGGTCAAAAGTTATGATATGTGTACAAAGGCCTTGTCACAAGAAGGAATACACATATGAAATATCAAAGCTCTATCACTTACCAATCAAAAGATATAGCAATTCTTAATTTTTTTTGAAAAGTAGGTCAAATATCTAGGTCAAGGTCATGAGGTCAAAATTATGGTATGTGTAGAAAGGTATTGTCAAAAGGAATACACAAGAGAAATATCAAAGCCCTATCACTTGCCAATCAATAGATATAGCCAATCTTGGTTTTTTTTAAAAAGTAGGTCAAATATCTAGGTCAAGGTCATAAGGTTAAAAAATATAGTTTGTGAAAAAAGGGCTTGTCACAAGAAATACAAATGTGAAATATCAAAGCCCTATCACTTACCAATCAAAAGATATAGCCAATCTTAGATTTTTTGAAAAGTAGGTCAAATATCTAGGTCAAGGTCACGAGGTCAAAAAATATGGTTTGCGTAGAAAGGTCTTGTCACAAAGATTACACATGTGAAATATCAAAGCCCTATCACTTGCCAATCAGGAGATATAGCCAATATTAGATTTTTAGAAAAGTAGGTCAAATATCTAGATCAAGGTCACAAGGTCAAACATTATATGTGTAGAAAGGTCTACTCACAAGGAATACACATGTGAAATATCAAAGTCCTATCACTAATCAATCAAGAGATATAGCCAATATTAGATTTTTAGAAAAGTAGGTCAAATATCTAGGTCAAGGTCACAAGGTCAAAAATTATGATATGTGTATAAAGGTCTTGTCACAAGGAATACACATGTGAAATATCAAAGCCCTATCACTTACTAATCAAAAGTTATGGGGTGTAACACCCAAGTGTGACAGACAGACGGACAGACGGAGGGACGGATGGACGGACAGACGAACAACGGACAAAGTGATCCCTAAGTGTCGCTGTGCTTTGCAGGCGACACAAAAAGTCAACATCTTAAAAATAAATTCAGGGTATATTTGATAGCGTAGGTGGCCAAGTTAATTCGAAGTATGAAAATAAGTACACAAAGCCAAACTAGCCATAGCTTGTCTTATTCAAAAAATCATTAAAAATCTAAAAGTTGATATTTTGACAAAATTCTTTCAGTTTCATTTCTAGCGATAAATACAAAAATAAAAAGAGAAAAAAAAAACTGAAAAAGGGGGAAAAAATTGTTGGGGTCCCGCCGGGGTTTGAAGCTACTCCCCATGGGTCCATTTGGCATGGAAAACATACATTATACCTATGAAAATCTTAAAAAATATTCCTTAAAAATCCAAAAGTGGATATCTTGACAAAATTCTTTCACTTGTAGGGTACCATGCATGAGTACCTCATACCTACAAATTGTCATGACAATCTGAAGAGTGGTTATAGAAAAGAAGCAGAAAATGTATGAAAATCCCCCCCCCCCTTCCTTTTTACATAAGAAAAAAATTCATAAAAAATCAAAAAAATAAATTTTAAGCATAAAATACATATCAAAGCATTAAGTAAGTTAAATATGATAAATATGTAGTAAATGAGTGTGTAAAATCATACACTTATTGAGTTATTTAAAGAAATAGTGCAAAAATGAGCATTTCTGACAAAGTCCGAAAAGACGTCAAAAACGCGTCAAATATTTGACTTCGAAGTGGAACCAAAAATAACAACACTTCTTAAGACATCTCTCTAGATCATCCTGATGCTTTCGGTTTGTCGATACATGCTTCGCTTCTGAAGAAGAAGTTTGTCAAAGGAGGGTACCCCCCGTGACCTACTTTTGGCTGTGGTGGCGCCACCTGTTGACAGATCCGGACGAAAAACAACAACACTTGTAGGGGACCATGAGTACTTCATACCTACCAAGTTTCATCAAAATCCCTTCAGCCGTTCTGGAGAAGAAGTTTAAAATGTGAAAAGTTTACGACGACGACGGACGACGGACGACGGACGACGGATGCAACACTATGACAATAGCTCACTTGAGCCTATGGCTCAGGTGAGCTAAAAAAGTGAAATTTGTGAAAAAAGGACATGCATGACCCCCCCCCCCTTTTCTTTACATTTTTATGCGTGCCAAAGATTCGCAATCAAAAAAGACCAATTTTACAGACTTCCGGGCATTTCAAATCAGTCAAAATTTTTAGTGTGCACCTTTTTATTTCCTGTAGTTACCCCTACTAAAGGGGCAAGGAGGTATTGATCCAATCAAATCTGTAACACAAGATATATGGCGACTATGTTTACCATAGATACAGAAATAAGACAGAGAAAATAATCATTAAATAGGGAAATTGTTCTGAAATATGCATGTATGAAAAAAAAGCAATCCAAGGAATGCTTGTGTCGCCTGCGTAGCGGATTTTTTTTTATTGAAATTAGGTCAAATATCAAGGGCAAGGTCACTAGGTTAAAAATTATGGAATGTTTACAAAGGTCTTTTCATAAGGAATACAAATGTGAAATATCAAAGCCCTATCACTTACCACTTAAAAGATATAGCAAATCATAGATTTGTTGAAAAGTAGGTCAAATATATAGGGCAAGTGCACGAGGTAAAACATAGGTAATCACAGATTACGAAGCTCACCTCGTGACAGCAAAATTCAATTCAAACATATTTCTTAGTAGATGTATATTGGCTTTTAAAGGCAAAACCACTCAAGCAGAAAAAGTAGGTCAAGGTCATTTTATGAAAGTTTGATCAAAGATATGCAAGTTTGCTACATGTAGCAGTCATACTTTGCTCAATATTGGCTTTTAAAGGCAAAATCACTCAAGCGGAAAAAGTAGGTCAAGGTCATTTTATGAAAGTTTGATCAAAGATACATCTAATATGCAAGTTTGGAACATCTAGCACTTATACTTTGCTCAATATTGGCTTTTAAAAGCGAAATCACTCAAGTGGAAAAAGTAGGTCAGATGCTGCATCCGATGCATGGGTCCATCTCGTCATCCAAAGATGAATCACTTGTGCAAGTTTGGTTACTGTAGCATTAGTACTTTGTCAGATACTGAGCTACCCCAAACTTCTTATCCAAATCACTCATGCGGAAAATGTAGGTCAGATGCTGCATCCGATGCATGGGTTCACCTCAGCATCCAAAGATAAATCACTTGTGCCACTTTGGTTACTGTAGCATCAGTACTTTGTCAGATACTGAGCTACCCCAAACTTCTTAACCAAGTCACTCAAGCGGAAAATGTAGGTCAGATGCTGCATACGATGCATGGGTTCACCTCAGCATCCAAAGATGAATCACTTTTGCCAGTTTGGTTACTGTAGCATCAGTACTTTGTCAGATACTGAGCTACCCCAAACTTCTTAACCGGACGCGGACACGGACGCGGACGCGTGGGGTTATAGCATAAGCTCACTGAACTTCGTCGAGGTGAGCTAAAAATGATGGTATGTGAAGAAAAGTCTTGTCACATGGAATGCACATGTGAAATATCAAAGCCTATCACTCAGCAATCAAAAGAAATAGCCAATCTAAGATTTTTTGAAAAGTAGGTCAAATATCTAGGTCAAGGTCACGAGGTCAAAAAATATGATTTGCGTAGAAAAGTCTTGTCACAAAGATTACACATGTGAAATATCAAAGCCCTATCACTTGCCAATCAAGGGATATAGCCAATTTTAGATTTTTAGAAAAGTAGGTCAAATATCTAGATCAAGGTCACAAGGTCAAACATTATATGTGTAGAAAGGTCATGAGGTCAAAAGTTATGATATGTGTAGAAAGGCCTTGTCACAAGAAGGAATACACATGAAATATCAAAGCTCTATCACTTACCAATCAAAAGATATAGCAAATCTTAATTTTTTTGATAGATATAGCCAATCTTGGTTTTTTTTTAAAAAGTAGGTCAAATATCTAGGTTAAGGTCATAAGGTAAAAAAATATAGTATGTGAAAAAAGGGCTTGTCACAAGAAATACACATGTGAAATATCAAAGCCCTATCACTTACCAATCAAAAGATATAGCCAATCTTAGATTTTTTGAAAAGTAGGTCAAATATCTAGGTCAAGGTCACGAGGTCAAAAAATATGATTTGCGTAGAAAGGTCTTGTCACAAAGATTACACATGTGAAATATCAAAGCCCTATCACTTGCCAATCAAGAGATATAGCCAATATTAGATTTTTAGAAAAGTAGGTCAAATATCTAGATCAAGGTCACAAGGTCAAACATTATATGTGTAGAAAGGTCTAATCACAAGGAATACACATGTGAAATATCAAAGCCCTATCACTAATCAATCAAGAGGTATAGCCAATATTAGATCTTTAGAAAAGTAGGTCAAATATCTAGGTCAAGGTCAAAAATTATGATATGTGTATAAAAGTCTTGTCACATGGAATACACATGTGATATATCAAAGCCCTATCACTTACCAATCAAAAGTTATGGGGTGTGACACCCAAGTGTGACAGACAGACGGACGGATGGATGGACGGACAGACGAACAACAAAGTGATCCCTAAGTGTCGCTGTGCTTCGCAGGCGACATAAAAAGTCAACATCTTAAAAATAAATTCAGCGTATATTTGATAGCGTATGTGGCCAAGTTAATTCGAAGTATGAAAATAAGTACACAAAGCCAAACTAGCTATAGCTTGTCTTATTTAAAAAATCATTAAAAATCTAAAAGTTGATATTTTGACAAAATTCTTTCACAGTTTCATTTCTAGCGATAAATATAAAAATAAAAAGAGAAAAAAAAAACTGAAAAGGGGAAAAAAAATTGTTGGGGTCCCGCCGGGGTTTGAAGCTACTCCCCATGGGTCCATTTGGCATGGAAAACATACATTATACCTATGTACAATCTTAAAAAATATTCCTTAAAAATCCAAAAGTGGATATCTTGACAAAATTCTTTCACTTGTAGGGTACCATGCATGAGTACCTCATACCTACAAATTGTCATGACAATCTGAAGAGTGGTTATAGAAAAGAAGCAGAAAATGTATGAAAATCACCCCCCCCCTTCCTTTTTACATAAGAAAAAAATTCATAAAAAATCAAAAAAATAAATTTTAAGCATAAAATACATATCAAAGCATTAAGTAAGTTAAATATGATAAATATGTAGTAAATGAGTGTGTAAAATCATACACTCATTGAGTTATTTAAAGAAATAGTGCAAAAATTTGCATTTCTGACAAAGTCCGAAAAGACGTCAAAAACGCGTCAAAAATTTGACTTCGAAGTGGAACCAAATATAACAACACTTCTTAAGACATCTCTCTAGATCATCCTGATGCTTTCGGTTTGTCGATACATGCTTCTGTTCTGAAGAAGAAGTTTGTCAAAAGAGGGTACCCCCCGTGACCTACTTTTGGCTGTGGTGGCGCCACCTGTTGACAGATCCGGACGAAAAACAACAACACTTGTAAGGGACCATGAGTTCTTCATACCTACCAAGTTTCATCAAAATCCCTTCAGCTGTTCTGGAGAAGAAGTTTAAAATGTGAAAAGTTTACGACGACGACGGACGACGACGACGACGGACGACGGACGCAACACTATGACAATAGCTCACTTGAGCCTATGGCTCAGGTGAGCTAATAAAAGCCATACATTTAGAAATACTTGAGTCATCTTGTCAGATCTATAGTATTCTGAGATATACCAAAGTTTGACCTTGACCTTTGAGGTTCAAAACTGCAAGACAGGCATGCTCCTCTTGTGATTTTATGTATGTGAAATAAAAGCTACACCACGAGAACTGAATTGTTGATAGATGAACTGAATATTGATTTCCCATGGGAATCACCAGTATCACACAGGGCCCTCAACATTAGAGCTCTATAACATTAAAACTTGTTATGACCTTGACCTTTTGACTTATAGGTACACATAAATGTATCCTCCCAACAATTTGGTGCAATAATGTTGAAACATGAAAGTTTATATAAACTTTTCAAGTTATTTGTTACAACCAAAGCGATGAAAAAAAAAAAAACAAAAAAAAAAAAAAAAACAAAAAACAGACAGGCAAATGAGCAGACTGACAGAAATGGATATTTTATAGAGCCTCCACATTGGAATGTGTGTGTGAGGGTGTGGGGGGGGGGACGGGGCTGAATATCACCTTTTTTTTGTAGGAAAAGAAAAGCACTGCATTTTAAATGAAACAATTCTGTACATTAATTTGTTTTATTCAATAACATATACATGTACATGCATAACAGTTCAGTTATTATCTTCTTTTAACGCTCACAGGCCTTCTTACTTCAAACCTGAAATACAAAGCATGGAGAAACATAGGGTAATCAAAGATTACTTAGCTCGCCGTTGCAGGTTTTTGTCAAAAATCAAATAACTTCCAAAATACAAAAAGTATTGTCATGAGGATTCTATGCATCTAATGTTAGTCTCATCCCTTAGAGAGCTAAAGATATAGCCAAAGTATGAGTAATTAAATAGTATATTAATGGTTAAGGTCAAAGTCCAAAGTCAATGTCACTGGATCAAAGGTCATGGTCTCAAATAAAAGGTCCTATCACAAAGAATCTACATGTGAAATATAAAAGCCCTACCCCTTATAGTTCAAGAGATATAGCCCAGGTTAAAGATTTTACAAAGTAGAACAAAGTCCAAGGACAAGGTCACTAGTTTAAAAGATCATGTTCTCAAATGAAAGGTATCTACTTGTGAAATGTGAAAGCCCTACCCCTTTTGGTTGAAGAGATATAGTCCAGTTTAAGGTTTATGAAAAGTAGATCAATGTCCAAGGTTAAGGTCACTAGGTCAAAAATCATGGTTTCAAATGAAAGGTCCAGTCACAAGGTATCTACATGTGAAATTTGAAAGCCCTACCCCTTATGGTTGTAGAGATATAGCCCAGGTTAAATGTTCAGAAAAGTAAGTCAAAGTCCAAGGTCACTAGGTCAAAGGTCATGGTCTCAAATGAAAGGTCTTGTCACAAGGTATCTACATATTAAAGTCCTACCCCTTATGGTTGAAGATATAGCCCAGGTTAAAGTTTTTGAAAAGTAGGTCAAAGTTCAAGGTCAAGAGGTCAAAGTCTCAAATGAAAGGTCTCATCACAAGGTATCTACATGTGAAATATGAAAGCCCTATCCCTTATGGTTGAAGAGATATAGCCCAGGTTAAAGTTTTTGAAAAGTAGGACAAAGTCCAAGGTCAAGGTCACTAGGTCAAAGGTCATGGTCGTAAATGAAAGGTCTCATCACAAGGTATCCACATGTGAAATATGAAAGCCCTATCCTTTATGGTTGAAAAGATATAGCCCAGATTAAAGTTTTGTCTACGGATGACGACAACGACGACGCAGAGGGTATGACATTAGCTCTTTGGACTTTCGTCCCAGCAAGCTAAAAAGCTCTTTATCACTCAAAACATAAAAAAATTGTAATACATATATATGCCCTCCCTATAGTGGTTTACAAAGTGACCTTGACCTTCTGATGGATATGGCGGAGGCATAATAAGAATAAGTATTGAAAAGAAATCTATTACATGTATATAAGGAGACATTTTTGCCAAATACATACAGTATATTTAGACGTATTTCTTTCACTTCTATTTTGTTTGCCTACAAAGGCAGCATAAAATACATTTTAACCCCTATTTTCAAAATGTTAATACATGTCTACACTAGCATAATGGGATTTTTGAAATTTTCACACCTTTTCTTTCCTTGACCATGCAGAGATGCTGAAAAGTGCCAATCTGAAGGATTTGATGGGCAAAATTTCATTGGGACTAGCAAAAAATTTAACGTTTTGCTACACAATTCTTTATTAGGACTGGCATCATTTTAAAAAATTTTTGAGAATTGTGTAGGCATACCTAAAAAGTTTTCAACATCTCTGCCATGTAAATCATACTTACTCAAACAATTCATCAGCTTGACGTTCCATTTCACTCTTCTGACTCAGTGCCTGCAAGTAATTGTGGATGATCGATATTCAGTATTTTCACTTTTTCATTAAACACATTTGATTTTGTATAATATTCGTGTGTAGGCATGTGAATATGTAAAAATGTACATCCAGAAATACATGTAAAACACAAGCATAACCGACCCTTCCGAATGCGGGAAAAATTTAAGAAATTCCATAACGTCACAATGCAATTTTGATGTTTGACCGAGGTTCGAAGCTTGTTTGTCCGAGGTAACAGCATTGTGACGTCACGAAATTTTGCATTTTTTTCCCGCAATCGGAAGGGTCAAATTTTACATTTTCATCTCTGATGTACGTTTGGGAAAAACAATCACTCCTATTAGCATCATTTGTCGGTTTAAACTTTTTTTTATCAACAAAGTAGGTATAGGTAAAAAATTCTGGTATCAATAAACAAGTCTCTTGCCATATGGAAACACAGGAGCCACCAACCCACAATGACACCCACCCCTTCACATCTCTCTCTAGTCAAAGTTCAAGGAATATAACGATTCATTACACAAAATAAATAAACTTTGTAAAAGAAATCGTATTTGCTATATCCTTTCTTATCTTTAAAACTTTCCAAAACTACATAAATCTTCAAAATATTTAATCGCAAACCATCATAAACAAGCCATGATTGAAACATGTGATTGACGGCTTCTTGTGCAATGTCGAAGTGGACCGGAAATAAGTAATGTAACTAGGAAAGCATTTCTCTGATTGCTCAAGTATATTTAGGAAGCGGTAAGAATAGAAAATGTCAATACATGAGACATGTCAATTAACGGCATATTCTTTGGTGAGAAATGTATTTTGTAAATCATTTATTTTTTCACAATTACTAAGCAAAGAATATGGACCTTCTCATATAGGAAAGAATACATAACAAAAAGAAATTAGATTAAAAATAGGGAAAATCCCGCTCTGTATCTATTTCTAAACTTCCGGTCTACTCCGACGTTACACAGAAGAAAATGGCCCGAACGGCCCGTTTTACAACGTTTTAGTGTGTATTGCGTTGATATATTTAAAAGTTTTATAACTTTTCGGGTAGTTTTAAAATAATAAGAAACACTACAAGCACAAATCTATTTGCAAAATGGATTTATTACGAAAAATTCGATGTTCAAGCGAGATTGTTAGATTTCATTCAAATATGGATAGTGAAAGTCCTTATATACATGACTGTATAAGACAAGTAGAGGCGGATACTCTTGTGGATCGTTGGCATCGAGCTCCTGTGTATAGAAAGCATATGTGAAAAACAAATGTATCAAAGCCCCTTCCTCTTAGTTTCCAAATAAATGCTATATCCCTCCCACTCCTCCCCCTCAAATCTTCAGATATGGGGGCCGAAAGAGTATTTAACTAACAGCATACATGTATTAAAGAGCTACATTACATGTCCTGAATGTTAAGTGTATAAAAGTACATGTATGTATGAATAAAAAAAAATCTTACTCTCTCTTCCTCTCTGAACCAATCTTCTATCTCTTTACTCCTAGAGGCAATGTGAGGTTCCAAGTCACTCCCTCCTATGATCCTGGGTAAACTACCGGCCCCAGCATGGCTTGACTAGAAAATAGAGGTAAAATAAAATTACTACACTCCGATAGGCTAGGTGAGGTTCCAAGTCACTCCCTCCTATGATCCTGTATAAACTGCCGGCCCCAACATAGCTTGACTAGAAAATAGAGGTAAAATAAAATTACTTCACTCCAATAGGCTATGTGAGGTTCCACGTCACTCCCTCCTAAGATTCTGGGTAAACTACCGGCCCCAGCATGGCTTAACTAGAAAATAGAGGTAAAATAAAATCACTTCACTCCGATAGGCTATGTGAGGTTCCAAGTCACTCCCTCCTATGATCCTGGGTAAACTACCGGCCCCAGCGTGGCTTGACTAGAAAATAGAGGTAAGTTACATGTAATTCTATACAAGTATGAATAATCTCTTTACTCCTACAGGCAGTGTGAGGTTCCAAGTCACTCCCTCCTAAGATTCTGGGTAAACTACCGGCCCCAGCGTGGCTTGACTAGAAAATAGAGGTAAAATGAAATCTTTTGTTGATCTAAGGGTCAATGATACCCCCAACCGGCATATTTTACATATAAGCAATACATGTATAAAAAGTTTGAAGGTGCACAATTCAACACAAAATTGAGGAACATGACCCTATTTGAACTTGACCTGTATTTCTAAATGTAAAGCTATATCTAAGAAATAAATATATTCCCTGTTACAGTTTTCATTTAAATGTCAGACAAGCACAAAATATTGATTTTTTCCAAGTTTGAAGGGGCACAACTCTGCATAAAATTGAGCCATATTCAAACCTAACCTGTAACTTTTGGTATAGCTACATTCAAGAGAAGAACTTATTATCTGTAACAGTTGTCCTTCTTATGTCCAGAAATCACAAAATTTTGAATTTGTCTAAGTTTCAAGGGGCATAGCTCTGCCCGTAATTGAGGGACATGATGCATATTTGAAGTTGACCTGTATTTCTTGGTGTGAAAGGAATATGCAAGAAATGCATTGATTATTTGTATCAGTTTTCCTTTAAATGTCTGGAAACCACAAAATTGTGAATTTTTCTAAGTTTCAAGGGGCATAATACTGCACGTAATTGAGGGACATGATCCATATTTGAAGTACTTCTTGGTGCAATAGCTATATTCAAACCAGAAGTCTCTGATGAGACTGAAGCTCTCCTGGTTGATTTGCACATATACACTCAAGAGAATGAATGCTCGGCTTCACCTTGCCTAATACAAGTACTTTTTTCATCGACCCAATATATTTCTGTATCCCCCCTGTAAAACACTGTATAACGAATTTATCCCGCTGAATCGCTTTTGGTTTGTGTATGTTACGTCAACATATTCTAAAGCATTTTGGTGACGTCAAGAGCATAAAGCGTCTTAGGATATCAAAATAATATCCTGTTAGTAAAATAATACAACATAATATTTGGTTCTTCCCGACCAATCAGATTGCAAGAAATTTGCCAGAGGCGGGATAAATGTATATCAAGTTTTTTTTTATGAGAACCAACAACCATATGCCAATGCATATCCATCAATTTCTAATTAATTTTTTTCATCAAAATTCAGAGCAAATTTTTTTTTCGAAAAAAAAAAAGGAGTCTCCCCCCCCAAGAATATCAAATGGAAAGTGCCTTAGATTTTAGATTTCTCTAGAATGTGAGAGAATTACTAAAAACGTGTATATATAACATAACATATGTATCAAAACTAAAATAACAGATGTTTTTATTTTTCAAAAAATGTGGGTCAAAGGTCAGTGATGGGGTCAAAGGTTAAAATTTGGCTCCAAAAGATGAGCCTTCTCAAGGTACATAGACATGCAATATATGAAGGGTATCTTATACCCTTTCATCAGAATATAGTTGAATGGAATGATATACTGACAGTCGGATGGATAGACAAACAGATGAACAGACAGACCTACCACTATATGCCCTTTGATAAAATTAAGACTAAAGGCATAAATAACCTCTCATTGGAGCTGAAATAGTATTGCATAGGATACTCTATAGAGATATTTCCTTCTTTCTTATACTGACCAGTCAAAATACTTAGATCAAGTAATCAGACAGTTTCAGATTGAAATTAAATATAATAGGACATGTGGCCTACCGAGTGAAAAAAGTATCGGCCATTTTGTTCTAAAACCTAAAAAGGTTTTAGGCTATTTTTTTTAGTAAATGTAAAACAATGTAAATAGAATATTGAACAAAGAACATGAACTTTTATGGTGAATGTGGTATTAATGTAGACAGAAGCTAATTATTAAAATATTATACAAAATATTTTTACATACCGGTATGAAATATTTGATCCTCTATAGAAAACATTTTTACCATATATCCCAGTTCAGAATAAGGGTGTGCCATAATTTTTTTTAAATCTGCATGCGGTTGAAATGATGTTTTTGATTGGTCAAATTTTAAAAGGACAAAATGACTCGAGGTCCAATTGACAAAAAGGCCTGAAACATAAGTTTATTACCAGTAATTTATGGCAGGAACAGGTATCGTACCCAGATAGCTCAGTTGGTAAGAGCGTCTGCCCAGATAGCAGAAGGTCTCGGGTTCGATTCACGGTCCGGTCACATCTTTTCCTCTCCTGTTACAGAATTGGCGCCAAACTAAATGACTCAATGTGAAGTGGAGTTTTGTGTGAGGTTTCCAGTGCATGGAATCCTAAAAAATTGGTGGAGAGGAGTGTGGCAAGTACAGGCATCGTGCCCAGATAGCTCAGTTGGTAAGAGCGTCTGCCCTGATAGCAGAAGATCTCGGGTTCGATTCCTGGTCCAGTCACATCTCTCCCTCTCCTGTTACAAATTTAACTTCTATAATTAATACTAAATTTGGAATTTTGCAAAATAAAACTTACACAAGCACCTTTCATTTGGCAATGTGAAGGATGCATTATTGCTATTTTATTTGATAAAATGATCAATCTTTGTGATTCTTGTGTTTCCATTTATCAGAAAGCACAGCTCAAGTCCGTGATCACTTAGGACATTCTACTCTTGCAACAAAAAGTCTCACTACTCTCTCCAAAAATCTTACACCTTAAACAATTAAAAAATAAGTAAGAAATACATGCATTTTGATTGTTTGTTATCTTTCTTGCACTGTATAAACATAATAGAAAAGATTTTCAAGTTGATTGATTGATCAGAGGAAATTCTGAAACTATCCCCTAGTGTTTCTATAGAATTGAAGATAAAATCCTGGGTCAGGTCCCAAATAAAATATGAGAAAAACTAAATTTCAGACTCATCTATGATAATATTGTAAAATGGCAATAAAGGAAGATTTTGGTAGAAGTTTTCCTGGGTTGAAATATTTTTGTATGAGTTGGCCTTTACAAATGAATTTTTTTAGTATTTTAGTTTATCTTTTTTTAATTTGATTAACATATAGTAGATATGCCTATAAGGCATCTCTTGTTATATTATCTTCTATTAAAACATGTGTCACTTGCTTTAATGTAAACATTATGAAAATTTTATCAAACCACACAGTTTTACATCCCATTGGGGGTGGTACTCCAAGCAGTGGAGGAATTTATAAGAAGAAAGAAAGATGTAAGAGTTACCTCCCCCCTCTCCTCCCCCCCCCAAAAAAAAAAAACTTACACAAGCACAATATTCCTTTCATTTGGCAATGTGAAGGATGCATTATTGTTATTTTATTTGATAAAATGATCAATCTTTGTGATTCTGGTGTTCCCATTTAACAGTCTGTTATCACTTAGGACATTCTAGTTACCTCCCCCCTCTCCCCCTCCCCCCCCAAAAAAAAAACTTACACAAGCACAATATTCCTTTCATTTGGCAATGTGAATGATGCATTATTGCTATTTATTTGACAAAATGACCAATCTTTGTGATTCTGGTGTTCCCATTTAACAGAAAGCACAGCTCAAGTCTGTGATCACTTAGGACATTCTTATATAACTCTTGCAACAAAAATTCTCACTACTCTCCCCAAAAATCTTACACCTTAAACATGTTAAACAAATAAAAAATAAGTGAGAAATACATGCATTTTGACTATTTGATATCTTTCTTGCACTGTATAAACACTATAGAAAAGATTTTCATGTTGATTGATTGATCAGAGGAAATTCCGAAACTATCCCCTAGCGTTTCTATAGAATTGAAGATAAAATCCTGGGTCAGGTCCCAAATAAAATATGAGAAACATAGGTAATCACAGATTACGAAGCTCACCTCGTGGCAGCAAAATTCAATTCAAACATATTTCTAAGTTCATGTATATTGGCTTTTAAAGGCAAATTCATTCAAGCGGAAAAAGTAGGTCAAGGTCATCATATGAAAGTTTGATCAAAGATACATCCAATATGCAGGTTAAGTACATGAAGCACTTATACTTTGCTCAATATTGGCTTTTAAAGGAAAAATAACTCAAGCGGAAAAAGTAGGCCAAGGTCATTTTATGAAATGTGACCAAAAATAAATCCAACATGCAAGTTAGGTACATGTAGCACTCATACTTTGCTCAATATTGGCTTTTAAATGCAAAATCACTCAAGCGGAAAAAGTAGGTCAAGGTCATTATATGAAAGTTTGATCAATGATACATCCAATAAGAAAGTTTTGTACATGTAGCACTTATACTTTGCTCAATACTGGCTTTTAAAGGCTAAATCACTCAAGCAGAAAAAGTAGGTCATGGTCATTTTATGAAAGTTTGATCAAAGATACATCCAATATGCAAGTTTGGAACATGCAGCACTTATACTTTGCTCAATATTGGCTTTTAAAGGCAAAATCGCTCAAGCGGAAAAAGTAGGTCAAGGTCAATTTATGAAAGTTTGATCAAAGATACATCCAATATGCAAGTTTGGAACATGTAGCACTTATACTTTGCTCAATATTGGCTTTTAAAGGCAAAATCACTCAAGCGGAAAAAGTAGGTCAAGGTCATTTTATGAAAGTTTGATCAAAGATACATACAATATGTAAGTTTGGTACATGTAGCACTTATACTTTGCTCAATATTGGCTTTTAAAAGCAAAATCACTCAAGTGGAAAAGTAGGTCAGATGCTGCATCCGATGCATGGGTCCATCTCGGCATCCAAAGATGAATCACGTGTGCAAGTTTGGTTACTGTAGCATTAGAACTTGGTCAGATACTGAGCTACCCCAAACTTCTTAACCAAGTTAATCAAGCGGAAAATGTAGGTCAGATGCTGCATCTAATGCATGGATTCACCTCATCATCCAAAGATGAATCACTTGTGCAAGTTTGGTGACTGTAGCATTAGTACTTTGTCAGATACTGAGCTACCCCAAACTTCTTAACCAAGTCAATCAAGCGGAAAATGTAGGTCAGATGCTGCATCCGATGCATGGGTTCACATCAGCATCCAAAGATGAATCACTTGTGCAAGTTTGGTTACTGTAGCATTAGTACTTTGTCAGATACTGAGCTACCCCAAACTTCTTAACCGGACGCGGACACGGACGCGGACGCGGGCGCGGACGCGCGGGGGTATAGCATAAGCTCACTCAACTTCGTCGAGGTGAGCTAAAAACTAAATTATAGACTCATCTATGATAATATTGTAAAATGGCAATATCTTTGTTTATTTATAGTTTCTGTCACTTAAATACTCTAAATGCATGTAGATAGGGTAAGAGAAAATAGCCATATACCCATTTTCCAGAATCCTATGGAACAGGGACTCAAGTAAAATACTGTAATGACATCTAAACTGCAAACCGATAATATTTTGGAATAAATCAATTAATTATTATCCATAATTCTGGGAAATTAGCTATCATGAGATCACATGTAGTTTAATAGAGAGAAAACAACCACACCCATTTTCTAAGACCCTTGGGGTCAGAGACTCAAACAAAATATCAGGTGAACAACAAGATTACAGACCGATCATATTGCATAAAGAATTTAGTCTCCATTATTTATAGTGTCAGCACTGTAAGCATAAGATTATATGGAAATGGCCACACCCTTTTCTAAGACCCTGGGGGTCATTGGCTCAAACAAAATATCAGGTGCACAACTAGACTACAGACCCATCATATTGCAAAAAGAATTATGTCTCTATCATTTATAGTGATCGAAGAGCTGTCCGGACAAAATTACATAGAATTTAATGACCACACCCATTTTCTAAGACCCTGGGAGTCAGGGACTGAAACTAAATGTCAGGTGCACAACTAGACCATGGACCAAGTAAAATACAAAAAGAAATAAGTTTCTATCCCTGACAGTTTCAGAGGAGTTGTCCGGACAAGAATTGTTTACGGACAGACGGACAGACGGACAGACAGACAGACGGACAGACGGACGGACGCCGGAAGAAGGGTGATCGCATAAGCTCGACTGGTCTGAGACCAGTAGAGCTAAAAATGAACTGATTATCTATAACGGTTTTCCTTTAAACGTCCGGAAACCACAACATTTTGAATTTTTCTAAGTATCAAGGGGCATAACTCTACACATAATTAAGGGACATGACCCATATTCGAACTTGACCTGTATTTCTTGGTGATAAAGCTATATGCAAGAAATGAATTGATTATCTATAACAGTTTACCTTTAAATGTCTGGAAACCACAAAATTTTGATTTTTTCAAAGTTTCAAGGGACATAACTCTGCACAAAATTGAGGGACATGACCCATATTCAAACTTGACCTGTATTTCTTGGTGTAAGAGCTATATTCAAGAAATGAATTGATAATTTGTAGCGGTTTTCCTTCAAATGTCCGGAAAGCACAAAATTTTGAATTTTTCCAAGTTTCAAGGGGCATAACTCTACACAAAATGGTAGGACATGACCCATATTCGAACTTGACCTGTATTTCTTGGTGTAAAAGCTACAACAGACACTCGTTATCTCAAACTCGATTATCTCGAAATTTTGTTTATCTTGAAGTCGAGCAGCGGTCCCATCTTTTTTCCTTCATATTCTAACCAATTTGACTTCGGATAACTCGAAATCGGTTATCTCGAAATTTCGCTTATCTCGAAGTAATTTCGAAGCCCAAAGTCATTTTCTTCATGTATTTTATTCTCGTTAAGTCGAAGTCCTAATGTTTGTATAAACAATCCAATTAACGTACCAAATAATAGTGAAATCGCATGGTAAACAAACAATTATAGGTACTGGTAACGCAGGTTGACTGATTCCCCGTTGTTTGATTGACCGTGACATCAAAATTAATTAAGGGGGATAACAGTTAATTAGATAATATCATTGCGGAAACAATGATATGTGCATGTTTCATTCATTAAAATTGCATTGTTTGTAATGTTGAAATTCTGATGAAAAGTGACGGCTAAAAAAAAAAACAAACAAAAAAACAATACAACCCCCCCAAAAAAATAAAATTCGCAAGATTTATCGTAACTGAAATAAAGCAATTTGAGAATTTGAGCGACAATGATTATATTAATGATCTACAAAATAATCCATACCTAAAATTTCGTACACTAAGAGGAAGATGATTAAACTTGATTGCATGCCAGTAAATTTAAGCAAAGAATGAAGACATTGTCATTATGTGCAACATTGAAATCTAGCAGACGAAAAAATTAAATAGCGTACGAACAAATGTCTTCATTGTACTTTGATGACACAATGATCTAAAACTCTTGAAGGTAAACAGCTTATGACAGATGGATAAGACAACCAAACTGGAATTATATCAGGGCCAAGGCGATCGGCGCGGAAAGGGGGGGGGGAGTCGCACAACAAATAAAAATACCTGATGTTCTCAATGCGCCTCTTCGTAAAATTTAAGTATTAAGATTACGTTTATGGCACTTCTAGAATCATTTCTACGTTGTGAAGTAAACATTACATTGTCAGCATGAGTAGCCTTTTAAACTCCGATATCTATTGTATAAAATACAATAGCAAAAGGATTGGTTTAGCCTTATAGGTGGTACAATACATTCCAAAATATACCGTAAATTCGACTGACGTTTATCTCGAACTCCGCTTATGTCGAAGTATTTTCAGTGGGCTGATTGACTTCGAGATAACGAGTGTCAGCTGTATATGCAAGAAATGAATAATTATTGATTATCTATAAGGGTTCACCTTTAAATGTCCGGAAACCACTAGATTTTGAATTTTTTCTAAGTTTCAAAGGGCATAACTCTGCACAAAATTGAGGGACATGACCCATATTCGAACTTGACCTGTATTTCTGGGTGTAAAAGCTATATGTAAGAAATGAATTGATAATCTGTAACGGTTTTCCTTGAAATGTCCGGAAACCACAAAATTTTGAATTTTTCTAAGTTTCAAGGGGCATAACTCTGCACAAAATTGAGGGACATGACCCATATTCAAACTTGACCTGTATTTCTTGGTGTTAAAGCTATATGCAAGAAATGAATTGATTATCTGTAATAGTTTTCCTTTAAATGTCCGGAAACCACAAAATTTTGAATTTTTCTCAGTTTCAAGTGGCATAACTCTGCACAAAATTGAGGGACATGACCCATATTCGAACTTGACCTGTATTTCTTGGTGATAAAGCTATATGCAAGAAATGAATTGATTATCTGTAAGTTTTCCTTTAAATATCCGGAAACAACAGGTGGGATGGACGGACGCACACACAAACCCACACAAGGACGGACGGATGGAAAAGTGCATCACTATATACCCCCACCATTATATGGCTGGGGTAAAATAATAAAATTACTTCACTCCGATAGGCTATGTGAAGTTCCAAGTCACTCCCTCCTATGATCCTGGGTAAACTACTGGCCCCAGCTTGGCTTGACTAGAAAACTGAGCTTATCATTGCAAACTAACTAAGAGTCTTTCATTTCTGTTTATCAACTTCAATTTTCAACAATTGATTATCACTGAAAAGATAAGATGAGATTTATTTGAAGTTGGCATGTCAGATAACTGACAGCCCTGGAATTATGAAAGGGGAATGTTAAAGTTTGAGGGTTTTTCTTTCCCTCATTTTCCATGTAACAGTTACTTGTTCTTCAGCCATTAAGATGGTTTAAGACATGCAGACCAAATGCATGCTTTTTACTTTATTTCCGTAAGGTTTTTATCAACCTTATGTGAGGAGAAAAATTTATCTCCCCTTGGATTTATATCAATAATTGATCAGTTTACCCTCTCTGATTGTTCTGATTATCTATTTCAAAATGCCTTCCAATGGAGCCAAAACAAACAAAACTTCTAAGGTTATTCCTCTATAACATCAAAGCCTTTTGCAAAGGTGAACGTGAAATTTAAAAAAATTCTTTATGTGTATCTATTACCTTTCTGAATTTCTTGAAGTTTTTGACAACTTTTCCTTTCCATCTTGTGTATCCTTCTGGTGTTTCCTCAGAATTCTCTGCCCTTGGCTTAGGTTGCCTAGCAACAAGACTAACAAATTTGACAACAAAGCAGTTTGAAGGTTGATCCTCCTCTTTTGTGTTCGTCAACTCCTTTTTAACAACATTCTATTTAAGACAAAAGACATACATCAAACATGGTTATTTTCGCTGGGGGGAAATTTCGTGATTATAACATCAAGATGTCACTCATGGGGGAATCATTCACGATAAAAATGTCTGTCCCATTGTTAGAATGCAGCGGGGATATTTACGTGTGCGGGATATTTTTGTGAAATTCCTTGATTCACGAAAATTACCCCACTCAAAAATTTCCACGTTTACAGTGTCAATTTATTTAGCATTCAATTTGAATGAAGACAGTGTAGCATTTTTTCAATATCTTATGCACAAGCATGCAACATGTGAGGAAAGTTCTGGGCTTGCGAATAAAGAAAGCAAAAGGACAAATACCTGTGGCATAAATGTGGATAGGAAACAAGAGGCCCCAAAATGCCGCTATTGCTCACCTGAGGCTAATGAGTGCATTTACTCATGAAGCTTTGATCAAGATTACTTAGTCTAGCATTTAGTAGCATTAGCTGCAAAAATCAAAGATTTTCCAGCCAATCAGATCAAATTGCCACAAGTCTTTGACCGATTGGGTTGAAAATTACCATCTTGGTAGAAGACCTTGAGTACTTACTTTATAGATAGTTCTATAAAATTCTGTGCAGCAGTTCACAGTGCAGAAATCCTAAATGCATCAGCCAATCAGAATTCTCAAAGAATAAATCTTCTGTATAAGTAGAATAAGGTTTTGGTCTTCGAACATGCCCCAAAAAAGAGTACATGTATATTACACATGTACCTACGTATAATTACCTCAGAAGGATCTGATAATTACCTCAGAAGGATCTGATATTACCTCAGATGGATCTGATAATTACCTAAGATGGATCTGATATTACCTCAGAGGGATCTGATAATTACCTCAGAAGGATCTGATAATTACCTCAGAAGGATCTGATAATTACCTCAGATGGATCTGTTTATTACCTCAGATGATCTGATAATTACCTCAGAAGGATCTGATAATTACCTCAGATGGATCTGATATTACCTCAGAAGGATCTGATAATTACCTCAGATGGATCTGATAATTACCTCAGATGGATCTGATATTTATCTCAGATGGATCTGATATTTACCTCAGAAGGATCTGATGTATTGATGAATCCTGGCTCTTTTCCTTCTGAGAGGGTATGACTTTGGTCTCTCTGTAAAACCAAACATAGAATATTGGATATGAAAGGGTCATTCTATAAGTCTTTTTTTTAATCAAAGTACACAATGTAAATCTGATTCTTGCAAGAACTTTATTCTTCTTTTTATAGTAAAGATAAAGAAAGCTCATATTAATTTTCTAATCTTTCATTTTTTGCATGAAAAATAAGTAAAAAACATAATTTTAACTTTCTAAAAGGATTCCAACCATCCAATCATGAATCAATTTTTAAATTCTTGGTTAAGAGTTTCATTTTGTACCCACCACTTCCCTCTTCACTCTGACAGGACTTCTTTGCTCTCGGCTCATTCTTTTTTCTGGAGACCGTTGGGAGCCATTTGATCCCACACCATTGTCAGCAGCCTCACTTCTATCACGTTTTTCCGCATCCCTCCTTCTACTACTTGCCGGTTTCACCTCAAACATATCATCATTATCAGAGTCTTCAATGCCTCTCTCTTCTTTATCTTTCTTCCGCATTTCTTCATCACTCTTTTCTGAATCTTTATCCTTCTTCTGCCTTTTATCTTCACTCTTCTCCTCTTCACTATCTAATGACACAATATTTTTTCTTCCTCTTTTGCTTCTCGGCATTTCATCTTCCTCACTTTCCGATACTTTTTTCCTTTTTGTCTTTGGTGCTGCCTTTCGGCTCGAGGAACTAACTTCAAACAAATCATCACTCTCGAATAAATCGTCTTCTCTTTTTGACACACAATCATCCTTTCCTTTCATAGTCCTTGTACTTCTGGTGTTTGTCTTGTTACTTGTCGTAGGTTCTTCATCTGAATCTTCTACAATAACTTTACCAGTTCTAGTTTTATTCACAGACAATTTATTTGTTCCTAATTTTGTCTTATCCTGAGATTGTCTTACAGGACTTGATTCCCTCGCAGGGCTTGGAAGTCTAGCAGGGCTTGGAGAACGCCTTGGACTTCTTCTTAAAGGAGCTTCCACGGCTTTAGTTGGAGTTGTCTTCTCTTGTTTGACTTTCTTACCGATAGGTGTACTTTCAGCTTCTTCAATACACCCTCTAAAATAAAGAGTTACTGTATGTGTACTTATTTCAGTGCAACCAAACGTTAGCTCAAATCAGACAAAAATGGGCAACTTGACATATAAGCGTATCATGAATAAGCGCTCATGACTTATTTTCAACATTAACCTATAAAGGTTCAATAATTTAACGTAGTCTTGAATTAGCCTAATCTGTATAGCACTAACTCGGCTAAAATATGAATCCCGCTAAAATAAGTAAAATAAGTACTCATACAGTAATCTGTGCATAAATATTAAGGGCAGCATTTACTACCTCAATTTGATCTTCATGTAAAAGACAAGGGGAAATAAATCACAACATAGTACATGTAGTTATTATTTTCTATTCTAATAGCTTGCAGGTGACTACTTTGAATGTTGCATATAAGAAATTAACAGGCTGAGCTTTTTAAAATAACTGTGAGTTTGTTACAGAGTGGTCACCAGAGAGAGTCAGGATAAAGAAGGGGGAAATTTGACATGCTTGAGTCATATAAATGTAAGAATTGAAAGTACATGTAAGCATTCAAAGGCTAATATCATGCAAATTATAAATAATACGCTACCATATAAATACATGTATATATGCACAACCAATTTATTCCCGGAGATGAAACTATTGAAAGGAATGTGCTTGTATTTCGCATGAAAATGCTTGTGAGGTAACAGTGCATAAGATCTAAAGAAACATGCTACAACGGCTGTTCCAACCTGCAAACAGAACCTGCAGTGCCCTGAATATTAACGCAATCATAAAACAAGAACGAAACAGCCAACTGTGGTGCATACATGTATATATCAAATTAATGTCATAATTTGTGTTTTGTTACGGGTATGCAACACACAGCAAATGCATTTATCGCATGAAATGCGCTAACGCACATTACATGTACGATAAATGCACTTGCTGTGTGTTGCATACCAGCAACAAAACATAAATTATGACACTTAATTAATGTGAACATGTCCCTTAAATCAAATTTAAAGGAAATGATATTGTTTCACAAATGTATATGTACATTGTATTTTGTATAATGACCTGACCTTTTGCCCCTGACCTTCCTACTGGATGTACATGTATCTGGCTCCACTGTATTCTTCTGTGATGTAGGCTCCTCCTTGACCTTGGTTGCCATGGTTACAGCAGCTGACCTTGTGTCCCTCTGTGGAGAGTGAAATATCAAATAAGGAATTTATTTTTTTGTTGTTGTTGCATACTATTCTGAGAAAAAGCACTACAAAAGGTGTATATATGGTTTATATAGTAAAGTGGCCCCCTAAAATCGACTTCTCAAAAATTAGAATTTGTTGCCATTTTTAGGGAGTTAAACATCTATATTTGGAGAAATCCAGTCACCAGAGGTCTCTGACGAGACTGTAGCTCTCCTGGTTGTTTAGTTTTATTCACTCATTTACCAGTGAATAAGATACATACACATAAATAACAATTTCCATTTTATTTTAAACCAAAGACCATAGCGAGCAGGCGCTTTAACAAATTATAAGTAGCACAACGAAATAACAAATCCATTAGACTGCAACAAGAATATCACTCATATAATTTTTAATATTCGAGATAAAGGATCTCAAAAAATAATGCCATACCCATTTTCCAAAATCCTAGGGGTCAGGGGCTGCTAGCTCAAATGAACTATCAATGACACAATAAGACTACAGATCCATCATATTGCATAAACAACTAAGTTTCCATCATTAATAGCTTTAGAGGAGTTGAGAGCTCAACTATGTACTGGAAAATGACCACATCCGTCTTCTAAGACCCTGGGGGTCAGGGACTCAAACAAAATATCAGGTGCACAACTAGACCACAGACCCATCATATTGTAAAAAGAATTAAGTCTCCATCATTTATAGTGTCAGAGGAGTTGCGAGCACAAAATTACATAGAGTTACATAGGTGAAAATGACCACACCCATTTTCTAAGACCCTGATGGTCAGGGGCTCAAACAAAATATCAGGTGCACAACAAGACCACAGACCCATCACATTGCAAAAAGAATTAAGTCTCCATCATTTATAGTGTCAGAGGAGTTGTGAGCACAAGATTACATAGAGTTATCTAGGAGAAAATGACCACAACCTTTTTCTAAGACCCTGGGGTCCGGGGCTCAAACAAAATATCAGGTGCACAACAAGACCACAGACCCATCATATTTCAAAAAGAATTAAGTCTTCGTCATTTATAGTGTCAGAGGAGTTGCCAGCACAAGATTACATAGAGTTATATAGGTGAAAATGACCACACCCTTTTTCTAAGACCCAAAGGGTCAGGGGCTCAAACAAAATATCAGGTGCACAACTAGACCATAGACCCATCATATTTCAAAAAGAATTAAGTCTCCATCATTTATAGAGTAAAAAGGAGTTGCGAGCACAAGATTACATAGAGTTATACAGGAGAAAATGACCACACCCTTTTTCTAAGACCCTGGGGGTCAGGGGCTCAAACAAAATATCAGGTGCACAACTAGACCACAGACCAATCATATTTCAAAAGGAATTAAGTCTCCATCATTTATAGTGTCAAGGGAGTTGCTAGCAAAAGATTACATAGAGTTATAAAGGTGAAAATGACCACACCCATTTTCTAAGACCCTGGGGGTCAGGGGCTCAAACAAAATATCAGGTGCACAACTAGACCACAGACCCATCATATTTCAAAAAGAATTAAGTCTCCATCATTTATAGTGTCAGAGGAGTTGTGAGTACAAGATTACATAGAGTTACATGTATATAGGAGAAACTGACCACACCTAATTTTCTAAGACCCTAGGGGTCAGGGGCTCAAACAAAATATTAGTTGCACAACTAGACCATAGACCAATCATATTGCATAAATGATTAAGTCTCCATCATTTATAGTGTCAGAAGAGTTGTGAGCACAAGGTTACATAGAATCATATAGGAGAAAATGACCACACCCATTTTCTATGACCCTGGGGGTCAGGGACTCAAACAAAATATCAGGTGCACAACTAGACCACAGACCCATCATATTGCAAAAAGAATAAAGTCTCCATCATTTATAGTGTCAGAGGAGTTGCGAGCACAAGATTACATAGAGTTGTATAGGAGAAAATAACCACACCCTTTTTCTAAGACCCTGGGGGTCCGGGGCTCAAACAAAATATCAGGTGCAAAAAGAATTAAGTCTCCGCCATTTTTAGTGTCAGAGGAGTTGGGAGCACAAAATTGCATAGAGTTATATAGGAGAAAATGACCACGCCCATTTTCTAGGACCCTGGGGGTCAGGGGCTCAAACAAAATGTCAGGTACACAACTAGACCACAGACCAAGTGTAATGCAAAAAGAGTTACATTTCTATCTCTTATAGTTTCAGAGGAGTTGCGAGCACAAGAATTGTTTACGGACGGACGGACAGACTGACGCCGGACGAAGGGTGATGACATAAGCTCGACTGGTCAGAGACCAGTAGAGCTAATAAAAACTACCCCTCACTTTCTAAGACATTGTAAATTTTGCATAAATATAAAAACCGGTGATTTTGTCAATTTTTTCATGAAATAAAGAATAATTCTGAATTACTGTAAACGGGTTTAATTTCGCGGTGTTAAAAATTCACGGTTTTCTGAAAGTAGCCAATTGCGGTGGTCTTAATTTCGCGGTATAGAAAGTTGCAGAAAAAAAACTTTTGATACATCTATAAAAATTTCGTCGCACAAGCACACGTGTAATTTGATGGTTGTTTGTAGTTCTAAGTGTTTCATGTGGTAATTAATAACTAACACGTAGTAATTAGGGATAATAACTAATTAACTGCGTGCATTTTCACTAGAAATCTTAAGTGCGATTTGTGTGTCATCTTCCTTTTTATAAAAATATAGATGCATCGTAAGTTAAATTGTCGATACCCTTTACTGTACAAACTATTTAACCAACATAAAGGAAAACCACGTTTAGAGAATTGAACGATTCAGTTGTACATGCACAATACCTTTCATGCATAAAATGCATATGAACATCTTTGCCTCTATTATTTGTTTTGTCTATTATACAAAATTATTGCGGAGGTTTAATGTTCGCGGGAAAATACGAAAACCGCGAACATAGCGAAAATAAAACCATCGCAATCATTTCCCCGTTTACAGTATTTTCATTGAGAAAACATTGAGCGGGATCATGAACAACTTTTTCCTTTTACATGCACTTAAAGACGTGCAAAGGTAACAACATATAAAAAATAAAAGTTGTTCAGAAGCCTGCTCGATACTATTTGATAAACAGTTGTCGAAAATGAGCCCCAAAATGATGATTTTTCCAGAAATTTGGCAAAACACGCCATTTTTGAAGCCAAATTCTAAGAAATTTAAAAAGGAAATTAAACGTTATTCATCATTTCATTAGTAGCCTACATTGTAGAGTAAATATTGGTACAGATTCATTTCTTTGTGAAAATATAAGAGTTTGCCCTGAAAGGGGGCCACTTGACTATATAAATCATATACAGTCCTTCTTAGCGTGTATATGTAAGAATTTTCTTTGGTAATTAAAATCTGTTTTCATGGAAGTGACTGAAAATGTAGAGACCAACAGACCAATCAATACATGTAGTTTTCTTGTGATATCATCGGCTCAGACAAGCATGTGCATTATTTCTAACTTGATAAAGTTCTTTCTTGGGATGAATGAAATTAATAACAAAGTTAACCTTATTTTCCATACGAGTTTCATTGATGGCATCTGGCTCATTCCTCCCTCGGATGATTGGTGATCTACATGTCCAAGAGAAATTTAATTCTTACACTTCATAATATACATACGTTTCTTTAAATTCATTTTATTTCAATCTAGAAATGCAGAGATGACTGAACATACAATGTACTAATACTTTTTAAAAAGAGTCCCCTCTGGCTTTGCCGGTAGTGGACTAAAAAATTAATGCTCTCAAATACATGTAACTCATTGACCAATTTTTAATTCACAATGGTCACCCGTACGAAATAGTGAGGCGGAATCCGCCTGGAAACTAGACGGATTCCGCCTGGGTTTGAGCAGGACAGCTAATTTTCCGGGCGGAACTGAGCCGTAAAATTCAAACCACTCAAATTACGCCTGTTCTTGCCAGGCGTCATTCCAATTTTCCACCCGGAAAACAAGCAGGAATTTTTGTACCAGGCGGAAAATTCGGACTTTGAATATTTACCTATATGATATTAGACGGAATCTGTGACTTAGAATTTTCACGAGGCGGAATTTTATAAGCTTAAGACGGAATCTGTGACTTAGGATTTTGACGAGGCGGAATTTAATTTGCTTTAACTTAGACAATTTCACTCAGCCGTAATTTTGTACTTAGGAGTTTTCGATGGGATTTATATTCAACCACAGATTATAATCTTTACTCCTAAAAGCATAATTACTTAAAAAAACAACAAAAAACATACGAACATTTCCACACTTCATTGAAATAGATCACATTGTCATAATAAATGGAGGGAGTGCTAATTAAATCTTTTGCGGATCCCAAACGGGATAGGATTGGCATTAAGCAGTTTAAAAAAGACAATTTTGCACTTTAAATTTGCACTTATATAACTGAAAAATAGGACATCAAATAATTAGCACTCCCCTCTCTAGACGCACGGCAACCTGGAATACTCATTTTAAAATATGTTCAAGACGACTATATAATCATTGTCACCGATGAAAATCCTTAGTAAAAACATGTTGAACATGTGAGGTAAACGTCTGCTACAGATTGTTAGTCAGATTCTAATTTGTTTGGGAATCGACAAACATAGAATTTCTGTGCATCGCACGTTGTGAGGAACATACAGCTTTCAATAATATGTTCAAGCCTAACGAATTTCATTCGGTTCGTCTTGTTCACTTTCAATATACATAAATCTGAGGTAAATCTAGGACAGTGCAACACTTCTACGAATGCTTGCGTGCTGGATTTTTTGTCGTTTATGTCTAACACAATGAAAAATTTCACACGGGCAAAATAAGTATTGTTGCCTTCGTTGTACATAATGGTCGAATTATCACGTTTTATCATTCGTGCGTATTCAATCCCATAAACCACTTGTTCTCGTAGTTCTAATCTGTTGAACGATAAGTATGTGTTGTTGATTGGATCAGATCCCAAGAAATCCCACAAAGAATTATATTCCTCCGTCAATAAGCATCTTCTTTTCAATGCGCCCAATACATACACATTTTCTTTAATCTTTTCACCTCGTTTCAATAAATTTGGATGTTCGATGGCATTACAGATTTTTGCAATAATTGAATCTGGATTTTCAATACAGTTCTGTTTCAACTCTGGTATCTTTTGAACAAAACAAATTCCAGTAATAATTTGTTGGTCCACGTTTTAAGTACCTCTGATCATTTTAAGTATAAAACCATTTTTGTCTTCAAACGAGAAACAAGAGTGCGTGTAGAGCGGTCCCAGAGATCTGACACTATCTGCCATATGCACCAGTTGATGAATATTCAGTGTCATAAAACTTGGATCGTACAACTTGTCGAACCCATAACAAAATTCAAATAGCATCGTCTCTGCCTTACAAATATCCTGTTCCGTAAATCCATTTTTCAACATAAGTTGTACGGCAGTGGAAAGCAGGTTAAAATGTCCAAACCTATCGGTATCCAAGATACCATGTAGCACAGGACCCCCATAAAAAAGCAAAAAAGACCGAAATTCCGAGGCCTTCCAGTATTTTAGATCATTCTGGATGGATCTTGGCATTCTGGTTATGTCCAACGATGGACTGAGTTCAGATAGTCGTTTATCGACTCCGTCTATCCGGTTATGAAAATTAAATTTTTTCCCTTTAAACTCGGCACCAAACCATAGTCTTAACAAGAGTTTTTGTACACCAAGGAGAACGCCGTGCATATAGTCTATTGCAATTCCTTCAATTATGTCAAATCGTGGGAAGAACGAAAGCCATG
The DNA here is from genome assembly GCA_028142955.1 of Pinctada fucata. Taxonomy (NCBI): domain Eukaryota; kingdom Metazoa; phylum Mollusca; class Bivalvia; order Pterioida; family Pteriidae; genus Pinctada; species Pinctada fucata. The sequence goes on from AP027106.1 coordinate 48,574,204, forward strand.
TGGGTCCTTTAATGCCATTCACAGTATATTTAGACATCTTCTTTTCAATATTGTCCATAGCTTTCTTAGCGTCGATTGACACACTTTCTTCCGTTCTTTTTGGTCCTTTGGGGTCACTCTCTATATAAGGGAACACGTGTGCATGACCTTTACCCCTTGTTGCAGTTTCGCCTTTTTGTTCGCACTTCCAACACGAAAAGGCTCCATTATATTGCACCGAGTTACAAACGAGTGAACGAGCTGGTAGGTCGGCCGTACCACACAAAAGGAACGCTTTGGCAGTTATTTTGCCTAGCTCTGGAACCAAACACTCAAATCCATTTTGCATTTTTCGGAACATGTCCAAAAATGGGTACAAGAATGTTCCCATTGCTGGTTTTTGATTGCCAAACCACAGACCGGCTAAAATCATGTTCTCTTTCATCATTCTTATTTTATATGGCAGTTCATTAATTACAAGAAATAGCGGCCATATTGAAACTTTGCTACTTTTAAACACTGGCGCGCCGTCTGTGTTGAATGTGAAAGAAATATTGTTTGGGAAGCTAAGTGGTCCGTTATTTTGTACGTATGACTTGTACAGCTGGCCGTCGTATATATCACGAAAAGTTCCATTTTCGGCACTCCTGTTGAAACGCTCTTGTAGCTTGCCATAAAATCCTTTTTGTGAAAGTAGATTCCTTACTTGATCATCAACTGGCATTTCAAGAAAGTACGGTTTGTCTGTTTTGTTTTGAAATTTTGATAGGCATCCGTCGTAGGGACATGTAGTTGCATTTTTATCTTTCAGATATCCTAAACAAAAATTACAGTAGTGATGGTATACTAATGGATTGCGCAATTTCCGAAAAAAATGTACGATAAGCATGTAGACTGGTACATAATCGATGTCCTGTCGGGAGAGCGATTGATATTATGTTAAGCAGCTGCATGACGCCATCACCTACAAGATTGTGTTTCATACTAAACAAAGAAATGAGTAGCATGAAAGCTCCAACTGATACTGATTGAGAAACGTTTCGTTTGCATAAAAAAAATGAAGTCCATTTGCTTCTTCATCAAAAAGCGAAGTCAATTCAGTATCTTCATCGGCAAGATGGAATTTCATTCGTTCAGAAGATAGAGCACTTTCATAATCATTTTCTGCTTCATTTTTAGGCGATTCGTCCAAAATTTCTCCTTCCTCGGTATTTTCCTAAGAATATAAGTATTAGGGCATGAGTCCGCAATTAGATGAAATTATTTATGTAATTTTTTTCAGCTGCTCGGAAATGTAGTTCTCTTAAAACTGCAATATCTACTATATAAACGAACTATTAATATATTTTGCATCAAAATAAGTTAGGTTACATTTTGCATCAAATAAGTTAGGCGTCGTTGTATAAAATCTTTTGTTTTACATCCCCTATAGATAAATATTTTTTTGGAGACTTTTGTTCTTTATCAGGATTTTTTTTATTCTTTCAATTTATAATGATATAAAGCGTGCGTATATGCTAATGCATTTAATTACTACAGCCCTCCTGGTGGACATTCGCAACTACTTATGAGGGGGTGGACAGGGTGAAAGGGAGGGGGTGGGAGGGAGGGAAGGGGAAAATGGGAGGGAGGAAAGGGACGAGATGGGGTGGGAGGGGGGAGGTAAGGGAAGGGTGAAAAGGAGGGGGAGAGAGGAGGGGGTGGGAGGGTGTAGGTAAGGGTGGGAGGGGTAGTCTCAGGTACCCCCTGTCTGCCCCTCCTCCCACTTATCGTAGACATGTCACATCAAATAAACTACTTTCTTCCTGTAACTATAAATCAATTACAACCCCTCCCTTTTGACAACTCCATGAAACAATTTTCACAAGTTCTGATAACATTTAATGTTTAATGACGCCCCCCCTAAAAAACCGAATGAATATGTATATTTATTTAATATTTTAAGCCACTTTACCCATTTACTTCTACTGTATTTTATTAAAGAAGGAAATCAATCATCGATCATCTAGAGAAATGAAAAATAAAGAATAATCTTCATTACGGGCGCAAAGCTTTTTACAATTTTTTAACACTCTCGAAAAAAATATTGTACCTACTTCTTGAAATGGTTCGTCTATGTTTTCACTTGGAATTGAGCTACCAGTACTCTTTGATGTTCCGTTAAAGTTCTGAATTTCGTAGTTGTCCTTCAAACTTTGGTCCAGGTGTTCCTGAATTTCATTTTGTTCAAAATGAAAGTCTTCAAATTTACGTTTTCCATAAGGACCACGTCGATTCGACGCCATTTTACATTTCCCAAAGGCCAGTATGGAGATGTTGGGGTAGCATTAGGGGACTCTAAATATTTTTGAAATCTACTTTTTCATTTTATCAAATGAAAGTTTGATCAGTCAAGATATGTCGATATTATTATCATTCATAACACATAATTACTTATTCAGATTACTTATATGGCATATACGTGCCAAGAAGATGTCTTGTGGTAATTATTTATCCCCAGGAAGTTCCCCGTCGTGTTTTTATCAGCATCCCTACATCCGGGCACTTCCATTGTGTGCTGCCACTAGCGCGCATTTCATTTCAAAACGAAGTAAGGCAAGGAAGAAGCGGGATCAGACAATTCAAGAATCATGTTTGCATGTATTTACTTTATGGAAGATGCTTCGCTAAGTGTCGTCGGTCAAAATGACAAAGACTTGACCTTCTCAGAATTCAAGGAAAAGGAAAACGTCCAGATGAGATGGAGGAAAAAGCCGGGGCAAGTGAAGGAATTGTTTCATGGCGTAATAATAAAAATCGGAGGTGAGTTCTGATGTATGAATTTCTTTAAATTGCAGCAGAAAAAAGACTTAGAGTCTGACCTTCATTGAAAAGAAAGCGCTCCTACAAAAGGAACGAAATTATATTGATATTTATGTTTGATTCTGAATGTATTTATATATAAAGTTTTCAATTTTCTTTTGCTTTACAAAGTATTTTGTTTGTTTTTTTTTTTTCAAATATTGAACCGGCGAATTTCCTGTTACATAGTTTAAAGCCAAGGATTTAGTCTACAAATATCTCTCTCTCTCTCTCTCTCTCTCTCTCTCCCTCTCTCTCAGAAGTAAAGTTTCAGATTATGCAACCGGTATGAATCTCGCAATCCAGCCTGACCACACATCTGGTGTTGATCACTGTAAAATGCCCAAATCTCTGCCCTAGATTTTATCTCTGAAAGTTGCAGAAAGTTTATTTATAGATACAGCGAGCCTACGGAACAGTTATATAAACTAGATGGCTACTGTTGCAAGCAACAGACGGATTCCTCCTTTATTAGACCTTCCTTGGAACTGAAGAGTTAAAATCCGAATAAAGAAGATGGAAAAATGAATAGTTGCTTTTGTACCTTATTCACTTCAGCAACTGAGTCTTAAGAGCTTTAGTCTAATTTGGGACTCTCATTTATTTATCAACAAAATAGAACAAAAAGATAATAAATACATTTCATGTTTACAAAAGCTTTATACTCCATGATCTATCAATTCTAAATCCTTTAAAATTACTATCTCAAAACAGAATTGCACAATGATTTTGCAATGAGAGCATTTCTATAATTAGAAAATGACAAAAGAATCAAAATACAGCCTAGTAATGCTACTAAGAAAAAAAAAAACAGAGACCAAGAGTAAAAGAGTTATGTTTCTTATACTATGTTATGTTCAAATAAGAAAGACTACTTGAGTGAAGGATAAATAGCGTAGGACAAAAACTGCTAATTCTACAAGAGTGAGTTTGTTATGACCCTGAGAATGATCATTTGACTGTGAATAAAGGTCACGGGAAAAAAGATAAGTATTTGAGGTAATTCTTTTCAAGATTGATCTTAATCTGATCAAAGCTCAATATTTTATCAACCAAAGTATGTTGTGACCTTGAAATCGAACAAATGACCTTGGGTCAAGGTAAAGGTAAAAGGGCTTGATGCAAGGAATATCTGTGTTAAGTTTGAACTCTTAAGGTCAAATAGTCTTTTTTTGTAGGCAAAAGTTTGCTGTGACCTTGATAATCAAAATTTGACCTTGGGTCAAGGTCAAGGTGAAAGAGCGTGCCTTAACGATAATATGTATGAAGTTTGAACTCTGAAGGTCAAATAGTCTTTATTCTATGGGCAAAAGTTTGTTGTGACCTTGCAAATCAAAATTTGACCTTGGGTCAAGGTCAAGGTGAAAGAGCTTGGCTTAACGATAGTATGTATGAAGTTTGAACGCTGAAGGTGAAATAGTCATTGTTCTATAAGCAAAAGTATGTTGTGACCTTGAGAATCAAAATTTGACCTTGGGTCAAGGTCAAGGTGAAAGAACTTGGCTAAACGATAGTATGTATGAAGTTTGAACTCTGAAGGTCAAGTAGTCTTTGTTCTATAGGCCAAAATTTGTTGTGACCTTGAGAATTAAAATTTGACCTTGAAAGTAGGTCAGCATTAAATGTCTACCTATAAGTAACCTACCATCCAAGTTTCAACTCAAAATCTCAAAAAATGTAGAAATTGGCACTGTGCCAATTTAAAGTTCCATTTTCAACTCTGAATAGCGCGAAAACCGTAAATATTTTATCGAGCATGTAAGCGTATAAAAGTTTGCAAATTTCCCAAAGAACAATATAAAACAAATTTTGTTCAAATCCGACGGTTAGTTAAGGAGTTATAAGAGTTTAAAGATTTGACCTTTGATGACCTCCAGCGGGGGCATATGTGAATCATTTGACAAGAAAAAAAATTTCATTCAAGATCTTCATATGCTCTTTCATATGGTCCTTTCCGTTTTTTCATACGATGCTGTACTTTTTTGTAAAGTGACCTGAACGGATTGGGGGTAAGAATAATAATAATAATAAGAATAATAATAAGAATAAAGAAAAGACAATACAATAACAGAAAGGATTCCGACGGAAGTTGGAATCCTTAATAATAAGAATAAAGAAAAGACAATACAATAACAGAAAGGATTCCGACGGAAATCGGAATCCTTAATAAATGGAAGGATGGAGGTTCCTGTGGACATAGCAGACGGATTCCTCTCATTTTCATCTTGTTAAGAACAGAAATGAAAATTGAAAAAATGCGAAAATGACTGGCCGCAGCTGGACTCGAACCAGGTACCTTCACCAAGGTAGGCCCCATCGTATCTTGTACATGTAATGTCAGGTCACATGGTTGAATTGACCAATGAAATTTGTAACACATCCTGGGTCATGCATATTAATTATGTGAGGGATTTTCCAATGAATCATGACAATATAGCAAGTGTTTTCAAACTGGTACATGTATTCGATATTTCTTGATTCTGTTAGAAAACATTTTGAACTAATACATACTCGTATAAATTTTGAAATGAAAACAATGTTGAAGCACTGTACTTAATGTTTGCTTACGAATGAAAAAAAAAATGAGGGGAAAAAATGGCCGAGGCCGGTATCGAACCCCGGACCCTCCGATTCGAAGTCTGACGCTCTACCGCTGAGCTATTGCAGACCTGACAAAGCTTTGCATCAAAAGTCTTTAGAAGGATGAAATCTTGCGACTATGATATGACTCAACATGTCGAGCATGTTCCGAACGATAAATCTTTATCGATCGATTCTATTTACAGGTTTGTATTCAGGAGTAAACAACACAGAATTTCATAAAATGTATTTTTTTTATTTGACTTTCATTGACCATGTATGTAGAGAATAAAATTATGAATCAATAAATTGTGTTTGCTTCTTTTGCAAGGGCGGATCTAGACAGGGTAGGTGAAAACAGGTATGTACACGTATGTAACATGAAAGTCGGAGGGGGGGGGGGGGGAGCAAAAACTTATCAACCTCCCCCTTTCGAAGGACTAGCCTATGTCATTGGATAAACAAACCGTCAAAGATCTTGTACAGTTATTTCAAAGATTGACGAATTCAAAAAGAAACAGACAAACAAACGAGAAAAAAAAATTGCCCAAATGGGCCACATTGCTCCGTCAAAGGTCTTGTACAGTTGTTTCAAATATTAAGGAATTTAATAAGAAAATGACAAACAAACAAACAAACAAAACAAATGAAAAAAAAAAAAAAACAAGAGGCCCAAGGGAGCCATATTGTTCAGTTAAAAGTCTTGTACAGTTATTTCAAAGATTGACGAATTCAAAAAGAAACAGACAAACAAACGAGAAAAAAAAATTGCCCAAATGGGCCACATTGCTCCGTCAAAGGTCTTGTACAGTTGTTTCAAATATTAAGGAATTTAATAAGAAAATGACAAACAAACAAACAAACAAAACAAATGAAAAAAAAAACAAAAAAAAAACAAGAGGCCCAAGGGAGCCATATTGTTCAGTCAAAAGTCTTGTACAGTTGTTTCAAAGATTGTCGAATCAAAAAAGAAAAAAAAACAAGCAAACAAACAAACAAGCAAAACAAATGAAAAAAAAAAAAAAAAAACAAAACAAAACAAAACAAACAAGAGGCCCAAGGGGGCCACATTGCTCCGTCAAAGGTCTTGTACAGTTGTTTCAAAGATTGACGAATTAAAAAAAAACAAGACATACAAACAAAAAAAAAAAAAAAAAAAAAAAAAAAAACCCAGAAGCCCAAGGGGGCCACATTGCTCCGTCAAAGGTCTTGTACAGTTGTTTCAAAGATTGACGAATGAAAAAAAAGAGGCCTAAGGTGGCCATATATACACGTTGAAGTCAATGACATTGAAATAAATATGCGCAATATGAAATGTGTTTTTCTTCTGAATAAAAAGCTATGAATAGGACTGACTTGTTGCATGAACGATCGATAATTCTTGTAATGCTGAATCAGCCATTTGTATTTCTCCGTATGTATATCAAAAATAAAAACCACTAACATTCAGGAACTCTAATGGCTATGTGGATAGGGCGTTGGACTGCTGGCCCAAGGGTACCGGGTTCGATCCCCAGTCTGGACGTTTTTTTTTTTTCGCCGATCGTCTGCGTTTCTGTCTAGTACTCTCTCTATCTGTTCGTATGTCTGTTCGTTCTTCTATCGTTGTCAGTCTATCTAACACTGTCTATCTTACACTGTCAGTCTGTCTGTCTGGTCCATGCTGCAAATTTACCAGTTAATTTAAATGATGCTATTCAATTTTAAGACATTTTTAAAACATTTAATTAGAAAATGACAACAGCATGAAAGTACAGACAAGTCATGGTACGAAGAGAAATAGAAATAAAAGATTTATCTTTCTTAGATCATGTAAAGTTCATATAAGAAGGACCTCGTTTGTGAAGTAGAAGAAGTGTAGGACAAACACTGTGTATTTAACAAGTAAATGTTGTTATGACATTGAGAATGAAATTTTCACCTTGAACCAAGGTCAAGGAAAAAAGATGAGTATAGAATATCATTTTCTTCAAAATATAAATGAAATTGAATAAAGCTCAATATTTTATCAACAAAAGACTGTTATGACCTTGAAATCGAACGAATGACCTTTGGTCAAGGTCAATGTGACAGGACTTACTGCAAGGAATATTTGTACCCAGTTTGCACTCTCAAGGTCAAACAGTCTTTGTTTTATAGGCAAAAATGCTGTTGTGACCTTGAGAATGAGAATTTGACCTTGGATAAAGGTCAAGGTGAAAGAGCTTGGCTTAACAATTATATGTATGAAGTTTGAACTCTGAAGGTCAAATAGTCTTTGTTCTATAAGCAAAAGTTTCATGTGACCTTGAGAATAAAAATTTGACCTTGAAAAGAGGGTCAACATTAAATGACTATCTATAAGTGACCTAACATCCAAGTTTCAACTCAAAGTCTCAAAAATTGTAGAAATTGGCACCTTGCCAATTTAAGGTTCCATTTTCAACTTGAAATAGCTTGAAAACTGTAAATATTTTGTGGAGCATGTAAGCGTATAAAAGTTTGCAAATTTCTCAAAGAACAATATAAAACAAATTTTGTTCAAATCGTACGGTTAGTAAAGGAGTTATAAGAGTTTAAAGATTTGACCGCTGATGACCTCAAGCGGGGGCATATGTGAACTTTTCGACAAGAAAAAAATATTAAATTAAGATCTTTATTTGCTCTTTTACATGATACTTTCCATTTTATCATATGATGCGGTACTTTGATGTAACGTCACTGGATTGGCTTGGGGGTAAGAATAATAATAATAACTAGATGGCTACTGTTGCAAGCAACAGACGGATTCCTCCTTTACTAGACCTTCCTCGGAACTGAAGTGTTAAAATCCGAATAAAGAAGATGGAAAAAAGAAAAGTTGCTTTTGTACCCAATTCACTTCAGCAAATGAGGCAAAGGAGCTTATGTCTAATTTGGGACTCTTAATTATTTATCGACAAAATATAAGAAGAAGATGATAAATACCTTTCAAGTTTAGGAAGGCTTTAAACTCCTAGATCTATTCTATCCATTTTGATTCCTTTGAAATTACTATCCCAAAAAGAATTGCACAATGAATTAGCAATGAGAAAATTTCTATAAATAGAGAATGACAACAGCATGAAAGTACAGACAAGTTATGCTACTAAGATAAAAAAGGAAACATAGAACAAGAATAAAAGAGTTATCTATCTTACTATGTAAAGTTCAAATAAGAAGTACTTCTTGTGTGAAGAATAAATATTAAGAACAAAATTCTCTCAATCCTAAAAGAGTAAATGTTTGTTATGACCTTGAAAAAGTTTATTTGACCTTGAACCAAGGTCATGGATGAAAGATAAGCATTTTAGTTTATTCTCATCAAGATTCCTTTTCATCTATTCAAAGCTCAATATTTTATCAACAAAAGTCTGTTGTGACCTTGAAATCGAACAAATGACCTTGGGTCAAGGTCAAGGTGAAAGGACTTGATGCAAGGAACATTTGCGCAAAGTTTGAACTCTCAAGGTCAAATGGTCTTTGTTCTATGGGAAAATCTTTGTTGTGACCTTGAGAATGAGAATTTGACCTTGGATCAAGGTCAAGGTGATAGGGCTTGGATCAATGATTGTATTTATGAAGTTTGAACTGTCAAGGTCAAATAGTCTTTGTTTTATAGGCAAAAGTTTGTTGTGACCTTGAGAATCAAAATTTGACCTTGAAACTAGGTCATCATCAATGACTACCTATAAGTAACCTACCATCCAAGTTTCAACTCAAAATCTCAAAAACTGTAGAAATTGGCTTTGTGCCAATTTAAAGTTCCATTTTCAACTCAAAATAGCGCGAAAACCGTAAATATTTTATCGAGCATGTAAGTGTATAAAAGTTTGCAAATTTCCCAAAGAACAATATAAAACAAATTTCATACAAATCGCACTGTTAGTTTAGGAGTTATAAGGTTTTAAAGATTTTACCTTTGATGACCTCTAGCGGGGGCATATGTGAACTTTTCGAAAAGAAAAAAAATTTAAATGAAGATCTTTATTTGCTCTTTCACATGATACTTTCCATTTTATCATATGATGCGGCACTTTGTTGTAAAGTCTCTGGATTGACTTGGGGGTAAGAATAATAATAATAATAAGAATAATAAGAATAAAGAAAAGACAATACAATAACAGAAAGGATTCCGACGGAAGTCGGAATCCTTAATAATAATAATAATAATAATAAGAATAATAAGAATAAAGAAAAGACAATACAATAACAGAAAGGATTCCGACGGAAATCGGAATCCTTAATAAATGGAAGGATGGAGGTTCCTGTGGACATAGCAGACGAAATCCTCTCATTTTCATCTTGTTAAGAACAGAAATGAAAATTGAAAAAATGCGAAAATGACTGGCCGCAGCTGGACTCGAACCAGGTACCTTCACCAAGGTAGGCCCCATCGTATCTTGTACATGTAATGTCAGGTCACATGGTTGAATTGACCAATGAAATTTGTAACACATCCTGGGTCATGCATATTAATTATGTGAGGGATTTTCCAATGAATCATGACAATATAGCAAGTGTTTTCAAACTGGTACATGTATTCGATATTTCTTGATTCTGTTAGAAAACATTTTGAACTAATACATACTCGTATAAATTTTGAAATGAAAACAATGTTGAAGCACTGTACTTAATGTTTGCTTACGAATGAAAAAAAAAATGAGGGGAAAAAATGGCCGAGGCCGGTATCGAACCCCGGACCCTCCGATTCGAAGTCTGACGCACTACCGCTGAGCTATTGCAGACCTGACAAAGCTTTGCATCAAAAGTCTTTAGAAGGATGAAATCTTGCGACTATGATATGACTCAACATGTCGAGCATGTTCCGAACGATAAATCTTTATCGATCGATTCTATTTACAGGTTTGTATTCAGGAGTAAACAACACAGAATTTCATAAAATGTATTTTTTTTATTTGACTTTCATTGACCATGTATGTAGAGAATAAAATTATGAATCAATAAATTGTGTTTGCTTCTTTTGCAAGGGCGGATCTAGACAGGGTAGGTGAAAACAGGTATGTACACGTATGTAACATGAAAGTCGGAGGGGGGGGGGGGGAGCAAAAACTTATCAACCTCCCCCTTTCGAAGGACTAGCCTATGTCATTGGATAAACAAACCGTCAAAGATCTTGTACAGTTATTTCAAAGATTGACGAATTCAAAAAGAAACAGACAAACAAACGAGAAAAAAAATTGCCCAAATGGGCCACATTGCTCCGTCAAAGGTCTTGTACAGTTGTTTCAAATATTAAGGAATTTAATAAGAAAATGACAAACAAACAAACAAACAAAACAAATGAAAAAAAAAAAAAAACAAGAGGCCCAAGGGAGCCATATTGTTCAGTTAAAAGTCTTGTACAGTTATTTCAAAGATTGACGAATTCAAAAAGAAACAGACAAACAAACGAGAAAAAAAAATTGCCCAAATGGGCCACATTGCTCCGTCAAAGGTCTTGTACAGTTGTTTCAAATATTAAGGAATTTAATAAGAAAATGACAAACAAACAAACAAACAAAACAAATGAAAAAAAAAAACAAAAAAAAAAACAAGAGGCCCAAGGGAGCCATATTGTTCAGTCAAAAGTCTTGTACAGTTGTTTCAAAGATTGTCGAATCAAAAAAGAAAAAAAAACAAGCAAACAAACAAACAAGCAAAACAAATGAAAAGAAAAAAAAAAAACAAAACAAAACAAAACAAACAAGAGGCCCAAGGGGGCCACATTGCTCCGTCAAAGGTCTTGTACAGTTGTTTCAAAGATTGACGAATTAAAAAAAAACAAGACATACAAACAAAACAAAAAAAAAAAAAAAAAAAACCCAGAAGCCCAAGGGGGCCACATTGCTCCGTCAAAGGTCTTGTACAGTTGTTTCAAAGATTGACGAATGAAAAAAAAGAGGCTTAAGGTGGCCATATATACACGTTGAAGTCAATGACATTGAAATAAATATGCGCAATATGAAATGTGTTTTTCTTCTGAATAAAAAGCTATGAATAGGACTGACTTGTTGCATGAACGATCGATAATTCTTGTAATGCTGAATCAGCCATTTGTATTTCTCCGTATGTATATCAAAAATAAAAACCACTAACATTCAGGAACTCTAATGGCTATGTGGATAGGGCGTTGGACTGCTGGCCCAAGGGTACCGGGTTCGATCCCCAGTCTGGACGTTTTTTTTTTTTCGCCGATCGTCTGCGTTTCTGTCTAGTACTCTCTCTATCTGTTCGTATGTCTGTTCGTTCTTCTATCGTTGTCAGTCTATCTAACACTGTCTATCTTACACTGTCAGTCTGTCTGTCTGGTCCATGCTGCAAATTTACCAGTTAATTTAAATGATGCTATTCAATTTTAAGACATTTTTAAAACATTTAATTAGAAAATGACAACAGCATGAAAGTACAGACAAGTCATGGTACGAAGAGAAATAGAAATAAAAGATTTATCTTTCTTAGATCATGTAAAGTTCATATAAGAAGGACCTCGTTTGTGAAGTAGAAGAAGTGTAGGACAAACACTGTGTATTTAACAAGTAAATGTTGTTATGACATTGAGAATGAAATTTTCACCTTGAACCAAGGTCAAGGAAAAAAGATGAGTATAGAATATCATTTTCTTCAAAATATAAATGAAATTGAATAAAGCTCAATATTTTATCAACAAAAGACTGTTATGACCTTGAAATCGAACGAATGACCTTTGGTCAAGGTCAATGTGACAGGACTTACTGCAAGGAATATTTGTACCCAGTTTGCACTCTCAAGGTCAAACAGTCTTTGTTTTATAGGCAAAAATGCTGTTGTGACCTTGAGAATGAGAATTTGACCTTGGATCAAGGTCAAGGTGAAAGAGCTTGGCTTAACAATTATATGTATGAAGTTTGAACTCTGAAGGTCAAATAGTCTTTGTTCTATAAGCAAAAGTTTCATGTGACCTTGAGAATAAAAATTTGACCTTGAAAAGAGGGTCAACATTAAATGACTATCTATAAGTGACCTAACATCCAAGTTTCAACTCAAAGTCTCAAAAATTGTAGAAATTGGCACCTTGCCAATTTAAGGTTCCATTTTCAACTTGAAATAGCTTGAAAACTGTAAATATTTTGTGGAGCATGTAAGCGTATAAAAGTTTGCAAATTTCTCAAAGAACAATATAAAACAAATTTTGTTCAAATCGTACGGTTAGTAAAGGAGTTATAAGAGTTTAAAGATTTGACCGCTGATGACCTCAAGCGGGGGCATATGTGAACTTTTCGACAAGAAAAAAATATTAAATTAAGATCTTTATTTGCTCTTTTACATGATACTTTCCATTTTATCATATGATGCGGTACTTTGATGTAACGTCACTGGATTGGCTTGGGGGTAAGAATAATAATAATAATAATAATAATAATAATAATAATAAGAATAATAAGAATAAAGAAAAGACAATACAATAACAGAAAGGATTCCGACGGAAATCGGAATCCTTAATAAATGGAAGGATGGAGGTTCCTGTGGACATAGCAGACGGATTCCTCTCATTTTCATCTTGTTAAGAACAGAAATGAAAATTGAAAAAATGCGAAAATGACTGGCCGCAGCTGGACTCGAACCAGGTACCTTCACCAAGGTAGGCCCCATCGTATCTTGTACATGTAATGTCAGGTCACATGGTTGAATTGACCAATGAAATTTGTAACACATCCTGGGTCATGCATATTAATTATGTGAGGGATTTTCCAATGAATCATGACAATATAGCAAGTGTTTTCAAACTGGTACATGTATTCGATATTTCTTGATTCTGTTAGAAAACATTTTGAACTAATACATACTCGTATAAATTTTGAAATGAAAACAATGTTGAAGCACTGTACTTAATGTTTGCTTACGAATGAAAAAAAAAATGAGGGGAAAAAATGGCCGAGGCCGGTATCGAACCCCGGACCCTCCGATTCGAAGTCTGACGCTCTACCGCTGAGCTATTGCAGACCTGACAAAGCTTTGCATCAAAAGTCTTTAGAAGGATGAAATCTTGCGACTATGATATGACTCAACATGTCGAGCATGTTCCGAACGATAAATCTTTATCGATCGATTCTATTTACAGGTTTGTATTCAGGAGTAAACAACACAGAATTTCATAAAATGTATTTTTTTTATTTGACTTTCATTGACCATGTATGTAGAGAATAAAATTATGAATCAATAAATTGTGTTTGCTTCTTTTGCAAGGGCGGATCTAGACAGGGTAGGTGAAAACAGGTATGTACACGTATGTAACATGAAAGTCGGAGGGGGGGGGGGAGCAAAAACTTATCAACCTCCCCCTTTCGAAGGACTAGCCTATGTCATTGGATAAACAAACCGTCAAAGATCTTGTACAGTTATTTCAAAGATTGACGAATTCAAAAAGAAACAGACAAACAAACGAGAAAAAAAAATTGCCCAAATGGGCCACATTGCTCCGTCAAAGGTCTTGTACAGTTGTTTCAAATATTAAGGAATTTAATAAGAAAATGACAAACAAACAAACAAACAAAACAAATGAAAAAAAAAAAAAAAAAACAAGAGGCCCAAGGGAGCCATATTGTTCAGTTAAAAGTCTTGTACAGTTATTTCAAAGATTGACGAATTCAAAAAGAAACAGACAAACAAACGAGAAAAAAAAATTGCCCAAATGGGCCACATTGCTCCGTCAAAGGTCTTGTACAGTTGTTTCAAATATTAAGGAATTTAATAAGAAAATGACAAACAAACAAACAAACAAAACAAATGAAAAAAAAAAAACAAAAAAAAAACAAGAGGCCCAAGGGAGCCATATTGTTCAGTCAAAAGTCTTGTACAGTTGTTTCAAAGATTGTCGAATCAAAAAAGAAAAAAAAACAAGCAAACAAACAAACAAGCAAAACAAATGAAAAGAAAAAAAAAAACAAAACAAAACAAAACAAACAAGAGGCCCAAGGGGGCCACATTGCTCCGTCAAAGGTCTTGTACAGTTGTTTCAAAGATTGACGAATTAAAAAAAAACAAGACATACAAACAAAACAAAAAAAAAAAAAAAAAAAAAAAACCAGAAGCCCAAGGGGGCCACATTGCTCCGTCAAAGGTCTTGTACAGTTGTTTCAAAGATTGACGAATGAAAAAAAAGAGGCCTAAGGTGGCCATATATACACGTTGAAGTCAATGACATTGAAATAAATATGCGCAATATGAAATGTGTTTTTCTTCTGAATAAAAAGCTATGAATAGGACTGACTTGTTGCATGAACGATCGATAATTCTTGTAATGCTGAATCAGCCATTTGTATTTCTCCGTATGTATATCAAAAATAAAAACCACTAACATTCAGGAACTCTAATGGCTATGTGGATAGGGCGTTGGACTGCTGGCCCAAGGGTACCGGGTTCGATCCCCAGTCTGGACGTTTTTTTTTTTCGCCGATCGTCTGCGTTTCTGTCTAGTACTCTCTCTATCTGTTCGTATGTCTGTTCGTTCTTCTATCGTTGTCAGTCTATCTAACACTGTCTATCTTACACTGTCAGTCTGTCTGTCTGGTCCATGCTGCAAATTTACCAGTTAATTTAAATGATGCTATTCAATTTTAAGACATTTTTAAAACATTTAATTAGAAAATGACAACAGCATGAAAGTACAGACAAGTCATGGTACGAAGAGAAATAGAAATAAAAGATTTATCTTTCTTAGATCATGTAAAGTTCATATAAGAAGGACCTCGTTTGTGAAGTAGAAGAAGTGTAGGACAAACACTGTGTATTTAACAAGTAAATGTTGTTATGACATTGAGAATGAAATTTTCACCTTGAACCAAGGTCAAGGAAAAAAGATGAGTATAGAATATCATTTTCTTCAAAATATAAATGAAATTGAATAAAGCTCAATATTTTATCAACAAAAGACTGTTATGACCTTGAAATCGAACGAATGACCTTTGGTCAAGGTCAATGTGACAGGACTTACTGCAAGGAATATTTGTACCCAGTTTGCACTCTCAAGGTCAAACAGTCTTTGTTTTATAGGCAAAAATGCTGTTGTGACCTTGAGAATGAGAATTTGACCTTGGATCAAGGTCAAGGTGAAAGAGCTTGGCTTAACAATTATATGTATGAAGTTTGAACTCTGAAGGTCAAATAGTCTTTGTTCTATAAGCAAAAGTTTCATGTGACCTTGAGAATAAAAATTTGACCTTGAAAAGAGGGTCAACATTAAATGACTATCTATAAGTGACCTAACATCCAAGTTTCAACTCAAAGTCTCAAAAATTGTAGAAATTGGCACCTTGCCAATTTAAGGTTCCATTTTCAACTTGAAATAGCTTGAAAACTGTAAATATTTTGTGGAGCATGTAAGCGTATAAAAGTTTGCAAATTTCTCAAAGAACAATATAAAACAAATTTTGTTCAAATCGTACGGTTAGTAAAGGAGTTATAAGAGTTTAAAGATTTGACCGCTGATGACCTCAAGCGGGGGCATATGTGAACTTTTCGACAAGAAAAAAATATTAAATTAAGATCTTTATTTGCTCTTTTACATGATACTTTCCATTTTATCATATGATGCGGTACTTTGATGTAACGTCACTGGATTGGCTTGGGGGTAAGAATAATAATAATAATAATAATAATAATAATAATAATAATAATAATAAGAATAATAAGAATAAAGAAAAGACAATACAATAACAGAAAGGATTCCGACGGAAATCGGAATCCTTAATAATTCCTGTGAAATGCATGGCACATCCAGAACCCCAACTGCGGGGGGGGGGGGGGGGGGCTTACATGATTTGATATTTATATTTGAGGGTTATATATACGTTCAAGTTATATTATCAAGTGCCTGTTGTAACACCAAATTTCTTTAAAAAAAAAAAAAAAAAAAAAAAAAAAAAAAACAACGTCAATTCGTACATCGTTTGAATTTTTTGATTACTGTAGTACCGGTCCAATGATTGGTCTTACGATTAATATTGAATTTCAAAATTATACCGTTTTTTAAATAAATAGAGATGGAACCACGTTGTTTCATGGAGTCTTTATGACCCATTTATGATTTGAGTTTGTAAATACTTTAACACCTTCGTCTTAAATAATGATTCATGATAAATATATATACATGCACTTGTTCAAGTACACAGAAAAATATGTTAGCATATTATGGGGGGGGGGCAGGGGGTACTTCTCTCTCCTTCCCATCCCCTAACCTCCCCCTCCCGCCCCTTCTCTTACCTCCCCCTCCCGCTCCCCTTTCTCCCCCCCCCTTCCTCCCTCCCCTTTCTTCCCCTTCCCTCCCTCCCCCTCTCTCCCTCCTCCTGCCCCCTTTCTCTCCCTCCCTTTCACCCTTTCACTGTGTCCACCCCCTCATATTATCAGTGGAACGGAGAGTATATTTTTTAAAGGACCTGTTAGCGTACAAGTATTTTCGCACTCGGGAATTTTCGACTTTTTTCGTCCGGGTATTTCTTCTTCTTCTTTTAACTTCAATCATAATGTGCACATGCGTGACCTATTTAGATGCTTTAGCATGTAAAAATAAAACCGGATATGAAGTTTTACTTCATAAATATTGGCACAACCACTCACTTGATTCTTGGCCTTATATAATGTAAAAAAAGGAGGGGGGTTACACAGACGATATGTGATCAACATGTATGACTTTGATATTAAGTAGTATTAATGACCTTTGACCTTTCTGTCTGCACTAAAAAGTATACACCATATCTTGTACATGTTATACAAACACTTCGCAATCCGACTTTACCGCCTTCCGCGGTTTATGGTTTATTGATAATACCGATTGATTTGATAGTCACTAAGAGATGAAAGTTAAACTACAACCAAAATTGTTTACATGAAAAGCAATCAATTCAATGACAATTAACTAATTAAATTATAGGACATATAAAATGAAAAACGAAATAGATTGTTGGTTTAGTTTTCTTGAAAGCAACGTAAAATAAAAGACCTATAACCTGGTCAAGGACAAAACATATACTTCATTGTAAATATGGTTGTACCAACAGGATTAAGGTTTTCTTGCTTGCCAAACCATAAAACATCATTAGGCCATAGTAATTTCATATTTGGTTTTACGCGCCCCAAACTTTTTCTGAAACACAAGAATTTTGAAAGGAAGACTAAAAACAAAACAGAAAAATATTTTTATCAAGTCTACAATTTTGAGGAACAAACTACTATTATATCCTGATATTAATGATGGTAATCTCGTTTGACATTCTTGCACGCGTCTATTTATTTAGCTATGCTACTGTTTACTGCCGGTTACGCTCGCGTAATAGTAAACAGCAGCATAGCTGATAGACACGTGCATGAATCTCAAACGAGATTATAATGAAGGTATAGCTATATTTATGGTATTCAAGATCATTTACGTAATTTTTTTTGCCAGAAAAATGCATGTTTATGTGTGGTTTTTGAAGAGGAATTCTCGATCATAAAAGGTACCCGCCCACAGATGTTAAACATTAAACAAAATATTTTTATTAAAATTACTATGGCCTTATATCAATAAATCATTAATATAATGAAAACCATACAACTTTTTTCAGATCAGGAGAGCCTCAACAAGTTTGCTGACACAGCAAACACAAAAATACTGAAAAGGTTGAAAGCAATACCAGAGGAGGCACCGGAGGAGCTATTTTCCTTCAGTTTAGAGTCTGGAGTCTCAACCAAAAAGAGGCAGAGACAACAAACCCAAAGGGCCAAAGAAAGTGAACAACAGGAGACAGAAATAAGCCCCAAAAAGAAAAAACAAGAGTCTGTTGGGAAACAAAAATCATCTCTACAGGTAGAAAAGAAAACACGGGAAGCAACAGAAAAAGTAACACCGAATCCAAAGCTACCATCCAAAAAAAAAAAAAAATGCCAAGAGACCACAGCCTACTCTATAAATCGTGAAATTCTGCAAAGTGGCCTTGTTTCTCAGTTTAATGATGATCTGAATGGTGCAGATAACCAAAACCAGACGGACAATAATAACACATGTAATGAGGAAGGGACAAACACAAGTAACCCTGATACTGGACATCAGAGCAGCCATGACACCATGCTGTCGTCAACATGGAGTCTGTGTAACAGCGCACTGGATACAATGGGCCAAACACCAACAACAAGTCAGCAGTCACCAGCAAGACAATTTATGCCAATATTGCCAGGAAATCAAGAAGGGCAAACAATCACACTTCCAGGTAAATAGCTAGATTTTTCTATAATATGCATCAAAATTTAAATACAAACAAATTACAATGCCAGCTAGGCTAACATTAATTGTTTCAGTATATCATGTATATTTGTTTATAATAGAATGAGATAACAATTTGACTAACACGATTTTTAGATTTGTAATTTAACTTGTTCTGTTATATATACTTTCTGTGTATAAAGTGACAGAATTTGCATTATTTTAGTATACTCACAGTCTAATGATTTGAGAAAATGCATATTTTTTTAGTAATTAAATGCTGCTAGATTATTGATATGAAATGAGTCAGAGAAGGTGTTGCATATTAACCATGATGCATCAATAATTGAGGACCAATATTATTTATATTTCCATTTATATAGATGAGTCAGAGCCCAATACTGGACATCACAGCTGTACATTTGAAACAGGGAACATAAGCCATGCTGACACCATGCTGCCGTCAACATGGAGTATGTGTAACAGCACACTAGATACGATGGGCCAAACACCAACAACCAGCCAGCAGACTGAGTCACCAGCAAAACAATTTATGCCATTACATGTATTGCCAGGAAATCAAGAAGAGCAAACAATCACACTTCCAGGTATTAATACATACATTCTGATATGTGAAAATAAATGTCAGATCAAATGAATGAAAAAAAAAAAAAAAGAATAAATAACCATTTTGTGAAGTATACTAATTAAGTTTGTAATATGCAGATCTTTTTTAAAGCATGTACATGTTATTTTTCAGTCCCAACACCTGATACCCTCTTTTATTTACGAGGACTGTGCAGGCCAGAATTACAGCAATATTTACAAGCTGTAATTGCAGCATGTGATCATCGTGCCTCCAGAGAACATCAGGTAAATTACTGCATTAAATACATATAGTAAATTATAATGCATTCTTATCCTTAATAAATCCTAATGTGGATATACTTTCATGTACTAAAGATAACAGATTGAATTTGAAACTCTGTAATAACTTATTTTAAGGGGCAAAATATTGTATACATGCATGTCTGTTACATAATTGAACCAATTTATACTACATACTTAGACTATAAACCATATTTTTAATAAACATGATAAAGAACAGAGATTTTAAATACACTACAATTATGATGGGTAGGGCTGGATAGGGATACCTTCCTCCCCCTCCCTTTTCCCTTGAATCTGGCCTCCCTCCCCCACTATTTCCATTCCCTCTCCCCCTCCCCCCAAGGGTCCTTTTCACCATGTCCACCCCTCTATTATGCACCATTTCAATTCTGAAGGAAATAAGGGCAATAATAACATTTATTTTATCAGTTAGGTAACAAATGTTTATCAACTTTACTTCATTTATACATATAAGCATTCAACATACACCATGAACCAGTACAACAGGAGTCCAGAGCCGTGCCCCTTGGAACACAGTACACCTGCACCACTGCCTTCATTGGAAATGAGAAACCCTGATTTAACTGTGCCTGGGTTACGAAGGTCCCCTAGGAAAAAGCTGGTCCTGAATACTGGGGATAAGTCCACTAGCAGCAGTACATCAGTAAGCGAGATTACACCAGAGAAAACACAGGACTCACAGATGGTAATTTATACAACCAATTTATATATGATATTAAAAAATTTTTATTGAAAGTGTAAATTTATACGAGTAACTTTATATTTTAAAGCCATAATTTCGTTGTAACTTGAAATACTAATATGTGAGAGCTCAATGTCTTTTCACTGTTTTGAGTATTCCAATATGCAAGTGTAGCATCTAATATGTCACCTTAGTTCAAAGTATAATTTGGAGTTGGTAATTAGGAATGTAGACAATTGAGTTCTTTACATAAATCTTAAAAAGGCTGAAATAATGTAGCCTCATAGTACCTATTCAATTGGCACATATAATGAGAACAAAACTAGGATGATTTCATGCTGTCAATTGCATTTCAAAGCATTATTTGGACAACCTTATGACATTCAATATTTACTCAAAAAGTTTGTGTTGTCCAGAAGTATGGTCAGCTGAGTCACTGAATATATGACCAAATTATAGTGTTACGTGTAATGTCAGTTCATATATGTGATATATGTTTGTTACAGTCTAAACTCCTGGAAGACAGAGACATCTGTGTCAGTAAAGATGGTCTGCGTAAATCAGTCCTGGCTTCTAAAAAGAGTAAGAGACCAGGGTACACTCTCTGCTATAAATTGCTTGGAGAGATTTTCTGTACAAAGACTATGGCAGAGTCACGGGGCCAAGGATTGACCACATGTAGTAAAGCAAATGAAGGGAAACCAATCCTTGACAGACAAAAAGTCACTGCCTTGAAAGGTATTATTAATTTTTAAAATGCTTTCCTTAAGTATGACTGACTGAAAGAATTTGCATAGTTAAGCAACTTTTATCCAGCAAGTATATCTTTGCTTAAAATAGGTTGTGGTAATATTGTGACATATATGTATTTAATAACTCCAATAGCAACTTTGGAGTTACAATAAATGTAAAGTTTTTGCAAAACTAATGTATCGCTTCTTTCGTTTGTTAAATTGCTCTGTGCTAGCTAGTCCAATCTATTTACATATTAGCTAATTCAATTGCTTGATATTGTTTTAGTTGTGTTGTGTTTATTTTAGATTATGTTGTAATATGGTGCAAGAAGAATGCAGAGGAGGTACCATCAGAACAAACTCTGAATGATGCCATCACAGAAAGGATCAGCTATGCTAGGAAACAGCTGAAGACAGCAGCAATGAAATCTGATGAGTGATGAACTCTTATCAACACTATCAAGATTTATCAAAACTTAGACAATAAAATGATCATACATGTATATATCTTTTTGTAAGAAAAAGCTTAAGTTTTGGTTTAATAGTATAATGTAAATGTGTGATTGATCCTTAATTCATATACATGTATGATATTCATCTTCCAGGAGTTCAGAAAATTTAAAGTGTATTGCTTGAAAGATTTAATGAGTAAATTGAGTAGCTATTAAAAATATATGATAATTATTTCTTATTATTATATCATTTACTGAAAAGAGAGAGCAGTAACTGTGCAGCATTGATTTGAGTGAGTGCCTGTTTGTATTCACTGGGAATACATATGATATGAATACATGTACATCTGGTGCCAACAGAACTGACATAATATTAAGGATATGACGTCGACTGTTTGAATATCACATATTTACTTTCATTTAGGTGCCTTCTCTTTTTGGTGGCATTATTTTGATCCAGGCGTCATACTGTTCCAGGCGTCATCTATTCGAGGCGTCATTTTGTTACAGGCGTCATTTTGTCCAGGCGTCATTTTATCTGACTATGTATTTCTAACTGAAGCAGGAAATATGAAGAAATTCCGCCTGGTTTCCTGGCGTCAATTTTTCCAGGCGTAACTAATTTGCATATTTCGCTCCCTATGACGGGTGTTTGACGCCCGGTTTCCGCCTGGACCAATAATGCAAACTATATATGTAGTTTTCCTGCTGACGCCTGGAATTTGATTACAAATTACGCCTTTATTTACGCCTGGTTTCTGGTTGGAAGATTTCGTACAGGCACGAATGTACATTTTGTAAATAATAGTTTTGTCAAACCAAAATATTTAGTCAACTTTAACAACAAAATTCCTTTAAACCCACTTCCTGAAAGAAAATTTAAAGTTCTTTTGAAACCTTTATACATAATAATACATTTTACAACTACATGTATGTGTACATGTATGTATACCAGAGACATCAGAGTCTCTTTCCCTCTTGTCAGACCTTTCAGAAATTTTTAAAATCCAAACAATGAAAAGTACAGCAAACTTTTGTCAGTGTGAAAGAATTTTTGTAAGACATTTTCTTTGAACCTACATTTTTTGATATCTTGTACATATGAATTTACACATAGCTGAAATGACATACCCAGGAACAGCATGCTCCGTGTTTTGAGCCAGTATATCTGCCTGGGATTGCGTGGGAGGTGGCACCCTCGGTAGAGCTTGGCTGTATGCTATAAAATGTATACAAGAGCTACATGTACCGTAAACCTGGAAATTTTCGAGTCAGTGTAACTTTTTTCACAAATCAATAGACATAGCGAAAAATTTCCCCACATGAAAATATCACTAATATTTCCCCCAAGCGTAATGTCTTGATGTTAAAATTGCGAAATTTTCCCCAGCAAAATAACCACATTAATTTTACAGTAATTTGAAGGATCACCAAATGTCCCACATCTCATCTGCTGGCAACATTATGACGTCATAATCATTTAATTTCCATTGTTATTATTAAGAAACGACGATTCTGGTTGGCCAAAAAATTTCGTTGATACCTGTATCAACACAAAACGGAAGAACATGCTTAGCAATGTCATAAGCAACGTTGTTAGCAACACGATTTCAAAGCTGCAAATAAACGTTGAAAAGCGTCGAAATGAAATGATTAGTAATGAATGTAATGTTTTTTGGTTGATTGAGGTATCAACAATAAAAATTAGAGCTGCAACAAGTCAGGAACTTTTCGATTCGGTTTGATTTCGATTTTAGAGTCTCAATTCGAGTTTTTTTCGATTCGAGTTATTTACGGTAGAATTCTCCAAGATTATTTGATTTTTCCATGAAATTGTGACAAAATATGAAAATCCAGTGATTTTTTTCAGTATTATGGGAATGGGGTAGGGGCCCTTGCAATTGGGAAAATCAACGACGTTTGGGAATATTTTGGGAAGTACTTATATAAAAGTTAAATGACAGTTTATACAATCAAAAGTTCAGAATTGAATGTTTAATCAGATAATTTTCTTTTAAATAAGATTTAATTTCTTATGCTTACAACAATATGACAAATAATTAGTAAATTTGCTACTTTTGAACCAGTAAATTTCACTATTTTCAGTTATTATTCCATCTCTATGTGATTGGGAAATTTTAGAGCCACAATTGGGAAAAAAAGATACTATTTCTCATTGGGAATGGGGCCGAATAACGGCACCAAAAAAGGGGGAAAAATCCCTGAAATCATACCTTACTTGCAAGTTTAACCACTCGAAACAAAATTGCATCAACCTAAAGAGTGAATATCACTGTGGGTTTTTATAAATCATGTGACAGTGCTAGAAGTTATTCATGGGATATAGTACTTGTAATATTAAATTTTCTCTTTATTGGACGCATTTGCATGTGTAAAGACTATTTAATTCAATCGATTCTTTGACTTTGTGATTCGCGATTTGAGTCAGAGGTAAGAATCGAGATTTTCAATGCATCGCTGTGAATCATTGCAGCTCTACCAACCAGACTTGTCAGAATGACAACATAGCTCGCCGGTGGCAACCATATGTAAATTGCAACAACAACAATAACAAGAGCCCCAGGGGGCACAACGCTCACCTGATACCCATGCACGCTCTAATTGACATACTGCTATTGAATACTGATAGTGCCAGTACCGGGATTTTAGCCCACAACCTTTCTAAAAACATTTTTGCCGGATGCAGAGAAGTTTTTTTTTTCAGACAACCTTTAAAAGTACAAACAAGAAAAAATAGTCACATTTCAAAACAATAACTTTTTTTAAGTCATATGCCCAACTAGTATAGTTCAATTATGCAACATCAAAAATAAAATCATATTGTAAAATCCCACTTTAATGCGCAGCAGAAAAAGAATAAAACAATGAAATGATTTCATAAATTAAGTTTATTTAAAACTGAACGACCATACCTTTCATTATTGATAGCTAGCATGCCAGAAATTATAAAGCCTGACAGGCTGTGTTTGTGAAACGAGAATGCCCCCGGCGGCATCTTTGTTAGTATAAACGCCATTTTCTGTTAAGTATGTGAGAGGTCAGGGTCAGCGTAATATTGGTATCTATGGAAATATCTTGTCACAAGGAATACACATGTAAAATATGAAAGCCCTATCACTAACCAATCAAAAGTTATGCGCAATGTTTAAGTTTTTGAGAAGTACGTCAAAGGTCAAGGTTATGATCACGAGGTCAAAATTTTGGTATCAATGGAAAGGTATTGTCACAAGGAATACACAAAACCAAGTAAGTATAAAATAATAAGTGACATTAGAAATGTAAATTTTAGTTCAGATCTCTCTGTTCTTATAGAGACAATAAATCTATATTCAATAATAAAATTTGAACTATTTCACCAAATAACTTTGATTTATATCCAAGGATAGCCAATTTAAGCTTTTACAAAGCTTATTTCCAAAGACACTCACTAGGACTTTTACAATATTTTTTTTTTGAAGATGAATTAAAATGGAATATTTTCATACACTTGAATCTTTAAGACTTGACTTACCACTGCAATAACTTTTTCCCTTGCAACCCCCTCCAAATCAAATTTTCTGACTATTAATGCAAACAACTCATACCCCCCCCCCCCCCACATTTGCAGATATATCTTTGTATGCAATAGTCGCTCAGAGCGAAATATTACTTATAGTCCTAATATTGAATTTCTATGGGATATTTAACCAAATCAGCATGCAGCAAGTAACATGTCACACTAGGTATATGGATACATAGCCATAGGCCTAGATCCAACTCGAAAACATGTTTATACATCAAAATAATTTAAACCTAGGAATTGATTACTTCAAGAACTATACCATCATGTATTTGTTTTAACATAACCGGTGTTACTAATCTAATTTATGTGAAAAATCGCTGACTTACCTTCACGGCGCTTCGTTGTTTCGGTACGTATATTGAAAGTGAAAGTACTTTCTATGCCTCCCGGTGGCCAAAAATATTCCTTTAAAATCTAAAAGTGGATATCTTGACAAAATTCTTTCACTTGTAGGGTACCATGCATGAGTACCTCATATCTACAAAATGTCATGACAACCTGAAGAGTGGTTATAGAAAAGAAGCAGAAAATGTATGAAAATCACCCCCCCTTCCTTTTTACATAAGAAAAAAATTCATAAAAAATCAAAAAAATAAATTTTAAGCATAAAATGCATATCAAAGCATTAAGTAAGTTAAATATGATAAATATGTAGTAAATGAGTGTGTAAAATCATACACTTATTGAGTTACTTAAAGAAATAGTGCAAAAATGTGCATTTCTGACTAAGTCCGAAAAGACGTCAAAAACGCGTCAAAAATTTGACTTCGAAGTGGAACCAAAAATAACAACACTTCTTAAGACATCTCTCTAGATCATCCTGATGCTTTCGGTTTGTCGATACATGCTTCGGTTCTGAAGAAGAAGTTTGTCAAAGGAGGGTACCCCCCGTGACCTACTTTTTGCTGTGGTGGCGCCACCTGTTGACAGATCCGGACGAAAAACAACAACACTTGTAGGGGACCATGAGTACTTCATACCTACCAAGTTTCATCAAAATCCCTTCAGCCGTTCTGGAGAAGAAGTTTAAAATGTGAAAAGTTTACGACGACGGACGACGACGGACGACGACGACGACGACGACGACGACGACGCCGGACGACGGACGACGGACGCAACACTATGACAATAGCTCACTTGAGCCTATGGCTCAGGTGAGCTAAAAAGGGAAAAAAATTTTTGTCGGGATCCCGTCGGGGTTTGAAGCCAATCCCCATGGGTCCATTGGGCATGGAAAACATACATTATACCTATGTACAATTTTAAAAAATATTCCTTAAAAATCTAAAAGTGGATATCTTGACAAAATTCTTTCACTTGTAGGGTACCATGCATGAGTACCTCATATCTACAAAATGTCATGACAATCTGAAGAGTGGTTATAGAAAAGAAGCAGAAAATGTATGAAAATCACCCCCCCTTCCTTTTTACATAAGAAAAAAATTCATAAAAAATCAAAAAAATAAATTTTAAGCATAAAATGCATATCAAAGCATTAAGTAAGTTAAATATGATAAATATGTAGTAAATGAGTGTGTAAAATCATACACTTATTGAGTTATTTAAAGAAATAGTGCAAAAATGTGCATTTCTGACTAAGTCCGAAAAGACGTCAAAAACGCGTCAAAAATTTGACTTCGAAGTGGAACCAAAAATAACAACACTTCTTAAGATATCTCTCTAGATCATCCTGATGCTTTCGGTTTGTCGATACATGCTTCGGTTCTGAAGAAGAAGTTTGTCAAAGGAGGGTACCCCCCGTGACCTACTTTTTGCTGTGGTGGCGCCACCTGTTGACAGATCCGGACGAAAAACAACAACACTTGTAGGGGACCATGAGTACTTCATACCTACCAAGTTTCATCAAAATCCCTTCAGCCGTTCTGGAGAAGAAGTTTAAAATGTGAAAAGTTTACGACGACGGACGACGACGGACGACGACGACGACGACGACGACGCCGGACGACGGACGAAGGACGCAACACTATGACAATAGGTCACTTGAGCCTATGGCTCAGGTGAGCTAGAAAAGGCGTTAAATCTGTTCATGAAAAAGTCAAATTGGAAACATGGAAGTTTCGAGAATTTGTTTTCTACCTGGTGTCACTCCCATATTGGGAGTTCGCTTCCTTTAATGTAGTGGATGTTTTTGTTTGTTTGCTTTTGTTCCTGTTTCAACCTAATTGTGTATGCATTCGGTTAAAATTTGATTTTCTGAAATATCAATTTGGTCTATGAATGGGGATATGGTCATTATCCATATTTGTAATTTTGTAAACATTAGTATTGTCACCTTTACCGGCAAAATATCAGAATCGAAGTCAGACTAATTCTGGTTTGCAAAACTTTGGTAAAAAATGTACCTTTTCCGGAAGATAGCGATAGAAAACAAACGGAAAAGACTTTATATTAAATAAAATTATTCAAACCCGAAATGTAGAAAGACGTGTATGTGAAGGATGTAAATGTTAAGGCAATTGCTGTAGTATTTCAAAGGGGGGGGGGGGACAATCCAAGAGATAAAAACTTAAAAGAAAGGGGTGGTTTTTTTTATTAGAGATTTCTTCGAGAATCTAAAAAAGGTATATTTTTACTATTTTCCCATCTTATAAATCTATTCTAAACATGATCGAATGAAATATACACAAATTAAGGAATAACTTATCAAGTGTTATGTTTTTTTTCCGCCAATGTGTATTTCGCCAAAAAACAAGAGCCCCAGGGGGCACAACGCTCACCTGATACCCATGCACGCTCTAATTGACATACTGCTATTGAATACTGATAGTGCCAGTACCGGGATTTTAGCCCATAACCTTTCTAAAAACATTTTTGCCGGATGCAGAGAAGTTTTTTTTTCAGACAACCTTTAAAAGTACAAACAAGAAAAAATAGTCACATTTCAAAACAATAACTTTTTTTAAGTCATATGCCCAACTAGTATAGTTCAATTATGCAACATCAAAAATAAAATCATATTGTAAAATCCCACTTTAATGCGCAGCAGAAAAAGAGTAAAACAATGAAATGATTTCATAAATTAAGTTTATTTAAAACTGAACGACCATACCTTTCATTATTGATAGCTAGCATGCCAGAAATTATAAAGCCTGACAGGCTGTGTTTGTGAAACGAGAATGCCCCCGGCGGCATCTTTGTTAGTATAAACGCCATTTTCTGTTAAGTATGTGAGAGGTCAGGGTCAGCGTAATATTGGTATCTATGGAAATATCTTGTCACAAGGAATACACATGTAAAATATGAAAGCCCTATCACTAACCAATCAAAAGTTATGCGCAATGTTTAAGTTTTTGAGAAGTACGTCAAAGGTCAAGGTTATGGTCACGAGGTCAAAATTTTGGTATCAATGGAAAGGTATTGTCACAAGGAATACACAAAACCAAGTAAGAATAAAATAATAAGTGACATTAGAAATGTAAATTTTAGTTCAGATCTCTCTGTTCTTATAGAGACAATAAATCTATATTCAATAATAAAATTTGAACTATTTCACCAAATAACTTTGATTTATATCCAAGGATAGCCCATTTAAGCTTTTACAAAGCTTATTTCCAAAGACACTCACTAGGACTTTTACAATATTTTTTTTTTGAAGATGAATTAAAATGGAATATTTTCATACACTTGAATCTTTAAGACTTGACTTACCACTGCAATAACTTTTTCCCTTGCAACCCCCTCCAAATCAAATTTTCTGACTATTAATGCAAACAACTCATACCCCCCCCGCATTTGCAGATATATCTTTGTATGCAATAGTCGCTCAGAGCGAAATATTACTTATAGTCCTAATATTGAATTTCTATGGGATATTTAACCAAATCAGCATGCAGCAAGTAACATGTCACACTACGTATATGAATACATAGCCATAGGCCTAGATCCAACTCGAAAACATGTTTATACATCAAAATAATTTAAACCTAGGAATTGATTACTTCAAGAACTATACCATCATGTATTTGTTTTAACATAACCGGTGTTACTAATCTAATTTATGTGAAAAATCGCTGACTTACCTTCACGGCGCTTCGTTGTTTCGGTACGTATATTGAAAGTGAAAGTACTTTCTATGCCTCCCGGTGGGGGCGCTGCGGACACGTGAACATATTGTGCTATTTTTAGAGTCGGCGATCCCTCTTGATATACGTCGAAGGTGTAACTACAGTTAATCATTTTAGCAGGGAATCCCTTCCCTTTTGACTGATGAACCGGGCTGAATAGAAGGTGTCACCTCATTGGACATAACTATTGAAAATTTAAAAATAGCACATAAAATCAATGTATGATTCCCTGCTGTCTGTAGAAATTGAGTTTTGAACATGATTTTGCCTTATATGTAATCAATAGATCGATTTGAAAATATATACAAATTAGCAAATTTTCAATTCGGAAGGAGGGGTCATTAAACAAGTGAATTTTGCAGAAAAGGTATGCATGACCCCCTTTTTTCTTTCGTTTTTATACGTGCCAAAGATGACCTAGGCCAAAAATATTCCTTAAAAATCTAAAAGTGGATATCTTGACAAAATTCTTTCACTTGTAGGGCACCATGCATGAGTACCTCATATCTACAAAATGTCATGACAATCTGAAGAGTGGTTATAGAAAAGAAGCAGAAAATGTATGAAAATCACCCCCCCTCCTTCCTTTTTACATAAGAAAAAAATTCATAAAAAATCAAAAAAATAAATTTTAAGCATAAAATGCATATTAAAGCATTAAGTAAGTTAAATATGATAAATATGTAGTAAATGAGTGTGTAAAATCATACACTTATTGAGTTATTTAAAGAAATAGTGCAAAAATGTGCATTTCTGACTAAGTCCGAAAAGACGTCAAAAACGCGTCAAAATTTTGACTTCGAAGTGGAACAAAAAATAACAACACTTCTTGAGACATCTCTCTAGATCACCCTGATGCTTTCGGTTTGTCGATACATGCTTCGGTTCTGAAGAAGAAGTTTGTCAAAGGAGGGTACCCCCCCTGACCTACTTTTTGCTGTGGTGGCGCCACCTGTTGACAGATCCGGACGAAAAACAACAACACTTGTAGGGGACCATGAGTACTTCATACCTACCAAGTTTCATCAAAATCCCTTCAGCCGTTCTGGAGAAGAAGTTTAAAATGTGAAAAGTTTACGACGACGGACGACGACGACGACGACGACGACGCCGGACGACGGACGCAACACTATGACAATAGCTCACTTGAGTCTATGGCTCAGGTGAGCTAAAAAGGGAAAAAAAATTTTGTCGGGATCCCGTCGGGGTTTGAAGCCAATCCCCATGGGTCCATTGGGCATGGAAAACATACATTATACCTATGTACAATCTTAAAAAATATTCCTTAAAAATCTAAAAGTGGATATCTTGACAAAATTCTTTCACTTGTAGGGTACCATGCATGAGTACCTCATATCTACAAAATGTCATGACAATCTGAAGAGTGGTTATAGAAAAGAAGCAGAAAATGTATGAAAATCACCCCCCCCTTCCTTTTTACATAAGAAAAAAATTCATAAAAAATCAAAAAAATAAATTTTAAGCATAAAATGCATATCAAAGCATTAAGTAAGTTAAATATGATAAATATGTAGTAAATGAGTGTGTAAAATCATACACTTATTGAGTTATTTAAAGAAATAGTGCAAAAATGTGCATTTCTGACTAAGTCCGAAAAGACGTCAAAAACGCGTCAAAAATTTGACTTCGAAGTGGAACAAAAAATAACAACACTTCTTAAGACATCTCTCTAGATCACCCTGATGCTTTCGGTTTGTCGATACATGCTTCGGTTCTGAAGAAGAAGTTTGTCAAAGGAGGGTACCCCCCGTGACCTACTTTTTGCTGTGGTGGCGCCACCTGTTGACAGATCCGGACGAAAAACAACAACACTTGTAGGGGACCATGAGTACTTCATACCTACCAAGTTTCATCAAAATCCCTTCAGCCGTTCTGGAGAAGAAGTTTAAAATGTGAAAAGTTTACGACGACGGACGACGACGACGACGACGACGACGACGACGACGACGACGCCGGACGACGGACGACGGACGCAACACTATGACAATAGCTCACTTGAGTCTATGGCTCAGGTGAGCTAAAAAGGGAAAAAAAATTTTGTCGGGATCCCGTCGGGGTTTGAAGCCAATCCCCATGGGTCCATTGGGCATGGAAAACATACATTATACCTATGTACAATCTTAAAAAATATTCCTTAAAAATCTAAAAGTGGATATCTTGACAAAATTCTTTCACTTGTAGGGTACCATGCATGAGTACCTCATATCTACAAAATGTCATGACAATCTGAAGAGTGGTTATAGAAAAGAAGCAGAAAATGTATGAAAATCACCCCCCCCCCCTCCTTCCTTTTTACATAAGAAAAAAATTCATAAAAAATCAAAAAAATAAATTTTAAGCATAAAATGCATATCAAAGCATTAAGTAAGTTAAATATAATAAATATGTAGTAAATGAGTGTGTAAAATCATACACTTATTGAGTTATTTAAAGAAATAGTGCAAAAATGTGCATTTCTGACTAAGTCCGAAAAGACGTCAAAAACGCGTCAAAAATTTGACTTCGAAGTGGAACCAAAAATAACAACACTTCTTAAGACATCTCTCTAGATCACCCTGATGCTTTCGGTTTGTCGATACATGCTTCGGTTCTGAAGAAGAAGTTTGTCAAAGGAGGGTACCCCCCGTGACCTACTTTTTGCTTTGGTGGCGCCACCTGTTGACAAATCCGGACGAAAAACAACAACACTTGTAGGGGACCATGAGTACTTCATACCTACCAAGTTTCATCAAAATCCCTTCAGCCGTTCTGGAGAAGAAGTTTAAAATGTGAAAAGTTTACGATGACGGACGACGACGACGACGACGACGGACGACGGACGACGGACGACGGACGATGGACGACGGACCGCGGACGCAACACTATGACAATAGCTCACTTGAGCCTATGGCTCAGGTGAGCTAAAAAAGGTTACAATTGTCGAATTTGAATATAAAATGATATCCCCGCATTTTAAATGTGATGAGTTATGGTTAGTATTTCTCAGTTTTCAACATCTGATACGAGTTCCTGAAATATTGAGCTTTGGTCAGATTAAGATCAATCTTAATGAGAATAAAACCCAATACTTTTTTTTTATCCGTGACCCTGGTTAAAGGTAAAATAATCATTTTCAATGTCATTATAAACATTTACTACTGTAAAATTCAAAGTTTTTGTCCTACACTATCTATTTTTCATACAGGTATTCCTTCTTATTTGAACTTAACATGGTATAAGAAAGACTTGTCCTCTGTTGCCTTTTTTTTCTTAGTAGCAGTACTTGTCTGTATTTTGATGCTGTTGTCATTTTCTATTTATAGAAATTTCTTTATTCCTCATTGCAAATACGTTGTGCAATTCTGTGTTGGGATATGAATTTTAGAGGATTTAAAATTGATAAAGCTTTCGTAAACGTTAAAGGTATTTATTATCTCTTTCTTCTATGTTTTTTTATAAATACGAGATAAGAGTCATAAGTAAAATGCCAGCTCTTTTAACTCATTTGCTGAAGTGAATAAGGTACTGAAGCAACTATTCATTTTTCCATTTCTTTATTCGGAATTTAACAATTCAGGTCCAAGGAAGGTATAATAAAGAAGGAATCCGGTTGTTACTTGCAACAGTAGCCGTCTAGTTGTTACTATTTTTTTTATATTATCTAATCTTATCATTTATACATACAAAACGTTCAATTGTCCCAGGTATATAAATCCGGTATCTTTTATTCATGTGTGTTAGCCATCGAATTTACAATGTTTTCAAACACAATATTTATAATTAAACTCATGTCGTAAAAGGTGAGCTTTTTCTCAAGAAGCTTTCTAGTCATCAATCTGGAAAGGTATGAAAGTTTGTTAACTACATACATGTACTAAATAATCTGTGAAAATCTACCCTTATTACCAGGGGTTTCCCATGTTCATTTCAAATATTGTGTGCCAGAAATATTGCAACAAAATTACCTTTATATTTTGATATCTTGGAGGGCTTTGGTGCTAAGATTATGTTATTAACGAAAAGTAAATGACTTTGGCAATGCTATAAAAATTAACAGTGTGTTCTCTACAAGTTAAATTGCATCCAATCTTGACGATTACACGGTCTAAAACTTTAAGAAAAAGGAAATATTCATGATATACAAAGTTCAAATAATGGGTTTATAGCACTACTTACTGGTGTATAGTTGAAAATTCCTGGACTCAATGGCATGGTCTTGCTTTAAGCATGCATCACAAGTGACGCGTTCAAGCTCTTTATTACATATTCGCCTCTTTCTACAGTGGTCACACTGAATAATCACCTCCTGTGAATGGAAACATTAATAAACAATTACATTAGGAAAAAATAAGTCAAACTTCTAAGTATAGGTTAGAAGGTAATTTGAAGTTTCTACATGAATAAGAAGTGGGCGGAGCGTCAGCAAAGGTACTTCTTATTCATGTAGAAACTTCAAATTACCTTCTAACCGTAATGCGGCCATATTTGTTGCCCGATTGGCACGAAAAACACAAAGTTGGTAGAGGACCTTGAGTACTTGCTTCATGTAAGGTTTTATGAAATTCTGTGCAGCGGTTGCAGAGGAGAAATAAAAAATGTATCAGCTAGTCAGAATCCTCGGTGGTCATATTTGTTAAACGAACGGCACGAAAAATACAAACTTGGTAGAGGACCTTGCAATTGAGTACTTGCTTCTTGTAAAGTTTTATGAAATTTATTTCAGCGGTTGCAGAGGAGATGTCGAAATGTGTCAGCCAATCAGAGCCCTCGGTGGCCATATTTGTTAAACGATCGGCACGAAAAACACAAACTTGGTAGAGGACCTTGAATACTTGCTTCCTGTAATTAAGGTTTTATAAAATTCATTTCAGTTGTTACAGAGGAGATGTCGAAATGTGTCAGCCAATCAGAGCCCTCGGCGACCAGATTTGTTAAACGATCGACCAAAAAAAAAAAAACAAACTTGGTAGAAGACCATGAGTTCTTGATTCCTGTAAGGTGTTATAAAATTCCTTTAAGCGGTTACAGAGGAGATGTCGAAATGTGTCAGCCAATCAGAGCCCTCGGCGACCATATTTGTTCAACTATTGACACGAAAAACACAAACTTGGTAGAAGACCTTGAGTACTTGCTTCCTGTAAGGATTTATGAAATTCCGTGCAGCGGTTGCAGGGGAGATGTCGAAATGTTTCAGCCATTCATAGCCTCTGCGGCCATATTTGATAAATGATCGGCACGAAAAACACTAACTTGGTAGAGGACCTTGCGTTCTTGCTTCCTGTAAGGTTTTATTCAATCACGTGCTGCAGTTGCAGAGATGTTGAAAATGTGTCAGCCAATCAGAGCCCTCGGCGGCCATATTTGTTGACCGATCGGCACGAAAAGCACAAACTTGGTAGAGGACTTGCGTTCATGCTTCCTGTAAAATTTCATGTAATTCTGTGCAGCGGTTGCTGAGGAGATGTCGAAAATGTGTTAGCCAATTAGAGCCCTCGGTGGCCATATTTGTTGACCGATCGGCAACAAAACATAACCTTGGTAGAGGACCTTGAGTACTTGTTTCCTGTTAGGTTTTATGACATTCCGTGCAGCGGTTGCAGAGGAGATGTCGACAATGTGTCATTCAATCAGAGCCCTCAGCCGCCATATTTTTAACTGATCAGCACGAAAAAAAAACTTGGTAGAGGATCTTGAGTACTTTTTCTCTGCTTTGAAGAATTTGGAAACAATCGTTTTCATAAGTGCATAAAAAGAAAAATACACCAAGAGACGCACAATTAGTATCCGTAGGGACCTCTACAACCTGCTTGTAGTGATTCTTACTAAATCTTACATAAATCTTGTCCCAGAGGAAGGACAAGGCAATACACAGGTCAATTGTATGATTTGAATGGCTTGTATTTTGTAGCGACTTGCTTCTTTTTTTCTTTTCGGTATGCAATATCTGGTAGAAAGTTCGACTGAAGATCGTCTATAAAGTAATAGAGAGTCTGGTGCATAGTAAATTAATTTGAAATTTTCTTCAAGAGGTTTAGTGTTGGAACACTTCCGTATTATTTTAACAACAGTGCAATACAGAAAGTATTCGGAGGGTACTAAGCACATTAGGATATATTTACATTAAACGCCTATTATGCAACTAGAATTATATTCCAATTAAACAAAATGTTTTTCATAAAAAAACAGATGTCTCCCCCCTCCCTCTAAGTTACTTTGACCTTAGGCCAAAATGCAAAATGATGTCCTTTGAGTCATAGGCAACATCATACTAAAACATGAAAGTGATTCATTACATTGTTTGAGGTAAAGCCCAAACATGATTGGCATATACAATTTCATTATAAGCATATTTAAAGAAATTGACTTTGGTCACATGACCTTGGATATAGGTGATCTGAAACCTACACTCACTGACGAGGGTTAAGTACCCGAAACATGCATGTCTGGTCCATGCTGCAAACTTATCTGCTTTTAAATGATGCTATTGAATTTGAAGAGGTTTAACATTGTATGGATCATGAGCAACAAAAAAACTGAATAAGTGATTGGATACACGGTTCAATATATAAAGCCTAAACATTATTAGCATAGACAATTTCAGCCTGGACATGCTTAGCATATACAATTTCATTACCAAAGTGAGAAGCTACCTTAACCATGTGACCTTGGAACAATGTGATAAGAAACATTTAGTCCTTAGAAACAACATACTAAAATATGAAAACAATTGTAAGAAGGGTTCAGGAGATATAGCCCAGACAATATTAGTACCTACAATTTCATTAAAAAGAACTAAATGATCTTGACCTTGGGCACATGACCTTGGGTCAAGATGATAAGAAACCCTCCAATCCTGAGCAACAGCATACTATAGTATAAGAGTGATCCAGTGTACGATTCCACAGATATAGCCCAGACTCAATAGCATTTACAATTTCATTAAAAAATGTAATACTTGACCTTAGTCATATGACCTTGGATCAAGGAGGTGTGAAACCTTTGGGTCATCAGCACCATCATACTAAAATATGACGTGATCCGATCACGGTTCAAAAGATTAAGCCTGGACATAATACATGTAACAAATACAATTTCATTTAAAATATACTAATTGACCTTGACTTTGGTCACATGATCTTGAGTCAACGTGATGTGAAACCTTTACGTGATAAGCAACAACATACTAAAATATGACGGTGATCTGATAAATAGTTAAAAGAGATACAGCCCCAATGGGATAGCATGTACAATTTCATTAAAATGTACTTAGTAACTTTGACCTTGATCAAATGACCATGGGTCCAGGTGAAACCTTTTGGTCATGATTAAATACATTCTTAAACTTGAAAGCAATCCAGTATGCGGTCCAAGGGATAAAGCCTAAACAAGAATGTATCTACAATTTCATTAAGAATGTAGTAAGTGACCTTGGCCTTGGGTCAAGGTGATGTTAAGCCTTCGGGTCATAAGCAACAACATACTAAAATATGAATTTGATCCGGCAAACGGTTCAAGAGATATAGCCCGGACAAGAATGTATGCACAATATCATTAAAAATGCACTAAGTGATCTTGACCTTGGTCACATGACCTTGGTTCAAGGTGAAGTGAAACCTACGGGTCATAAGCAACAACATACTTAGATATGAAAGTGATCCAGCAAATGGTTCAAGAGATATAGCTCGTACAGGAATGTATGCATAATATCATTAAAAGATGCACTAAGTGACCCTGACCTTGGTCACATGACCTTGGGTCATGGTGATGTGAAACCTTTACGTGATAAGCAACAACATACTAAAATATGAAAGTGATCCGGCAAACGGTTCAAGGGATATAGCACGGACTGAATGTATGTACAGTTTCATTAAAAATGTACTAAGTGACCTTGACCTTGGTCACATGACCTTGGGTCAAGGTGATGTGAAACCTACGGGTCATAAGCAACAACATACTAAAATATGAAAGTTATCCGGCAAACGGTTCATGAGATATAGCCCGGACAGGAATGTATGCATAATTTCATTAAAAATGCACTAAGTGACCTTAACCTTGGTCACATGACCTTGGGTCAAGGTGATGTGAAACCTTTACGTGATAAGCAACAACATACTAAAATATGAAAGTTATCCGGCTAACGGTTCAAGGGATATAGCACGGACTGAATGTATGTACAGTTTCATTAAAAATGTACTAAGTGACCTTGACCTTGGTCACATGACCTTGGGTCAAGGTGATGTGAAACCTACGGGTCATAAGCAACAACATACTAAAATATGAAAGTTATCCGGCAAACGGTTCATGAGATATAGCCCGGACAGGAATGTATGCATAATTTCATTAAAAATGCACTAAGTGACCTTAACCTTGGTCACATGACCTTGGGTCAAGGTGATGTGAAACCTTTACGTGATAAGCAACAACATACTAAAATATGAAAGTTATCCGGCTAACGGTTCAAGGGATATAGCACGGACTGAATGTATGTACAGTTTCATTAAAAATGCACTAAGTGACCTTGACCTTGGTCATATGACCTTGGGTCAAGGTGATGTGAAACCTACGGGTCATAAGCAATAACATACTAAAACATGAAAGTTATCCGGCAAACGGTTCATGAGATATAGCCCGGACAGGAATGTATGCATAATTTCGTTAAAAATGCACTAAGTGACCTTGACCTTGGTCACATGACCTTGGGTCAAGGTGATGTAAAACCTTTTCGTGATAAGCAACAACATACTAAAATATGAAAGTGATCCGGCAAACGGTTCAAGAGATATAGCCCGGACAGGAATGTATGCATAATTTCATTAAAAATGCACTAAGTGACCTTGACCTTGGTCACATTACCTTGGGTCAAGGTGATGTGAAACCTTCGGGTCATAAGCAACAACATACTAAAATATGAAAGTGATCCGGAAAACAGTTCAAGAGATATAGCCCGGACAGGAATGTATGCATTATTTCATTAAAAATGCACTAAGTGACCTTGACCTTGGTCACATGACCTTGGGTCAAGATGATGTGAAACCTTCGGGTCATAAGCAACAACATACTAAAATATGAAAGTGATCGGGCAAACGGTTCAGGAGATATAGCCCGGACACGATGTGTGACAGACGGACAGACAGACAGACGGACGACGAAGGCAAAACCAATATGTCTCCTCCCCGTTGGGGGGGGGGGAGACATAATAACTTCGGTTGCTATTGTGACGTCATGTTCATGTTTTGCATGTAGGGAGAATTTACCAACGTTTAAATACATTTGACGCTGTTACTGGCAAAATGTGCGAAGTGCAATCAAATAAAATTGACCGATAAGTAGGGCTGAGTATCGCGGCTCAAATTTGTATTGCGATATATTGCGATATTTGGAAAAATATCGCGATATATTGCAATATTTTATAACATTGAGATTCCTCATGATTTTCACTTTCCAACTTCAATTTGCTTTCAAAATTTAATAAAAAAAAAATATGAAAATGCTTGATGGACATGACGTGCAGGCAAATTTGACAGTCCTTCTATAACATTCGAAGTCAATCATACATGTACATGCATGAATATATCCCGTTGAAAGATTTACTTTTCTCCTTGACATGTGCAGTGTTTTGACGTGCGCATTTTAAAGGTCGAACAAATTCTGTGGTATCAATAGTATTAGGCTGTGCAGCAAAGTACTGAAGCTACTTTTTTATTGAATTAGTCTTGTTTAAAAGTGCCTAGTCAGAAAATTGTAGATTTTATCACCGCTGTTATCGGACGAAAAATTAAGAATACGAGGTGGAATGGATTCAATGCGCACGATGAAATTCGCGACGTTCTAACTTACAGGTCATACATGTATCTTAAAGCTGAACTAAGTCTTTAAAAAACCCCATGACGAAGTAAATTTTTTAGGGAACGGAAATTGTTAGAAGTGAAACTAACAATCTCCGTCCCCTAGCTAAAAATACACTTGGTCATGTGTTGATTTGAACTTTCCCCCTGATGACGTTTTGCATACTAATGTATCGTGACCCAAAATCCACTACCTCGAGTACTCGAGCGGTATATAAAGAAGCCTGGACGCGTGGACATTGTCATTTGTATGGGATGTCGTCTACCTGTAAAGATGAGTTCAGAAATTAGAAAATATCATAGAAAACCATACATTGAAATAGAAAATGGATAAAGTAATCATGAAATCTTCAGTTTTACTGAAATAATTAAAAGACGGGTACGTAATCTTGTGAACTTGTGGAAGGGGATGGGTGGAAGGGGGTTGCTTTAGAACGGGATGGGGACGGGACTGGGTGGGTAGGTTCTTTCATATGTTTTATATAAAATATTGCGAACCAAAAAGATGAATTCAAAATATTCATAGTTACATGTATTTACAATGTCAAAAAATTATATGCTACGTTTTACATTGATCAAAATTTGGTACATATGTGAAATAGTGTTGGGGTGGGATGTTGTTGGATTCAAGTATATCATTCAAACCAACAGACATGAAAGTAAATTGAAATGATTTTTCACAAGCAAAGGAGATCAAATAGTTTGTAGATGAAGAGAGAGCCCAATGTTTATGATAAACCAAGACATGTTGGGCCGGAAAGGGGGGGGGGGTTAGTTATTGAAAATTTATATTATCTGAAGTGAAATAGTATATTGATCAGACAGTGTTTACTGCTAAAAGTTTACATCAAAGAATGGCATGCAATTTATTAGACGGAAGAGTAGTTGGGAGGGGGTGCCGGTGTGTGTGTGTGGGGGATGTTATATCGAAACATTGCCATGCAAAATAGCACAATAAAAGTACATGCATTAACATACTAAATACGATAGTTAAATTCTTCTATAATATTCTATTTTTATTACATACGATTTTGTTACATATACCTGTATACTGTGAAAGGCAGGTACATAGCTTTTTCTCTGCATTTCCTCATTTCAAAATTTCTTTTAGAAAATGTAATTAATCAGCTAAATTTCGAGAATACAAAACTGCATGATAATTATAGTGTTTTTTTTTTATTACATGATATTTTAGAAAATACAATCCAATACAGGCCAATAGTCGGTACACAATTTTCTACAACATACATGACCTCATTGTGAAGACACATGTGAAAATCGCGTGTTCGATTAGACTATTCGCATAATGAAAATGGGCTTTTATAAATTCATATCAATTAAAATATACATGTTTACTAGTTACCGAATATTTGAATAAGCTTCATTATCCATTGGAATTTATATTTATGATCGTTCGTATGATTATTTCCATTGATGTGTTAAAGGGGGCGGGGGCGTGAACGTGGAGACCTTGGGATGCAACAGATGGAATTCGCATCGGAAATGGGAAAAAAACAATTTATAGAATTCTTGACAATCCTATTTATCAAAAGTCTATAGGATTCCTTTGTGTTGAAACTATTTTTCGTCGAACAACTCTACCTGGG
The DNA here is from genome assembly GCA_028142955.1 of Pinctada fucata. Classification (NCBI taxonomy): domain Eukaryota; kingdom Metazoa; phylum Mollusca; class Bivalvia; order Pterioida; family Pteriidae; genus Pinctada; species Pinctada fucata. The sequence goes on from AP027106.1 coordinate 48,614,717, forward strand.
CCATGTCTTGGATCCGTTTCCTCCCAATATCCCCATCTCAATAACTACCCCCCCCCCCTCCTCCCCCCCAATCAAATTCTGTATAGCCCTTTCTTTTCAGGACCGGGTCAAAAATTTATGTTGAGGGAATGGGGAACATAGTGGCCTTACAGTCTACACACTTTCCCGATACCATAATCATGACTAGGTCAAAGCTCCAGGTCAAGGTCACTAGGTCAAATGTTAAAGCATGAATTGAAAGGTCCTGTCATGGGCAACCTTCATGTATGATATAAAGTTTCTACTGCGTAATGTTCCTCAGATTTTGATGCAACCAGAAACTTTCACCAAAATGTTGACGACATACGGACAGACAGACAGACAGACGGACATCGTCAATCTATAGACCGGAATTGCTTTGCAATCCGGCCAATTAAAAGTGGCGAGTTGGAGGGGTTTTGCTTGGTCTAAATCATCCATGAACGATCATCATATGCATACGAAAGCCTATTGAACTCAAGTGGTAGCTGAGAAATTTATTTTTTCGCGTTATAACACAAACTTACGCGTAATAACGCGAAACTTACGTGTAATAACGCGAAACTTTCGCGTTATAACGCGAAACTTACGCGTTATTATGCGAAACTTACGCGTTATTACGCGAAACTTACGCGTTATAACGCGAAACTTACGCGTTATAACGCGAAATTTTCGCGTTATTACGCGAAACTTACGCGTTATAACGCGAAACTTACGCGTTATAACGCGAAATTTTCGCGTTATTACGCGAAACTTTCGCGTTATTACGCGAAACTTACGCGATATTACGCTAAACTTTCGCGATATTACGCTAAACTTTCGCGTTATAACGCGAAAATTTGTATGTATAAGTATGTAAGAGAGTTCAAATTGGAGCCCCGGTTGGATACCCCCAGCACAGAGTAGTTTCATAGCAATAACAATTTCTAAGATTATTATGAAATACATCTATATATTTACGACGAAATTTCAATCAGAAAACAAGAGTAAATTTTTCAAGAAAATTTCAAGATTTACATGAAATACCTTGTCAATTCCAGGGACTACATGTTATGAACGATAGATGTGGGCATTACACGAAATCCCTTAATTTCGGGAAGTACTAAAATCTCGTATTATACTTATTCACTGTAACATATACACACATTATACCACGAAATCACTTGATTTCAGAAATATTAATATACATGTATATGTTACAGGGAATAAATGTAATCAGAGATTTTACGTGGTTCCTGAAATTAAGGGATTCCGTGTAATGCCTGTATCGATCGGTCATTACATAGAATTCCTGAAGTTGTCCAGGCGTTTTATGTATTTCCTGACTTTTTCATGAATTTTTACATTGTACGTGTATTTCCTAAGCGTATTTTTGTCTTCTTTTGACTTTTGAAACCATTGTTTTTTGGTCCCTTGATGCTGAGTATCCTCTCTGACAAGTAAAAAGGAATAATTATGTCAAATAAATAGAAATATTCAAGCTAGACTCTAGGTAATTTCCATCGAAATATTGCTCAAAGGACCAGAGCCACGAACGGCAAAATCGGCCTAATTTGCCACAACGTTCATCTTTTATATTTTGATAATACCATATTTCAGCACTTCAGAACTGGCCAACTTTGTGATTTTAGGCCTTGCTGAAGCAAAATATTTTAATGTGAATTCAGGGTATGGTATATCGTTTGCGACGTCATTTGACGTCATTTTCACATATGACTACGCATAATGTCAGGACAAGTACCATGAATTACTAAGTATTAGAAATGATAAGAGATATTTCTACATTGAGAAAATGTGTGAAATATTAATTTAAAGAAAACATATTTTAAAAATTCCTATAAATACAATATGTGTACAATCTATTATGTACAATCCGTGTTTGTTTTGCCTTTGCTCGAAATCACAGGCTGAAAATGTTCGTCCTGGAACTACAGTATGCATGTCTTCAATGTAATACTTTTACTTTTTGTATTCGTTTAAATCGCGTAAGATGTAAGCTGCATCGATGCACAAGAAATTGATGTCATTATATATGATTATATGATAAAAAAAATCAAAGAAAGACTTCATGTTTACCATCTTCATGAATCACGGATCCGATACGTTCAAACTGTCCTAGAAGAGTGTTCGGTTGTATCAGATCAGACAAAGGAATACAATGTATGCTTCTTCATTTTTTCCGAAAATTTCTGAAATACCGTTAAATTCAAAGATTTTCTCTTAATAAAGTTGTCAGAACTTCTCCAGTCAAAAGTGAATACCCCCGTACAATATCAAAACACGGTTCTATATCAGCTGCAGATAATTAAAGCATCCACTTAATTTTGCCGTAGATACACCACTGTCAGCGATGTATGAAGATGAACATTGATGTGACTCAATTTGACATCTATAAGTACTTCAAATTTGTTCCTATAAACTAGTAAGCTCAAATTACACGCATCAGTTTTTAATCCAATTTCGCGGTCAGTTGCTGGACTAGACAAGAGATAATGAAAACCCCTTCCGTACACTTCGGTGCATATGAGTCAATGACTCAATATAAATAAGTACAGATAAAACTCGAGCTGAAAAATGAGAAAAATAATGTCTTAATTCATTGCATGATTTTCCTTCTAAAATCAGTGTGTAATACCCATTTGCAGAGGCTGAGGCGGATACAGGAATTAGGGGGCGGGATATTTCTAACATGAAAGCGAAGGGTCCCATTCGGGTCAATGGTAGCGGACTTTGAACATAGAGAAAAAAACGATGGTTGCATTTTGAATATTTCGTATTTTAAATTACTTTTCATGCTCCCGTTCTTATCATGACATATATAATTATTGATTAGAGAAATACGTGTGACTCTTCTCACATGTATGTGCTAGTACTAGTATAAGTGTTGGGCAATCGGAAGTTAAATCATAATCGATAAGCGGAAATAATCGGATGGGCATAACCCATTATTATTATAATCGGAAAATTTAAAACATTTCTTTTCTTCATTTTGCAACCAACAATGAATTGAAATAAACACCAAATCATTATTTCTTTGAATAAAATTGTTTTATTGAGTAAAGCACTTTCGAACACAACTACTATGAATACCCTATAAATTTGTTCAAGCTTCTTTTTCTTGAATACCATGCAACAGAAAATGTCATACACTAGTATGTACTTTGAAGTACAAGGGTAAAAATAATAGTATAAAAGGGAAATACACGAATTTATCAAAACCAAGATACTTAATCGGACAATCCGGTAATCAGCGATGTCGGCGACAATCGCGTTTGATTTTCAACATCGATTAGAAATGTTCATCGCTGACCATTCAACGACCGAAAATCGATCGTCAGCGACAATCATTCCATAACTAAACTAGAATCCGTTGCCATGACTCCCATTCTGATACATTTTTAGTGTCATTTTGTGTGAAGAGAGAACATTTTTCAAAGAGGTGTAGATCTATTTACTCCGATTGATCGATTCTCAGAGATAGAATCGATAGTCGGCGAGTCGGATATTTTTGAGACGATAGCGACGATGGCTGCGACTATCGTTACAATAATACAGCGTGTATTAATGTGAACAAGATAGAGATCGAAGTATGGAATACGAATACATGTACGTAATGATTCGCGCTTAGAGGAATGAAAACTTACGTACGTTACACGAATAAGAAAACCACTGATCCAAATCTGCCAGAACAGTACCATGAATGTGACAAAACGATGTCATAGATGCACAACATTATTAATTTCTGGATCGATGGACTGTAGCAAAGATGATTAATGTTCGAATGTTATGAATTGCAGCGTTCGCGTACTTTTTAAGAATCAAAATTTTTTTCTCACCTTTTTGCAATATCGGATGATTGGCGAATCTAAAGGGAGGGATGAAACCTGGGCGAGAAGGGGAGCATGTTCTAGACTCTCCCCTTTTTGCGGTCAACATTTTTTAAAGATGTGATTTTTGTTTTCATTGATGAAAAAGCTTTTACAACAGTACGGTGTCCTTGAAAATTATTTAATTTTACAAAATTTTTAAATGCAAAATGTTTCTTTTCATATGAAAGTTTACGTTCTCATTTGTATAAATTTAATTTTTCAGGCGAATCTAACGCATACATTCGCTGCTATAACCGTTTGAAAACGTCATTTTTAATTTGGGGTGCGCAGCTCTAATTCATTTCGCTGGCGCCACCTACAATGTATTGTGTTTTTATATGGAGATTTAATTTTACAAATTCGACAATATTATGGTCGTTACTGCATATTTTCAATTAAAACTTTTTATGTCTCTTTTTTTCTCAACCCAGACCCGTCGGGATAAATTTTACGTTTTCAATAAAATTTATTTTCAGGAAAATGGTATCTTTGAATAAATCATTATATCACGGTCTCCTATCCCCTGTTATCCATTATATTGGGCGCTGGACTTTATATTACATCAAAATAAACGGACAGAGAATTGATCCAGCATAGTCTGAACTTCAATCAAAATTCGCTGGTTCGATATCGTTCGCCAATCATCTATTTCAAATTAATCATTTTATTTCAAGTTTTCTATCTTTTTTTATTTTTTTGTCTTCAAATATCCCCACCTCCTCTTTAAAAGAATTAGATCATAAATGTTTCTTCCTGGGTGTCGATCTATTTTGCTTCTTTATGCTGCATTCATATAACGTCTTTCTTTTATGTTTCGAATTCTCATTATTTCGTTTTCTAGCCCTTATCTTCCAATTTCTCTTACTATCGTATAGGATAATTGTAGAAAGCCGATGTATTTTTTTGTTTACATATTTTATTCCCGTTTTAGGAACATTTTAGGAAATAACATACATATATATAACAAACAAATAATCCGAAACCCCCAAAATCTCAAAAACATTATATACGCCTTCTTTAAAAGATTTTTGAATTATTCTCTTATTTTTTCCTCGTAGCATCACGTGTATACATGCCGATATATACAGGGAAGACATAGAGTGGTTCAAAAGATTTAAGTATAACGAAAATATGTATCGTAACTACTCGAGTGCACAACTTGACATTTCAGGAAATTCATAAACGTCAATTTTGATGACGTCATTGGTATAAATGACGTCACAAATATTATCTACTATGGAGCAGTTTTCTGAAGGATTGGAATAATTTGAAATACGTGTGAAAGTAATCAACTGCCAAATTTATAAGATTCTACATAGTTTTAAAAGCTTTCAGATTATCTACTACCTATCTTGAAATACAACTTCTCATTTTCATCGTCTGGGAAGTCTTTTTCATGACGTTCTAACCATCTTTGATGAACAATTTGTCAAGAAATGTGCCAACAGAGAACTCATAAAAGTTTCATTTTCGACTACGACCGGACCTTCTACCAAAAAAATCTCTATCGAAATAATCACAGGTATAATCAAAGAATATTTCAATACAATTATTTTTTTGGTAGAATGTCCGGCCCTATGCGAAATTATCGATCAAATTTCATGATATCTCACAAAAATACCGGAAATGCAAATCCTGGCTTGGTTTTGGGCTCTATATCTTCTCAAAACATGTCCGGAATCTCACAACTTCGCACGTTTTCGAAAGGCAAAATGTTCTCCTTTCCTTTTATTGATAATTTAGAAACATTGTCTGCGTTTGAAAATATACGAAAACTTTAGGCCGATATCGCCGTTCGTGGCTCTGGTCCAAAGTTTTAGGGTTCAATTTATTATTTTATGCAGAATGAACATAAAACCAAAGTATCAATCAAGAACTTATCTAACATGATTGATGATCAAAGTACTTATAAACATAAACCGAAAGTAGAAGGAACATTAGTATTTTTCAAACCATTAACTTTTCTCGATAATGCTTTTAAAAATGCCTTAAATGTGTTGATTTCCAACTACCTTTCAGGTGATATATATGTATCTGAATCTGATATAATGTATATAAAAGTCATGAACGAACGCCCTGTCAAACATATCAGTATGAAATGTAATACGTCAATCATAGCTGTCTCCCGGTAAACACTTTTAGGCATCTCCCTTCCTTTATGTATTTGAATACTAAGATTTTTAATTGCGACAAGATATTAGGACTAATCGAGCATCATTGCACTTTGTACGAAAGCTTATATTGAGTTACATGGCCCAAGCAAGATTCACCTCGACGAAGAAGGGGGAGGGGGTTATGCCGCATTGGTGTCCGCACTCAAGAAAACGGGACCTATATTTTACGCTTGAGCAATCAGGTTAAGTGAAATAATTCAGGTCCTTTATCAGCATATCTTAAGTCCTAAATCAACCAAACTTGCGTGGGTGATGCATCTACTTTAGTAAGGATGCATACTGTAATGCACGGTACGTATGCTGCATTTGGCCTATATTGCATTCCTGAAAAACCAGTTTAAGTAAAATTGGACAGGTCCATTTCCGTAAGCTTCGCGATATAACGCGAAAGTTTCGCGATATAACGCGAAAGTTTCGCGTTATTACGCGAAAAAAAATTTTCTCATTTGAGCTCAATAGGCTTTCGTATATGCACTACTCTGGAGCTGAAATGTTGGAAGAAAGAGTAAAATTACTTTGAATTTCTGTGAATTTTTTTTTAATCCACATTAAAAGTATAGGAATTGGAACTTAAGATTAATTTCATCTGAAACTCATCAAAGCTTTTATACATGCATTCATATTGTTTCATTTTTGAATAGCTATTCCTTTTTTCCCTTTTATCAATGATTTTCGAATGCATGATTTCCCCAAAACTACTGAACGTCTCGTTCTCAGCGAGGCATGTCTGTCTGTAGGCATGGTCCATTTAATATTATGGGGGTGGGGGTGGCTTGGGATTTTTTTGTCGGAGCATGATTATTTTTTTCGCCCCATACCGGAGCAAAATTATTTTTTTCATGCAAAGTTGGAGCAAGGATTTTTTTTATAATAAGTGATGTGCGATATATAAAGAATGTTTGTTTTTTAATAGAAATTCTTGATTTTTATTCAAAACTCTAAAATATTACTTTATTTTTATGAAAAATTTAATTCACTTCTAAACAGAAAGATAGAAGTGTTTACGATATAATCCTCAGTAAACAAAATTTATATCTTGTAAGAGGGTCTGAGGGGAGGATTTTCTAGACAAATTTTCGAATTTAGAATTGTAAATTAGGGGAAAACTGAAGTTCTCCTTCGGAGCTTGTAAATGAAATTAGACTCTATAGTGAAACATGCATCTATTACATGCAATAGTAATGCATTATATTCACGGTATATTTATAAGCCTCTAAGGAAGCCCTTTTTTCCCATTAACATGCATTCTTTTGATATTTTCAAATATAATCTTTGCCCCTTAAAAATTAATGTTTTGATAGAAAGCTACAGCGAGCGAAGCGAGCCAAATTTTTTTTAATATAACTTGAAAACTGTGGCGAACGAAGCGAGCCGGAAAATTTTCAGGAATTCTTAGCGAAATTTTAAGGTAATTGATCAAATTTAGACTACTTGTGAAAACAAAATTATTTTTTTCTGACACACCATAAGCAAATTAATTTTTTTCCATCAAAATTCAGAGCAAAATTATTTCAATCGAAAAAAAAAACCCAAAGCCCCCCCCCCCCCCCCCGAATATCAAATGGACCGTGCCTTAGTTTTTCGAATTTTATGAAACTTTTATTGTATATATTGAAATAAGTTTTGATATGTGATTATATCTTAGATTTATAAAGATAGAGTTTTAGTCTTAATTCCTTTTTACATTCGAAGAGTACTTATTAGATTCATAATATTTTAACTTTTCTGGACTTTTTTTCTTCATTATTGAAGCTATTGTACTACTTTTTGGTACTAGTATGTGAATATATATGTCGGTGTAATTCAGGGGAAGTTCAAATTAGTTTCAACTGACCTATTTGTACAAGAGTTCTTGTTCTTGCACTTAGTAAAATTCAAGTTTTTCCTAGATTTGAGAATTCAAACTTTTTTTTACTGTTACATGTATCGCAAATGTTGAACTGTGTTTTGGTTTGTGATAGATCATGTTCAATATTTGCTGAAGCTGACATAGTTTTAATAGAGTTATTACCCTTTGACTTTGTTATTTTCATTACAGTTTCAGATTTCCTGTCTTTTCTTTATTGATACTATTACAGATACCGAACTGGTATTTGTCTGCACATGCATTGAGTTCAGTATTGGTCTCAGATTTATACCGGTAGGGGATTTGTATCGCTTTGCGATAAAAAAAAGGTTGTTGGTTCTAAGTAAAAATAAAATACTCCCAATATGTATAAAATATTCTAGTCCATGAGCGTGTATTTCCTACAGAAGCCAGTTCGTACCATGTCATAACTCGTAGTTGCGAGAAAAATTGTGGTAGTTACGAGAAAAAAAAATTCGTAGTTACGAGAAACAAATTTCGAAGTTATGAAAAAAAAAAAATCGCGTTGTTACGAGAAAAAAAAATTGGAGATAAAAACTATTTATTTTTATCAAATATCGCTGAAAAAGGAAAAACTCAATAATTTCACCGTCTTTTGGACAAATTCACATCAGATTCTGAAGCTTTAGATATGTGTAAAATATAGTAGACTAACGTAATTTGAAAGTTAAAGTTTGATACTTGCACTTATCTTTGGAAATTTTGTATTTTTTTGGAAATATGGTATCCCAATATATATCCGATTTCTTCAAGATACCCCAGAGTTGGAATTGCTTAATTTTATTCAATTTGCAAAATTGAAATGTGATGACTGAAAACATTGATATGAGTACTTGTCCAAAGTATGTAAAGACTCCGAAAAATTGAATAAAATAAAGCATTTCCAGTTTTCAGCATTTTTATAAAATTTGTTATTTTTAACCCAAATTTTCCATGAAATACATGAGTTGGTAAAGTGTACATTTAAATGAAATTCATTCTTGAGTAGGGCCTTTATACTTTCAGAAAATACTTTCAAATCCCACAAACTATGGGAGCCCTTCCCCTCATTCTTGTGATTTGTCCAAAATTGCTTGGTTTTTTTCGTTTTCAAGTTGAATTTTACTATTAACCATATATATGCCCATATGGGGACACCCCAACCCTACACTGACAGTGACGATTGCCCCCCCCCCCCCCGGAAAATGTATAGATCGCTTTTATTCATCAAAATATGAGCCATTTTGATTTAGATGTAGCACTCCTTATTTTGTTCCAAACATAGAACATTAGGATAACGAAACTGTGATCTTACTTACTATTTACAAGACAAGTATTACTAAAGCTCTAATCGAACACGCGGTTTTTTCACATGCGTGTAAAATGGTAACATGTGTACCGATCATTTGTAATATAGGATTGTATTTGCTTTATCAACATGTAAGTAAAACCATGCAATGTGCAGTTTTTTATTCTGATATAATTTTAGAAGATTGAGACAATGGACTTGTTAAAAATAAATTTTGAAATTAGGAAATTTTTGTATTTTAGATGTTTAGCAAACAGGTACCATGTAAATATATAATGTGGGTCACTAAGTGTATTTATGTAATTGTGTAAGATACAGCTATACTGAAAATGAATATTTTATAGGCAGACATAGCTATGAAGCATTTGAGTATGTAAAAGAGTGTAATTTTGAATTACATTTGGAGTATGCATTACTTCCTCCCTGTAACGAGCACCCCCCTCCCCCCCCCCCCCCGCGAATTCGAAACCTCACAACGCTTCTTTTTCCCAGATATTTTTTTCGTCTGGATCTATTATGTAAATTACAAGCAAATAATATTTCGCTTCATATATATTATTTCAACGCTTTGATTTTGGGTTACCATTCGATCACCCCCCCCCCCCCCCCGAACCCCAAACCCTCTTGATCTGTCCAAATTTTGAAACATTGAGTTCCCTACATGCATATGCATTGTGATAAGTTTGTGATCATGTTATCTTTGTAAATAATCATTTGTCATTAACTACATTTCATGATGATTTACTTGTAGCAAATCCCCCCCCCCAACTTTTCCAATCTGAACCTTAATTTTGATTTTTAAACATAGTACTTGTGTATCATTATGCATACGCCATAATTTCTTTTGGAGGTGCTGTATATGTGAAACATGTACCGGAGCCCCCCCCCCCCCCCCCCTATCACGTACCCGGGGCAGATCTCATTCATTATAACTATATATGAGAAAATAATTTTATTCTTATTTGAAAATTATATATTTTAATGTATGATTTTCTATGCAATTTACTAATTTCTGAACTCATCTTTACAGGTAGACGACATCTCATACAAATGACTAAGTCCACTTGTCCAGGCTTCTTTATATACCGCTCGAGTACTCGAGGTAGTGGATTTTGGGTCACGATTCATTAGTATGCATGACCAAGTGTATTTTTAGCTAGGGGACGGAGGTTGTTAGTTTCACTTCTAACAATTTCCGTTCCCTAAATAGAATTTACTACGTCATGGGGGTTTTTAAAGACTTAGTTCAGCTTTAAATGCACATCATAACGACATGGAGATAAAAATTATGTCCACCTTTGAAATTATATCCACCGTTGAGAATTTGAATTATCCTATTGTTGTATGTTGAGTAGGAATTCGCGTTCTCACATAATTTTTAAAGAAACAATGTAAAGATTAAAAATATCGTCAAAAACCGGTTTTTGAATACAAATACCGTGGTACGTATTGCGAAGCCTCGTATCGCAATATACCGGTACCGCGATAAAACCGCTCAGCCCTACCGATAAGTAGAATAAATGTAAATATAAGTAATAACTGTCTTACTTTTGGTGTTCATGGGTGTATAATTCTGGTTGGAAACTTGCAAATGTTCCGAGAATCGCTTTGCGATTCACAGAATTTGCACGTGACCAACCAGAATTATACACCAATGAACACCAAAAGTAAGACAGTCATTTCTTAAACTTCCGGAGCACAAAAAATGGTATTCCCTTGGCCGTTTTCGAACAATGCTTTTGGATTAGAAATCTATATGTTTTTTAAAAGCTCCGCTACATAGTATAGCACAAGCTAAGTAGGAAAATATCCAGCACTTACTACAGATGACATGGATTCTTCCAGTTTTCTTTTTATTGTTTCTGGTTGGGTTGCAAATAAACATTTTTGTATGAACTCGAAGGATTCATTTCTAAGGAATTTCAAGAGTTCTTGAGATTGTGCACGCCTGTCGAAAGGATGTTCTTTTCGGATCCTGATGGCCTTAGAAATATCAAGATGGCTTTCTTTCAGATACTTAATCAATGTTCCTGGGCATAGTTCTTCAGTAAGGAAGTCATTGTTCGTGTCTATGAAGAATGCCGCAGAACATTCCGTTTTCCCTGAAAATTAAAGATAGATGAAAGTTAAAAAAAAAGAATAATCATTATGATATATGGGATAATACAATAGTGCATTTGTACATTAATCAAATAGTTTTTGCTTTTAAGTTTGTAAAATTTACTGTCTAATCCCGTTCCATGTCTAAGAATAGGGCTTGGATGTTTTTCTAGGCAAGGTTCGTGGGGGAAATTGCTCTACAGGGACAGGTATCTTTATGGTAATATTAATAAAGAATAGATTTTTCAAATGACGATACCCAAGTAACAAATTTAACCTTTTACTGTGGTTTCGCCACCTTTTTTCGGATTAGGAGGGAAAAAATCTGTAGGGGATTTGAGTACATAATTTTTTCAAAGTTTTGTTTACATTCCTTTTGATGGTTCTGGCGTCAAATACGAGGGCTGATGAATTTGTTGTGAGCTTTGACTTATGGCTTTGATTTTATCAGACATTTTCATTGCATTATTTTTCTACATTATCTCCTTCAGTATCTGTGCACATTTGCCACCGGTGTTTAAGAGCCTCAATACCACTTCTAAAGAACTCTTTATCGTGACTGGTCAACTGCATGTATGACGTCATAATCGGACTGAAAGTTTGTTCCAGAAATAGCTGTTATCAGATTCTTGGTAATAGATTCAGCAAGATCAGATGAATTAGGCGGATGCTCAATAAAACTAAAGCTACGATCATGAATGCCAGCTATTGCAGTGGCATTCTGTTGAACAGGAGCATTGTCCTGATGGAAAGCACACCATTAACCCGTGCGCTTTCCGCGGTGCTCAAGTTTAATACTTTCCAATTACTGTGTCAAGTGAAGCATAGTCTCGGTGTGTCATTGTATATCGTTTTTGAAGATAATCCATCAGCAAAGTACCTTCTGCATCCCAGAAAACCGAGAATCACAACATATCATTCAGCCCTCGTATTTATAAAAATAACCCCTCCTCTTTTTTTAAAAGAAAAGAAAACTGACAGTACATCATACCTACCATGTGCCATCAAAATATGCTCAGTGACTTTTGAAGAAGTCGAAAATGTGAAAAATTTACGGACTGACGATGACTTTGGCTCTATGGCTCGAATGAGTTTTTAAGCATAATTCGTTATTCATCGAGATGAATGTGAAATGGCATAAAACCATAAAAAATACCTGAGTCCGCAAGTCTGCCTGGTACATTTTGAATATAGACGATCATTTTTGCATCCTGTTTGTCTATCTTATGATTGCATTTTACTTCGTCCCACATCCGAGAAACAATATCAAAAAGCTTTCCTTCGCTTACAGCCACGGAAAATTTGTCGTAATCCTCTTGGCATTTAAATGTTAGATGAACGATAACAGATCCATTCGTCACGGAGATATCCTCTGGGCCCATGTCCTTCAGTTTAGATGAGAAGTCCTCACTTTCAATGAAATCTTTAAGAATTTTCTCTATCTTATCTTTTTGAGGGCCTAATACTGAAAATCTCAAATCGTATTTTCCTACTCCAGAACTCTGCTCTGTCGTATGATCTTTGGTCTTTTGTTGCAGTGCATTTACTGAAAAATGTTATCGAGTTGCATGCATACAGATCAAATTACAGCAAATGATAACATTGATAATACAAAATACATCAGAATTAGAGAAAAAAAATCTATACAAATACTACATGGAAGCTTGCATGTTCAAACAGTAAAAGCACAGAGATTTGGGAAACCACCATGAGCCAGCCAACCAGGTTTGTATGTTTTGACAAATTGATTTAAATAAAAGTTGCCGGATGACGGACAGCGCGCTATAAGAATAGCTCACTTGAGCTTCTCTCAGGTGAATTTCTCCGAAATGAATTCTTTTGATAAGGTCAATTCTGATGGGATGGAATATATAACTATAACAACAATTCTCTTTTAAAATTCATAATTTTTTTCAAATGGTTGCCATGGTAACGTTTATCCCACAAATCTTATTTAAGCTATAGAAAGTTTGCATTAAATGTGATATATAAATGTTATCACATTTTGTCTATCAACTGCATCTTAATATTTATCAAGCTCAGAATGTCCAATTTATCATTATTTCAAACCCATGGAAAAGGTTGTCATGGGAATTGAGACCTAAGTAACCTACTTAGATATTGATAAAATCTGAAAAGATAATGAAGTTGGTTGAATATCTCATAGCCTCTGTTTTTGAATTTTTTATAATTGAAATCATGAACCATTTGCATGAGACACAATAAGACTTCAAACTTGTTTAATTTTCATATTTTGGTATCTTATGACCGGGTTGCTATGACAACCAAGTCACTTGGCAACAATATGTTGATGATTTTCTATTCCTGACATTTTGCCCTACCCATATATGAAATGTAATGAAAATCGGAGAGCATGTGTGGCCAAAATATTTTGGTACCTACAGAGAATTGGTGTAAACATTTTGCGCCTTCGGGTTCGGATACGAAATGTATGAAGAGAAAGGTTTAGATGCGCTAACCCCTCATATCGGCCCTATAACTTCGACAAACATTTCTTTTGATAAACAAATTACTTATTATCACTTATTGGCATGTTGAATGTTTGAGAAAATACGGCGTCATAATTTTGAGCTCTCGTAGTGTCACGCGCGTGATGTATTTGCCCCGAATGACGCAAAGCAAAGGAAAATCATCGTATTTCAAATACAAATATTCATAATTCATCTACGCGCCAGGCCTTGCCCACAATATTTTTATGCAAATTAAGAGTCCGATCAAATGTCCATCGATTGGTAAAAAAATTAGCACGGGCCAGGCCTGGCCTACTTGATTTCATATTATTGTATCGATTTTCGCTCAATTATTGATGTTTTCAATGATTTCAACGTTTTAGACGTATCGAGCCTCGTAGTATTCAGTATAGGACTGTGAAATCACAACAGCCTTTCCTGATTTGATTTAACCACACATTTGACAATTTATAAACTAGAATATTACGGATATAAGAACAAATTTGACAATGGGGCCGAAATGGAAGAATACCACAATCACTCCTTTAGGTGAAATATAACGGTCAGGTAATTGTGATTTATACATAAAAAGCAGATCTAAAGACAATATTGTATGCATATATCAATTTTTCTTTAAAAAAAATACGTCCTTTATTCATATGCTTGTTCTTGCGGCTGAGTACCCCTTTCTGTGCGATGAAAACACTTGTCAAATCGAAAAACAATCGACATGTTCATTCAAAAGTAATGTATACTCAAAGAGGGTATCACATGGAAATTCTAACGTCGTTATATGTACTTCGCTTAGTGATCAAGGAGAAATTGATAGTGCTGATTTATGATTATTCCAAAACTAACAATTAATGTTCTCACCTTCTTCTACGTCAAAATTTCCATTAACAGCGAACGTGATCTCACAGCCTGCTTCTAAATGACAAAGAATACATTCAATAAAAAGAAATTATCAGATAAACTATTCATTTACGTATGATGTACATTGTTCAAAAGAAAGAAATTAATTTCTATTGTAAGTTGTTGAACGAACTTTATCTTAATATATTAAAGTAAAAAAGGAGATCTCTAACCAGACCCGGTTGCAGCGCTCACAACAAAGCACCGAAATACCTGGTGATCTGACACCTGCTCAACGTAATGGATTCTCTGTAAAAACCTAACAATTGAGACATGGTTGGCCACGACACGTCTCAGATTTTGGATATTTTTGTGTGTACAAGGTGTTTATAATGTCCTCAGAACGGAACGACCTTCCATTTTTTCTCTGACAATCTGTTACGATGAAAAACCAAGGTTTTGTATGAAACAAAATCTTTAAAAAGGCATTTTATGCGTCCCAATACCATGAAAACGAATGTTGAATGTATAGGTAATTTTCTGAACATATTTAAATCCTCTTATGGTAATATAATTTGATTATTCTATGCCCCTTTATACTGTATGTGATGTAAATTTGCTTCAATTTCAATAAAAAATGCTTATTCAAAATGTGCAATTCTGGGCCAATTTAGGCCCGATTTTACCTTCATTTTACTTACTTTTGACATGAGTGATAATGCAGCTGCACAAGATTTGAATTACAGATGCCTATTTCTTGAATAGTTCTAACCTAGGACTTCAAGGGAATCGAAGGAAATTTATGTAGAAATAAGATTTTTCTGTCGATATGCCTTTGAAATATGTTACTATGCCAACATTTCGTATGAAGATGTCTGTCATATGTAAAAAGCCAATTTCTAAAGATCTATGCCTGCTATCGTTACAAAACTTGGTAGGTAGATGTATTAAATATAATTTGATGCTATCATGACCTTGAGAAAATGTCAAGGTCATTTGCTCAATTTTCAAGGTCATTGAAAAATATTTGCTATTTTCAGAACAAGTTGTGATTTTCAATAAAAGGAGACATGATTCACATTAAATGGTATGGACCAATCAATTAGAGATGAAAGTATGATAAATGCATTATCTATTGGGAAGAGTATCAACATTTTCAAAGTCCATTGGAGGCTCAAATAAATGTCACATTTTTTACGAGAAATCTAGAAAATCTCAATTTTATACTCTTATTGAAAGTATGTCATACATGTACATAGAAGTGAAATACAATTGAACAAAACAGTGATGAATTCTCTTCTTTTGATAGGTTGTTCTACTGTAAATATTCCAAATCAAAATACATGTATCAAATGAAAAAAGGTAGAGAAAGCAATTCAAAATAATTTGACATCCTAATCTCAATGAGTCTAGATTTAGAAACGACCTTGAACTTTCAACGGATGACCTGGAAATGAATTGAAGGTCAAGTGATAATGACAAATGCAGTATGTATGCTATCTCATAATATTAGGACTCAAAAATGGGGAAAAGCAATGTTTTTTTTTTAAATATGCGGTTTACGGAAATATTTATTCGAAGTTGCTACAGCAATGGTTTTTAATAAGTATCCATGTCAAAATGGTGAGTTTCACCATAAGTTTTATATCTTGATTTTTCCAGCATTGGACATTTATTTTGACAAGGTGACATCAAATTCCTATAACATGTGCCAAATTATGATTTCTTACCTTCAAAATAGTCAAAAACATCCCAAAAATGACCCTAAAAATTGACTAAATATCAACTACCTAAAAATAGCAATAAACAACTACCTTATTGCCCCCTCCCCAAAAATAGTTTCTCTTTAAAGAGTTGAACTTACAAAATTTTTGTATTCATAAAGTGAGATTTGACCATGGTTTCCTTGGCAACATGATGCCACAATATGTCTTATTTCTCAGATATATGAAGGTGTCCAATAGATGGACCCCGTCACCATGGTAACCATGGTTCAAATAAAACAATATTGTTTGTTTTCATAGGTTTTACCTAAAGTATGATGATTACAGAAAGTTTCATCAAAATCTATGACATGCCGTGGCAAGCTCCTTAAGGTTTTTACAGAGAATCAATATTGAGAAATGACTTGAATTTATATATTGTTTTCATTTTCGTGCTTAAATATCGACGGCGGATGCGGCTAGCCAACAGGGGATGCTCCCGGGCACCTGGTCCCATCTCTTACTTGCTAGGGGTCCGTCGATGCTTAATTGTGTGCTCTATTGTGAGTGCTGTTGAGATTATCGTCAGGATCTTCTTTAACTCATTTGTAAAATGTATAAAAATGCCCCCCTCTTTTATACGGTTCTCACACCAGGAATTCAGTAAACTTATCAGTGAATGAAAGAGAAATAAAAAAAACCCCAAAAATGCATACTTTTTTCTTTTCTCATTTCCCTTATAGCTGGACCGTAATCTTTTTCTGACAGGATGTCTAATGTCTTTCTACAGCTCGAAATTCCCCTTTCTTTAAGGATGGAGAGGAATGCTTCCATCTGCTTAGCGCGTTTATCCAGTGATTTGATGTGTCTAACGTCTTCTTCTGTTAGCGCACCTGCCTCTTCAAGATCCGGTAAGAACTCGAATGGTGTCAACCCCATAAACAAATGTAAGTTGTCAAATATCAGACTTTGTGCATCCTTGCAACCTTCAAAAGTAAAAGGCTGCCAAATTGAGCATGTTGAGTACAATTTGCCAAGGTATTTGAAAATCGTTGTTGAAGGTCGGCCTATTGTGATTTGTGGTCCCCTCCTTTTATACATGTGTATTCTTTTTTTTTTAATTTTAATATCGTGGTGGAAATGTTGTTTTTCTTGTTTTTTTTTTCTTCTTGTGATTGGTGTGAGTGCTCTATCCTTATTGTACAATGTATCACTAGCTGTTTCTTGATGTGACATTTTTGTGTGGCATGGGTAACATGCAACAATTCTGTGTTAGAATGTTCCAGGATATTTATTATAAAAATAAACAAATAAGCGTCTAAAGACGAAATGAAATACAATTTTAATTTTTATGAGGTTCGAAAAGGCAACTAAATATAAAGAATAATAATACGTGTTGTAGATCATGAAAATATGAATCTAAAATATCAATACCTATTGTTTATTCCTACTCATGATTGTGATGCACACTATTGTTGAAACATGAAACTTGGGGCGCTACCCTTAATAAAAATTATTTAGCTTAAGGTGGGTCCCTACTCAAACCGTTATAGGTTTTCCGAATACACAGCAGTCTGCGTATAATGTTTTACAAAAATTGGTGGCGGACGAGCCATCACATTGAAAAACGCAGACAAAAGGTCTTAAATGCCAAAAGAAACAAAAGATTGGGCAATCTATCAATGCCCACACCCATCATATAGTATATATTCTTAGTCGAAAATGTGATGAGTTTCAGAATTATGTTTGGAGCCATTTCTTGATCATTTATAAAACTGTAGCTTTATGCTATTTGTCCTTCATCTTCATACATTATATCATGAAATGATAAAAAAAAACGAGAAAAAAATCATTTGTTTCTTTTTGCAAAACGTCGGATTGTACTTATCATGCTTATGTTTGGTAAAAAATGTGATAAATTATATGGGGGTACATTTATGTTTGAAGACATATCATACTTAGATTTGTGTTAGAATATCATCTCATGTGTTACATTTCTTCTATATGACATGTTATCATAAAATAAAACAATATAAATCAACATATTGTTATCATTACTGAATTTAGAGGGTTCAAAAGCATATCTGTAAATTTGATATTTCTCAACCTTAATGTTTAAGAGTACCTTCTCTATAATGTACTGAATCTTTGATGAAAAAAAATACATATCTATGTCTGTGTTTTATTTCTCATTTGGACCATTTTGTTTAGGAAAAAAGCCTTAAATACAAATTTCATCTGTTAAATATATAAGTAGGGACCCACCTTAAAGCGCCAATAATGGGAATATAAACATGTATATCTGGAGCACCACATTTAGAGCGTTCTGTCCGGATGCCTATAATCTGACAGCGGAGTTGGACACCAGTTATTTTATAATAACATCTTTGTTCTAGAGGAAGTTTGCAAAGGAAGGTTGATGTACCAGTATAATATATTTTTGCTGCTTTTTTTCAAGTTTATTTAGGAATCAGGGAATTTTTTAAACAAACGTTATGACAAAACCCCGATGATTTACGCTATATTGGACGACGGGGGATATTAAATTTCTTGGAAACGATATTGCCCTTACCTTCTTGAATTCTAGCGCATTCTTGACACACAGCAAACATCTGAAAGGGATTGCCTACGATCCCATTATCATTACTATCTTTCAGTTCCTAGAATATAAAAGAATTTCAGAAGATCAAAAGCTTTTTTATTGAATTTAATTTCTATATGTAAATCGATAATGGATAAAGCTTACTCTGTGCGAATGAGACATTTATATCAAGTCTGAATCAGTCATCGTTTATTCAAACAGTTACTACAACTTATCCTTTACTCATGATAGATTTCAATTCAAATGCAGTAATTGACTGTAGATGATGTACATGCAAAATCTCAATGTCTGCCGACATTGCATGCTTTCTAGGGTACGCTGGACACTAGTTAATTTTCCAAGGTTTCCATTCCGTTTCCGCCTTTCCCAATGTGCTATGAACTTTCGTTTAGCGTAGATAAATCATGAAACGATCTCCCAAAGAAGCAGAACTTGAATTTTGATATCAATAACTTTAGAAGAACTTATACAACACATGCGTTCCGCAAGTTTCAATTGATAGAAGGAGAATCCAACACGACTCGGTTGCAGGATCTAAAGCGTAACAATGAAATATCCTAACGCGATAACAAAAGGGGACAATATTAAAAAAAACACCAAATAGATAAGAAAGGGTAAATATCATATATCAAATACGACATGAAAATGTAACAAATAGTTAGTTCAGGGATATAAGCCACTTGAACTGCCTACCTGACCGGCTAGCTTTATCGAGAATACGGTCAAGTGCGCTTGACTTCAGATCCCTTCTTCGGGCTCCCCCGTCGCTTCACGTTACAATTTGCTAGCAGCAAAGTGGCTTGAGGGTCCGCGAAAGGCCCTCTTTGTGAGTCAATAGTGACAAGGTGGGCCTCTTGGCCAGGTTTCTGATCAAATTTTCCGAAGGGACTTCTGCACAGTCAGTGTGGACTGGTGGATTGACGTCCATGTTGGGTTGAGAGGAAACAGCCAGGAGTAGTTGTAGCAGAAACATGCTGTGACAGAGGAAAACCTTGGATACCTCAAAGATATCTCACGCAAATGGGTAAGCTTCGGGGACGAATCTCCCCCGATAAGGGGGAAGAGTAACGAATTGTGAGCATAGGGATATAAGCCACTTAAACTGCCTTGTCCGGCAGGCTAGCCTTATCGGGAATGCGGTCGAGTGCGCGTGACCTCCCTCCAATGCTATTTTGAACATAGATTTTATTTAGATATGCTACTGAATCGACCCGACAGGAAATTTGGAGCCGCGAACTCTCTGTAATGTAAATATACAAATCTAAATTCAAAAGTAAAAGAGGGCGCTACTGAAATGATTTTTGCTGGCTCCGCAAGAAGCATCACTGATGAGAATTTAATATTTGAAACACGTGTCTGGTGCATGGAAATAGGTTTGGAATTTTCCTCAAGAAGGTATAAAGTTGGAACCCCTCGACATTATTCATACCACTTCTTCCAGCTCGGCCGTCGCTTCACGTTACAAAAATACCAAACTCAAAAGTGTAAAATCTACCAATGATATCGAAGTGTAATCTCTGCCGAATGAAAAACGATATCCATTTGCGTACGTTGACACAAAAAAACCCCGCAAAACACAAGATGTAAAGCAAAAAAAAAAAAAAGAAAAACAGACGAATATGTGAATGAATCAAACACCGTGCGTAATCCACTGGAACGCTCCTACCTCACAAACCCCGTGGGACAGAAGAAATAAAAACCTCGGAAGGTGTGTCCGAAATACAGCAATCTCAGTGGTTAGTTACGTTTGTAGTACTAATTAATGAGCTGAAAACGCACATTTTTACAATTTGTTACATTGTTGTAACAACAGTTCACGAAATGGTAATTTTGGAATTTCAAGAAAATGTGGCATCACACATTCAATACTTCGAGAAAACCTCATGAATGTATACATTTTTGATAAGGTATTAATGAGAAGATTATTTTCGAATTTGTTTGATTAAAATCGGACTTAAAACAAAATGTTCTAAACGAAAAGAACTTTGATTACTGATCTTTTAAACTGTTATATTATTGCAAAGGAATTGTTCTTTAAACTATATTTAAATGAAATAAAGAAGATCCTGGCGGTAATATCAACAGCACTCATAATAGAGCACCAAATGGAGCATCGACGGACCCCCTAGCAAGCTAGAGGTGGGACCAGGTGCCCGGGAGGAGTAATCATCCCCTGTTTGGCTAGCCGCATTCGCCGTCGATGTTCATGAAAACAATATCTTAAAACATGCTTTATAGAAAGTGCCATGCATGGCGACCACGCCAGGGAAAAAACATTTAAAACACTTACTTGCAAACCCCTCGCGGGGAACTTTTTTTAAGAGCCCCACACAACAAAGGGCATAAGTGTGACTAAAATGAGATACAGAAGATCCTGACAATAATCTCAACAGCACTCACAATAGAGCACCAAATTGTCACATTTTTCACAGTTCTCAAACTGTGAAAATGTGACAATAGGTTAAGTTTATTATTCTTGATGAAGGCCTGTGGCCGACACGTTGAGAGTTGATATTTCAAAATTGTTTGTGATTGTATTTCTTCGCTTAAAATTAATGCATTTTATGCGTATTTGGTATCAAAAGACTCAGAATTCAGTGCTGAAAATAGATATAAATATCAAATTCAATAAAATTTTGGAATAAAGATATAGAAAATTTATGTTCGGTTTGTCGGCACTTCAAACACTTGACTTTCGTCATTTAGTGCATCATTATGGAGGGCGCTGCTATATTCAAGAAATGAACAGTTAGTTCCAAAGGCTTTCGTTTCTACTGTCCCAAGGGTTTAAGTGAGGTACGATCTACACCTGGGCTTCACACGATGGACTCTAAAAGCATAGAGGCCTTCGAATACAGTCAATGTTATGCAAGTTTGACGAGTCAAAAATGAATCACCGATGAGTTTCACCAACTATCAGAAAAGATAGGTAGTCAATGCTGTGCTTTTAATCAATGTCTCCATGATAAATATTCGATACATTTTACTCTTTATAGAATGATTCCACTTTGAAATATCAATGAAAAGAATCTCAATCTCCAATCATTCAAAATGCCTTCATCAGCACACAATTCATTCGAAGAATGTGTTACATTGTGGTAATTTACAATAGAATTTACCTTAGAGGAAAACTAGAAAAGGACCCGCGTAAGCATAACAAATAAGATTGTTAGATATTAACAAAAATGCAACATTTTAAGCCTGAGTTTTCTCTATTTTTTGGGGACCCCCACCTGAGGGTAGGGCTATGCATTTTAAGTATACAAAAGTGAAAAATAATTATATACAACCAAGTCTGACACCCAGTCATTAGAAAACGTCATGGGAAATATAGCATGTTATTGGTCATTGAGAATGCATTGAGTTTTAAAGAAATAGAGCCAGAAAACAGATTGGAAAGTTCGCCCTCGACGGGATTCGATCCTAGACTCTTCTGAATTCTGAACGGTTGGCCGTATAGATGTCCGCCGCTTTACCAACTGAGCTATGAAATTTTTTCTCAAATATCTTCTTGTAAGATTGTAGGTACGTAAATTTCAGAAAACGAACTTGGAGTTTTGAATCAAATCAGCCTCTTACTAACATCAGAACTGTCTTGCAAGAATCGCCTTACTAAATCTATGATACTTAAAATGTCGGGGATTAGAAAGGGAGTATAAATCAGAGGAAATATTATGTTAATGGTTAGTATCCGTTGCAGGTTTTGAATTTTAGATTTTCTCAGATTTGATTTAGGAAAACGGTGAGACATAATTAATGATTAAACGTTAATAAAAAATAATTTCTTCTAAACAATTATCAATTACACATTGTCCTATCATGGGCCATATCTTCGTATCACATCATTTATCTCTGCCCACTTCGTTTCGACGGAGAATCGGCTAAGTCGTTCCTTTAGTAGTATAGATTCCTATTTTTGTAAAAGAGTTAATACAAATGTGGAATTATCTGATCGATAACATTTAGTAGTGTAAGGATAAATGGTTCTCAGCTAATTGTGGGGATTCAAATGGGAGTCAGCAGTGTGACACATCTTTAAGATATTTTTCTTTTCTCGAATGAAGTCGTGTTTCTCCAGCCTTTGCTCTCTCGTTAAATTAAATATACATGTAATGAACACGTTGAAGAAACGATCAACTGAAGTTGATCGAACTTGGCTACATTTGTCCTCGGGAATTCCTGGTCCACCAGCAGTGACACTCACTAAGTGTTAAACGTCTTAAAATTTAATAGCATCATTTAGGAACATATAAATCAGCAGCATGGACCAGACCTGCGCGGTTCGGATACTTAACCCTTGTCAGTGATCTTCAATTTAATCAATGTTATATGACCAAAGAGTGTGAAAATTGTTATACCCAAAAATGTACCTTAAGACGTAAGCGAATTCTCGTTAACTTATTTTCGTCAGCTATTATTACGCCAGCGATCGGCGTTCGAATCTTTGATATAAATATACAGTCGCTTTTCTTTGACGGCAAACATCTTTAGAATACATTTCACTTAGTATGAAAAGTTTTGTACGGGGCTCATCAGGAAGTAGGTATATGTAGGTTTGGTCAGAGGAAATTTGGACCGAAATAGTAAAGACTACGGGTGATCAAGCACTGAAGTTAAAATTTAGGTCGCTACTTGTGCTGTTACAGAAAAAGAAAGCCGTACCAGCATATTTCCGAAGACTGTACGTAATGTGACGTCCCGAACATTTACTTGCTTAAACATGTTAAATGTGACACGTTCATTCAATAATTTCATCTCGGGGAATTACGATGGTTGCGCATATATATTGTTTTAAGAAAATATGATCATTTTAGACAAGTAACATAAGTTAGTAATAAGTAGCGGAGGAAGATTTTTGTCAAGTTAATGTCAACTGAAAAATTCCTCTTACAGCATTTTCTAGAGCCTGATTGTTTCGATGGGGCAGATCGATATGATTATGTACATGTAAGACGGAATGAAAACTAATTTACTTACTCCATTTTTCATTCGTTCTAGTGAAGCTTTGATGCGAAAAGAACAGTCTTTGCAGGTGTTTACAAGGTAGTGGAATTTCTCCATCTCTTCTTCAAGCATGTCAGTTGATTCCTTCAAGTATTTGCATATAATAAGCAGACTAGATTTTAGGTTTAGCCATTCTTTGTCGAAATCTACTTGGTGTAAAGGATTCTCTGGGTAGTGAACAGCTGTATTTCTGATTTCTTTTATTTCGTCAATTGCTCTTTGAACATTAAATAAAGAAGGATGAACAGACTTGAGAAAAACTCTACTCAATAGAGCATGGGAGAAAGTGATGTCTATGTTTGAAGTACATACACCCTCTTTGGCTTTATATGAGCAAGGACAAAATTTGCAAGGTATCCGACCACATTTTCTATCTATGGTCGAGTAAACTGAGAGAATTTGTCTCTGTTTCAAGGAACCGGCATAATGGTGAACTGTCGAAACTCCACATAAGCAGCAATTGACATTCTTCCAGAGATGGAGAATATCATGTTTGTAAAAGTTTTCATCTAGGACGTTATAAAATGTTTTATGTACTGTATTTTCGCACATGTTTTGTAAGAGCTTTCCGAAATATTTGCCTCCTGTCTGCACTGCACAAAGGAGAGTTCTATATCGGGGGATTTCATCTTCTGCTTCCATATCTGAAACAAAGACTCAGTTTATATTCCATCGTCAATTATTATACAAATATGGACTTGGTCGAGGTCATTATGTCATTATAATGACCCGATGTGATTTGTTATATTGACCAAGGCCGAAGTCCGAGGTCAATATTACAAATCTCATCGGGTCATTATAATGACATAATGACCGAGGCCAAGTCCTTATTTGTTATATTATATAACGAATGTAAGACTACATATGATTAAAATAATGATTCAAATCGATTTAAACACATAATCTTTAATTAAGAACTTAATAATTAATTGCACTTTTTTGTGAAAAGTGTATTTAAACTTTTGAATTAAACAAAATAACTATCTTAATTTTTATCGTAAATACTGAAAGCAGGACAAATACCACACCGAGTCATTATCTTCCGTCAGCGGTCATTATCGGAAAATGATGACTCGCGCTCCAGCCCATAGGCGGATCTAGGAATTTTTCAAAGGGGGGGTTGAAGATTTTGAAAGGGGGGATGTTGAATGCATACTATCAAAAGCTTCTGTTTCGCAATAATACCTTAAAGGGTGCATTATTAAATACACAAAGGTAATCTATATCTGTTTTTTTAAAGCAACGACGTAGCTCTGCCTGAAAAAGGGGAGGGGCACAACATCCCAAAATTTCTAACAAGCAAAAAAAAATTAAAAAAAAAGGGGGGGGGGGGGCGAGGACAAGATTTTAAAAAAAATTTGGGGTTTCATGCACAAATTTTAACATTTCTGGCGCAATTCTTAATTTTAAATACATGAATAAATGTTAGCAAAATATTGACTTATCAGAAAATACTTTCTATACCCTCTATCATTTACAAGTATATATCGTTTGAGTTAAATGTCTTTATGTACGTTGAGGATGGATCAGAATAGCTGAATTATTCAGAAAGTGTATACAGAACTGGCGAGCGGTATCGAGCCAAAGAAAAATTTTGAAAATTGACCGAAAAATTGTAGATTTGTGGTACAAAAAATGTTGCTATTTTAAACAATGTTAATGCATCATAAAATTTTGTGATTGAAAACTGGGGGGGGGGATCTGACGCCGCTGCCCCCCCCCTTCTCCTACGCCCTTGTAAAGTAAACACAATTTCCTATTTATAACTAAACACGCATCGGAGGAAATATTATTATATAAGCCTCAAATCTTCAACATTATAATATTCAGACATCATGTCACAAATGTTGTACACCTTGGTGTTGAAAGCTTGTTAAGTAAGAAGGACAGAGATTAAGTTTTTTTTTATATACTCTCTCTCTCTCTTGGTTTTTTCTTTTTTTTTTTTTGGTCCGACCGAAGGGGGGGTTGCAACCCCCCTATCCACCTCGCTAGATCCGCCAATGTATTGGCTATGTCGATCAATTGTGTGCAGAGGTATTCTCAATGAAACAACGTAAAAATCTTTAGTTTGTGAATATTTAAAGTAAACTGCTAGAGAGATTCAATTTACTTTTTAGATAAAGCTTTTACACAAAGAAATATACGTCAAGTTTTAACAAGTATCAAGATTTAATATGGGTCATGTTGCTTTTTTGTCCTTGAAACATGATGAAAGAAATCATTTCTCCCCTAAGAAAACCTTATTTTTTGTACACTTCTGTTCATGTAATGATGCAATTGCATGGTCGAAATGAAAAAGTACACTAAAGAGCTCACCCTCAACCTACAATTTTTAAAATGTTATTTTATAAAGTCGGTAAACCGCCTAGCACACAATGCAGGCCGCCCATACCGCAACGCCGCAGTGACAAGTTTTTAAAATATGCTGACTATATAATCTATTGAAATAAAAAAACGAAACGAAAAGTAAGAATAAACATAATCGATAAATTAAAATTTTCAACATATCTAATTAAAGGGGTCCTTTTGTGAATATCAAAATTAACGATGAAATGTCTAGGGGATGACTTATGCCAATTAAAATTAAGTGATCGATAGTTAAACTTTGGTGCGTTGAGACAAAAATAGAATAAAATTGATACCAACCAAGGTGACACGTACATATCGTTTATGTACACATTTATTTGAAATATCCTTGATTTCATGCAGAAAAGTATCTTCGCCCTTAAGATAATATTATAACTTCCTTTCAAATCTCTCAAAACTTTGTCAAGCCTTTCAAAATTCATGTTATGCACCTGTAGGACCTGTGTCCGACGTAATCTGATCTATTTGATTCGAGCTCTGTATAGCTGGTATTTTAAACATTTCGTGCTGCGATAAGGCACAGCTAGTGATCTGTTATTCTTGTTATTCCTCCTATAAACCGCATTGCATTAATCACATTGTCTACACTTAAGTAGGTGATTATAACTACACACGGTATGCACATTCATTGTGTTAGACAAAAGAGAATTTTACAGCGATGGGGCTGTCGTCAACATCTCGTGGAGCATCGGTTATACATAATCATATTGGTTACGCTTAGGCATTTTTAAAAGAATATGATTGGTTTTACCTTTTTACACGGAATCTTGAAAAAAGCACAAAAATCAGAATGGAGTCCCTTACATTAAATATTATTAGATGCATTAAAGTCCTCAAATTTACTATTAATTCGCATTACAATTAGTTGTGGAACTGATATTGAAGAATACATTATGTTAAATGAAACACAGCAACTGAGTGTGACTGTGATTTTTTTTTAATTTTTAAAGTGCATTTTACATGTACCCATGCTTATACATTCGCCATCGATAATCTATTTTATTATGACCAAAGGGCATATAGCGATTTGTTTATCCGTCCATCCGTCTGTCTGACCGTCATTCCGTCCTGCTTTCAAGAAAAGGGTATAAAAATTTAAAGAAGAACTGATGAGGCTGTCAAACTGTGCTTGTATATTTATCTTGGGAAGATGTACATTAGATCTTGATACCAAATTGCTTGACCTTTTTGACCTTGTCTTTGACCTACAATTTCCAATTTATTCTAGAACATACTAAAACAAAAAACGAACTATATCTCTTAAACCATATTTTTAAAGGTTTAATTATACTCATGTAGACCATTTTTGCGACCGAGACATTTGAAAATGTAACTGACCTTGAAATTTGACGTGCTTATCTTAAACTTTTTACATGCATCACAAATACGGGGAAAAATCGTATCCCTATCAAGAAGTACAAAATCGTTAATCAAAAAAGCATCTAACCAAGGGCATACAAAATAGGGATTAAACCAAAACCAAGGCAAAGGAGTAGAAATAAAAAAAGATCTACATGTACCACATGAAGATATGTGAACCCCCTGCGAAGGAGTGAGATCAGGTGCCCAGGAAGAGTGAGCATCTTCTTCTTGCATGCAACACCCGCCATTTCAATTCGGTAGAAAGTTCACAATCGGTAACTCCCACAAAGGAAGACAAACGAATAAATTGGTATGTCATGTCGGTATACGTCAGAATATAATTTATGCATGACTCTGGACGACGTCATAGTGTGCATGATTATATATCTTCAATTATAAGCGATAGCCATAAGAGCTTGAATATTTCACATGTAGATTACTTAAGACAACACCCATGATACCTTGCACTTGAAATTTGTTCTAGGTTTCTCAAACTTTAGACTTGGTCATAATTTTTGAATATTAAGCGATAGGGCGACGTTTACATTTCATATTATGCCTTCCTTTTGGTATTACTTTGCCATGAGTATCAAAAGTTTGACCTTCTGACTTTTGACTTGTGATTTTGACCTTCTGTTTGGATAACATGTTTTATATTCTGAAATATATTAGCACTAGGTTATCTGGGCTAATGAAATCTACGACTCGTTCTGAAGAATAAAAAAAAATAATCTTGTATCCATCCATAGGTGAACACTGGTAACAAAATACTCATGGTATTTCGTATTCATATTTGCGCTGAATTGCCTTTTATAGTGATACAGTACTGAAATGATGAATTACTATGTTTCTATCAAGAATTATTTAACATGAATAATTATTTCAATGGTAATTAAACTTATATTTACGCATAATTAATGAATCAATCGTAAGAGTACTGTTATTTAACTATAGAAATAAAAACGTTTGGTCACTCACATTACATATCCGAAACCCGTGTCTTCAAGAAGGTATAGGGTTGGAACACTTCGTATTATTGGAACACTTCGTATTATTGGAACACTTCGTATTATTTA
This sequence comes from Pinctada fucata, assembly GCA_028142955.1. Classification (NCBI taxonomy): domain Eukaryota; kingdom Metazoa; phylum Mollusca; class Bivalvia; order Pterioida; family Pteriidae; genus Pinctada; species Pinctada fucata. The sequence goes on from AP027106.1 coordinate 48,643,473, forward strand.
TAGATGATTATATCTATAAAGGGAGCGAATCGGATACCATTGTAATTTGTGACGCAGGTATGTACTTTTCATGGCTTTATGAAATGTGTTTTCATCTTATGTTGGAATTAAATGGCGAATTTATTGTATAAATGTATGAACAAGAGCTTAAACATTTATTACGGTATGTAAAGGTAAATCAATTAATATCTTTTTTAAAGATGCATATGAATCACATTTTTGTAAACGCTTTGAACTCCTGACTTTGAAAACGACATTTTGTGCAAGACTTCACGATTAACGTTATTTCACCATACTATAACGGTCCTGTTTCTTACGCTGCTATAGTTGCCGTGATAGATTCATCATTGTATTGCGAACTATGGTTAATGAGTACGCACTAATTAACCATAGTTCGCAATACAATGATGAATTCCAACATAAGATGAAAACACATTTTATAAAGCCATGAAACGTACATACCTGCGTCACAAATTACAATGGTATCTACATCTGTGCTTTCAATTCGCTCCCTTTATAGATACAAGCATCTAAAAATGATACGGAAGAGTTCCAACTCTATACCTTCTTGTAGACACGTGTTTCGGATATTAAATCAACATCAGTGATGATTCCAACCAAAGTTATTCTTAGACACAGCGAAAAGTAATTCAGTAGCGCGCTCTGTTTATTCTTATCATCATTAAGAAGTAAACGAAAAAGTTCCTCAATTCCAGGCACATGTTCTCACAATTCCTTTTAAATTACATAGTTATACTATATCAATTGATAGAATAGTACCGCTTGTTTTTTTTTTTCTCTCACGGCGATTACACGTGACCACTGAAGCGTTTTAAGATTTCACTGAGTAGCATGGAATTTCTCAGGGGCCTAAATACTAATGAAGAAATCGTAAACGAGGATTTTAATACCTCCGAATTGTTAAAAATGGATACAAAAATATTACATTTTCTTAAATATCTCTCTTAATTTTCGTCATATTTCTAAATTTTATATGCCATTCGCTAATACGTTCTAATCGAACTCTCGCTAGCATACTGTGATGTCCTGTATTGGTGTAATTCAACATAGAAAGCCGCAGAAGTACCGAGTTTAAACTCAAGACAGCGCACGACAGAATGATAATCGAAACATTTCTCAATATTAATACATATTTCATACACGTTACTCATATAATCTTTTTCATTTGTAATTAAGAGAGCGAATCAAATTTCTCCTTTTGTGTATTCTTTTCTTTATATTCAAATATTTAATACTATTTAAGAAAAGTTAAGACAGGAGGATAATAATGAGAAATGTTGTGATAAGGAGATCACCAAAATGAAAGTGGAACCAAAATGAAAGATGCAGTGTTAACCTACATGAGAAATAGGAAAATTAACCAGATGGAATGTATTTTCATCACTGCATCTTTGGGATAATCCTGTTCCTCCGACACTTTTAACTCCTGGAAGCGAAGCGAACAATAATATCACACCATGGAAACATAAAGATCCCCTCACAATATAGTTGCAGGGGGATATAGTTACGCCGTCGTTCGTGTGAGGGTGAGTGTGTACGTCACACTTTGTATACAGCCTAAAGGACACAGTTTTGATCGGATCTTGACCAAACTTCATCAACTTTTTTCTTATGGCAAGAGAAAGAACCCTAATGAATTTCAAGGTCATAGGTCAAAGGTCAAGGTCATAAATTGAAAATGGCTAATAAACCCTTGTATACAGCCTAGAGGACAGAGTTTGGATCGGATCTTGATCGATTTTCATACACTTATTATTCCTGGTGACACGAGAAAGAACCCTATTGATTTTCAAGGTCAAATGTCAAGGACACACATTTTAAATGGCTAAATTAACCCTTGTAAACAGCACCGCACAATTTGTATACATCCTAGATGACACAGTTTTGATTGGATCTTTTCTTAACTTCATACACTTTAATGACTTATTGGAAATGACTAAAATCCTTGTATAAAGCCTATACGACTAAGTTCAGATCATACACTTGTTTCTTATAGCAAGAGGAAGAACCCCTATTGATTTCCAAGGTCATGGATCAAAGTCCAGGTCACAGATAGGAAATGGCTTAAATCCTTGTATGCAGTATAATGGGTACGGTTTTGAATTTGGATCTTTACCAAACTTCATACACTTAGTCCATATGACAAAAGTAAGAACCCTATTTATTTTCAATGTCAAAGGTCAAGGTCACATATTAGAACTGTCTTAAATCCGTCCTAGAGTACACAGTTTTGATTGGGTCTACACTTATTCCTTTTGGCAAGAGGAAGAACCCTATTGATTGTCAAGATCAAAATCCTTTAAATCCTTGCACACATCCTAAAGAGTGCAGTTTTTTTTCTGATCTTGAACATACAAGTCTTGCTTATGACAGGAGGAGGAACCCTATTGATTTTCAAGGACAAAGGACAATTGAAGTGTAAAATAACCTTCTCAATGTAAGATGACCATGCAAACAGAAGCAATACGTAAAGACCAAAAGCAACACACTGATGGATATGTAAATGTACTGTACTGTTTATAGAAACAGAGGGCGTGTGAAATTCATTCCGTGCTCTGTCGGCTGTAGCAAGTTCATGTATGTTAAATTATCATCCGAGGAGTCCGACCGACACAATTAATCAGCAGAGAGCAATTTTTAAGATAGCGCTTGTACAAGGCTTTAGAATGGTCAAGTACCAAGCCAAATATCGTTCTGCATGGTTACACCCTTAACAATTCGGCTTTATTAAGATCCTATCTTACCATTTTGTATTTATTACCATTTTTTGCGATCAGATGTGTATTTCGATACTAATTAAAAGAGACTAATTCCATGACAAAATTTATCAGTTTTTGTCATAATAAGACGTCCAGCGTCTTTGAAATTATTTAAATTGGCCAAAAATCAACAAATACACCGTCAAAGCAATATTCAGATGCACATTCCCCAACTTTCGGTAACGTTTTATCAAGACTGGTATGATCTATGTCCAATATCAAATGTTGTGGAAATACTTATGGCAATAACTAAGCGAATGATAACTATGTTTAGCTGGAAATATTAAGCGACGTACATATAAGAGAAAGAAAAACGTACGTACCCTCTCATCGAAGCGGATGTTTATAACTTATTTCTCCCACCATAACAATATCGCGTTTAGTATTTAGGCCCCCTGCATATATAAAGAAAAAAAAATGGTTGTTTTGGAATCGTTACTTCAACATTTTCAACATATATGAATTAAAACACAGAAATGGCTTTAGTTGAATAAAAAATCATAAATAACATTCTGAAATATTGAAAACTACAACCCGATTTTATACGGGAGAAAGGGGGGGGTGAGAAGCAGACCTATATAGTTTGACAATTTTTGACCTACAAATACGCTCTACGCTTTTGCTGCTCATTTTCATACCTAAACATGTTTCCAATCAGCATTACCTTTAACAATCTAGAAATATTTTAAACAAACGAATAGACTATAGAAATAGTATATATAGAAAAGAACCCGCACAAGCGCGGAAACGATTTTCATATGAAGTGCCTGCAAATATGATCGTTTTTCCCCCTATCTTTTTTTGTTGACTTCACGGCTATTTTCAGACAGTCATGATCCGCGGAAAAAAGGGGGTATCATATTTTCACATAGAAGCTCGATGTCATGGATCTACAATCGCATCCTCCTTCTCTTATCTTTAAAGGAAAGTGAAAGTACTGTAGAGAAGGGGTGTATATAATTCAGGATTGTTGGCGCCGAGCTCCTGTTATTTTAAGGCACATGTGGACATATGAATTATCTAGTTTCTACAAATCTTTTCCTTTATATTATAAATCTACAATTCCTTTCCTTCATAAAAGTATTGGAGTTAGATCTTGATTCTTTAACTCATTAGCAACAAAAAGTATACCTTGTCATGGCTTGTGTTTCATTTCACATGATGAGCATTACCCTTTGCTGTACGTACATACGTGCACGACTACCTACTATGAACAACCCCCTCCCCCCCCCGTCCGCACAAACACACATGGACAGAATCTTTCCGAACTTTACATATATATTTATTTTACATATATCTATGATTTATTTTCTGAAATGTCTGTCGATCCTCAAAGATTATAGCGATATCAATAGTATATACATTCGTTGTTACTTGAATTGTGTAAATTGTTGTTTTTTTTTTAATGTCAAAGTAGGAAAAAGACTATTTTTTTCTCAGCATTGCAATCAATTGTTTATACTACACTTAACTTTCCTTAATTACACTTTCGTTAGCAAAATTTTTTACACTTTTTGTAGGGCTAGGACGATACTGCACCCAGCCGATCCGATACGAATCATGATACCTGACATCCGATAAGATAAGTATATATTGCGATACTAAATAAATTGATAAAATTTTCTGAAAAAAGCTATTTGATAGTATTTTTATTTATAATACAAGTAACTTTTTTATGTAACATGTAATATTTATTCAACACTAGCTTTCTCCAAACTTTTCTTTTGTTTTCTTCAAACGTTATTATTGGTTTTGGTATGACAAAAAAAAATCCGGAAAATTCGAACACATATTTTTTTGTAAATTTTAACTTAGGTACATGTATCGTCGGGGTTTATCGATACTTGGATCGCGAAATGAAATATCGCGATGCATCGATGAATCGAAGTATCGTCCCAGGCCTAATTTTTTGGTAAGAAACAAGTACTGGAAGGTCCGGGGAAGAATCCAAATATCCATATTTTCCCGTGTCCATATCTAGCCCTATCGCAGACTACAAATTATGAAGTCCGTGAATAAATTTAACTTAGGTCATTTTTAAAACTTTGAATAAAAAGTCCTGGTAATGTTTTACGGTTTATTAACATACGAAAGTAACATGTTGATAAAAGCAGTTTGAGAATCGTTCTTATATACCAAAATATGCGCGCAGTATATATTAGGAGCCTGGGATATTTCACAATCAGGTAGAAATCGTCATCGAAATTCATGACTAAATTGGAATTCAGACGTATAAACAAAGTTGCCTAAACTTAGAACAAATCCTCGCCATTTCGTCTATTGCACCCAGACCTGTGACAGGCGAACCATTATAGTTTCTGTTGCTGTCAACTGACCCAAGAACACCTCGTATTGACAGACATAGGGTTACACACTGGCGGGAATGACAATCATTTCTATTACATCAATTTAGCACGTGATCGTGAAGTTAACGTTTGAAATTAGAGTTATCTTCTCCTCTCCTGGACGATTTGTAATATCCCATAAACAAAATAAATGGAAATTAATTAAAGATCAAAATAATTATTGTGGGGGAGAGGCCATATAGTTACACATACTTTATTCATTATTGAATGTACATGTGATATTGATTTCGTTCTGTTGTGGTTCATGTATTATTTGTAGGTACACATGTACTTAGTCATGTTATTTTATCATTTCATAATAATTCTTTCTAGATTTTACTATATGTCATGTTTATTATATTAGAGAATATTCCAGTATGTTCTTTGTTACATCATTATCATCACATGACTATGATTTCTAGAATTTACTCTATTGTTAATCATTTGTAATTAGTCATTGTTCTAGAAGCTTCTGGTTAATTCATTGGTATAAAGTATAAATACCTCCGAGGAACTGTGTTGAGGTTGCATTCGTACACATTCGTAGACACGATTCATTCATCTATTCTGATATACTGGGATACTTTATTTGTTGAGACTTTAATCAATTTAAAACAATGTTTGGACACCGAGCTTTCGAGAACGTTTGTGATTACCGGAAACCACATATTCGATAGACTTTGTGGACCGTAACGGACACTTTGATCCGGACATTGTATTGTAAGTTGTAATTATTTTCGACATATATATATTTTGTACATAATTAAACTTGTAAATTTATATTCTGTCTTTGTCTGACTTTTGCTGGCGTTTTGGGGTTTTCTGACCCATAACAGAATATGTTCGTTTATCAGGAAAGGGGGTCCGTATGTTACTGAAAAAATATATACATGTAAAAGAAATTTGTCTGAAAATAGAGCAAATTGATTCACAATAGATAGTTCCTATGACGTTAACATAGAGAGAGGAAGTGCAAGGCCCCCCCCCCCCCGTCCAATACACAAGTCTGACCCCCCCCCCATTAACCCGCTCCAAATTTTCTTCAACCTGTCCTTGGATAATCACCATGGTAAACAATCAAATTTAAACAGAACTACCACTACGTAAATGTACGGTTTGAATATCCGTTATATGTAATGCTTCAGTGGCCACGTGTAATCGCCGTGAGGAAAAAACAAGCGGTACCATTCTATCAATTGATATAATAGTATTACCAGGTTATTTAAAAGGAATTGTGAGATCATGTACCTGGAATTGAGGAACATTTTCGTTTACTTCTTAATGATAATAACAATAAATCAAATTTGTACATTGACTTTGCAGAGAGCGCGCGACTTTAAATTTCCTGTAGGGTCGATTCCGTAGCATATCCAAATAAAATCAATGTTTGTCTTGTACCAGCGCATCCTTGAGACTTGCACTCTGACTGAATGTGACGACGGGACTCCATGACGGGCACTGTCCAAACCTCTTTAGAGAAGACCAGTCCCCGACCACGCGTCCTCTCTTAATGTCAGTCGGACCCCTCGGGTGATTACATACACGAGATTGCTACAGCCGGCAGAGCACGGACTGTATTACGCACGCCCTCTTGTTATATCCATTAACATATTCATCTGTGTTGCTGGGGCATCTGCGTTTTGCGGCCTTGTTTTTGTGATGTCATCTTACAGTGAGGAGGTTGTTTTACACTACAATTGTATCTTCTTCGAGACCTCTTGGTAATTGGGGAAGAGAGAGGGTTGTGCGCACGTATTCCAGGATAACCACACCATTTGCTACTTGCGTGGCAAATGGCCGTCCAAAGTCGGCACCGGTTGCCCATTGGTCTCGTCGGCTTATGTATAGTCTCTTGTTTGATGTTTACATGTCGTATGTCTCTTTTTCGTCTCGTACTATGCTCGTCTTTTGTGTTTTTGCATCGGGTGTTTTGGTGTTTTGCTGTTGGTGCTGCAACAGGGTCTTGTTGGAGATCCTCTCCTTTCTTTGAAAGAGCATTGGAGGCATGGTGCTAGGATGTCATGACAAAAATTGAACAAAAACAATATCCCTTTAATTTTTATGATATTTTTGATTGAAATGACAAGTTTCCGAAATAGCCAAGTAATATGTATGATGTCAAATTGATCAAATGCCAAAACAAAGCATCTTGCAGGCAACAATGCTGGAAGGGAGTAATTAATACACTTAAAAACATCCGTGTTACGGAGAACTCATTATACTGCTCCAGCTCCTATACATCTACTTTGTTGCCGACCAACTTTTGTAAATGAAAAAAGGTCAATTATTATTTTAAACTTTCAAATATATATAAGGAACTGTTATTTTCTGGAAGAAATAAGCCGCTATTAAACATAAAATGGTATGAAAATGAAATTATAGTTGATTATCAATAGAATACTTAAAAAAATATTTTAAGATATTTCAGTACTTTTGATATGCATTTTACCTTTGATAGGTGATGATAATTCTTTTGTTTCTTCTTTTGTTTTGGTAGTTTTATTTCGTTTGTTTGTTTCTTTTTTTATATTTTTTATCTATGTTACATTCAAGTCTTATTTGAAAACTAGTAAGAATCTTGCAAGCATGTGTATTGACATGATTCCATATGATATTTCATCCCATGTACATGTACCATGTCCGTTAGGGGTGAATAAACTATCGGAGGGTGTCATTCTCCCAGGGCAATAAAATGACATCGGTCAAATACTATGTCACCGAGGTTCCGGTAACATGCTGGTCATGGCTTAACATGTACAATAAACAAAAAATGGATTTGGTTATCTCAAAGGCCTAGAATTCAAGGCCTAAAGGAGAGGGACACAAATTTATTTACTTGAATGTGGAAAACTATGAAATAGTGAAAATCTTTTATAATGTTAGGGTTGCGACTACAGGGAGATAACTCTATTTTCATATCACATAACATTTGAAACCGACATGAACGATACATGGTATAAGCTCAGATTGTTACATTATTTTAGAAAAAAAATAATACTCCTTGAAACTTTCATTGCTGAATGAATAATTTTGGGAAAAAAAGCATATTTTTCAATGATAATCGCCGAAAATAGAAAAACATTTGTCATTTTCGCATGAGTTCTGCTACCAAAGATTCAAACATCAGAATATTTACTATCCATTATACTCTTTAAAAGTGAGATAATTAGAAATTCGAACTTCAAGTTAAAGTCTATGTGTTTGGGTCAAAATGTTGATTTTTTGCATAAATTATTGTGCTATGTATAGAAACAGTCATTTTGCTCAAAACTAATTCGGGTACATATTCATTTGACTGTTTTAGGATGAAGCAATACCATAGATATAAGTGTAGAAAAAAGTGTGTAGCTGGCGACCTTCTAGCTATTAATAAAAATAATGTGTTGTTGCGATGGCAACCAGCAACATATTAGCTTTTGTAGGAAAATACTCTCCTTAGAACTTATTATTTTATCAGAATTTCTCAAAATAGCCTTTCATTCATCCACAAGCAATAAGAATCTTGAAAAATAAGGATTCATAAGAAGTTTTTGAAATATCATGCATTTCAGAGGTATGTAAAGTTATGATGTGGTATTCTCTAAAATGACAAAAATGTTCAAATAGGCCCAAAATGGGCGTTTATAGCCAAATAACGAGATGGGCAAATTTTGATTTTTTTGGTCTGAATAGTTCGAGGAGATGTTCCTCTACATATGAACCTATCTATCTTTCTTCTATCTCATTTCTATTAAAAGTCTCCACCCCGACCTTAAACAACATTATGACGTAGTACTTAATCCTAGGTAAATTGTCTATACACAAGTGACAAATATGGATAATGACCATATCCCTGTATATAGCACAAAATCGATAATTCAGAATTCAGAAAATCAGAAACAGAAGGCATACAAAACCAGGATAAAACAGAAACCAAAGCAAACAAACAAAAACCTCCACCACATGAAAAGAAGCGGACTCCCGATATGAGAATGAGACCAGGTGCCCAGGAAGAGTAAGCATCTCCTGTTTGCATGCCACACCCGCCGCTTCAATTCGGTAGAACTTTCACATCCGGTAACATCCATTTCGGAAGACATAGAGTATATCTTTGGTTGGATGGTTCAAATGGTCTATGACAGAATATCATCTATCATTCTGGAGAGTGGGACATCATAGCGTATGACGGACGAGTTCCCCATATCGACCGTAGAACTTCCTAAGTGTCGATGTTAGTCGGTCACAAACATATCCCTGAGTGAGAAACTTATCTGAAAGACGCATAGCTCTCAGAACAAATTCCGTATATTTAGTTTAAACATATTTATTCATCACAATAATATAATACATGAATACATCTGATACAATTAGTATATATGAAAGGATCAGAAAAAAAGCTTAAAGCTTAAAGCTTATATAAATTCTTCTCCCAATTCTTCCGTATATTTGGTACTTGCTCTGCCATAGTGTATCAACTGAAATATGAACACGTCATAAGCAGGCGCTGAAGGGATGTTGCTACTAAGAAAAGGAAAGTTTGTAATGCTGAAATTAAAGTCGTCACGTTTTTCATAGAGTGAGGTGTTCATGTGACCATCAGTGTCGTAGGACAACATTATGTCCAAATAGGATGCTAAATTATTTGTCTCTGTAGTTCCTTTGACTTCAAGCTCCTAAGGATAGATACTGCTCAGGTAATCATCGAAATTTGGATTATTGATGGATAACATATCGTCCATGTATCTGTAAGTGAAGTTGAAGTCAAAAGCTAAGTATCTTTTCCCTTCAGAGACAAAAGATTGAATGAATTCAGCTTCGCACGAGTAAAGGAAAATGTCGGCAAGAAGTGGGGCACAATTGGTCCCCACTGGAATTCCAACAATTTGCTGGAAGACCTTTCCTCTAAACACAACAAAAATGTTGTCGATCAGAAAGTTAAACATCTGAATAATATCACTTTTAGTGTACTTATTTTCTAAATCGGACTTTTCTTTTACAAAGTAGGTTTTGTCATAGTTAACAACACTAAATTTGTATTTGCGGTTACCGTTCTTACTTGTAAACGCATTACTTATAATTTTTGCGAGTCTCTCTTTCAATTTAGAATGTGGAATTGTAGTGTAAAGTGTCGAAAAATCAAGGGCTTTGATCTAATGGACTCTACTAAAATGAGTGGATATACATTGTAACGAAAAAAAAAAAACTGTGAAAGCCCATGTACGATCAAAATCAAGAGAGAAACTATACAGTAAAGTCCTTTGGATTCGTTTTTGGAAATTTTGTCTAAATACATTTAAGCAATGGCGTATGCATGATTTATATTCACCTACATGTATGTCCTAAATTTCCTTTAATCTTTGCCCATGTAATAGGAGGAATGGTAGATGAGGCAAGCAATCAAATAATTACAGAATATGAAGAAAGGTTCCTTATCCCTACACATTTTGAATTTCATTTCTGTCTATGTATTTTCTATGTTGAAATTGATAGAATTATTGGTAATTATTATATATGTCTGTAACAAATAATTTCTACAAATAAACTTCGATTTAATTGAAAATTTAAGAACTCATATGTCGATCTGCATGGTGTAGTTTCCTTCTGTATGAGCTTTTATATAACGTCGTGTTATGTCTAAGAAGGAAATCACCTTTCAATGTTATAAAAGTGTAAGACAGATCATGATCATAGAACTGATATAGATTAATATAATTTTCCTGTTGAGATTTCATGTAATTTCTTCCAGGAAACATGTTCGGACCGACTAGTATAGAGTTGCCTTTTTAACGCATTGGTTAGAAAATTTCCGGATAAAAATAAAACGTCCTATCTCACATGTCCATAATCAAAATTTCCATATTTCAAAATCAAGGACTTATAAACAGAAGGATTGGAATCTCGTCTTTTCCCGTTAACATCTCGCATGCCCTTTGATTTGCAAATTAGGGAAAGAGATGTTAGGGTTATGATATTCAAAACCATTAATGCCCTACATGTTTTAATTTTGATAAAATAAAAACGATTTAAATAAGAAGAATAGGTTGTCCTGATGATTTTGGTACCAATATTTTGATATTACGTCTTGAAATAGTCGAGAAAATGGGATATTAAATCGGGCCTATTTATAAAGGTCACGTTGTAGTCGTAATGGCGAGGGCGAACTTGCGTCGAGGTCCCTATATCTGAGGCAGTTATATTATGGTCTATTGTCGACATCTATACATGAAAAATAATTCTAGCAAATACAAAAAAGTCCACCATTATTTTAAACGCAACTTTTCATTAAAGATACATCATTAAATAAAACAGAAAAAAGGTTTTAGATGGCTTGTTTACCTTCTTCATTACAGGCCATGGCAAACAGGTGATCGTAAAGACCCACATTTTTTAAGTCTTGTATTCTTATTAATAATAGGTATCATGAAATGAAATTGGTACTATTGCACGCATTAAAATTTATTAACTATATTGATAACAATATTCCATGTGTTTATCTTGTCTTGTTTGAGAAAACGGGTCATAGCGTTGATCTGTCAACGTCTTTTGGGAAAATGGCCGCGCGTACCGACGAGTGAAAACACCAATTTTCGAAGCTCTGTAAAACAATGAAATTGTCGAATTAATTTATCAAAATTTGTCCTAATGCACACATTAGAATTTAGTCTTTATTTTGATATCAATACTTCATATGTAAATCTTCTCCACTTTGAGAAAATTGGTCAGAGCGTGGGTTGTCTACCTCTTTCAGAAAATGGCCGCGCGTACCGACGAGTGAAAACAACCCATTTTCGAAGCCTCGTAAAACAATGAAATTGTCGAATAAATTAAACACAAGTGGTCCTAATGCATTAGGCTTTAGTCTTTATTTTGATAACAATATTTCATAGTAAATCTTGTCTTATTTGAGAAAATGGGTCAGAGCGTTGGGCTGTCTACCTCTTTTGGGAAAATGGCCGCGCGTACCGACGAGTAAAAACACCCATTTTCGAAGCCCTGTAAAACAATAAAATTGTAGAATTAATTAAACAAAATTGGTCCTTATGCACACATTAGGCATTAGTTTTTATTTTGATAACATTATTTCATACGTAATTCTGGTCTTATTTGAGAAAATGCATCAGAGTGTTGGGCTGTCTACTTCTTTCAGAAAATATCCGGGCGTACCGACGAGTGAAAATCTCTATTTTTGAAGCTCCGGTAATCGATAAAATCATCGAATAAATTAATCAAAATTGGTTGTAATGCACGAACTAGGTTTTCATTTTCGATTTGCCACCAATGTTTTATGTGTTAGTCTAGCAATGACTGAGAAAATGGGACAGAGCATATGCCTATTTAACTTTCTTTGACGATATCTGGGTCATAACGGCGAATGTCAAAGCTCCGCTTTGAAGCTAGATATTATAATAATATATCAATATATTTTGATAAAATTAGTATTTATTGAAACAGTAAGGTTTCTTCTAGATGTACGTATCAATATTTTATGTGTTTATAGTTTGATGCTTGAGAAATCATGTTATTTGATCACTTCTCTTGGATAGGACTGGGCTATGTTTTGATCTCGTATAAGATATCTTTAGGCGCGAGTTTTCAGTACTATTCTAAAGGCGGTGTAGAGAGTTGGGGATCCTTCTGTTTATAAGTCCTTGTCAAAATGCAGTGTTATTTATTTATTAAATAATGTTTGCTTTACTTAAGCTTGTGTAGAACACTACTTTTTTTCAATGTCCAATTCCATTAAATGTGATACAAACATTTTTTTTATTTGAACCAAATCTCTAGTATAATATGCTGCTTAGGAGTTTACTCAATTATTCTAACTTAATATATGTACCACTTGGTTAGTATAACTGCTTGTTGATCAGGGGTCCCCAGGGGCTCATGTAGATAAGAACGATCAGCCTCGGTTTATCGTTTCTTCAAACGCATTCGAGAGTTTCTATTCACAAAAATTTCTGGAATTTATGAAAAGAGGGTCCTTATTTCTAACAATCATATCCAACCTATCCTGTTACATTTTGTTTTGGATATTTTTGGACACATAAGGTATACCAGAGAAAAAAAGTACCAGTCATTGTTCAGCAGTCAAAGATCCAGGGAAACGTGACAAAGAAAGTCACCACTTTAAATACAGGACTGCGTGCCCGATAGCAGTGAATGCTCTCTTACTGCATGCAACACACGCCGCGAATGCTAAATAGAAACATGGCAAATATAGTAATGTCAGCATACGCAAAAACAGTCAATATAAAGGTCATACTCAAGAATGTCGACATGTGCAATATGTTCTTTGAAGTGAACATAGAAAATCCTCGGTGACATCTTAAGGCATGTCATTTCTGTAATAAGGAATTTCAGCGATTTTATGAAAACCACATCTAATCAAAGAGTGTCATTGATGCGTTGATATTTACTCGGATATTATGTATGACTTAAGTGTGTAATACGAAGGGACTCTATTCAAATTTATAGATGCCACCACATATCGTTTGAAACTGATATAACTTTGATAAATTTACTACATGAGTTTGAAATAATATGATGATTTTCATTGGCAGCGGTAAGGGGATGACCGTAATCAGTTACCTTTTCTATAAATCACTGGCTGGAACCAACCCCTCCCCCCCCCTATCTGCCAGTCAAGGCCAATAGAAAAAATTATACTTTTGAAATTCTGTTTCCACTCGCCCTATGGATGCCCTTTCTTTTTGGCATTGATCCAACATGTAGACTCGTAAAATATGAGAGAAAATAAAAAATAAAGTGGGGGGGGGGGGGGCGACAGTATTTTCAATGAGATTTTTTTCTCCGCTCGGACATTTAATTTCTTTCGTTTGATTCATATTATTCCTAAGAATTTATTAAGACGCCAATCCATTAAAAATAACGATACTGTTTATAAAGTTCATGATCAGAGTTTTGCAGAGCATAATAAAGCGCACATTTTGTCTTCTTTTCCATTCGGCATTTCTGGTATCACAGTATTAATGGGGAATCCCTGACTGCCTTTGAAATCTTGTTTACCACTTAAAGAATTGACTTTAAATCAGTATAAAGACGCGAAATAATTAAATAATTATCTCATAAAATGTCAGTCAACAAGAAATTGAAATATGGGTTATTTGAATATGAATTATTTGTTGAATTGTCAACATTGGCTATGGATGAAAGGTCGATTTATAAGTGGTCATGTGAAAAAATAATCACATTTAAGATAAATGGACCTAAATCTTCAAGTGGCTAGATCTTTTTTCTGACATCGTTGTAAACCTAAAAAAAATCTATATTTATTATTTTTGGTACGAGTACCATAAACCTTTGTGTATATAACTTTTATTGAAACTACCAGGTGAATGGGACGCAAATAAACAGAGGTGGGTGCTCCATAGATTTCGATGGAAAAGGCATTTACTTCTAGAATGTTCTTATAAGATTGGGCGCCGCATATTTCAGAAAACGAAAATGGAATCTTGAATTTATGTCGAAGCGAAATAAGCCTCCTACTAACATGAGAAACGTCTTGCAAGAATCGTCTTACTAAATTTATGATATAAAAATTCGGGGATTATAAAGGGAGTATAACTCAGAAGAAAATAGGAAGTTAATTGTTAGTGTCCGACGCCGGTTTTGAACTTTAGATTTTCTAAAATTTATTTAGACATAATTAATGAATACGTGTTAATTAGGAATGATTCCTTCTAAACAATTATCAAATTCACATTGTCAAATCATATGCTATATCCTCATATCGCACTCTTTTGCATTTTTGTAACGTCGATATAATCCATGCCATTCTGAAAGTATTCTCACTAAAGCAGAAGCAAACAGATTTAGCTCATATTCTGGGATTGATAATCCTGGTCACAAATTTGATTATTTGTGCCATATCAACATGTGTGCTTTTAAGGACTGCATAACATTATTATAGGAGTAGATCACTGATAAGATACAAAAAGGAAAGTGACGAACCGTCTATAACAGTGAAACTCTTTACTCTGTGGTTGATGGCCTTAGTTACACTTAGTAATTTATTTAGACTGCATGTTCAAAGGAGATCGTCGTGTGATTCCTCTACCTTTATCCGCTTTTTCAACTGCAACACGCATGTGTTTATCATCCTTCAAGTCGGATTCATAACTTGTGCGTGTGCATGGAATATCCATTTTGCCAAGAAAAGAAGATAAATAATTTGCCTGCTTACCATCGTTGGTGCCACCTTAGTTTTGTAGTTTAATTCTTTCCTTTGTGATGAGTATGAACTTTCAGTGTAGGCAATATTTCTTTGTACCTTAATAAATCTATGCTGAAAAAATGAAACAGGGTGTTTTTGGTATTCTTCTATATAGAAGGTTGTCCAGGACTTATTTTCGTATCTACTTCCTGTATATTTGGAATTCGAATAATTTGCATCCAGTTTTTTTTTATCTGAGAATGCTACTTATTTATTCAAGAATTCAACATAAAATCAGAGTATTCTTGTGATGACATTGGAAACAGCTTAGCTCGAGTTGTATAACATATATAAGATTCTTGGTACAAAGTAGAAAGTATGAAATGACATTCACTGAAAGAGGTAATCCTCATTAGCGAAATGAAAATTATATATCTTTACTGCAATTCCCCCGAGTCACCTCTTATGCAGATTGCAATCTGGCTTCCTGCTATTAAAGCGTATCTACTTCTGACTTCATCTTCGAAAAGTCTTAGATCACGTAATGCTTTGTTATTGCCCATTTTTGTGTTAAGACGGGCTTAAATCTTCCTTTTCTTAGCAGCTCTTAATCACTGTTGAAGTAATATTAAGGTTGTTTCATTTCCATTTCCAATGAGCTGAGATCAATATATTCTTCAAAGTAGTGTTTCGTATAACTTAACCTGAAGTATCTCGAAAGATTCGATGTGTTTTGATTCGTCCTTGTTTTGCACTTTCAGGGAACCTCAAACATGCACATTTATTCATATTAAAAATAACAATATCCTTACCATATTCTCCATTCCATGAAATAATTCATATTTTGACAAATTAAGTTCATTCATCTAATTTTATTTAAGAGTTATCTTTCGTAGCACAACATTTTTGGAAATCATTGATCAGTGGACTGAGATAATATATAGTATTACATTATCACGGTTCCAGACAGGTAATATAGCCTGATTTGCCGTATTTTGAACAGTCATATACATGTTTTTTATTTGGTTATGCTACTGAATCGATCCTACAGGAAATTTGGAGCAGCGCACTCTCTGTAAAGCAATTGTACAAATCTAAATTCAAAAAATAAAAGAGGGTGCTACTGAAATGAATTTTGGTGGCTCCGCTAGAAGCATCGCTGATGAGAATTCAATATTCGAAACACGTGTCTGGTGCAGAAAAATTAATTTTCATGAAGGTATACAGTTGAAACCCTTCCGTATTATTGTGTGGAATTTATATTCCGAACGCGAGAATTGATTTGTATTTTACTTGTTTTATACATGATGTTTAAGGCAGCGTTGTTGTTAATTTACTACTTGTTCTATCATTATGCCTTACATCTCATTGCTATCATAAATGTACCTGTTATAATATTGCGCTGCATTAAAAATTGTTCGATTTGTGATGCACTTATTGTCATTGTTTCCTAATGCAATATATTTACTATTCATTTTCGTGATTTAACATCGACGACGGGTGCGGCCAACCAAACAGGGGATTCTTACTCCTCCCTGGCACCTGGATCCACCTGTATAATGCTAGGAGTCTGTCGATGCTCAATGTGGTGCTCTATTGTGAGTGCTGTTGCAATTGTCGTCAGGATCTTCTTTCATTTTTCCTTACATTGGTATCTTTACGAAACATTAATTGTGTTTTTGTTTTTATAATGATTCTCACATATACAGCGAAGTAAGGAGACGGTGTTAACAAGACTAGAAGACAAAGGAGAAAACACTTCATCGACATTATGCTAATAAACTTTATAAATAATTCTGTAGATGATATCCTCTGAAGCTACAAATGTGGAATACTTTTTCTTGGTTTTGTGTACTAGGCCATTGTAATAAGATGAATTAAATTTCTCCTGCGTTGGCTAATGAGAACATTTTTAAGTAACATGTAATTGCTTAAAAAAATATTATACTCTTCAAAAGAGAAAACGCATAAAACAATATTATAATGTATCATTATTATTCAATATGCACAAGCTATTGATTATGTGACCTTATTTGTTTGCATTAATAATGGTATAAGAATAGGACAAACAGTTTAGAGGTAAAGTAAGATTTTTTGATAATCAGTCTATTTTGGGTAAAAACATGAAATTTTGAATTTTCGACTTGAATGTTATGTTTTTTATGCATTTTCCATGTATATGAGAAATTTGAATTTTGCCCAAGTCAAAGTTTATTGATGCTCATAAGTAATTTTGGACTTTAACTTCTTCAGGTCACTTCCGCTTTAATGCATTGCATGCTTACAGTATCCGATGCCATGCGTTTGAACACTGCGAAATGATCGAATGGCTCCCATTTGTAAGTGAGTAATACTCTGTAAAGTTCAACGACCAAAAAGTCAAATGTATAGGGCTTTTCTCCTTATGAAACAAATTTCTCTCGATAAAACTGATTCTCAAATTCATGACATGCCGAGAACTTTCGATGGTGTCATAGAATAAAACTTCATCATGCGTCGTGATATCGCCATTAAGAGTTTGTTCCTTTTTAGTATGCAGCATCCGTTTGTCCATCGAATCAAATGATATGGAAAACGAGGACATGCGGATCTCCGAAATACACACAATTTAGCCTCTAAAAGAACATCAAGGGCATATTGTTTTGGGGTCATTTTAACTAACATTTAAAAACGCTAAAGAGGTTCCCGTTGAAAGCTTAGGGTCTGAAAATACCATTATTTACATTTTGTATCATTTTGACTAATATTATGATATATGTGATTATTTTATACATTGTTATATGTGTACTAAGGATTAAATGAACAAATACTATGCGTTTCTTTTTTAATGAGTATACATAAAACACAAAACTTGCAGATTTTTTTACTCAATTCTTATTTCACTGAGATTCTAAGTTCATTTATTGTCCAAATCTCGACAAACATCATTCCACAACTTCAACTCATCTTTCGTTTATGTGTACATCAGAGATCTTTCGTCTTTAACTCATTCATGGATTTCCGTTCCCCAGAATACAGACTACAAGGAGTCATCTTGGACATTTCTACTTTTCGTTTATTTCAATCAGTTAGATCAGATAAATCAGAGGAGAAAACAAACCGCCCTTTCATTAAAGTAAGATTTGCAAACAAAGGTATTGATAAATTGAATCTTGGTCAAATTTTGAATCACAAAACTGTCACAGAAAAAATCCCACCATATTTCAAAAGAAAAGAAACTCCTTGTATTTCCTATAGTTGCATCAACAGTTGCATCTAAAATTTACAATTACAAACGATTCCTGCAGTGTATTGATTTAAGTAATCCCTCACTACATCCACTTCCTTGCGAATGTTCTTCATCGGATTTCAACTACTCTCCTTGTGGACACGTTATTACTGGTGACCTTAGTATAGTCAAGAACGACAAGTTGAGAGAATTGTTAAAAAGGGTCCCAAATACAGAGAAAGTATGTCCTTTACATGGAACCAAAATTTGAAAATTATCATGGACTCTTGTGAGGAATATGCAAGACGTTGGGCAAAGAAAGAGGATGTACAGCTCGACACTCTTTCCGAATGGATAAAATCCATCAGAGGGTTACTTTTATCTAGAATTAACCGATTAAAATCAACTGTGAACACCAGATTCGAGTCTATATTTAAAGACCCTGATGTTATCACAGAGCTCACCTACCTCCAAGAACATTATGTCATCACACCAGCGGACAAAGCCTCAAATAATTACACATTTACTTGCAAAAAGTACCATTTCGACAGTCTAGTTAAAGAGTTGGGTTTAAATTCGACACCTGGAAATCCCACTTACACCCCTACAAACCTTTCTGCCTCTGAAATAATAGATAACCACAAATCAGCTCTTGCTTCCTTTGGCTTCCAAACTAACAATTTAGATTTAGATTTACCATACTTATACTGCATACCTAAAATGCATAAGAATCCGTACAAACAACGTTTCATCGCTGGTTCCTCAAAATGTTCTACCAAATCTGTATCGTTCTTACTCACCAAAGTTTTATCTGAAATCAAATCTGGGCTTCAAAAATATTGTTCGACAGTATATTCTCGCAGTGGTATCAACCAGATGTGGATTTTAAAGAATTCGAAGGAACTTTTAGAACATCTGAAATCCACTCATTTTAGTAAAGTTCATTCGATCAAAGCCTTTGATTTTTCGACACTTTACACTACAATTCCATATTCTAAATTGAAAGAAAGACTCGAAAAAATTATAAGTAATGCGTTTACAAGTAAGAACGGTAATCGCAAATACAAATTTATTGTTGTGAACTATGACAAAACCTACTTTGTAAAAGAAAAGTCCGATTCTGAAAATAAGTACACTGAAACAGATATTATTCAGATGTTAAACTTTTTGATCGACAACATTTTTGTGGTGTTTGGAGGAAAGGTCTTCCAGCAAATTGTCGGAATTCCAATGGGGACCAATTGTGCCCCACTCCTTGCCGACATTTTTCTTTACTCGTACGAAGCTGAATTCATTCAATCTCTGGTCTCTGATCATGAAGGGAAAAGATACTTAGCTTCTGACTTCAACTTCACTTACAGATACATAGACGATGTGTTGTCCATCAATAATCCAAAATTCGCGGATTTCCTGAGCAGTATCTATCCTTCAGAGCTTGAAGTCAAAGAAACTACAGAGACAAATAATTCAGCATCCTATTTGTACATAATGTTGTCCTACGACATTGATGGTCACATGAACACCTCACTCTATGACAAACGTGACGACTTCAATTTCAGCATTACAAACTTTCCTTTTCTGAGTAGCAACATTCCTTCATCGCCTGCTTATGGCGTGTTCATATCTCAGTTGATACGCTTTGCCAGAGCAAGTACGAAATACTGTAAATTGCTTTATTTTCGTCAGTACCAATTTTCGTCAATTCGTTCAAAATGACCATTTCGTCAGTACGTAAATTCGTCATCCAAGGGTTCCTAAAATATTCGTCTGTTCAAATGCCAACTTAACATTCAGATATAGGTCGTATGTGTTTGTTTTCATTGTTTGTTAAACAATTATTGGTAAACAACTAATTAGAGAAAAGTATACTACCTAGCTTGTTGTGAAAACATATCATTTGGTAATTACAAGTATATTATATGTGCGACTTTGTGTGCGTTACATTCAGTTTTCGTTGATTTATCAGTTGCCTGTCGTATTAACTCTTAAGCTTCAATTTTTTCCTTTCTACCCTATATTTTGTCAGGAGTATTTATATTCGTCGAAACGAAATTTCGTCAAGGGAGGCACTGACGAAAATGACGAAAATTGGTACCTGACGAATAAAAACAAATTTACAGTATACGGATTTTGTTCTGAGAGCTAGGCGTCTTTCAGATAAGCTTCTCAGTCAGGGATATGCTTGTGACCGACTAACATCGTCACTGAGGAAGTTCTACGGTCGATATGGGGAACTCGTCATACACTATGATGTCCCACTCTCCAGAATGACGGGTGATATTCTGTTGTAGACCATTTGAACCATCCATCCCAAGATTGTACTCTATGTCTTCCGAAATGGAAGTTACCGAATGTGACAGTTCTACCGAATTGAAGTGGCGGGTGTTGCATGCAAGCAGGAGATGCTTACTCTTCCTGGGCACCTGGTCTCACTCTCATATCGGGAGTTCGCTTCTTTTCATATGGTGGAGGTTTTTGTTTGTTTGCTTTTGTTCCTGTTTTATCCTGATTTCGTATGCCTCGGTTTCTGATTTTCTGAATTATCGATTTTGTGCTGTAAACAGGGATATGGTCATTATCCATATTTGTCATTTTAGAAAATAATCTGATGGCTCAAGGGAATATTACTTTAGGTCTTTTTGTTTTGTATGCCCACATGCCTTTGATTTCCATTCACACAATTCAAATACTATTTGGTTTGTTATTTGGGCCTTTGCATTTAGCAGTATTGGTTGTATCGTCACCCTTCAGTGAGCGTTCTTCGAGACCGTGGATATCTGGACTAGTGGGAGGTTTGTACGTACGTAATCCGGATAGCTACACCATTGCTACACTACGTGTCTGCACATGCGTGAGAAATGGCTGGCACAAATTTGAACGGAGAAAGAAAATTGTGTTAAAACTGTAACTCCAATGAGTTTGTTCACAGCTCATTTTCTTCTCACGCATGATTGTTTGTCGACAATACATATGCGTTAAAGAAGATGCTGACGATAATCTCAACAGCACTCACAGTAGAGCACCAAATTGAGCATCGACGGACCCCTAGCAAGCTAGAGGTGGGATCAGGTACCCGGGAGGAGTAATCCCCTGTTGGCTAGCCGCACCCGCCGTCGATGTTCATGCACGAAAATGAAAAGAATATATGAAATACATGCACTGTCCGAGGCCACGTCTATATAGAAAGTGCTATGGAGACAATGTCAGGGAATAATATTCTAAACACTTACTGTCAAACCCCTACATGTTTGTAGAGATTAGTAATGTACATACAAAGCTTTGAATAAAGTATATTATACCATAATTCATTAACTTTGAAGTAGTCGACACGGGTTGCCCATTTGCCTAATTAGTTTATGTGTAGTCTTTCATAATTTTATACTGTATTCGTCCCGTTGGTGTCTCTTGTACATGTCCAACCTGTATTTTCGCATTTCTGCGTTTGGCTTCCTTGTACATGTTAAATTTGGGTACTGCGACCAAGTCCCGTTGGAGATCCCCTCAGATGGATGTATAGATGTACATGTTTTGCGCCCAAGTCACTATTAACTGCCTGAGATTCATATATATTACTTTTACGACAGAAATTGGAAAAACACGTTCGTTATCTCTTGGCAAAGCTGGTGAATGCAAGATTTTATCAGAATCTTCACTGTACTAATATATATGCACTATGTTGTCCAAATATCCGTGATACTACATACAACCAGCAGTACCTTTAACCAAAAAAAAAATGTAAGAGACATAGATTGGACTATTCAACTTTTAAAAAATTTAAGCCATAATTGAAAGTAACAAAACAGACTGTCTTTTGATACCAACATTCTATTCCTCAGCTGTGTTTTTTTCCTCTGCAACCATCGCTACCAGCCTCGTATATGAAAATTTGTCCAGTTTTATTGATTAACGGATATGAATAAATAACGCGAACACTGTGTTACCTATTACAAAGTGTTTGTTATTTATTTGTATCTTCACTTCTTTCCGGAAAAAAAATGAATCTGCTGCAAGATTAAGTCTTTCCTAAATATAGTTACTGCCCATTTGTGCAGGTATCTGACGTCAATGTATAGTGACGTCATGTGGAACTAGCTTGAAATTTAGGGAAACAGGGTTACAAATGAAAAAAAAGTTATCAAAGGAATTTAATGACGTAACAATTCTTTTACGTCAGATACCTGCACAAAGCAAACGTAGGCCTGTAGATATATAACTCAGAAGCAAATCGGAGTAATGTACATGAGAAAGGGAAAGATCCCCACATGAAACACTACAAGAAGACTAGCACAAACACAAATTAAAAGCGATACATAAGTTAAAGAAGACCCTGACGATTATCTCAACAACACTCACAACAGAGCACCAACTTGAGCATCGACGAACCCCTAGCAAGCTAGATATGGGACCAGGTGACCGGGAGAAGTAAGCATCCCCTGTTGGCTAGCCGCACCTACCGTTGATGTTCACGCACGAAAATGAAGACAATATATATAATACATGCACTGTATGATGTTATGCCTATAAAAAAAGTGCTATGGCGACAATGTCAGGGGAAAATATTCAAAACACTTATTGTCAAAGCCCTCGCTGGTAACTTTTTTACGAGCTCCATACGGCAAAGGGCACAAGTGTGACACAAATGAGTCAAAGAAGATCCTGACGATTATCTCAACAGCACTCACAACAGAGCACCAACTTGAGCATCGAAGGACCCCTAGCAAGCTAGAGATGGGACCAGGTGCCCAGGAGGAGTAATATGTATATCCTACATTTGTTTATTTAGAAAAGTGGAGCAATCAGAAGGTTTTTTTTGTACAATCGGGATTAAGTATTCTTAAGAACTGAATTAGTATCATCGAATAAAATGTATGGAAAATCCCTGAATTCTTAATTTGATTTTATCATGTAAATGCAACAAAGATACAAGTATCTTTTCAAAGACTCATGCAGATTTATTTTTTTTAATAACGCTTGCAATATTGGCAATGACGATTAATTACACGTGTCCGTATTCTGTATTAATCAGCATCGTGGATCACTGACGAGGGTTAAGTACAAGAAACGTGCATTTCTGGTTCATGCTGCAAATTCATCGGTTCTTAAATGATGCTATTGAATTTGAAGACGTTTAACATTTGTACCACTTGGTGAGTGTCATTGCTGGTGGACCATGAGTCCCCGAGGGCACATGTAGTCAAGTTTGACCAATATAAATTAGTCGTTTCTTCAAACGTATTCGAAAATTTCTGCTTCCAAAATTTTCTCAAATTTCTAAAACGTGGGTCCGGTAGCATCGTTTCCCAGCCATCTAGCTACGTCTTTCGGGATATTTTCGAGATGATTTTCACAGATTTTGGCCATCTTTCTTTGTTTTGGATTGAGGATAACTGACGAGGGTTAAATACCCCAAACGTGCATGTTTGGTCATGTTGTCAATGTATCTGCTTTTAAATGATGCCAATGAATTCGATGACGTTGAACATTCAAAGACTCATGCAGATTATTTTTTAAATAAAGCTCACAATATTGGCATTGGTGATTAATTACACGTGTCCACATTCTGTATTAACCAGCATCGAGCATCACTGACGAGGATTAAGTGCACGAAACGTGCATTTCTGGTCCATGCTGCAAATTTATCTGTTCTTTAATGATGCTGTTGAACGGGTGTTGCATGCAATCAGGAGATGCTGACTCTTCCGATCCATTCGAGCCATGAAAAATGGATGCAAAACATTGCTCTGATTGATCATCTGATTATGAAATGATCAGCAAAGGATGCGATAGAATTCGATCCTGTGCTTAAATGAAATAACCTAATACCTGATAATCATCGTGTGGGATCGAAACGTATGATGTTGTGATTCCTTACGGAGATTGTTGAGATTTTTTTTACACTATTAAAGTGATACCGCACAAAATTGATGAGACGATGCAGTAGGGCAATGTCTAATAAGTAAGTCCATATCGTTTATATATCTGAAAAGTCTATAGTTTTTGCAAACACTTCAAGAGTTCGTCAAAAGGAAAAGTTTTCTTTCTTCGACAAACTATGGAAGCGTTTGCAAAAACCATGATGTTTTCATATACCTGGACGATATGGATCGATTTATTGGGCATTGCCCTACTACAACGGCTCATCAGTTTTGTAAAGTTTAATTTAGAAAATGAGAAAATACCAAAAAGCTTTGTAAGGAATCACAACACCATACGTTTCGATCCCATGCGGTGATAATGGACCCGTGGATGATATAAATCCAGCATACGTTCATGCAATACATACATAATAACCGTGTTCCTTGCATTCCATGACGACAATGTTAAAATGCAGGCATAGATTACCTAGATCCTGACCCCTTCTTCTATCTGAAATATCTTTTACCTTCTTGCATGATTGAACATGAACTCGCTTCAACCAGCAGATCAAGCAATTCTTTCAATATGCCCTATTTAATATATCTTTACGAAGTTTTCATTAAGTATTCTAAATTTTGAATTTGAAATTGTCAATATTGAAATATATATTATATACATATATGTAATACCAATTTTATTGTACTATATAGACACGTGCTTCGGATATTGAATCCATGTCAGTAGTACATAATGTCAAACAGGTTGAATAAAGCCAAAGTGAATTTTCCTGGCGCCGTCTACAGTATAGATTCATAATTTCCTCTTGCCAAAAATGAGCGGCTCAAAATTTGGTGTAGGGTATATTCAGAAGCGTATTTAAGTGAAAATTATGGTCACAAAACCATTGGAGGGTAGGCCGAGGAGCTTAATTGTAAACATGACCTAAAAATTATGCCGGAAACCCCAGCTAAGACTAGAGCTATGCAAAGAGGGAGATACCTCTTAGTTTTAGAAATTTAGGTCTAATTTGATGCCAGAATATTTTTCAATGTAGTGCATTAACGCTAAAACTAGGCGAGCGATATACTCATGGGGTAACAGTTCACCAGCAGCGATATCAACATTAATGTAATTTGCTTGGTATTAGATGTTTATGGCTACATTACGTAATGTGTTTCGTGGAAATGGGGTCTTATTGGAAATATATTGGTGATGACAGCTCTGTGCTCTTCCAAGTAGAACAAAATAATAAATGGCTAAATAAAACACTCCCAGCCATCTTGCTTCGTCATTCGGTATATTTTGGACATAATTTCACAGATTTTGGCCATATTCCATTGTTTAGATTAAGGATCACTGACGAGGGAGAAGTAACCGAAACGTGCATGTCTGGTCCATGCTGTAAATGTATCTGATTTTAAATGATGCTTTTGAATTTGAAGATGTTAAACATTTAAAATATTGAACATGTAATTCATGTACAATGTAGTAACATTCTGATTATTGGATGTGCAAAGCTGATTTGTTACAAAATCCCTGGGCCATTTCGAGAAAAGAAAAATATAATTATAGAAATGAATAATTGTGATCCACAACTGAAAAAAAACATGACGCCTTGCTACAGGTTTATGCAGAAAAAAATACTTCCTTATCACGTTAGTGTACATTCTGTACAATGCATATCTTATAGCCTTCCTTCTTTTATTTTTTTTTTCTTCTTATTCATGTCATTTGAAACATATTTAAAATTGTGACAAATAAGTAAGAAATAATGACCTAAGAAGTAAACTGTTTAGTCATGTTTTCCGTGCAGGTTTACCACTTTGACAGAATAGGTAAAACTCGTGAAGGTGGAATTATATTGGTGAGTGCAATACATGAATTTAACCATATTGCTGCATAGTATACCAAAATTCTAACCAAGTACCTTATATAAGCGATATAACTCAATGCAGCATATAAATTCGTAAAATGTAACCATTGGATATAAGAACTGATTGATTATGGTCCACATTTTCTTGCCTAATAAAATGTCCTCTAACTCAAAATTATTATGTTTACGGATGTCCGTAAAAGAACTTTCTATCCACCAATAGAAGTTTGTTATTGAAAGCAGCAGACACACGAATCTGGCCCATTTCAGTGGATGATCTGGCTTCCCGCAACGTCTTCCCTGCAGGATGAAAATGGTCTGCAAAATGCTGTTGAGTATGAGTAAGGCATTTTTAGTTGAAACGATGCCATAGAAAGTACATTTGCACAATAAACTGGATAACAACCCTATTGAAAAATATCCAACATGTCCCGCTGTAGAGAAAAGTAGGACACTGTCCATTATTGTAATTTGTGTTTGACAATTCCCTGTGGAACTTTCCTTGTGTAGATTGTGCAATCCATAGAGGAGTAGTGTTATGAACAAAAATGAATTTAGAGTTCGTAAACCGATCCACGTAGAATACAGTGATGTCAAGTTATAGCTACGGGGAATAAAGATAAGGAAAGTCACGATTAAGACTGGAAAGTTAAGGATAATACTTATGATAATGGCTATCATTTTCTCTTGTCTCATTTCCGCGTTGTCTCTCCCAGTCACATTAGAGTCGTTCCGGGGATCGTTCACACGACCATCAAATTTGTGAGCTGGGGCACGCTGTCTATGACTTTTGGAGCAAATGGGCAACAAGCGTAGAAGAAAACTCGATGCAAATAATCCAAATTCTAACCTTGCCGGCACGAGATAAGGAAGCAACCCTTCAGCGACTTTTTGAATCGGCGATTTCCAAAAGCACAATGTTTCATTTCGTAAAAGTGACTGATTTAAGTACTGTGAGATATTCCCGATAGCGAATAGGTTATTTTGATCTCGAACAAAGGAGTTGAACCATATGGCTAAGTTAGCAACGACCACCGTCAGGAGACAAAGAACTGCTTTACTTGTTTTCGGCAGGTCAGCTTCTCTGGCATAAGATATGAATCCTACTTGAACTATGGTAAAAGTCATAGAAATAAGGGTTGAAAAAGCTGACAACAATAATGGAAATGGTCTCGCTTCACCTTTGAACAAACAGTCAAGGTCGATAGTTAAGGAGAAACTTGTCTGCAAGAGTAAAGAAAATGCAAAGAACCATAGAAACAACAGTTTCAAGCCCATTGAAGGATCGTCACTTCTACTTTCACTTTCATTTTCGGTTTTGCATTTGGTATGCTGATAAGCTGTCCAGAATATCAAGGACATCGCTATTATACCAAGAGTCATGCTTGATACTTGAAGTACCCATACCAACACGTGGGCTATATCCGTTTGCTTTTGAATCGGTGAGAAGGCCTCTAGGATGACTAGTAATATTGACGTCACAAATGCACAGAATATGGCGCTTGCTATTCTTCCGTCTGGATATTTACCTTGAAGTTGACGAGAAATTCCTTCCATTTCTGTAAACAATATCATAACAAAATGCAGAAAATATACAATTTTAAAAGAAAAGCGTAATATGCTTAATTAAATCATAACTGAGGAAAATTAAAAACAAAACTTGGTAAAATTAACACATGTACAGTGAAAACAATTGATAAAACCCCTGCCAAACAGAAAACAGAGAGCTCAGTCAACCTTCCCTGTCCCATACAAGCTACCCCCCCCCCCCCTTTTTTTTGTAAAATGCAGGGAGTTTTTCTCTCCAATGAATTATAACCTTCCCTTTCCACATGGTTAAAAAAGTAAAAATTTCAAACCGTCTCTATTTAATGCTTATAATGTTAATTTCAACTTCACTGACTTTTTTGTTTCGAAACTAGATGATATCTTTACATCATCTTCTATCGTCACAAATTTGGTTGAGTTCATGCAACTTGTCTTCGATCCTTTGAAGCAAATCAAAATATAGATCTATTTTTTGCATCTCTCTCTCTCTCTCTCTCTCTCTCTCTCTTTGGTTTTTTGTTTTTGTTTTTGTTGTTTTGTTTTTTCTTCATAGCATTTTGTATACTATAGTTTAAAGTAACCACTTTACCACATAAAATCTTATTTAGGTCCCAGGACCACTTTACCACTTTAAATCTTACTTAGGTCCCAGAAGAAAATAAAATCTTACCTTTAAAGTTTAATCTGCAGAGAAAAAGATAAAACCTTTTTTTTTTATTATATCAATACCAAACTGTTTTTAAACGGCTAAAATGTATGAAAGTCCTCGCTTTGTTGATAAATCATGATTTAATAATGTTAGATCCCAGATAAAATCTTAAAATTTCCGCAATTTAATCCTGCACTTGAGGAAAGTACTAATATATTATACATAATTTTGTTGTTAAAGGAGGTACTCAAAATGTATCTGGACTTAATTCACGCTTAACCGGAAAATGTAGAGTTAAAATATATGAAAAAAGTGTATATTATCAAGGATGAAGATCTTTGCTTGTCTACGTGAGAAACACAAATGATAACGAAACTAAATATATATACGGACTCATACGTCGGTCTGTTTTCGAAAACCCAATTCGATCTACATCTAGCTCGGCTATAACAATTTCGATTCATTACACTTGTGACGACGGAAGAGCAGGAGGGGCAACCGTTTCTTTTTAAAGAATAAATTGATAAAAAAATGAATAAATAGATAAATAATTTAATCATTGACATTAATAAATATCAAATACATAAACAATAATGATGAAATAAATAAATGAATATATCAACATGATCATTGAATAAATTCGAAAATAAATTAATAAGAAATAAATCAGTAAATAAATAGATAAATAAATAAATATTAAAATGATTCAAATTAATTTATAAAATATCAAATAAATTTATAAATTTAAAAATATCAAATTAATTTATAAATTTATCAAATAAATTTAAATTCAAATAACAACGAATTCTTCACTTTCGGTGTGTGCTGAGTAGGCCGTATTCATATGGACGTCATAGAAACAACTCTTGTTAGGGTTGTCACCGTGGCCTAGCGGTATGAGCGGTCTGCTTTGTATGCTAGGCGAAGCCGCCGTACGGAGTTTTCCGACTTTATAAATAAATAAATAAATAATGTTTGAATAAACAATTAAAACATTAGATGAATGAATGAATAAATAAATAAATAAATATATACATATATATATATAAATTTATCTATCAATTAATCAATAAAAATTAGTATAGATATATAAGTATGTAAATAAATAAAGAAATGAAATTAATATCTTTTTTTTAAGTCCATGTCATAAAATGAAAGTATATGTCTACAATCGACAATCTCACAGTCAGCAAAATAAAATATACAATGTAGGTCGATAAAACTTTTTCTCTTTATTGAAATAAAATATGTTTAAACTATGAATATAGGCTCGTATACATGTATCAGTTTGATTATTTATTTGTTGTTCTTCATTGACCTAAACGTTTAATTTCATTCCCTTATTCAATCCTTCCGTTCGCAAAAAAAAGTATTTAATTTAGTATGTTTAAAATGCGTCATAGTCATTTTTCCTTTTCACGGTATTACTATCATATTGTTTGTTGTAAATATCAATAAAGTCGCAATCTACATTCTACGAGACCTAAAGGTTTATCACAGGTTCACATTACATAAATGTCCAAGACAATAAAACTCGAAAATTGACACGCACCTCACAAATTAGGAGAACAAAGTAAATAATAGAACTACACTTATAAACCTACAGTACCTATCACGAGTTTTACAACGAGATCGCCATCGATGGAGTATAAATTTAACGAGTAAAGGCCAATTCCTCCATCAGGTGGAGGGCTTTTAGGAGGGCTGGTGAGGGGCAAAGCGGGCTCAACGCGAACAAACTTTACCCCGAAAAACTCGGAGTGTTTGTGGGCGGGGCTAATGAACGGAGGCGGCGCTTATGCATATTTAATTATTAGCCGGGGTAAACACCGAGTGCTTGTAGGCGGGGCTTATATTCGCTTGACGGAGCATCTCGAGTCGCGTAAAATCTCTTTGTAGAGAGTAGAATCGCGATAGGCTAGTCAAACAACTGTTTTAACAATACGCTAGATCTGTACGTACAGTAAATGTTTTCCTAAGAACGATTCTATAAATGTTGTAACAATTTAAAGAATCATTATCTTACATATCCGTATAGATATACTACATTTATAACAAACAATGCAATATTCAGGATTATGTACGTAGAGATAGAGAAACCCTAGATGTTAAATAGGCAGTCTACACATGTCTGTAGTTTGAATTTCCTGTGATGTACAAAAAATGAATATGAACTAATAAACCAGCAAATAATATAGGAAGCAAAACTGTAATAAAGAAAACAAGGGAAAAAAGAATACATAATTGTTTATCCTACTCCTGTATTTTATAAACACCTGAATATTGGATGTGTAAAATACATTATATCATTCGATGTATCTGATGGAAGGAAAAATAAGATTTGTTTCCTGTTAGACAATGAAACGAATTTTTGCATGCATTTATAGATTCAAGAACTGTAACGCACGACTTTGCAGTAAGATGAATATTAAAAGTATTAAGAGTTATGCAAATCATTTTCCCGTTCATACGGAATAGCTTCTAAATCCGTACTCTGGATACTTCACATTGATGTAATCTATTTTACATATACATGTAAACGATTGCAAACTTACGTATAAAATTTAATTTAATGCTGTACGATACCAAGTAAATTAAATGTTTAATTCATTGATAGTTATTTTTTATTCTATCGTGTTTGAACGGTATTTTTTTTTATCACGGAAGCATATTTTAGAAGGCATCGAAAGTATAGACCTTTGTTAATTTTTCAGCAATTGTTATGATCCGTTATCAGTAATAGCTGAAAATCTCGAGCAGGAACCAGCGTTCACCCCTGCTCCCTCACTTTTTAGATAAAATATGAAAAAAATATAGACAATACAGTCAAGACAATGTCTATTTACTAACTCAGGCACGTACGTCATCATGTATGCACATGCATTATATTTCTGGGGTCGCAGGTCATTTATAATATACATGTACCAGTGTTGGATCCAGGATTTCAGAAAGGAGGGGAGAGCCCAGCTTTAAAGAAAATTGTTCACAGAAAAGCTGACAAGCAAAAGATAAATAAAAAAAAACCAAAGAGACGATGATACAAATATCAAGACTTAGGACTTTATATTATTCAGGGGTCCTTAACCCCCCCCCCATCCCCATTTGGTCTTTTCCTTATAAGGTATTTGATCGTTTACCTGAAGATGTGCCAATTGTGTGATTCTATAGATCCTACAGATTTGTAGTACCTTAAATTGACACTACACCACGAGCAAGACAGTCCCAACGCGTAATTACTCTTTTAAAGCGGAATTTCTCTTTTTAGTGGCGCATCATTATTAATCAATGATGCATATGAATGAACATGCGATTCCCAAGGAATTGTCTCCTGATAAAGGACGCAATTTTTGTAATATGAATTGAAAACTGCTGCGAGCGAAGCCGAAAAAATTTTCCTGAATTTGAAGCGAAATTTTTTATTAATTCTTCAAATTCGGATTACTTGTAAGAGTAAGATTATTTCTTCTGTCATACCATAAGCAAATTCATTTTATTTATTAAAATTCAGAGCAATTTTTTTTTTCGAGCAACCCCCCACCCCCGAATATCAAATGGACCGTGCCTTACCTGTACATGTTTCATTATCAGTAGATAAGGGTTAGATTACAGTTTCGAGTTACTCCGTTCTTGATCCGCACATACATTTTTTGCAATATTGAAAAAAAAAAATCAGTTTTCGGAAGCGATTCAAGAAACTAACACCAAAAAGTGAGGGAGCTCCAGCCTCATTTGTAATCGAACAGGCTTACTTTATAATGTTTTTGTTCCTTTTCTATATGTCAGATTAATAATGAAAGTGATAAACGATTTTCGATTCGAAGCAGAGGAGAGGGAAGGGGGGGGGGGTTGTTCGGTCATTCTTTATTCCTTCCCAAATCTTACATTTCCGGGTAATATGACAAATTTCAGGGGGTCCTTAGACCACCTCTCCCGATCCGCACTTGTTATAGGGGAGGGTGGGCGGTATTCGGTCCTTTATTCCTTCCCAAATCTTTTTTTTTCATTTTTCTAGGTATAAGGACAAATATCAAGGGGTCCTTAACTTCTCCCTCCCCTTCCCTCCATCCCCTCTTTCCCTCCTCTCCTCCCTTCCTCCCACCTCCTTTTCGCCCTATCCAACCCCTAAAGTATAAAATGCGAAGTCTTTATTCAGGTTAATGAGAAGCGTTTAATCTAGACGAATCAATGAGAATCGTACAGTATGTTTTTTTTTTCAGCTTAATAATAATGCAACGCTTAAAAGAGAAATTCCGCTTTCAAAGAGTAATTACGCGTTGGGCTGTCTTCCTCTTGATAGTGTCAAAGTAAAAACAAAATCTGTAGTAAACTTTATAAAATCAGAGAAATTCCTACATTTAAGACTTATTGGTGTGGTTCCCTCATTCTATATTCTTACATTTGTCCTGGTATTATGACAAATTTAAGGGGGGTCCTTACCCCTTACCCCCTACCTCCTCTCGCCCCTTCCTCCAACCTCCCTTTCAACATGTCCACCCCCTTTAGTATTCACTAAAATGCGAAGTCTTTATTCAGGTTTATGATAGATGCGTTTACTGTACACTGATATAGAATGTTCATTCACCAATCTGATTAAAACCAGATCTCTACATGATCCCGATTTTATTTATCATGTTTATGTCGCGTGGAATTTGTCGCTAAACAATCAGGAGCATGTAGATATCTGGTTTAATCGCATGAATAATGCACCAATAAAAAGAAATTCCGCTTTCGAAGAGTAATTACGCGTTGAGTACCATTTGCAGTAACTCCTTTGGCTGACAAACACAGTACATTTTTGTAAACCGGTTCAAATTATGGAATTTTTTTCATTCGAATCTCCAATGAATGACAAATAAATATACAGTATAGTACATATAATGCAGTTTTAATTTTTGAAGACACAATAAAAGAACATGTATTAAATTAACCCGAACTGTAGTGAAGGTTGAATTTGGACTGAGGCCTTTCATAAATATTTTACGGGAGCGCCGCACCTCTATGTAATTTCTTTTGAGAAGAAAAATATGACTCTTTCATTCTTATACATGTACTTCCCAAACTGTCAGCTTGCAAATCCTTTTTTTTAGAATTTGCTAGTGTTATGATCTTTGAGGCACTTTATACAGCTAGGTAAATCGCACAGAAGTTAAATTTTCATGACACAAAAAGTTTTGCTGAAAGCCATTTCAACGGGATACATAACTGGAGGGTGTATTAACATATTCTACACCAAAATTTTCTAAAATAAAACTGGAAAGGGCTCGACCCCCTTGGTGTCGATGAACCGGTGCGTTGTCGGCTACTAATATATCGCCCGAATTCAATGCATTTTCTCCCATTTCAGTATATTAAGCATCCAGTGCTTCTTAAAAATCTAAGATATTGAGGAATGTCAGTGGCTCCCTCTATGTCATTACAATACATGCAATCCAATTAATAGACTGAGTGTTACATTTGGAGATTTTGATGATCTAAAAACTTAAATTGCGCTCACCTTTTTCAGCATGACCATAAATAAGTATTTGTGCAGTCACGAGAAACCGGCCTCATCAAAGAATTTCAGTATAAGTACTTCTTTATCATATAAATATTCCATGAATACCTCCGTAAAAAGGAGATTTGCATCTGTGAATCTTTCAGCACTGATTTGTTACAATTCTTTTTAACGAGATCTTTTTCCGCAATTCTTTTTCCACGAGAGATATATCGTTGGGAGACGTTTTGTTAGTCGTTATCATCAAGTCTTTTTGTTCTTCCTTTATTTGAACTTTTTTTTCCACAAAAAAGTTTTGTTTCTCACCCCATAGTCCCATGTACGTTTAACACATGCAATTTCTATCAATTTGAAGTTCGTCAGCACCTTTTGCTCTAGAAATATAGCCATTTTCCTCATTTGCTCCCAGAGAATTTGATTTTGTGATGATTTTAAATCCTCATTATAAGCTTATAAGCGGCGTTCCTTCTTTATACATTCTTCCTTTTTTTTTACTTTTTAATAACGACATTTTCATTGATTTTAGATTTCCGACCTCTGTTTGGAGGAGACACTTTTATAAATATATTTGTTTTAAATTTAAATGACCACATGCTCATTTTACGAGAGAACATTAATGGGGATTAAGATTTTATCTATAAAATTGATTTCTCCGTGGTCCTTCATAGAAGTACGAGTTTTATCAGTAACACCCGCTGTGCAATGGCTTGAGGTTAAGTGAACTTTAACATGTTTAATAACACCTGGCTTGTAAGTAGTGATGAGGTAAGCTACATGTACATGATCTCTGAATATAATGTCTAGAGGGATATCGAATGTGTTTTGGACTCAGCCAAAGAACAAGTCCGAGAGTGCTTGCAGAGGGGGGGGGGATTTCGGGTGAAATACAGACGTTTGCTTGACGTTAGATTTCATTTCAAAATTTATTCTTCACTTTGTACATGTCTTGTATGAATGGCATTTACCTCGCCTGATAGAGAAACGGGCATCTGATCTCACCTTGTCTTTTCTGATGTTCGTTCATGTTTATTTCGTGTACGTCGAATGGTGTTTTGTATGATACATGCATTTTTTCCTTGCGATCTTTGAAATGAACATCACGAACAAGCTAGATAATCTTGTAAAAGTTCTATTAAATGAACTGAATTATTATATGCAAACAATGCAGAATGTTTTTTATTTTTCAAGGTGATCATTTTTATAAAATTGCAGTAAAAAGTATAATATCGCATTGCAGTCATTACAACTAAGAATCCAACCGCACAAACATGTCGGCTTTCGCGTGTTAAACCCTAAGCCAATAAATGATAATTATTTTGACCTGTAAAGCGACCTTGGCCATGTTATAAATTAAAAAGACTATTTCGTAAACTATGTGTGCATGTTCATTTTGTATCTATTCATAAAACAAGTCATGCTTGCACCCTCCTTAAAGCCATCAAAGTAACATCTCTCCCTCTCTCTCTCTCTCTCTCTCTCTCTCAGATCACATTTTTATTTCATTCCCTCGCATGAATATTGTATATTTGTATCACTATATCTTAAAAATTGTTTCTAAAATTGATTGATTGATTGATTGATTGATTGATTGATTGATTGATTGATTGATTGATTGATTGATTGATTGATTGATTGATGAGTTGCAGCTATATCTTACTACAAGACTGACGGACAGACAACCGGGAGGTGGACAAAGTGGTCGTTATATTTACAGGTAGCTCTTGCATTGCCGGCGACATGGCCAGCAAAGGCGCGAAAAAAGCTTTACCAGGGTCAGTTTATTTACTTTATAAAAGAGACGTTTCTGTATAAAAATAAGGCAAAATTTGCATTTGATTAGAAAATTTACGTCTTTTCTTTATTCAGGAAGGTGAGAAGAAAAAACTGAATCATTTAATAAAACAATTTACATGTAAAGCTGAAAGCAATAAAGACATAAAAAAAAAGAAGAAGCTTCTCCTATCCTATTATAGAAAGGACAGAGAAGATTACGTTATTTAATAAGAATTTTCAAGTACATAGAATATGAAGTGAAAAAATCAGCATTAACAAATCTGAGGTCTCTTGACTATCTCAGCACCAGGGGCGGGTCCAGAGGGGGAAAGTGGAATTGTATCGATCGAGGCACTAAGTGCCGAGTCGGGGAGAATACGGTTTGAAAAAATTGAATACAATGGTGCAATCTGGAGCATATTTTCTCTGTTTTTCTCGTATATATCATTGCCGCTTTCACTCAAAGTATACGCAAGTGGAACTCCGTACCCGACCATTTGATAGGGCGAGACTTTGCTTTTCTCGAATTAATTGCTAGTATATAAGATTGAATTACTGTGTTCATTTGCTTTTTTTCTGTTTGTAAATTTATCCGCGAAACTTGGAATATAAATTAAAGTTTTTTTTTATTTCTTTCTTTCTGTATTTCAATATCTTTTTACATAATAGGTTTATATAGGGAATCTTTGAAGGAATCGGGGGAAAAAGATAAGGAAATGAGCGACAAGAGCATCTGTAAGAGAATTTTTTTTTTCTTTAACTTCGGTGAAACACATGCAGACAGATTTTGAGATTTTCACTTTATACTAGGGTTCATCCATAAACTAAAGTATCAGGCGAGCAAGGAAAGGACTGCAAGGAATTTATACTATCCCCTAAAACAGATGAGGGCTCGGGGACTACCCGCAGAAAATTTCTCAACTGCGGAAAATCAAAGGCGCGGTCATATTATGTGATGTATGATTGACACCACCGGATGTTTATTCGGTTATGGATAATACAATTTAAAGAAAATAGAGTCACGAAGAAAAATGGTACATTTTGTAACATTTTGAAAACAATGTAAATTATAAAATTCATTATTATTCGCAAGTTTTTATTTATTTATTTATTTATTTATTTATTTATTTATTTATTTATTTATTTATTTATTTATTTATTTATTTATTCATTCATTTTTTTTTTTGAAAATTTATTCTCATATATTTTTTCAGTTTTGAGATAATAAATATCTTTATCTAACCATTATGTATACTTTAAAGTTTTATAAGTATTATTATTATACCTACAACGACATTTTGAGGTGCGGAGTTTGAATAACCAGCCGTCCTACAGATAGGCTATTAATGTACATATAACTGACACATGTACTTCACATGCGCATGTCTCAGGAAGTCTTTTGTATAGTTTGCAACGGTTCGAAGCCAATTGTTGTTCACCTAGTAGACATATTACTGGCACATCATGTAGGGTTAATCCCGATTGTCCCACATTTAGAAAAAATCATATCCCGATTGTCCTACATTTCTAAATAAACACCTGCATAATTGCAATACAAACACTCAGTTTATAGTCTGTTTTATTCTATTAGTGATAAAAATGAAATAAACATGATAGATATGATAAAAATAATTTTCTTCAGTATATCTTCGTTTTTTTTCTTTGTCTGATTCTTTATAACTTACGCAAACAATGACCCCCCCCCCCCCCGGTTTCATAGAATTACGGTACTTTTATTGATTTAATGAGATAAACTTACAATATTTCAAATGTTGCTAATACATGTAGACAGTGAATTTTAAAGAAATCTCCATGAATTTGTGATTAAGCGAAATTCATACATATTATGCCAATGTACAGGGAAATATCAGTCTTTTTGTTTTTGTTTTCCTCTCTCCAAACATGTTATCTAACGTGAAAGTATTGATTTATGCGAAGCTCAAGTGTGCTCGCGTCCGTCCGTCTTCCCGTGTCCGTCAGGCGTAAACATTTACATTTTAGACATCTCCCCTAAAAACCGAAACCTACAGGAAGTAAGTACACAAGTTCAACTACCAAAATTGGGGAGGGGGGGGGGGGTGGTTGTGTGTGTCGATCGGTCGACAAATATGGCCATCGAGGTCTCTGATTGGATGACGCATTTTGACATCTCCTCTGCAACCGTGAATACATCTTTAAGAGATACAAACCAAATTCAAGTTTGGATTTCTTTGACATATATTTGCAGGAGTAATTTCCCTTAGACAAACGCATGAAATTGTTATTTTCCAAACTTTTTTTTAACACATATACTGATGTTTGTGTGGTCACAGGTCAAGTTGAATTCATGTTCAATTGAAGTGATCTATGCAGAGTTACAGGACATAGATTTATGCCGGTAGTGAACTTATATCGATCGCTCGGCGATCAGAATATTTCCATCTTTTTTTTTTTTTTTTTGTATGAAAATGCCGTTTTTGAAATTAAGTCATGAAAGAATAATTATGAAATATACGGCAGGTCTCAGAGGATGAAAGATTCATCAAACATTTTTTTTTTTAGTTTCACTCCATTATACATGTGCATAAAACATTGCGTCCTGTTTTCATTTCATTAAAAAAAGTTACTCCGTAAGAAACTTTTATTTTTCTTTTTTTTTTAATCTGAAACAGATTTAAGAGGGTAAAACATTCTTCACAATAAGATAGATTGAAAGGGGTCAGTGTTAGTGATCCAAAGACTTATACATCTTAGGCAAAATGTACTTGTATTACAACTATTTTCAATGCAAAATTTGCGAATGCATTTAACTTTTAGCTTTTGCATTTTGAATTAGGTACTGAAATGTCCTTTTTTTCTGAAATTTCGCACAATTCGCATTAATACGTCTCCTGCATTTACACTAATGTACACGTTGCATACATTTTCAGTCAACATGTTTAAAATTTCAAGAAAACATGAATCAGACTTTAACTTAAACCCTTTGATCTTTCAAGGAAATAATTGCTGCAATTACCTAATTAACTTGCACACCATATCCCGATTCTCCCACATGACTTTTATACCTTTTTTATATAAATGTGGGACAATCGGGATGACACCATCATGTATGTATTGAGTAAAATTTCCCACTTTGCGCACTGAAAAAAAAATCCTTCCCGTTGATATTGGAAGTAATGGAGTATGTACAGTATATGTACATTGCTCCGTTCAGATCACATTAATTCAAGCATGACGCCAATATTTCTACATTGTATATTATGAATAATTAAAGATTAAAAAAAATTGCAAAATATTACTTAAAACCTGAAGGTCGGAAAGGAAGAGGATTGTTCGATTGCACGTGCAACTTTTTTCCGTTGTAATGCCTTTATTTATTTATTTTTTCTTATTTATTATTTCATTTATCTATTTATTTATTTATTTTTTTTTTTTGGCTTGTTGAAAGAAGAATCCGATATTTTTATTGTTTGGCACTCTTTTGATTTAAGGTACTTTTACAAATCATTTTACTGGTATCTAACCATTCAATCGTGAATTTTCACGTTACATTTTAAACTATCGTGAAAAAAACAAGTTTACGGGTTTACAAGTCAACTCACACGGGCGGATCTAAAACATTCTTCATTTATTGATTTTCAACTGAATGTACATGCACATGTTCTTTACTGACAATGTACGTGTATGCAAAGTAAGGCCATAGTACGGTAACGCGCACACAAACATGCATGGGGGGGTAAAAAATCAGTATATGATCTTAAAATCCGTAAAATTGCCTGTACTATCATTAATTTTAGGTGACAATAGTGGTTTTTATAAAAAAAAAATATAATAATAAAGTCAGCATTATACATCTCTATTTTTTATCTTTTATGTTTTCAGTCATCCTCTCCAAATATCTTCATATTGATCATGTGTTTATGTGTTTTCATGCCTGGCGGGAGGATACCTTTTAGGAAAAGTTTAGGCCGTAAAGCAAAATATTTAATAACTATAGATGAAGATTAAAATTCTCTATCAGTCTATATTCAGAGTCTAATCAATTCTCCCGTATAATTGATATGAGAAAAATCGGAACAGTCAGTGAAGCATCGAAAAGTCGACACTCGTCAAAATCAAAATTCAGGTGGTTCAACAAAGTGCAACAGTCACCGTTCACTTCAAGAGTAAAGGCACTGATTTTTATTTTAATACTCACAGCAACGGCGAGAACTGCTGAGATATTGCTAGCAGTGTTGATATTTTTAGAGTATCACATATTAAAATATGATTTTGTTCAACGTATACACGACGATAAATGTACTTTCCTGTGAAACCGATCTTTCTAAATTTTCAAATGATTGCTGCAGGGTCGTGTTTCATAACAGCTGATATTTACATGTACATGAAAGTGGCCTTATTACAATGTCCAACGGCAAAACCATAGAATTGAATTCTCTGTGAAATATTTACACATGCATTCCTGATTTTACCTAAAAATTTTACAGTTTACATCAGTTGTTCTAGGTTACTTTATAGCTGGTGTCTTCTCTTTAATCATGTTAATCGGGAAGCTTCATTGATCTATTTATTTGGCGCATTAAGTACGAAAATGTCCCATTATCTTTAAACGTAAGGGACGTTTGTCCCATGAACTCTTTAATATTCTTCCTAATCACTGATCATGTACGTGTGTCCCTGCGGGAAATAAATACATGTATATATATCTTTGAGAAAAAGGGATGGGCAGAAAAAATACATTCGTTGTCTGAGAATTTATCTAAAAACATTCTTATATAAGTCCTTTGTTTTACATATACGTAAACACAATGTATCTAAGCTAAAGAAAATAGACCTGCATGTAATGATGCTCCACTGAATCGGAGTAAAATAATTGATAATAATATGTTTATCTGGGTAAACCTTTACGGTACATTTGTACTTTGACCCTTTTCTCACAAGTGTCGAATATATCTGTGACTGTTTAAATAAAAAAAGAATGAAGATGTTGTAGATATTGTAAGCAGTAACTCTTGATAGTGGCTTACAATAATATACGTTATTTAATATTTGTATGGGTTTAAAGATTTCATGTGCACTAACTGACCGGGCGGGGATAATTCAATCAATGAGACGAGTTAAAATAATTTAAGGTAGGAGAGATTGTGCGTGCACTAGTAATTAGAGTATATACTCAATACATGTCATTTTTATACCGGGAAGCTGATATCAGCTGGTGAAAAGTAAACGCTACTGATGACCAGGTGAAACTGAGCCCCGCCCTGCCCGATCAGTTTTCCACGGCGTTTCATGTACATGTAAATTATATCCATTAGGTTTTTATTTAAAATTATCAATTTGTGTATTGACGTTATTATATCTCATCAATATCCATAGAATGAGAGAATGAAAGTCAAACACAAAAGCAGAAACCAGATTCAAAAAATCACAAGAGAAAGAATTAGAATACTGTACATACAGTGTCAAAGTCAATCTCTAATATCTTTTTGTTCCCTCATTCAACAAGAAGCGTGTCATTAAAAGATCGCAAATTTAGCCGATGATGAGGGAATTACGCATTCATATTAGCTCCGCCTTCGATCCACTAAGCTCCGCCCATAAAACCCCGCGCTGTATTTTGGAGGAAATCCTCGGCGGGCATGGCGTTTTCTATGGAGTAAACAAAGGGGGCAAGGAGGAAGAAAGAGAAATTACTCTGGGGAATTATGGAGTAAGCTTACTCCATCAACGCGATCTCGTTGTGAATCTCCTGGTACGTACTGTATAACGGACCTTGCATTGTCCGTAAGCGAGTTCCCCGATCGACCGTTTTTAATTTCAGCTTTCCTATGGCCAATTTGTTCGTCTGCAAGGCCATAAAATTTCATCGTCATGGAAATAGATCAATCTGTTCTCTAGTTCCTAGAATCTCCAATAGCCTGCAGCGTTAATATAGATGTCGCTCTGACAGGTAATTTTGATTTGTAATAGCTAGCGTTCGACCGTCATTCTCAGGTGAAATCTTCGTGTATTGGTTTACTTTGGTGTCATTAAGAGCATTTATGAGTTATCTCTGAGATAATATTAAACATTCAGTCTTTGAGGCGAAATTCAGGAACAAAAGACAATTCTTCGACCCAGAAACGATGGATTTTACGTCGAGCTGCCCATGTAATGTTAATTTCGGGAAGATGTGATGTTTGTTTCAAAGTATGTACAGTCCATTTCATGTAGGTACGTATGCTTTGTTATTGAATTCATTCTATGTGCTTAACGGTTGTGAATAATTTATTTTTAGAATCTGATATTCCTGATAAGGAATTATATTGGCCACCATTTCATTAATTTCTTTGACATGATAAGGCATTTTAACACAGATCTATCATAGTTTGCATATTATATGTATACATAATTTCTGTTTCTACACGTTAGAGGGAAAAAATCAATTTGTTGGCGCAATCTGTGATAAAGTAGTTTTTTCTCAGTATTTTCAAAATTGCAAAAAATGTACACATAATTTCTGTTTCTACGCGTAAGAGGGAAACATTAATTTGTTAGTGCGTTGCAATCAGTGATAAAGTAGGTTTTTTCTCATCATTTTCAAAATTGCAAAAATGTATAATTCATAATTTCTGTTTCTACGCGTTAGAGGGAAAAATTAATTTGTTAGTGCATTGCAATCAGTCATAAAGTAGATTTTTTCTCATCATTTTCAAAATTGCAAAAATGTATTCATAATTTCTGTTTCTACGCGTTAGAGGGAAAAAATCAATTTGTTGGTGCAATCTGTGATAAAGAAGTCTGTTTCATAGTATTTTCAAAATTGCAATAAAAACGAATAACAAAACAAAACGAAACCAACACCATGAGTTGAATTATATTGATATGATTCCAATTTATAGTAAATGAATCAATGGTCTGTTGTACAAATATTGTAATGTGTGTTACCTTGCTTCTGTTTTCTGAAAAATATTTTAAATTGTTTGTTCAATTCATATGGAAATGAAGGGTTATCGTAGTCTTTATTTTTAAACTGAATTTCATCTCAAATAATATCAAACATTTACTTTAAATTACATTATTACATGAATTCATTTCTATTGACAAAGTAACGGTCCGATCCGGAGGCAAGTATAGATTAACTTTAAAATTATGTTAAGACTCCTTTTTAGAATACGTAGACAGTGGCGGATTCAAGGGGGGGGGGGGGGGCGGAGGGGGCTTACCCAAATTATAGGTAAAACGATCATTTTCCACACAAAAAAAGAGTGAATATTAGTAAATATTTAC
The DNA here is from genome assembly GCA_028142955.1 of Pinctada fucata. Taxonomy (NCBI): domain Eukaryota; kingdom Metazoa; phylum Mollusca; class Bivalvia; order Pterioida; family Pteriidae; genus Pinctada; species Pinctada fucata. The sequence goes on from AP027106.1 coordinate 48,686,400, forward strand.
CACCTGTTAGTTAATGTAATTGTCAAATGCATCAATTTCAATCCATTAATCAATTTCAGTCATGAAAGTGCGTCCGAAAAGGCTGAATTCGTAAGCTTCCGGGGGGCTTCGCCCCCGGGTCCCCCTACTAGGGCTTTGCCCTGGACCCGCTGGGGACCTAGGCGGTCCCCAGACCCCTCGCCATTTTTTACGCCCCCTCTACCTCAAAAGCTGGATCCGCCACTGGTGGATGACCTTAAATTCCAGTTTGTATTTCCGACAGGCACGTACTTTACAAAGGAATTCTGTGGAGATTATTCATACATATCATATGAAATGTTGTCTTTTGTCATATAATTTATGATTCATTATCGGTAATTGATGCTTATGTGATAAGCTCTCGCTGTCTCCTACTTATTTTTTTTTCTTGTTCACGTCTTATTCGTTTTGTTAGTTTTTTACGTCTCATTCTTTTTCTTGTTTTTTTTTTTGTGTCTCATTCTTTTTGTTCCTTTTGTCTTCATTTTTCACGTCTCATTCTTTTTGTTCCTTTTTCACGTCTCATTCTTTTTTTTTTTTCCTTTTCGCGTCTCATTTTTATTTTGTTCCTATTTCACGTCTCATTATTTTTGTTCCTTTCTTTTTGTTCCTTATTCACGAATCATTCTTTTTGTTCCTTTTTCACGTCTCATTTTTTTTTTTTTGTTCCATTTCTCAGTCTTATTCATTTGAGGTTCAATCTTTTTCATGTTTCATTCTTTTGTTCCTTTTTTACGTCACATTCTTTTTGTGGTTTATTCCCGGAATGCCCACATTCTTTGATGTACCGACAGGTAGAATTGAATCATTTTGTGGGCATTCCGGGAATACATGAAATTACTAAAACAACACTTTGTGGCAATTAATTCTTTTACCGTAAAATTTTTCAATGTCATAAATGTGAACGCAAAATGATACAGAAATTATACAAAAATGTTTAATTTTTATATTTTATTGTAAGTTTCTGCATTTTTTGTCGAAAAACAAAACAAATGCAAGGTATAAAATAAATATATATAATAATTGTAAGTGATTGTACAAGAACATGCATGGTTCACATAACATGATATTACAGTCAGTGCCCCTCCCCCGACGAAGGGACACTTATAACATGCTTTTGGAAGCATTAAACTGCTGTTTCCTAAATAAATCTACGAATTTAGTCAGAAGTAGCCCCAAAACACTCCCTAGAAACCAAACCACCGATTTGAACAAATTTTCATCCATCTGTCAACTTCAAATGTCAATGAAGAAATTGTTTAATAAATTCTGATTTTTTCATACAGTACTCAAAATGGTTAAGATTCTCTAGACAAAGTAAAAATTTTGTAATTTTTCAATTTTTATTACGCTTTCTACAGGGATAAAAGTTTTGTTTTTATCAGTTTCTGTGAAAAATCACTAAATTATAAATTATTTAACGAAATCTAAAATACACGAAAGCACATCTTATTTTGTGTAATTCGATCATAAATTAAGTACTGTTGCTTTTATAGAGTTTCCGAAATTTTATCGGCCGTGATGGAGATGATAAAGTTTTAATCGGGAAAGAAGTGATATAAGGTGCCTTAGACGAATGTTAGGAGCACGTGTACCGATTGGAAGAAAGTCGAGACCGCCCGGGGAAAGCCTACAAGAGGCATTGTATTCAAAAAGCACAAGAGTAGATGTTTGGACACCTTGTTTAGCACTGTATGAATTTCTGGGGTCCCTGTAAAGTGCGAAACGAAACAAAAACGAAACGAAACGAAACGAAACAAATCGAAACGAAACGAAACAAATCGAAACGAAACGAAACAATTCGAAACGAAACGAAACAGATCGAAACGAAACGAAACAAAACGAAACGAAACAGATCGAAACGAAACGAAACAGATCGAAACGAAACGAAACAAAACATAAAACTTAAAGAAAATGAGAAAAAGAGGAAAAATCACCGAGAACGAATATTTCAAGACAAGATCAGCATGTAATATTGCCTTAATGCAAGAGTTCTACATTTGTAACTAGTGCCGAGAGGTTTCTTGAAAGAGTCAAAGTTGACAATTAAAAAATGTAAATGTCAAATGCCATTCATGTATTTAAGAGGAATAAAAGGGAGGGGATAGAAAACCACGCCATGACACCGTAATGAGATCATAAAACGGGGTGGGGGCACATTTCAGGAAAAAAAATCTTATCCTTTTTCAAACGAAATGTGCCCCCCCCCCCCAGTTTTTATTATTCTCATTTTTCTGATAAAATTTTCAAATACACATAACGGAACAGTTCCGTTTCCTCTGCGCTACGCTAGACTCCTCCCTGCTAAATAACATTTTTCCGTCTATGACGAGGTTATTCATCCCATTCACTCTCCTTTAAAATGCAATTGTGCTATATACCGTATATATTATGTTTTAATCGTCAACTTTGATTCTTTAAAAAACCCTCCAGCCACAAGAACTAACGGTTGATGGCAATAATGAGGGGGTGGACAAGGACAAAGGGAGGGGAGAGAAAGGGGCGGGAGGAGGGAAGAAGGGGGCGAGAGGAGGGACAGAGGATTGGGAGGGTAACAGTAACCAAAAAAAAAAAAAATAGGAAATTACTTTTAATATAAATAATCTTGCTCTTATGCGTTCATGTACATAATCTCAATTTTAAAAATTACCACGAAATTCATCTATATATACCTAAAAAAATTTCCCGCTCGCATCGCTCGCCGCAATTTTCAATTCATTTTTCAAAAACTTCAGGCTCGCTTCGCTCACCTTAGTTTATCATCTAAACAGGTCTATTTCTTTTTTCAAGGTTTAAAAAAGGAAATAACTCAAATAACTTCACTATTGCACCAATTTACACTTTAAAGTTTAAACATTTGTCTTGACCGCCCAAGACCCCCAAGACCCCCTCCCCCCACGGGGAGGGGGTGGGAGGAGGAGAGTGGCACCCTTCAATAAGATCTTGTCTTGAAATATTCGTTCTCGGCGATTTTTCCTCTTTTTCTCATTTTCTTTTAGTTTTATGTTTTGTTTCGTTTCGTTTCGATCTGTTTTGTTTCGTTTCGATCTGTTTCGTTTCGATCTGTTTCGTTTCGATTTGTTTCGTTTCGTTTCGATTTGTTTCGTTTCGTTTCGATTTGTTTCGTTTCGTTTCGATTTGTTTCGTTTCGTTTCGATTTGTTTCGTTTCGTTTCGATTTGTTTCGTTTCGTTTCGTTTCGTTTTTGTTTCGTTTCGCACTTTACAGGTACCCGAATTTCTGGCGTTAAATCATGCGAGCAGCTGAACTAAAGTGGACATAAAAGTGAGGGACCGGAATCTCAAAAGTGAGGGGCCGGAATCTCACCCCCCCCCCAACCTTTCCAATCAGCATTTGACTTTCTTACAAATGTTACGAAAAAAAAAACTCAATTACAGGTTTGTTAAATAGTATCACGATCAATTTCAATCCAAAGAAAAGATAAATATTGGTATCTATGAACTATCTCTTAGTTCATATAATTGTCAAATGCTTCACTTTCATTTGGGCGGCTTATGAAAAGCACTTTGGCTGGAAGCATCACTGATGGGAATTTACTGTTCGAAACATGTATCTGGTGCATGAAAATTGGTTTGAAATTTTGAATTTTGAAATTTTCTTCAAGAAGGTATAGAGTTGGAACACTTCCGTATTATTTCCATTCTTTAATTAATTACAGTCAAGAAAATGGTTCCTAAAAGACTGAAATGAAAGAGCTTCCGGAGGGCTTTGCCCCCCCCCCCCCCACCTTGGTCCCCCTACCAGGGCTGTGCCCTGGACTCACTGGGGATATTAGTAAATATTTACCACCTGTTAGTTAATGTAATTGTCAAATGCATCAATTTCAATTCATTAATCAATTTCAGTCATGAAAGTGCGTCCGTAAAGGTTGAAATTCGTTAGCTTCATCTTTTTGTTACTTTTTCACGTCTCATTCTTTTTGTTCCCTTTTCACGTCTCCTTCTTTATATTCCTTTTTTCAGTTCTCATTCTTTATACATGTATTCCTTTTGCACGTGTCGTTTGTGTGTTTAATGCTTCATTTGTACATTTATTATCACTGATACGTGGGCATGTTTTTCTAATATTTTAATGGATAACAAACTTATTGCGAAGACAAATCTAAATTATAGAAAAAAATATAATGCTTTTTCTCATTTCAAATAAAGATATCGCATTCTCTTATTTATTTAGTTTGCTTGGGAAATTGCCTACATTTCCTAATTAGAACTTTTTTCCTTTTCAAATATCCTTGATAGACACTTAAAGAGGGTACCCCCATTAAAAAGAAAACAAAATAAATTAGATGTGAATAAACAAAATAAAACATAGAGAGTTCTTCGTTAACATAAAAACCAGTTTCTTAAATTTTCAATCAATCAATCAATCATCGACAATCAATCAATCGATCAATCAATCAATCAATCAATTAATCAATCGATTATTAAATGCACTTATCAATTTTGCAATGTAACAAAAAGCGCCACTGAAGCATACAATTCTTCGCAGATGAAGGACATTTTTTTTTGTTTTATTCTTAAATCTAGAAATAGGAATAAGGCGAAAGATTTTGCAACATTACATGCTTCCTACACCTTGCGAATTTTTTATTTTTATTTTTTTTATCTTATTAAAAGTTGTCTTCATTTTTATTTTCTTCCATTTCGAGGATCGCTATGTACTCAGATTAAGGGTTTCCAACTTTAAGCCCTGGTCATAACCCGCCGTGCGTGTTTTGTGGGTGCTTCGGACGCTACTGTAACGTTTTTCAGGAGACGTAAGGACGAAAGTGGCAAGAGTACGGAAAGAGTGCACCAACGCACGTCGAATGCACGATTATATGGATTTTTACATGATTGTATCATACGATACGCATGTAATTAGTGCGTTGTACGTACTGACAACGTGCGTAATACTTACTTACAACGTACTTTCTAGGTACGTCTTCAACTTTATCGTAAGAATACCGAAATAACAGGGACTGCCTAGGTCACACATTTACGGATGAGCATCCCGGTCCAGCACGGATTCAATCCGGTATCGACCGTAGAACATCGTAGAAAATCGTAAAAAACCCGTATTTCTCCGTATTTGAACCGTGAGTATACGTAGCTGATGTCTCACACCGTACTGCTTTTTTGAACATGTTAAAAAAAACCAATACGCATCAAGACCCGTTCAAACCCGTATCAATCCGTTCTAAAGCCGTATGAACACGTACTGGGAACGTACCAAACCGTACTCGTACCGTAAAAACCCGTAACTTGACGCCAAGGTGCGTATTAGTACGTACCAGAACGAGTATATTACGGTTCAAATACGGAGTTCTACGTATATTCACGGGGAATGCTGCGTATAACAACGGGTTCATACGGTTCAGAAGGGATTCGTACGGCTTAATTCGGTTAAGAACGGATCGCGAAGTATATTGCTGCGTTTTTTTCAAGGATTGCAACGGTAGTGACACAGCAGTGACCACTGATAATTTTAAATCTCAATTCAATATTTTGAGTCAAATACATGTTACTGTTATACAAAAACAAGCTGAAAATCATATTGCAATGCTATCAACATGTAAAGTAATATCATATAGTAGTACAGGTATAAGTTAAGCAACTCATTCATTTTGCAATAATATTTATCCTCAAAGTGGTAGCGTGATTTTAGAACAAGGTTCAACATTCAACATTCAAATGTTGAACCACGTCCTAGAACAAGATTCAACATTCAAAAATTAGCATTGTTTCATTGTATTTACCAATTGATCTAATAATTTCTTTTGATTCCAAGAACGAAATTTCATTCTTTATAGTAAAACGCTATTAAGTTTTTGGTTTTGTTTTTGGCGGAGGAGGGGTTGAGGTCGGACATGAAAGGAAAGATTATCAAAATAAATGAAAATGCAATTTTTTAAAATTGCTTATAATCTTTTCAAATAATTCATATATTGCCTCAGAACTAGGTAGCTCAATATCGAAGGATAATACTCTTCATTTCAGCAGCATTATGAAATAAGTCAAAATCGCGTTCGAATGAGTGATCATATTTTTTTTATTTAAACATATTTTATTTCATAATAACATGAAATAGGATTGAGTGATCATAGGTAATCTATTTCTTATTTCGGTAGATTCGCTAGTAGTACCAACTACAGAAAAACAGAAACTCACTACGTGTAATCCGTAAAGTAACCGTTCTTATCCGTACGTCACCGTACTTTATCGTAGCTACGCCGTATTATTACGTAACGAACCGTTCAAATCCGTTCTGTTCCCTGATCATTTAAGGTATCCGTTGTACAATCTCTAGTCATTTTACATAGCGTTTTAATTATCTCCATTGTAAAGTATGGTAAATTTTATGCCTGGTAAGGCACTACAAATTATATATTTTCTGAAAGGTAATGATGCCTTGAGTACAGATATAAGACTCCCGGGTCTTAAAAATCAAAGGGTAAAAACTCTTGTACAAATTTGTCATTTTGCATAGGCTATATAAAGAAAATAGATAATTTGAATGCTTCACCACTTATTCCCCTTTATTTTTCTGACCCCAAAATTATTTTTTTGAGCAGTAGGCATTATAACCTTTCAGAAAATATACAGTTTGTAGTACCTTACCAGGAATGGAAAAATGCCCCATTGTACATCGGATACCTTAAATACTTACCCATACAGAAACCTTACTAAACCTTTGTGGACCGTACCAATACCGTAGTGACGCACGGATGGCAGAAAATTAGACGCCATCCGTAGCATTTTTGTCCGTACTGTATCCGGGACCTTCATCCATGAATGTGTGACCCTAGCATTACGCAAGGGGGTCCTCTGGTCCGTACATGGCAAGTGCGTTGTACGTACTTGCAACGTTTACGTACTTTCAACGTGCGTGTCATACTTCTTGATGCATCCGTAGACCGCACGCAGCGAAAGTTCTGCTCACACTTAAACTGCTACCAGAGGCGATACGGAACACTTACGGCTTATGCACCGATCACGTACCCAAGGTCTGTCCACGTTTTTACACTTAGACAGCACGTACTTGTACGTACGGCGGATTGTGACCGCGGCTTTTATGTGTGTCGTATTATAATCGTAAAAGACATGATAAATCTTTTTTATCATAATACCAAGCCGTAATATTCATCATAGGCATGATGGAGAAAAAAATCGAAATTAATCTCTTTTTTTTTTTTGTATCAGTCAAGGATATAAGAAGTTTAATGAACAACTATTCCAAAATAACCTTTCATTACTGTCCTGGAATTAGTTTTCTACCTTTACTTTTATTATTTTTCAGAGAAAAAATATTCTAACTCACAAAGTCTACTCTATAAGGATAATATTAAGGTCAAGTTTCCATATTATTTCTCTTTATATTAAAGGTTTGTTCCCAAATGGCATCTGAGCCCCCTATTTCAAATCTAATTAATCTAAGTTTGATTAAACTTAATTAGTCTATTAATAGATGTTTACGAGGACCGACTCAAAGCTTGAAGCAGTAAGACATTGTATATCGAGTACTACCAGAATGAGCCAGAAAAAGACTATCATGATAGTAGATAAATAGGAAAATCAAAATTTAGATATGAGACAAGAGGCCCAAAAGGGAACACTTTCTTATTAGATTCAAATGACTTAGATTTGCTAATTTTAAATATTGAATACTCAAAGCAACCCCTCAAGACTTAATAAAATAAGTTTCTGCAGCCACTTGAGCAAAGATGCGTTAGCAAAGATATGAACGGCCAGCAGGTAGAAAAATAAAGTCTTGAAGGAAGGCCGAGCTTACTTTCTTGCTACATGTAGTTTCATAAGGGAATCTAAAGTCAATCAGCCTGTCAGATTCATTTGCACACATCTTGAGTGACTGACCGATCTTGTTTTAAGTTATATTTCAATAAAATAACCTCACTTGCTTTCTTATTGTAAAGTTTTGCGAAATAATATCTGATGAAAAGTGGGAAATACGAGGGCTTATTGATATGTTGTGAGCCTCGTAATTTTATCTGAACTTTTGCATTTGATGATGAAAGTTTGATGGAGCAAGATCTGGTGAATAAGGCGAATGCTCAATCAAAATAAAGCCACAATCATGAATCGCAGGCATGACAGTGACAGACTTGTGAACAGGAGCCTTGTCATAATTGAACAACATTAAGTTTAATATTTTCCCGTAACTGTGTCAGAAATGAAGCATAGTATGTGCCATTGATTGTTTGTCCTTATGGAGATAATGTATTAGCAGAGTACCTTCTTCAACCCAGAAAACCAAGGCTCACAACATATTAATCAGCCCTCGTGACTAAATGGAATTACATTCAGGTGAGCTTCTAAGTTACGAACAAATTTTCTGAGAACAAAACAAACATTAGCCATCCATCACATGGACGAATGAGACCCTCGATTTGTAAACATTTTGTTTGTGGTAAGAATTAACGTTTATCTTTAGATTCTAGATTGTACAAAGTCCAAGTTGTCATGGTAACGTATCATTCATTTTCGCACTCCAACCTTGCTTCCTTCCCACTCTTGTTATAATACACGACCCAATTTTTTTTTTTAGATAATTCACAGGTAAAAATTTTTCAATAAAAAATTGGATGGCGATATTTACTTCATCTTGATTTTTGATCAATGAGATTCACGGAAATCGAATCTCTAATTCCTCATTAGATTTACAACATTGTGACAAATCACGATACCGTCTACGTCATAGAAATTGAATGAACATGTCGTTAACCAATAGCTCGGTCGAATGTGACAGAATTTATAAATCTTTATAATTATTGTTTGTCGTGTTATATTCTATCTTTATCAAAGACATGAAGAGGTAGTAACAGTGGTATTCGTGTATCCTCCTCCTCGTCGTCGTCGTCGTCATCATCATCATCATCATCATCATCATCATCATCATCATCATCATCATCATCATCATCGTCGTCGTCGTCGTCGTCGTCGTTATCATCATCATCATCATAAAGAAGATATCATCATTGATAAATGGACTTGACGCTTATTTTTAGTCCCTACCGGGAACGCCGAAGGGGACTCTTAGTTTTTTTACAAGAATTTTAATATTTTCGTTTATATTTCAGCCAATTCAAAGGAAGATGAGGCTACACCTTAGAAAAATAATTTCTTTCCGTCCTTGCCTTGACTTTGGAATAATAAGTAAGCATATGGATTTTTAGCAATGACAAATAACAGCGTTGGTATGAATGAGACAGTGGGAGAATATGACTTGCCTCTTTCCTTGGTCATATTCAGCATTGTTTTCCTAGCCGTTGATATAGTGTTCGGATTTTTGACAAATTTCCTCCTTTTGGTAACTATCTACAGTTCTGCTCATCTTCGGACGCCGCCAAATTTTCACCTCGTAAACATTAGTGTTAGCAACCTCATCTTATGCTTATCTCTGGTGTTTTCATTGGTTACCGTTAGCGCAAGACCGGAAGCTATAAGCGCAATGAAGACATTAACGAGTATTCAGCTTTTTATTGTGTCGAATTGCAGTTTACAATATATGAGTGCTTTTGCATCGATTGGAATTTACAGAAATATTACTATGAACAAACTTGCAATGTGCCTTAAAGCAAGAAAAAGGATTGTTTCGAGATCCATTGTTTGTAGCTGGGTGATTTCGTTTCTTCTCAGTCTCGTTTTCGGTCTTTCGCACATGCGCAATGACCATATCCTGTGTGACACTCTGAATCCTTTTCAGCGATCTTTTCAGGATTGTTCCGAGCCATCTGCATTCGCCGCAGAGCAAATTACTGTTGTGTTACTAGTCATAGTTTGTTATTTCATTGGATTTGTCATAGTTTTTCGTTCGTACTACACAATATGCAAAACATTAAATATTTCAGGAATTTTTCGGCGGAGTAAAATAGCGCCTTGGAATCGGACGCAAAGATTGTCGTCAGAAAGTACGAGCGAAATTACGTCTGCTCGCCAGTATTCGCCTGAAGAAATGTCTCATTCCTCCAAACCGTTCACATTATCCGACTCTTTGTGCGAGTTTGTTGTTCATTATCAGAAAAATGAACACATGCTTGCTTTTGAGGATATATTTGCACTGGAAAATCCAATGCTTGCAGCTCGATTGCAAAAGAAATTGTCCGAAAAGAAACCTTTAGGACCAACTCTTTCTAACACCAGTACTACAACTACGCGCTCAAGAGCAGCGTGTAACTTTACAGACATTTCACCGGATGCCGATTTACAGCGAATTCAAAATATGAAGAATGCATCCGCACTCAGAAATCAGTCCCTTCGACGAGATCGCCTCAGTTTAACCAGTGCTACAAAGAACAGTATGATAATGTTCTTTGCTTATATCATATGTTCTGTACCCTTTATCATATGTTTCATACCAGGTGTTCTTCAAAATCTTGATGGAAAATCACGCATAATCGTCCTGGTGTTTTGTCGTCTGTTATTTTGTCTCAACGCATGCGTCTACCCCACATGGTACCTTATTTTCAGCAAAAGAGTGAGGAAATGTTTGTTTCGCGTCTTCGATACAGCCTTGTTGAAATTACACTTAAGGAGATGAACGGAATCGATTTTATGAATCAAAATATGTGTTGTTATTACATGTTCAAGTACCACGTTGTTATCAAGTTTGTTGAATTGTTTGTTAAGCTTATAAATCATATTCTTGTTTTTGGAATAAAATCTTAATGAAGCCTAAGTTCATGTGCTTATATATTAATACGAAACTAGTAAATACTAGTATTGGTTAAAAAAAAAAAAGAAAAGAAAGCTTATCCGGTGTCAGCAATCATTTTTAGATGCCAAGGAACCAATCTCTCAAGGGGGGGGGGGGGGCTACTCTGTAAATCGTCAGTTACATGTATACATGAAGTGGAGTGTTCCTGCATATTGAGTAGTGGGACAAGGAAGTTTGTACTAAAGTAGGACTGAGATATGAGACCAGAGAAAATAAAATGAGAAAGAAATTAACAAATTGTACAAAAAGAAATAAAAGATAGAAGAAATATATCCATATAATTATATTAAATATAGAAAGCACACAAGGGCTGAAAACAATCACGTTCACTATTCGGACAATGTCAGATCCATTCAATTAAGGGCGAATGCACGTCGCTTGGAAATAAAAGATATAGATAACACAAAAAAGGTACAAGCGGCTACGACACTAAACGTGTTTAAACCCAGCAGAAGGGACAGTACCATCCCTTGCGTATTATTATATATACATGAAGCCTATATAGGGAAAGGGCTTGAATAATGTTTCTATGTTCTGTGCCCAATTCCCATTTCATGTTTATAGAAATAAAATATGTTTAAACTGAAATAATTTTATATAATTGTACAAATCTAAAAATCGTACTGAACCAGATATCGAACTGTTTTGTTCTCAATGTTCGTCCCGGAACACCGGCCCCGACTAAGATCCTCCAATTAGAAATTTACATGACATTATTTTCGTTTGCAGTCGGCCGTTTCCGTCGACAGCTAAGGAACATGCGCATGCTTGCTGTTATTGGAACTGGCTGAATGCCCGTATGCTACCTCTTCGGTTTATGTGCGGAAGTAAATTTTTTAAAACATCCATGTGCGTCCGGCTTCAAGCAGCCGGACAATAATGTCTCATCAGTGATGCCTTAGATACATGTAAGCTGAAGTAGAGGAAAGCTGAAAAGAAAATTAAAGCGTGTAGGAAAATTAATGCGTCATGAAAATAAGGATCCCTCATCATTCCGTATGTTAATTTTAGAACCTTAGAAAATAGTCATGGTAAAAGCTTGATTCTCAAACTTGCATCATAAAGTGCATGCATGAAACTTACGAAAAGTTTTTGAAAGCAAATAAGGGAGAAATAAACAATTGTGTGTAGAGCTTGAGAAATGGTGCTCACAAAAACTAAAACTTAAAACAAAATTTAAGGTTGAACCCCTAGCTGGTTCTTGGGACCTTTTTTTTCAATCCTAACGGAGATACCTGAAAATGAAAGTACAGTTAAGCCGCCAAGTAGTTGTATTGAAACACCGGATTGTTTAATACCGTTACCAAGGTAACCAATTATGCCATTGCTGTCATTGATTTGTAAGCGACATGACTGTGATTTGTCGAACAACGATATCAACTGAGAGAAACGTAGCAACGGAAGCAATCAAAGGCGACAAATCGATTTCACCTGTATTTTATGTTGATTACATTGTACAAATATCGTTATCTTACACATAACATCAAAAGGTCACCAGGTAACTAAATCTTAGAATACATAGGCTGATATAATTTTTTATTCAACGGCCGGGGAAGGGGGGGGGGGTTCCAGGCCGTCAGGAGGGGGTATAGCTTATTATTTTGATTAAAAGGGTATATACATTGAAGCGGGGAAAATATAACTCTCATACGGTAGCTTATTCAAGGGGTTTCTTCACCTTCTATCGGTTCAATCTTGATTGTTTAACATTTTGAAAATCCCATATCCTGATTGTCCAACAACAAAAATTAAGGTCACCTGTATTGTTAAATAAGCACACCTGTTTTTCTAAACAAACATACCAATTAGGGCTTTTTTCATACTTGAAAATCTATTTTCACCAAATTGATGTTAATTTAAATTTGATATATAAAAAAATAAGATAAATATTAAAGTGTCACTCAAAATTAATTTATTTCTCATGCAATTATGATTTTCAGTAGATCATCAGCTACATGTAATAGTAGATAATTGCTTAAAATGATGAGGACGATAAGGAGAAAAATACTGTTATACACTATAATATTTAGTAAAGCTAAAAAAAAATTCTAGAAAACGAGCCTTTCGCAAGAAAAAAAAATATGATAATAAATTTATTTATTTATTTTTTCATTTTTTTTTATGTACGTGCATCATGTACATGTATGACATACAAACAACAAATTCAGGATTTCATAGATTTTTAAAGAGCTTTGCAACTTTTCTCCAGCATATCCAATATCCCAATATTACATGATTTCTGAGTTAATAACTATCATTTTTACGAAAAATCTCAGAATTTTGTCAACTTTGGTATATCACAGTCTAAGTGGCCTTGACAATGTGTCCTACGTCCTTAATTTCTATGCGACTTCTCAATCAATTAAGTTCTTCAGCTCAGATGTACTAATAAAAATTGCTTCAAAATTTATTAGGGGCAGCTATGACCGTTTATTTACTCTATGTGCTACATGTATTGTGTTGACCAGAATGTAAACATGGTAACCATCTTTGTACCATTTAATGAATTTATTTATCTTTTTTTTTTTTTTGAAATAAAATGAAAAGAGATATTCCATTATTACGAATATTTAATGCACAATATACATTGTTGATATATTTTTTCTACGGCGGTCAGTTGCCGGTTGGGGCTTAATTTCTTACGAATTTTTTTTTTAATTCGTGAGGTTATCTTGGGTTTCAACTACGTTTTTCGGAATCTTCAAAATTGAACTAACTTTCATAAAAATATAAAATTCACAATCTTGAAAAATCGTATTTTTGTCTTGAAAATTGATATTTTCTTCAAATTTCATGATGGAAAGTCGTAAGTAACATGATAATGATTGTCCTGGATGTTAAAATAATCTTAATAACATCAATGACAAGCAGCATTTTTAAGGAGGTATGATATATAATGAACTACGGAAGCCCATTGGCTTCACCAAAAAATGTTATAGTATTGTGAATATACGCGATAATATTGCGAATATACGCAATACTATTGCGAATATGCGCAATACTATTGCCAATATACGCAATACTATTGAGAATTTTCCGCAATACTAAATTGCGAATATACATTTACGGAAGCCAGTTCTTGCCATGTTATATTTTTTTTACTATCTCGTAGTTACGAGAAACGTTTCTCGTAGTTACGAGAAACTTTTCTCGTAGTTACGAGAAACTTTTCTCGTAGTAACGAGAAACTTTTCTCGTAGTTACGAGAAACTTCTCTTGTAGTTGCGAGAAACTTTTTTCGTAATTACGAGAAACTTTTCTTGTAATTACGTTTCTCGTAACTACGAGAAACGTTTCTCGTAACTACGAGATAGTAAAAAAAAATAAAAAAAAATGGCACGAACTGGCTTCCGTATGCATTTACCCAAATTATATATAACACAATAGATTATTTTTAGCTCACCTGAGCCAAAGGCTCAAAGTGAGCTATTGTCATACCGGATTGTCCGGCGTCCGTCGTCCGTCCGTCCGTCCGTCAGTCCGTTAACTTTTCACATTTTCATCTTCTCCTCTGAAACCGCTTGGAGGATTTTGATGAAACTTGGTATGCATGAAGTACTAAAGGTCCTCTACCAAGTTTGTTCATTTCGGCTCGATCCCTTCAGGGGTGGATCCAGGGCGGGGTCAAATAGGCCCCAGAGGGTACCCCTCTTCAAAAATCTTCTTCTCCAGTTCCACTGAATGGATTGAAAAACTAATTGTATCTATGTGATCTAGAAGGATGTATGATTCAAGTTTGTTCATTTCGTTAAAATCCGATAACTAATTTTTGACGCGTTTTGGACGTCTTTTCGGACTTAGTCAGAAATGCACATTTTTGCACTTTATCTTTAAATAACTCAATAAGTGTATGATTTTACACACTCATTTACTAAATATTTATCATATTTAACTTACTTAATGCTTTGATATGTATTTTATGCTTAAATTTTATTTTTTTGATTTTTTATGAATTTTTTTCTTATGTAAAAAGGAAGGGGGGGGGGGGGGTGATTTTCATACTAACAGATGCCCAACATGCTCCAGTCGAGCACGTAGTCTGGTCCCTCCATTCCACAAATCACAAAAATTAGCCCACATTTAACAATAACAAAAGAAGAAAAAATGAAACAGGGAAAAAACTAAATCAGCATTGCAAAGAACATACAAAACAGACCCATTCAGTCCGAAAAGAAAGAAAGAAAAACAGCACTATGGAAGAAGGAAATCCAACGAACAAATAAGGCAGATAAAAATAATCGACACGACAGGGCAATCCAACCGAACAAAGAAAAAGAGAGAGAGAGAACATTTAGACTTTGAAAATATATTTATGATACCAGTTCAAATGAACAAAACTATCCATTTCCTTTTTTTTGCAATGTACGCGAGATTAGATTCCTCAGTAAAACAGTAAGGACCAGCTGGTTATGAAGTATAAAAGTTCAATAAAAATGTATAATTGACGTCATGAGTCTTACATTTTATATCATGTTTATGTAGTGCAATGCTTCTAGAAAATAATCTAAGGAAGAAAGGTGCAGGGGTGAATTCAGGAATGTAGCAGCTATGTAGCGCTACGCAGTCTACTTAGCTGAACGCTATGCTAAGTGAGCCGCTACATAGCGCTACATAGACTTAAAAGTCTATGCTACCTCTTGCTACAGCTGTACGTGTCATGTCGTCTGCTATAGCAATGACGTCAAATAGTTGATAAATGTATTCATGAATTTTTGATACAATTTTTATGAAATTTTTCTTATTTTTTCGAAATTATGCAGGTAAGAATCAATAAATTTACCGAAATAATTTTCTGTCTTTCTGAAGTTTTACTTTATCGATCGACAACAAGCATTTAGGCTCAAAGTTAGAAAAGCGTTCAGGCGGAGTAAGTCGCTCAAAGTAAGCCACTCGTTGAGCGGCTTCGTTCCTGAACGCACGCCTGTACTGGTGGTATGGCGAATTCAGGGTGATATTTATCAAATTCTAGAAGAGGTTCTCATTCAAGGTCTTTGCAATTGTAAATAATCATATCAGTAACTTTTGACTCGTACTTGAATCTGTTATACTTTTATTTGATAAGATTAAGGGTCTTGTTTTGTCACCTTACGATCTCCTTATTCATGTCACTTGCATTGCGACTATCAGTCTAACACTTGATTACATTTACCTGGATATTATAAATATTATTGTTTAACTTTCTATTTATGACAACGATATTTGATCAAGTGATTAACTTATGATATAACACGTCAAAGCACAGTCTCAGAAGAAGTACATAGATTTTGTAAATTTAAATTGATATACGATCTATGTAATAAACGAAGAATTGGTTTACTGAAGATCACTCTTTGGTGATTAGAAAAAAGAATTATGTACTTCTAAAAGAAAAAACATAAAGGTGACGTTTCACATATAAAACATTCTGGCATTAAGAATTATAGTATACGAACCATCACCCCCCCCCCCCCCCCCCCCCACCAAAAAAAAAAACTCGAAAGATCCAATATATTATCGTCATTTAAATAAATTTCACAGACGAGAGAAAAACGAGATTGCGGCCGGGATTCGAACTCTATACTTCTCATACTATAACGCGAAATATACATGCATGTTTATCACATGATACACCCGTTATGCAGTTTAGTAGTGTAAAAACCAGAGTTCAAGCACAGATACCTTACTATAGGATCCCCTCGGCTCCCTAGGGGAGCCGGATGACGTAATATAAACGGGAAAAACCCAATACTATTTATAGATTCTATTTTTAGTCTAGGGGTAAACCACATACTATTTATAGGTTCTATTTTTAGTCTAGGGGTAAACCACATACTATTTATAGATTCTATTTATAGTACTTGGGAAACGTATGAACTATATGCATTTAATGGAATTAATATGTAATTAAAGAATATATTTTTAGTGTAGGGGTAAACCACATTTATTAAAAGATTATATTTATAGTACTTGGAAAAACGTATTAACTATATGCATTTAATGAAATTAATATGTCATTAAAGAATATGTCTGTGCATTTTAATGTATAAGTGATGTGCATTAAATAATCAATGGGTATCAAAATTGCATACCTCATTATGATCTATAAGTTATCAAAATGAAAATACATTATAACCCATCTATTAAAAGTGCATATATTTGCATTCAATTTAATTTGATATTGAATGAAAATTTATAACCCCTGTATCTTTTGATCTGTAGTATTTTGAAGTATTCACTCATCTGGGGAAAAAAACATGTCTCTACCTGTTACACTACGGGTTTAAATTTCTTTTATGATGTTGTCATTCATTCGGTAACTTCGTCATTGAAAGTCACTCATGTAGATATTTTAACATTGACATCGTCTAACTTGATAGTAATAAGGTCAAGTTAAGTCTATAAAATTTCCATTTATCACAAAATTTATGAAATACATTATAAGGAAGATATAATCATGAATAAGCATATCCCCAAGGTATTATAAAAGAACATTGTTAAGTAGAATTCAATTGATATCATGGGATGAAAACTGTCAACATATCTTCTTGCAGATATTTTATATTGACATGTTTTGACTTGATAATAATAGTTTAAATAGGGTTATATGTACCTTAGGAAGTAAATCAAGAGACCACATCTCGTCTCGCTTCAAAGCACATTCATAATTTCTTTTCAAACATACCTTGAATTGTCTCTATTGAATCAAAAGTGAAGAGGATCACAAAAGGACATTTTATCACTCATGTGCAATTTCTTATCAAATGTTGTGTAACAGACCAATCAGAGATCTTGTTTTGAAGGAATCTCTATGGAGATACATGATAAAGTGCATCGATATAGTACATTTCCTATGTCACATATTGATAGGGGTGCTATTTAGGGAAATGCTTTGATTGAGGCAGTATTATCTTATCACCCATTCAAATGAATTGTTGATTTCTAAAATCACTATGGAAACCATCTTTAGTATAAAAGGGGGAAACCTGTATCATTTTAACTCATTCGATGAAATTTTTTGGTGTGGAAGCATCTCTTGCAGTGAAGGGTATATTTTTATTTGGACTGTATCATTTTTCTTGGACTTGTATTTTTCTTCATCTTGACGGATTTATACAGACTGCCGAGTTCTACTCGAAGGTAAGCTCGTACTTTATCTTTCAACATTTGAATATATATTTTCATAACTGTCATTGATCATTTAGTCAAGATTTTATTCCTCTGATCATTTAAAGTCGCTCTATGTTATTTTATGAGAGGACTCATTCAAGGTTCAACAAAACAGGAATCCTGAAACCAGTTCTTCCTTTATTATCTTACAGATGCCTTCTGATAAAGAAAATTATGTTTGCAACTTGTGCGGAAAGTCTTTCACTCGCAAATCAAATCAGCTACGCCATGAAAGATCAGTGCATGGTACAGACTCTATAGATTGTTCTATATGTGAACAGAGATTTAAAAGAAGTGATAAATATAAAAATCACATGAAGGGCCACCAGTCTTCTGAGGAACATATACCACCAAAAGATAAATCACAGAAAGATACAGAGATCTGCAATAAACCATCAACAACAGACACAAATAGTGTTCAAGTAGGGAGTGGACCGACGCAAACTGAAGGTTTGTATTTTTATCGCTGTTAAAACCTTTTGGTATTTAAATGAAATAAATGTTGATTTCTAATAGTTTCTTATTTTTTCATAAAATGCTCACCGAAAATTTATCTTTTTCAGAATCAGACCCAGGCTGTATCACTGAAGAGGAAGCAATTGATGGTAACTTAAAGAAAATCAAACTAGAGTCTAACGATGTCACAAAGCTTGATCCCTGGTCATTTCTTAAAGCTAAAGAGGATGCCATAAAATCAAATTTGAGAAAGGAACTTATCAAGAGAAAAAGAATCAAATTTTATCTCACCCTACAAGTGAGATTCACCAAACGTAAAGGAGAACAAGTTGAAGTTGTAGAACCACATTTTCATGGCCGATGTCATGTGATCCTGAAAGAAGAGGATTTAGATCAAGCATTTCGGGAAAGCGTCAAGAAAATTATGAATTCCTTTCTAGAGTATCAGAGAGAGGGAAGCAATTGGGCACTTGACAAAGTAATGAATGTAAACATTCACATAGTGAAGTATAAACCGATGAAAGGATCAAGTTACATTCCTCTGCCATTCAAATTGGCCGATAAAAGGGCCATCGTAAATCCTCAGAATCAAGACCAAAAATGCTTCATGTGGGCCATCTTAGCAGCTCTGTTTCCAGTGCATAGGAATCCTCAGAGAGTTATTAGCTATGCCTGTCACATCGATCGATTGGATTTTACTAGAATTCCTTTTCTAGTTAGAGTCAGTGATATTCCAAAGTTTGAGAAAAGAAACAGTGTATCCATAAATGTTTTTGGATATGAACACAGCGACATTTACCCTCTTCACTTAACAAAAGAAAGAGGATTACGTCACGTGAATCTGCTAGTGCTCTCTAAAGGAGAAAAACTCCATTACTGTTGGATTAAAAATTTGAACAGACTCATGGGTGATCAAAATAATGACAATAACCAGTATCACTATTGTCATTATTGCCTTCATGGATTTACTAAAAAAAGACTTTTAGATAAACACATCCCTTATTGCCAGGTCCATGGTGCCCAACGCACAGAGATGCCCAAAGAAGAGGATAAATGGTTGAAATACACAGATGTTTCGAAGCAGCTAAAAGTGCCCTATGTTATTTATGCAGACTTTGAAAGCATTTTAGAAAAACACTATGGATGTCAACCTGACCCTTCCAAGTCTTCTACCATTAAGTTAGCCAAGCATGTACCCTCTGGCTTCACTTACAAGGTGGTGGGTTTAACCCCAGAGGCCACGGAAAATCACGTGACCTACAGAGGCCCCGACACTGTCAAGGTCTTTGTGGATCACATGGTCAAACTGGAAGAAAGATTACTCAATGTGATTCGCAACCCAAAACGTATGGAAATGACTGACGAAGATTTCCAAGCGTTTCAGGAAGCGACGCATTGCAGTATTTGTGGTGGTGAACTTGGCGACGATACGGTCCGGGACCATTGTCACGTTACAGGGAAATTTCGAGGTGCATCCCACAATTCCTGTAATTTAAACTATCAGTTGCGAGAACGAATCCCTGTCTTCTTTCATAATCTTAGGGGCTACGATGCTCACCATATCATGTCGGAAATCGGCAAAATGAAGCACAAAAGGTTGAATTGCATCCCACAAAATCACGAGAAATATATCTCTTTTTCATTAGGCAAGTTAGATTTTGTAGACACCTTTCAATTTATGTCCACTTCTTTAGAAAAACTAGTGAATAATTTAAGTAAAGAGGGCATCATAAAATTTCCCCATTTAATGTCTTACGTTGCGGCTACTCATCCAAAAAACCAAAACATTAAAATGCAATTACTGACGCGTAAAGGTGTTTATCCTTACAGGTACATGAACTCCTTTGCTCGCTTTACCGAGACGTCCCTCCCACACAAAAAGGCATTTTATAATGATTTAGAGGGAAAAGATATTTCAGAGGAAGATTATATTCATGCCGAGTGGGTCTGGGATATCTTCAAAATACAAAACCTAGGACAATATCATGATCTGTATATGGAGACTGATGTTCACCTATTATCCGATGTTTTCGAAAATTTTCGTTGTCTCTGTTTAGAAATGTACGGTCTCGATGCAGCCCATTTCTATACGGCCCCAGGGCTGGCTTGGCAAGCTGCTTTAAAAATGACCAATGTGGAGCTAGAACTGTTGACCGACCCCGATATGCATCTCTTTATTGAAAAGGGATTAAGAGGCGGCATAGCCATGATTTCTAAACGTCATGCCAAAGCCAACAACCCTCACCTTTCAGATTATGATCCCGAAAAACCAAGTAATTATCTATTATACCTGGATGCCAACAATTTGTATGGTCATAGTTTATGTTCCAGCCTACCTACTCATGGGTTTGAATGGGTAGAGGCTGAGAAGCTAAGAAACTTAGATATAACGTCAATTCCAAGGGAGGGAGATACGGGTTTTATCTTTGAAGTAGATTTAGAATATCCTCGAGAACTTCACGACAGTCACAGTGATTACCCCTTGGCTCCTGAATCTTTCCAAGTCAGACTCGAAATGTTGTCTGATTATCAAAAAACATTACTAAAGAAACTCAACATGAAAGAAGGGATAGCTACCAAATTAGTCCCGAATTTTTATGACAAAAAGAATTATGTCGTACACTACAGAAACCTTCAGTTGTACTTATCACTAGGAATGAAGGTGACCAAGGTCCATAGAGCTCTCACGTTTCAACAAAGTCCCTGGCTGAAGCCATACATAGAATTCAATACAGACATGAGAAAGAAAGCACGTAATGAGTTTGAAAAAGTTAATGAACAACAGTGTATTTGGTAAAACCATGGAAAATCTCAGAAAAAGAGTAGATATCCAGCTTGTACATCACGATAAGAAACTCTTGAAGTTGTCAGCCAAGCCAGGTTTTAAATCATTTAAAATATTTAACGAGGATCTTGCCTCTGTAGAGCTTCAGAAAACAAAACTAGTTTTGAATCGACCCATCTATGTAGGTTTCACGGTATTGGAATTATCCAAGGTCTTGATGTATGATTTTCATTATAATTACGTAAAACATAAATATGGTTCTCGTGCGCATCTGTGTTTTACGGATACAGATTCATTGTGCTATGATATACATACAGAAGATGTTTATAATGACATGAAGGAAAGTCAACATTTGTTTGACTTCAGTGAATATCCAATGGATCATTTCCTTTACAACACAGAGAATAAAAAGGTCATTGGTAAAATGAAAGATGAATGCCAAGGTCAAATCATGAAAGAATTCATAGGTCTCAAACCGAAAATGTATAGCTTTACGTATGAGAAAAAAATTGACGAAACCATCCACTGTGAAGAAAAGAAAAGAGCCAAAGGTGTTAGTAAAGCTGTCGTGAAATATAATATTCATCATGACAATTACCGAAATTGTTTGTTAAATCAAGAATATCAAATGGAGTCTATGGTGTCTTTTCGGTCCTATAATCACCAAATTTACACCATAAAATTAAATAAAACTAGCCTTAATCCCTACGATGACAAGAGATACATCTTACGGGATGGTGTCAACACTCTAGCACACGGTCATTGGAGAATTTTAGATGATTGAATCAATATGTTTTAATAACATGTATTTGTTTTGTATGTGAACAGCGTAGTTGTTACCTGAATGTAGTTTATATACTGAAGTTTTATTGAATGTATTTTATATTCTATAAACAATTTTCAATGCGAAATCTTATATATGCATTGTATAATTTACGTGTAGAGAATGCTCACGGAATTTTTGCTTGATATATTTATGTTTATGGAAATGAATGTATAATGTACTATTTATATCTACTACATATATATGACTATGTCGAATAAATATTGAAATCAAATTAACTCTTGGTTTTATTGACACCTGCCACCTATATTGTCTATCGATGTGATACAGGCCTCTTCCATGTTTATAAATCATAGATATTGTCATAAGCCAATCAATCAAGGTCGTCAGAAGACTATAAATAGAGAAGCAAACAGAAACTCAATTCATTTTGGAAGTAGACGTCGAAGTGTCAACATGTACGAATGCACCGATTGTGGAAATTCTTATGTGTGGCCTCATGATTTGAAAAGGCACATCAAAGCGAAACATATGGACACAGAGTGTACATTATCCCAGCAGCAGCAGCAGCAGCAGCAATATGGCGATACCCAGCAGCAGCAGCAATTTGTTAATACCCAGCAGCAGCAGCAATATGTTAATACCCAGCAGCAGCATCAATATTGTAATACCCAGCAGCAGCAGCAGCAGCAGCAATATTGTAATAGCCAGCAGCAGCAGCAGCAATATTGTAATAGCCAGCAGCAGCAGCAGCAATATGTTAATACCCAGCAGCATCAATATTGTAATACCCAGCAGCAGCAGCAGCAGCAATATTGTAATACCCAGCAGCAGCAGCAGCAGCAATATTGTAATACCCAGCAGCAGCAGCAGCAGCAGCAATATTGTAATACCCAGCAGCAGCAGCAGCAGCAGCAATATTGTAATACCCAGCAGCAGCAATATTGTAATACCCAGCAGCAGCAGCAGCAGCAAGATTTCGTTTTTAAACACCCCTTTACGGCAGCTATATCTGGACCTACTTCATGTGGCAAGACATATTTCATGAAATCACTGTTACAGAATCACGTTTCATTGGTTGATCCAGTTCCAGAAAGAATCATATGGTTATATAAGCGTTGGCAACCATTGTATGATGAAATACGGGCGACTGTTAATCCTCAAGTTGAATTCATACAAGATATCCCTTTTGACCTGGATAAAGATTCTTTCATTAACCCCAAGGCAAGAAATCTGATCATTCTAGACGATTTGATGACGTCATGTAAAAAAGACCCGAGGATCAACGAGCTCTTTACCGAGGGAAGTCACCATAGAAATTTATCGGTGATAGCAATCAATCAAAATTTGTATTTCAATAAGGATCCCACACAGAGAAGGAACTGTCACTATTTGATCATCTTCAATAACCCTTGCGATAAACAGCAAATAATGACTTTGGCAAGGCAGATGTATCCCGAAAATACTCAGCGTTTACTGAGACATTTCAACATGGCTACCTCGAAACCGTACGGATATTTGTTAATTGATCTAAAGCCTTTCACCCCAGATCATTTGCGTTTGCGCACTGACATCATTGGAACAAACCAATCAAATACAACTACCAATCAACCAATGAAAACCGACTATGATGTTGAAGCGACGTGTTCAAATCACAGGAGTCCAGCTAGAAATGCTATAAATAGAGTCATACCAGAGGATTTTGGTCATTTAGAGCAGATCAGCGGTAGTGAACAGACGTGTTTCCAAGACCAAGCGATGTCATCTTGCGACGATTGTGGAATAGTTTTTGAAAATGTACACGATTTACAAAGGCATATCAAAAAATGGTGTCCAGAAAATGAAGACAGGAAAAGAAAAAGAGAGGATATTGAAGGAGATGAGGTTGTATTTAAAAAGGTCAAAGAATCTGATAACATTGAAGAGGAAGACGAAGAAGAGGAAGAAGACCATGAAGATCAAGTCTTTGACGCCCTCATGGACAAAGCTAGCACAGACAATGAAGAAGTATGGGAGGAAAAATACAACAAGTACTTGAAGGAGGGCATGAATGATTCTAAAGCTGAATCTAAAGCTAACGAGAAAATGAAGGGCATCTATATGAAGGATTTCATGGCCAAATATGCGAATCTGATCGAATATTCTCTGTTATTGAGGAATGGCTCCATTCATAAACAAATAATGGATGATATAGAGGAGTTTATTGATGAAGGATACGACATACATCATGCTACTAAGTTGTCCTTGAACAAAAATCGACATTTGTTAGAGGAAATGTGGGATGACGATGATGATATGGAAGTTGACCAAGAGGAAACTGACGAAGAAGAAAGTGACGAAGATACTGATAATGACCTATAAAACACCTTATCCATTTACTTTAGCATCATTTTGAATCAGATTCTGGATGTGTCAACATGTCTTGGGAATCTTATCTCCACGATGTATATTACAACCCTGCTAACGCTGGTAGTTTTTCTGGACCAGACAAACTATATAGATATGTTAGGAAAGCGGGGAAATATGTGATAAGTAAATATAGAATTAGGAAATGGTTACAGAGACAGGAAGCTTACAGCCTACAAAGGCCTTTGAAAAGACGCTTTAAAAGAAACAAAGTCGTCACCCTTGGAATAGATGATCAATGGGACGCCGACCTCATGGATATGTCGAAATTTTCTAAAGAAAATGATGGAGTGTCATTCATATTAGTTGTCATTGACATTTTTTCCAAGTTCTTATGGATGCATCCCACTCAAGATAAGAAAGGAGACAGTATAAGAGAGGCCTTTCGAGATATATTATCGGAGGGACGAAAACCTACAAGAATCCGGACAGACAAGGGACAGGAATTCAGATCGAAAGCAGTCAATGCATTGTTTAAAGATCAGAACATAGAACATCTGTATGCTCAAAATACAGAAATAAAAGCCAATTATGCCGAAAGAGTGATTAAAACCATCAAAACAAAAATCTACCGGTATATGACATTTAAACAAAGTAATCAATATGTTGACCGTTTGCAGGACTTTGCCAGAAATTATAACTCTACCTTTCACAGGACCATAGGTATGGCTCCAGATAAGGTCACAGAGTCGAAAGAGACAAATTTATGGTGGAAAATGTATTGGCCAAAATCGATTTCTATAAAACGAAAAACAGTACGGAAGCCATACAAATTTAAAGTAGGTGACAATGTGAGGGTGTCACATATCAGAAATCCATTTACTCGGGAATACGATCAAAAATGGTCCGGAGAACTATTCATCATATCAGATAGACGTTTGAGAGGTGGGATTCCCGTATACAGACTCAAAGATTACCTTAATGAAGAAATTACCGGAACTTTCTATCAACCTGAGCTGCAAAAAGTGGACGTCCAAAACGAAGATGCGTTTAAAGTGGAAACAATTATAAAAACAAAAGGACGTGGAAGAAATAAACAATATTTTGTAAAATGGTTGCATTGGCCTTCAAAGTTTAATTCTTGGATTAATGCAAGTGACTTATCTGCATGACTTTTTATTGCTTTGAAATAATAACCTTTATAATGATTTATGTATGGTATATATATGATATGTTATTACCTGTATCATGTACATGTACTTGGACATTTATTAATAAAATATGAAATTGCAATATTTGTCTTTGTCATTATTTTCATCGCAATGACATCCCTTTCAGAGGAAAGGAGGGAGTATATTATACATTTCACACTCACGTCTATTCTAATATGATCATAACAAGAGGTTTTTATGAATTAAATTCTTTAATTACATATTAATTCCATTAAATGCATATAGTTCATACGTTTCCCAAGTACTATAAATAGAATCTATAAATAGTATGTGGTTTACCCCTAGACTAAAAATAGAACCTATAAATAGTATGTGGTTTACCCCTAGACTAAAAATAGAATCTATAAATAGTATTGGGTTTTTCCCGTTTATATTACGTCATCCGGCTCCCCTAGGGAGCCGAGGGGATCCTATAGTAAGGTATCTGTGCTTGAACTCTGGTTTTTACACTACTCAGTTTCTTAAAACCATTGTATAAATATATGATATGATAACACGTTACATATCGCTCTGCTTGAATGCGATTGGTCAAGTTTGGAACCTAATCACATAAACCTTGAAAAAAGTGACCTTTCAAAAATCGGTCAACTGTTAAATTCAGACCCGAAGTCAATATCAATGATTAAAATTGTTGTTGTTGAATTAATTCTTGCATTAAAATAATATTCAAATTTAAATACTTTTCTCTTATGCACAGAATATATATACAATGGGGACACTACTTCTCATGGCGAAGCAGACGACTTCTAGATCACGGCGTGGTTCGCCTCTGTAGTTCTCAGAAACGTTGATTTCACGTTAGAAATACAAATTTTTAGGCAATATCGGGGGTATAAAACTCACAACTCGTTTCATAATAATATTTTTTGAAAAGTAGGTCAAATATGTAGGTCAAGGTCAATAGGGCAAAAAGTATGGTATGTGTAGGAAGGTCTTGTCTCAAGGAATACACACGTGAAATATCAAAGCATTAACACTTACCAATCAAAAGATATAGCGAATCTTATCTTTTTTCAAAAGTAGGTCAAATATCTAGGTCAAGGTAAAAAATTATGGTATGTGTAGAAAGGTCTTGCCACAAGGATTGCACATGCGAAAAATCAAAGTCCTAACACTTACCAATCAAAAGATATATCCATTCTTTTTTTTAGCTCACCTGAGCCAAAGGCTCAAAGTGAGCTATTGTCATACCGGATTGTCCGGCGTCCGTCGTCCGTCCGTCGTCCGTCCGTCCGTCCGTTAACTTTTCACATTTTCATCTTCTCCTCTGAAACCGCTTGGAGGATTTTGATGAAACTTGATATGCATGAAGTACTAAAGGTCCTCTACCAAGTTTGTTCATTTCGGCTTGATCCCTTCAGGGGTGGATCCAGGGCGGGGTCAAATAGGCCCCGGAGGGTACCCCTCTTCAAAAATCTTCTTCTCCAGTTCCACTGAATGGATTCAAAAACTAATTGTACCTATATGATCTAGAAGGATGTATGATTCAAGTTTGTTCATTTTGTTAAAATCCGATAACTAATTTTTGACGCGTTTTTGACGTCTTTTTCGACATTGTATTTTTAATGCAAAAATTGATATTTCTCTTAATATTTTCTTTCTTACTGAAAAATTCTGCTCCAGTTTAGTTTAATTTAGCCATTTTTAAGCAGAGGAATGCTTTAGTGAAAGAATTTTGCTGAAAAGTTTATATTTGAATTTTCAATGATTTTTTTTAACACTGTAAAAAAGGAAGGGGGGATGGTCATTTTCATCATTTTTGGCATTTTATGGTTCTTCCCATGAATGATTGTTCTAACATTTATCAGAATTATTATAAGGAATGTAACAGTGATGAATTTTTTTCAATATCTTGACTTTTAGATTTTTAATGATTTTTTATTACTTTAAATAGGTATGTTTTCAGTGTGTCAATGAGTCCCAAGGTAGCGAGTTCAAATCCCAACTGGGGCATTAATTTTTTTTTCTTTATTTTTCATTTTTCCTCCACTTTTTAAGCTTTGAATGCAATTTTTAACTTTTCTGAATAATTTTAATGCCAATTTGGCCATTTTTTTTTACTTCGGCATTTTTTATGAAGTTTGGCATTATCTCCATGCATATTAATTCCCCTTGGGTTCATATTGATATATTAAAAGCTATATTCTAGGTAAAGTAGAATTAATAAATGTTTGTGTGATAGCATTTTTGATTTACAACATGTACAATTTGAATTTAGAATAATTCTTTTATTGCAAAGATTATAAAAAGAGGGGGGGGGGTTCAAAATTTCTATAACAACATCTGTTGTCAATTTTTTTTCAATTAGAAGATAGGAACCGGACAAAATATTGTCTTTTTAGCTTGAGTCAAAGGCTCAAAGGGAGCTATTGTCATACCGGATTGTCCGGCGTCCGTCGTCCGTCCGTTAACTTTTCACATTTTCATCTTCTCCTCTGAAACCGCTCGGAGAATTTTTATTCAACTTGGTATGCATGAAGTACTAAAGGTCCCCTACCAAGTTTGTTCATTTCAATTGGATCCCTACCGGGGTGGATCCAGGGCGAGGTCAAATTGGTCCCAGAGGGTACCCCTCTTTAAAAATCTTCTTCTCCAGAACCGCTGCATGTATTGAAAAACTAATGGTATCTGAGTGATCTAGAAGGATGTATGATTCAAGTTTGTTCATTTCATAAAATTCGAAGAACTCCTTTTTGACGCATTTTAACGTCTTTTTGGCTTATGTTATTTTCATTCAAAAACTGACATTTTTCATATTCTTTTTTCTCTATGTTTATCATGCTGTATTAATTTAGTTCATTTTAGCCATAGTTAAGAAGAGGAATGCTTATATGAAAGAGTTTTTGCTGACAATTAATTTTTGGAATTTTTAAATATTTTTTTCAAAGACTCATATGTTTAAGGAATGGAGGATATATGATATTTTTTCACTTATCTTCAGAAATCTTTAACTATTTTGAATCATAATTTATGTCAGGAATGTACCTGTGAAAGAATTTGTTCACTTTGTCACATTTTTATAAGCTCATCAATAGTTTAGACCTTAAGTCTCATTATCTCTACCTATATAGGTGTCTACATATAGGTGCTCCTATCAGAGGAGGTAAACACAAGAAGTAAGTAATGGCGGTTCATTTTAGACCAAGCTAAAACTTGTTGTTTAAGGAGATAAAGGAGTTTTATCTGGGAGTAAAACCTAATTTTTAACTTGAAATTATGTTATTAAGGATTCCGACTATTCCGTCGGAATCCTTTCTGTTATTGTATTGTCTTTTCTTTATTCTTATTATTATTAAGGATTCCGACTATTCCGTCGGAATCCTTTCTGTTATTGTATTGTCTTTTCTTTATTAAGGATTCCGACTATTCCGTCGGAATCCTTTCTGTTATTGTAATGTCTTTTCTTTATTAAGGATTCCGACTATTCCGTCGGAATCCTTTCTGTTATTGCAATGTCTTTTCTTTATTAAGGATTCCGACTATTCCGTCGGAATCCTTTCTGTTATTGTATTGTCTTTTCTTTATTCTTATTATTATTATTATTCTTACCCCCAATCTTTCCGGACCCTTTACAAGAAAAGAACCGCCTCGTATGATAAAATGGAAAGTACCATATGAAAGAGCATATTAAGATCTTGATTTAAAAATTTTTTGTTGTCGAAAAGTTCCCATATGCCCCCGCTAGAGGTCATCAAAGGTCAAATCTTTAAATTCCTATAACTCCTAAAGTAACCGTACGATTCCTAAAAAAATTGTTTTATATTGTTTTTTGGGAAATTTGCAAACTTTTATACGTTTACATGCTTGATAAAATATTTACGGTTTTCGCGCTATTCCGAATTGAAAATGTGACTTTAAATTGGCACAGTGCCAATTTCTACAGTTTTTGAGATTTTGAGTTGAAACTTGGATGGTGTGTTAATTATAGGTAGTCATTTAATGTTGACCTACTTTCAAGGTCAAATTTTGATTCTCAAGGTCAAAACATACTTTTGCCTATAAAACAAATACTATTTGACCTTCAGTGTTCAAACTTCACACATATAATAGTTCAGTCAAGTTTTTTCACCTTGACCTTGATCCAATGTCAAATTCTCATTATCAAGGTCAAAACAAACTTTAGTCTATAAAACAAAGACTGTTTGACCTTGTGAGTTCAAACTGTACACAAATATTCCTTGTATCAAACCCTTTCACCCTGACCTTGACTCAAGGTCATTTGTTCGACTTCAAGGTCACAACAGACTTTGGTTGATTAGATATTGAGCTTTGCTCGGATTAAGATAAATCGTGATGAGAATGATCACAATACTTATCTTTCATCCATGAAATTGAATCAAGGTCAAATAATCATTCTCAAGGTCATAACAATCATTTACTCTTGTAGAATTCACTTTTTTTGTCCTATACTATTTATTCTTCACTCAAGTGGTCGTTCTGATTTGAACTTAACATAGTATAAGAAAGATAACTCTTTTATTCTTGTTCTGTTTCTATATTTTTTCTTAGTAGCATTATACATATATGTACTTCCATGTTGTTGTCATTTTCTATTATTAGAAATTATTTCATTGGAAAATCATTGTGCAATTCTGTTTTGAAAAAGTAATTGTAAAGGATTTTGATATTGATAGAGCATGGAGTTTTAAGCTTTCGTAAACATGAAAGGTATTTATTATTTTGATTTCTTCTATTTTGTTGAAAAATAAATAAGAGTCCAAAATTAGACATAAGCTCTTTTGACTCATTCGCTGAAGTGAATAAGGTACTAAAGCAACTATTCTTTTTTTTTCATCTTCTTTATTCGGATTTTAACACTTCAGTTCCGAGGAAGGTCTAATAAAGGAGGAATCCGTCTGTTGCTTGCAACAGTAGCCATCTAGTTCTTATTATTATTCTTATTATTTTTATTCTTACCCCCTCATCATTTCCAGAGATATTATTCAAATGTCTTTTAACACAGAGCAAAACGGATGGTATCATCAGAAAGAGCATATCAAGATCTTCTTAAACTATTTTTGGTTTGTCGATAAGCTCACCAATGCCCCCGCTAGAGGTCATCAAAGGTCAAATCTTTAAACACTTATAACTCCTAAACTAACCGTACGATTTGAACGAAATTTGTGGTAAAATGTTCTTTGGGAAAATTGTAAACTTTTATACGCTTACATGCTCGATAAAATATTTACGGTTTCCGCGCTATTCCAACTTGAAAATAAAACTTTAAATTGGCACAATGCCTATTTCTACACTTTTTGAGATTTTGAGTTGAAACTTTGAAAGTAGGTTACTTATAGGTGGTCATTTAATGTTGACCTACTTTCAAGGTCAAATTTTCATTCTCAAGGTCACAACAAACTTTTGCCGATAGAACAAAAACTATTTGACCTTCAGAGTTCAAATTTCATTCATATTTTCGTGAAACAAAGCTCTTGCACCTTGACCTTGACCCAAGGTCAAATTCTCATTCTCAAGGTCACAACAAGCTTTAGTCTATAAAACAAAGACTGTTTGACCTGGGGAGTTCAAACTTTACACAAATATTCCTTGCATCAAACCCTTTTCACCATGACCTTGACCCAAGGTCATTTGTTCAATTTCAAGGTCATAACAGACTTTGGTTGAAGAGATATTGAGCTTTGCTCAGATTAAAATTAATCGTTATAAGAAGTATCACAATACTTTTTTCATCCAAGACATTGGTTCAAGGTTTAATAATCATTCTCAATGTCATAACAATCATTTACTCTTTACGAATTCACACTTTTTGTCCTTTACTTTTTATTCTTTACACAAGTAGTCCTTATTTGAACTCAACATAGTATAAGAAAGATAACTCTTTTCTTCTTGTTCTCTGTTTCTTATTTTTTCTTAGTAGCATTACATATCTGTACTATGATGTTGTTGTCATTTTCTATTAATAGAAATTATCTCATTGCAAAATCATTGTGCAATTCTGTTTTGAGAAAGTAATTGTAAAGGATTTGATATTGATAAAGCATGGAGTTTAAAGCTTTCGTAAAAATGAAAGGTAATTTATTATTTTTTTCTTCTATTTTGTTGATTAATACATCTGTTAATAAGAGTCCCAAATAAGACATAGGCTCTTTTGACTCATTTGCTGAAGTAAATAAGATACTAAAGCAACTATTCCTTTTTCCATCTTCTTTTTTCGGATTTTTACACTTCAGTTCCGAGGCAGGTCTAATAAAGGAGGAATCCGTCTGTTGCTTGCAACAGTAGCCATCTAGTTCTTATTATTATTCTTATTATTAAGGATTCCGACTATTCCGTCGGAATCCTTTCTGTTATTGCAATGTCTTTTCTTTATTCTTATTATTCTTATTATTATTCTTATTATTCTTACCCCTCATCATCTCCAGACACTTTATTCAAAGGTCTTTTAACACAGAACAAAAAGAGTGGTACCATTTGAAAGAGCGAACAAAGATCTTCTTTAACAATTTTTTGTTTGTCGATAAGTTCACCAATGCCCCCGCTAGAGGTCACCAAAGGTCAAATCTTAAAAGTCTTATAACTTCTAAACTAACCGTACGATTTGAACGAAATTTGTTTTATATTGATCTTTGGGAAATTTGCAAACTTTTATACCCTTACATGCTTGATAAAATATTTACGGTTTTCGTGCTATTTTGAGTTGAAAATGGAACTTTAAATTGGCGCAGTGCCAATTTCTACAGTTTTTGAGATTTTGAGTTGAAACTTGGATGGTAGGCTACTAATAGGTAGTCATTGATGATGACCTAGTTTCAAGGTCACATTATGATTCTCAAGGTCACAACAAACTTTTGCCTTTAGAACACAGACTATTTGACCTTGACAGTTCAAACTTTATAAATACAATCATTGAGCTAAGCCCTTTCACCTTGACCTTGGCCCAAGGTCAAATTTTGATTCTCAAGGTCACAACAAACTTTTGTCTATAGAACAAAGACCATTTGACCTTGAGAGTTCATACTTGGTGCAAATATTCCTTGCATCAAGTCCTTTCACATTGACCTTGACCCAAGGTCATTTGTTCGATTTCAAGGTCACAACAGACTTTTGTCGATAAAATATTGAGCTTTGATAGATCAAGAGGACTCTTGATGAGAATAAATTCAAATGCTTATCTTTTATCCATGACCCTGGTTAAAGGTCAAATTAACTTTTTCAAGGTCATAACAAACATTTACTGTTGTAGAATTAACAGGATTTTGTCCTTAACTATTTATTCCTCACACAAGTAGTTACTACTTCTTATTTGAACTTTACATAGTAAGATAGATAACTCTTTTATTCTTGTTCTCTGTTTCTTTCTTTTTTATTCTAAGTAGCATTACATATCATAAGTTTCATGTTGTTGTCATTTTCTATTAATAGAATTGATCTCATTGCAAAATCATTGTGCAATTCTATTTTGAGAAAGTCATTGTGAAGGATTAGATATTGATTGTGCATGGAGTTTAAAGCTTTCGTAAACATTAAAGGTATTTATTATTTTTTTCTTCTTTTTTGTCAATGAATAAATAAGAGTCCCAAGTTAGACATAAGCTCTTTTGACTTATTTGCTGAAGTGAATAAGATTCTAAAGCAACTTTTCTTTTTTCCATCTTCTTTATTCTGATTTTAGCACTTCAGTTCCGAGGAAGGTCTAATAAAGGAGGAATCCGTCTGTTGCTTGCAACAGTAGCCATCTAGTTATTATTATTATTTTTATTCTTACCCCCAATTTTTTCCAGACACTCTATTCAAAGGTCTTTAAACACAGAGCAAAAAGGATGATACCATCAAAAAGAGCATAACAAGATCTTCTTTCACTATTTTTTGTTTGTCGATAAGCTCACCAATGCCCCCACTAGAGGTAATCAAATGTCAAATCTTTAAATACCTATAACTCCTAAACTAACCGTACGATTTGAACGAAATTTGTTTTGAAATGTTCTTTGGGAAATTTGCAAACTTTTATACGCTTACATGCTCGATAAAATATTTACGGTTTTCGCGCTATTCCGAGTTGAAAATGGAACTTTAAATTGGCACAGTGCCAATTTCTACAGTTTTTGAGATTTTGAGTTGAAACTTTGATAGTGGGTTTTTTATAGGTGGTCATTTAATGTTGACCTACTTTCGAGGTCAAATTTTCATTCTCAAGGTCACAACAAACTTTTGCCTATAGAACAAAAAGTATTTGAACTTCAGAGTTCAAACTTCATACATAATATCGTTAAGCCAAGCTCTTTCACCTTGACCTTGACCCAAGGTCAAATTTTGATTCTCAAGGTCACAACAAACTTTTGCCTATAGAACAAAGACTATTTGACCTTCAAAGTTCAAACTTGATACATATCATTGTTCAGTCAAGCTCTTTCCACTTGACCTTGACCAAAGGTCAAATTCTCATTCTCAAGGTCACAACAAACTTTAGTCTATAAAACAAAGATTTTTTGACCTTGTGAGTTCAAACATTACACAAATATTCCTTGCAACAGACCCTTTCACCATGACCTTGAATTAAGGTTATTTGTTCGATTTCAAGGTCACAACCGACTGTAGTTGATTAGATATTGAGCTTTGCTCAGATTAAGATCAATCGTGATGAGAATGATCACAATACTAATCTTTCTTTTATGCCATTTGTTCAAGGTCAAATAATCATTTTCAAGGTCATAACAATCATTTACTCTTGTAGAATTCACACGTTTTGTCCTATACTATTTATTCTTCATACAAGTAGTCCTTTTTGTTTGAACTTAACATAGTATAAGAAAGATAACTCTTTTATTCTTGTTCTCTGTTTCTTTTTTTTTTCTTAGTAGCATTACATATCTGTATTTTTATGTTGTTGTCATTTACTATTAATAGAAATTATCTCATTGAGAAATCATTGTGCAATTCTGTTTTGAGAAAGTAACTTTAAAGGATTTTGATATTCATAGAGCATGGAGTTTTAAGCTTTCGTAAACATGAAAGGTATTTATTTATTTATTTTTTTTTTACTATTTTGTTGAAAAATGAATAAGAGTCCCAAATTAGACATAAGCTCTTTTGACTCATTTGCTGAAGTGAATAAGGTACTGAAGCAACTATTCATTTTTCCACCTTCTTTATTCGGATTTTAACACTTCAGTTCCGAGGAAGGTCTAATAAAGGAGGAATCCGTCTGTTGCTTGCAACAGTAGCCATCTAGTTATTATAATTATTCTTACCCCCAAGCCAATCCAGAGACGTTACAACAAAGTACCGCATCATATGATAAAATGGAAAGTATCATGTGAAAGAGCAAATAAAGATCTTCATTTAATTTTTTTTCTTGTCGAAAAGTTCACATATGCCCCCGCTAGAGGTCATTAGTGGTCAAATCTTTAAACTCTTATAACTCCTTTACTAACCGTACGATTTGAACAAAATTTGTTTTATATTGTTCTTTGAGAAATTTGCAAACTTTTATACGCTTACATGCTCCATAAAATATTTACAGTTTTCAAGCTATTTCAAGTTGAAAATGGAACCTTAAATTGGCACAGTGCCAATTTCTACAGTTTTTGATATTTTGAGTTCAAACTTGGATGGTAGGTTACTTATAGGTAGTCATTGATGATGACCTAGTTTCAAGGTCAAATTATGATTCTCAAGGTCACAACAAACTTTTGCCTATAGAACAAAGACTATTTGACCTTGACCGTTCAAACTTCATAAATACAATCATTGATCCAAGTCCTTTCACCTTGACCTTGACCCAAGGTCAAATTCTCATTCTCAAGGTCACAACAAAATTTTTCCTATAGAACAAAGACCATTTGACCTTGAGAGTTCAAACTTAACGCAAATATTCCTTGCATCAAGTCCTTTCACCTTGACCTTGACCCAAGGTCATTTGTTCGATTTCAAGGTCACAACAGCCTTTTGTTGATAAAATATTGAGCTTTGAATAGATGAAAAGAAATCTTGATGAGAATAAACTAAAATGCTTATCTTTCATCCATGACCTTGGTTCAAGGTCAAATAAACTTTTTCAAGGTCATAACAAACATTTACTCTTGTATGATTGATAGGATTTTGTTCTTAAATATTTATTCTTCACACAAGTAGTACTTCTTATTTGAACTTTACATAGTAAGATAGATAACTCTTTTATTCTTGTTCTCTGTTTCTATTTTTTATCTTAGTAGCATTACTTGTCTGTACTTTCATGCCAATGTCACTCTCTATTACTAGAAATTTTCTCATTGCTAATTCATTGTGCAATTCTTTTTGGGATAGTAATTTAAAATGATTCAAAATGGATAGAATAGATCAAGGAGTTTAAAGCCTTCCTAAACTTGAAAGGTATTTATCGTCTTTTTCTTCTTTTTTGTCGATAAATAGATAAGAGTCCCAAGTTAGACATAAGCTCTTTTGACTCATTTGCTGAAGTGAATAAGGTACTAAAGCAACTATTCTTTTTTTCATCTTCTTTATTCGGATTTTAACACTTCAGTTCCGAGGAAGGTCTAATAAAGGAGGAATCCGTCTGTTGCTTGCAACAGTAGCCATCTAGTTCTTATTATTAAGGATTCCGACTATTCCGTCGGAATCCTTTCTGTTATTGCATTGTCTTTTCTTTATTCTTATTATTATTCTTATTATTATTATTATTATTCTTACCCCCAGATCGTTC
Source organism: Pinctada fucata (assembly GCA_028142955.1). Classification (NCBI taxonomy): domain Eukaryota; kingdom Metazoa; phylum Mollusca; class Bivalvia; order Pterioida; family Pteriidae; genus Pinctada; species Pinctada fucata. The sequence goes on from AP027106.1 coordinate 48,722,560, forward strand.
CAGTCACTGTACAAAAAAGTGCAACTTCTTATGATAAAACGAAAAGTATCATGTGAAAGAGCATATTAAGATCTTGAGGTAAAAAAATTTTGTCGTCGAAAAGTTCACATATGCCCCCGCTAGAGGTCATCAAATGTCAAATCTTTAAACTCCTATAACTCCTAAACTAACCGTACGATTTGAACGAAATTTGTTTCAAAATGTTCTTTGGGAAATTTGTAAACTTTTATACGCTTACATGCTCGATAAAATATTTACGGTTTTCGCGCTATTCCGAGTTGAAAATGGAACTTTAAATTGGCACAGTGCCAATTTCTACAGTTTTTGAGATTTTGAGTTGAAACTTGGATACTAGGTTACTTATAGGTAGTCATTTAATGTTGACCTACTTTCAAGGTCAAATTTTCATTCTCAAGGTCACAACAAACTTTTGCCTATAGAACAATGACTATTTGACCTTCAGAGTTCAAACTTCATTCATAATATCATTAAACCAAGCTCTTTCACCTTGACCTTGACCCAAGGTCAAATTTTGATTCTCAAGGTCACAACAAACTTTTGCCTATAGAACAAAGACTATTAGACATTCAAAGTTCAAACTTCATACATAATATCATTAAACCAAGCTCTTTCACCTTGACCTTGACCCAAGGTCAAATTCTGATTCTCAAGGTCACAACAAACTTTTGCCTATAGAACAAAGACTATTTGACCTTAAGAGTTTAAACTTCATACAAATAATTGTTCAGTCATGCTCTTTCACTTTGACCTTGACCCAAGGTAAAATTTTCATTCTCAAGGTCACAGCAACTTTTCCCTACAAAACAAAGACTATTTGACCTTCAGAGTTCATACTTTATACATATCATGCTTGGGCCCAGCTCTTTCACCTTGACCTTGACCCAAGGTCAAATTCTGATTTTCAAGGTCACAACAAACTTTAGTCTATAAAACAAAGATTGTTTGACTTTGACAGTTCAAACTTTACACAAATATTCCTTGCATCAAACTCTATCATCATGACCTTGACCCAAGGTCATTTGTTTGATTTCCAGGTCACAACTGATTTTGGTTGATTAGATATTGAGCTTTGCTCAGATTAAGATCAATCGTGATGATAATAATCACAATACTTAGCTTTCATCCATGACATTGGTTTAAGGCCAAATAATCATTCTAAAGGTCTTAACAATCATTTACTCCCTTAGAATTTACACTTTTTGTCCTATACTATTTATTCTTCACACAAGTAGTCCTTCTTATTTGAACTTAACATAGTATAGGAAAGATAACTCTTTTATTCTTGTTCTCTGTTTCTTTTTTTTTTTTTCTTAGTAGCATTTCATATCTGTACTTTCATGTTGTTGTCATTTTCTATTAATAGAAAGTATCTCATTGCAAAATCATTGTGCAATTCTGTTTTGAGAAAGTAATTGTAAAGGATTTGATATTGATAGAGCATGGAGTTTGAAGCTTTCGTAAAGATGAAAGGTACTTAATTTTTTTTTCTTCTATTTTGTTGATAAATAAATAAGAGTCCCAAGTTAGACATAAGCTCTTTTGACCCATTTGCTAAAGTGAATAAGGTTCTTAAGCAACTTTTCTTTTTTCCATCTTCTTTATACGGATTTTGACACTTCAGTTCCGAGGAACGTCTAATAAAGGAGGAATCCGTCTGTTGCTTGCAACAGTAGCCATCTAGTTATTCTTATTATTATTATTATTATTATTCTTACCCCAGATCGTTCCGGTCACTGTACAAAAAAGTATCACTTCTTATGATAAAACGAAAAAGATCATGTGAAAGAGCATATAAAGATCTTGAGGTAAAAAAATTTTGTCGTCGAAAAGTTCGCATATGCCCCCGCTGGAGGTAATCTAAATTCAAATCTTTAAACTCTTATAACTCCTAAACTAACCGTACGATTTGAACGAAATTTGTTTTAAAATGTTCTTTGGGAAATTTGTAAACTTTTATACGCTTACATATTCGATAAAATATTTACGGTTTTCGCGCTATTCCAAGTTGAAAATGGAACTTTTAATTGGCACAGTGCCAATTTCTACAGTTTTTGAGAATTTGAGTTGAAACTTGAATACTAGGTTACTTATAGGTAGTCATTTAATGTTGACCTACTTTCAAGGTCAAATTTTGATTCTCAAGGTCACAACAAACTTTTGCCTGTAGAACAAAGACTATTTGACCTTCAGAGTTCAAACTTCATACATAATATCGTTAAACCAAGCTCTTTCACCTTGACCTTGACCCAAGGTCAAATTCTGATTCTCAAGGTCACAACAAACATTTGCCTATAGAACAAAGACTATTAGACATTCAAAGTTCAAACTTCATACATAATATCATTAAACCAAGCTCTTTCACCTTGACCTTGATCCAAGGTCAAATTCTGATTCTCAAGGTATCAACAAAATTTTCCCTATAGAACAAAGACTATACCACCTTCAGAGTTTAAAGTTCATACAAATAATTGTTCAGTCATGCTCTTTAACTTTGACCTTGACCCAAGGTCAAATTCTCATTCTCAAGGTCACAGCAACTTTTCCCTACAAAACAAAGACTATTTGACCTTCAGAGTTTATACTTTATACATATCATGCTTGGGCCCAGCTCTTTCACCTTAACCTTGACCCAAGGTCAAATTCTGATTGTCAAGGTCACAACAAACTTTAGTCTATAAAACAAAGACTGTTTGGCCTTGACAGTTTAAACTTTACACAAATATTCCTTGCATCAAACTCTTTCATCATGACCTTGACCCAAGGTCATTTGTTTGATATCAAGTTCACAACTGACTTTGGTTGATTAGATATTGAACTTTGCTAAGATTAAGATCAATCGTGATGAGAATAATCACAGTACTTAGCTTTCATCCATGACATTTCTTAAAGGCCAAATAATCATTCTCAAGGTCTTAACAATCATTTACTCTTGTACAATTTACACTTTTTGTCCTATACTATTTATTCTTCACACAAATAGTCCTTCTTATTTGAACTTAACATAGTATAAGAAAGATAACTCTTTTATTCATGTTCTCTGTTTCTTTTTTTTTTTTTTTCTTAGTAGCATTACATATCTGTACTTTCATGTTGTTGTCATTTTCTATTAATAGAAATTATCTCATTGCAAAATCATTGTGCAATTCTGTTTTGACAAAGTAATTGTAAAGGATTTGATATCCATAGAGCATGGAGTTTAAAGCTTTCGTAAAGATGAAAGGTACTTTATTTGTTTTCTTCTATTTTGTTGATAAATAAATAAGAGTCCCAAATTAGACATAAGCTCTTTTGACCCATTTTCTGAAGTGAAAAAGGTACTTAAGCAACTCTTCTTTTTTCCATCTTCTTTATTCGGATTTTAACACTCCAGTTCTGAGAAAGGTCTAAGAAAGGAGGAATTCGTCTGTTGCTTGCAACAGTAGACATCTAGTTCTTATTATTCTTACCCCTAATCATTTCCAGACACTTTATTCAAAGGTCTTTTTACACAGAATAAAAAGGATGGTACCATTAGAAAGAGCATACCAAGATCTTCTTTAACTATTTTTTGTTTGTCGATAAGTTCACTAATGCCCCCGCTAGAGGTCATCAAAGGTCAAATCTTTAAACTCTTATAACTCCTAAACTAACCGTACGATTTGGACGAAATTTGTTTTAAAATGTTCTCTGGAAAAATTGTAAACTTTTATACGCTTACATGCTAGATAAAATATTTACGGTTTTCGCGCTATATCGAGTTGAAAATGGAACTTTGAATTGGCACGGTGCCAATTTCTACAGTTTTTGAGATTTTGAGTTGAAACTTGGATGGTAGGCTACTAATAGGTAGTCATTGATGATGACCTAGTTTCAAGGTCACATTATGATTCTCAAGGTCACAACAAACTTTTGCCTATAGAACAAAGACTATTTGACCTTGACAGTTCAAACTTCATAAATACAATCATTGAGCCAAGCCCTTTCACCTTGACCTTGGCCCAAGGTCAAATTTTGATTCTCAAGGTCACAACAAACTTTTGCCCATAGAACAAAGACCATTTGACCTTGATAGTTCAAACTTGGCGCAAATATTTCTTGCATCAAGTCCTTTCACCTTGACCTTGACCCAAGGTCATTTGTTCGATTCCAAGGTCACAACAGACTTTTGTCGATAAAAAATTGAGCTTTGATTAGATTAAGAGGACACTTGATGAGAATAAATTCAAATGCTTATCTTTTATCCATGACCTTGGTTAAAGGTCAAATTAACTTTTTCAATGTCATAACAAAAATTTACTCTTGTAGAATTCACAGAATTTTGTCCTAAACTATTTATTCTTCACACAATTAGTACTTCTTATTTGAACTTTACATAGTAAGATAGATAACTCTTTTATTCTTGTTCTCTGTTTCTTTCATTTTTATTCTTGTGTTGTTGTCATTTTCTATTAATAGAAATTATCTCATTGCAAAATCATTGTGCAATTCTTTTGTAAAGGATTAGATATTGATTGTGCATGGAGTTTAAAGCTTTCGTAAACATGAAAGGTATCTATTATTTTTTTCTTCCATTTCGTTGATAAATAAATAAGAGTCCCAAATTAGACATAAGCTCTTTTGACTCATTTGCTGAAGTTAATATGGTACTAAAGCAACTATTCTTTTTTCCATCTTCTTTATTCGGATTTTAGCACTTCAGTTCCGAGGAAGGTCTAATAAAGGAGGAATCCGTCTGTTGCTTGCAACAGTAGCCATCTAGTTCTTATTATTAAGGATTCCGACTTCCGTCGGAATCCTTTCTGTTATTGTATTGTCTTTTCTTTATTCTTATTATTCTTATTATTATTATTCTTACCCCCAAACCATTCCAGAGACTTTACAACAAAGTACGGCATCATAGAATAAAATGGAAAGTGTCATTAGAATGAGCAAATAAAGATCTTCATTTAAATTTTTTTTCTTGTCGAAAAGTTCATATATGCCCCCGCTAGAGGACATCAAAGGCAAAATCTTTAAAACCTTACAACTCTTAAACAAACCGTACGATTTGAACGAAATTTGTTTTATATTGATCTTTGGGAAATTTGCAAACTTTTATACGCTTACATGCTCGATAACATATTTACGGTTTTCGTGCTATTTTGAGTTGAAAATGGAACTTTAAATTGGCACAGTGCCAATTTCTACAGTTTTTGAGATTTTGAGTTGAAACTTGGATGGTAGGCTACTTATAGGTAGTCATTGATGATGACCTACTTTCAATGTCACATTATGATTCTCAAGGTCACAACAAACTTTTGCCTATAGAACAAAGACTATTTGACCTCGACAGTTCAAACTTCATAAATACAATCATTGAGCCAAGCCCTTTCACCATGACCTTGGCCCAAGGTCAAATTTTGATTCTCAAGGTCACAACAAACTTTTGCCTATAGAACAAAGACCATTTGACCTTGAGAGTTCAAACTTGGCGCAAATATTCCTTGCATCAAGTCCTTTCACCTTGACCTTGACTCAAGGTCATTTGCTCGATTACAAGGTCACAACAGACTTTTGTCGATAAAAAATTGAGCTTTGATTAGATTAAGAGGACTCTTGATGAGAATAAATTCAAATGCTTATCTTTTATCCATGACCTTGGTTAAAGGTCAAATTAACTTTTTGAAGGTCATATCAAACAATTACTCTTTAGAATTCACAGGATTTTGTCCTTAATTATTTATTCTTCACAGAAGTAGTACTTCTTATTTGAACTTTACATAGTAAGATAGATAACTCTTTTATTCTTGTTCTCTGTTTCTTTCTTTTTTATTCTTAGTAGCATTACATTACAGTAGTTTCATGTTGTTGTCATTTTCTATTAATAGAAATTATCCTATTGCAAAATCATTGTGCAATTCGTTTTTGTGAAAGTCATTGTAAAAGATTAGATATTGATTGTGCATGGAGTTTAAAGCTTTCTTAAACATGAAAGGTATTTTTTATTTTTTTCTTCTATTTTGTTGATAAATAAATAAGAGTCCCAAATTGGACATAAGCTCTTTTGATCCATTTGCTGAAGTAAATTTTCTATCTTCTTTATTCGGTTTTTAACACTTCAGTTCCGAGGAAGGTCCAATAAAGGAGGAATCCGTCTGTTGCGTGCAACAGTAGCCATCTAGTTATTATTATTATTCTTACCCCCAGATCGTTCCAGTGACTTTACAAAAAAGTGCCACTTCTTATGATAAAACGAAAAAGATCATGTGAAAGAGCATATAAGGATCTTGAGGTAAAAAAAAATTTGTCGTCGAAAAGTTCACATATGCCCCCGCTAGAGGGCATCAAAGTTCAAATCTTTAAACTCTTATAACTCCTAAACTAACCGTACGATTTGAACGAAATTTGTTTTAAAATGTTCTTTGGGAAATTTGTAAACTTTTATACGCTTACATGCTCGATAAAATATTTACGGTTTTCGCGCTATTCCGAGTTATTTCTACAGTTTTTGAGATTTTGAGTTGAAACTTGGGTACTAGGTTACTTATAGGTAGTCATTCAATGTTGACCTACTTTCAAGGTCAAATTTTCATTCTCAAGGTCACAACAAACTTTTGCCTGTAGAACAAAGACTATTTGACCTTCAGAGTTCAAACTTCATACATAATATCGTTAAACCAAGCTCTTTCACACTGTCCTTGACCCAAGGTCAAATTTTGATTCTCAAGGTCACAACAAACTTTTGCCTATAGAACAAAGACTATTAGACATTCAGAGTTCAAACTTCATACATAATATCATTAAACCAAGCTCTTTCACTTTGACCTTGACCCAAGGTCAAATTCTGACTCTCAAGGTCACACCAAATTTTGCCTATAGAACAAAGACTATTTGACCTTAAGAGTTTAAACTTCATTCAAATATATGTTCAATAATGCTCTTTCACTTTGACCTTGACCCATGGTCAAATTCTCATTCTCAAGGTCACAGCAACTTTTCCCTACAAAACAAATACTACTTGCCCTTCAGAGTTCATACTTTATACATATCATGATTGGGCCCAGCTATTTCACCTTGACCTTGACCCAAGGTCAAATTCTGATTTTCAAGGTCACAACAAACTTTAGTCTATAAAACAAAGACTGTTTGACCTTGACAGTTCAAACTTTACACAAATATTCCTTGCATTAAACTCTTTCATCATGACCTTGACCCAAGGTCATGTTTGATTTCAAGGTCACAACTGACTTTGGTTGATTAGATATTGGGCTTTGCTCAGATTAAGATCAATCGTGATGAGAATAATCACAATACTTAGCTTTCATCCATGACATCGGTTAAAGGCCAAATAATCATTCTCAAGGTCTTAACAATCATTCACTCTTGTAGAATTTACACTTTTTGTCCTATACTATTTATTCTTCACACAAGTAGTCCTTCTTATTTGAACTTAACATAGTATAAGAAAGATAACTCTTTTATTCTTGTTCTCTGTTTCTTTTTTTTCTAAGTAGCATTACATATCTGTACATGATGTACTTTCATGTTGTTGTCATTTTCTATTAATAGAAATTATTTCATTGGAAAATCATTGTGCAATTCTGTTTTGAGAAAGTAATTGTAAAGGATTTAATATCCATATAGCATGGAGTTTAAAGCTTTTGTAAAGATGAAAAGTATTTAATTTTTTTTCTTCTATTTTGTTGATAAATAAATAAGAGTCCCAAACTAGATATAAGCTCTTTTGACCCATTTGCTGAAGTGAATAAGGTACTAAAGCAACTTTTCTTTTTTCCATCTTCTTTATTCGGATTTTAACAATTCAGTTCCGAGGAAGGTCTAAGAAAGGAGGAATTCGTCTGTTGCTTGCAACAGTAGCCATCTAGTTTATATATATCTTTCCTTTGGAAACTAGTAAATTTGTTTGTAATTTTTATTGTACATCATCTTTTATTTCGAATTTCCTCTGTCGCGAAACACGGAAAAGATACGAGCTATAGTCTTCAATATGATTTGATTTCAGCAATCCTAGTATGATTTATTCCGATGTCTTGAACAAAGAGTATGATGTATGACACTGTATTGCTTCTTGGCAGAAAATAGTCAAAGTAGGATGCATGACAAGTGAGGCCTGAGGGTGGCACATATAGGCTATAATACATTTTGTTTTGACACCAGTAAAAGGTTTCATAGTTGCTATAATTCATGTAGTGAGACCAAAACTCCCAGAATTTCTTCAAAATGTCAGTCTCATAGTTATAATATGAGAACCTTTTCTCCTGAGCGGGACAAAGGAGCCCGGATTGACATAATTATATTTGATCAGCACAGATGTCTAAAAGTGTCGGACATGCCGGCAAAACCAATAAAATTTTCTTGTGTCCTACAAAAGTTACGCAAATACCGGTCCAAATGTCCGACTTGTTTCTCAAATTTGTTTTCGTCAAATGCGCCAATCTATTGAATCATGGGGCGGATTTGTTGCGTCGCCCGGTTTGGCCTGGCGTAAGATTTTAACCGGGAAATGGGATTGTTTCTGTAGTGAAATGAGCCGGCGGGCGAAAAATGATGAGCCGGATCACCCGCAGAATTTTGAGCGGGCACCAACCGGCTGATTACAAACAATATGGCTGAATAGTGTACCCGAAATAATTTAAATATTTTAAAGTCGTATTTCATGGCTTGCACTTTTTATTTTGATATATAACATGCGGTAATGTGATTAAAAGAAATTCAGGGGAATATTTTGCTTTTAGCCAACAATTGTTTGATTTTGGTGTGAATTAATCATTCAAGTCAAATCGTGTAGATTCGTTTTATCTCGGCTATTAAAAACATAAAGACGTTCGAAAATGCGTAATAAGCTCTGTACGGTACACGAGAGTGTTTTAATCAAATTTTAAGAGCTGATGCCTCGATGGCAGCCATTTTACCAGGCTATTTTCACTTGTCGTGTCATGCCATCACGTGATGAAAATGAGCCAATTCATCGCCTGGGTCTACCAAAACAAGTTGGCCCATGGTCATCTGCAGGCTTCATTCTTACAACCGTATACTAGTACTACAAAGCGTCTATGTGACTTGGAATATATAGATATTTCAAGATCTAGAAAGCCATGCCAGTATAGACTGCAACAAAGATGGCCGACCTTTGTAACAAGGTCGCATCTTGGCCTATTAAGTTTACGCCGGGTGCAAGGCATGGGCAAGAGAGGAAATTTAACGAAATTGCTGAATCGAAAGTAAACTATGTAAATATACAGGAAAGACAAGGGTATTCAAGGAATTGTGGAGAGATGGGCGGGAATGGCTGTGTCACAAAGACGGGGTGGGAATGAAATGTAAATGTAAACAAATGAATTACAATACAATCATAAGGGAGAAGGAGAGTGAGACTGACATCGAGAGTGAAAGTAAGAGTGAGTCGGAGAGTGAAACTGAATGTGAGCAGGATGAGATAGAGAATGAAAGGCAGGTACAAAAAATATTTCAAGAAATGGAAATTGAATATGAATTTTGAAAATCAATGGAGATTTATCAATAAATGAGCAATTATGCATCAGGGTATTATTATACCCCCCTGTCTGAATACGGAGTGTTATGGGCTTGATGTAATAAATTGTATTAGATCACATAATTGTGTATGTGACATAACACCGACTTCGATATAAAACGCTTCAACAAACTAAAATTGTTTGTTTAGATACTGATGTCCAATCAAATTTGCTGCCGACTATCAAAATGTTTTATTTCATGTGTGCTGTGTTTTCGATCGATCGTTGGTTAAATATATGTATGAACTTCTACTGATTTTGAATAATACGTAATAATCTTGTCCCAGTGGTACATGTACACAATGATATTTCATAAAATCAGATAGTGCGTCATATATTTTCAGCATGACGTAACGTTGACAATAATTCTAATTAAAATGAAGGATCATTTTCACTTTAATGGCAAATCTTTGAGTATAGGATGCCTGATAACATGTTAACATTCTGGTCACACCTCATAAATAGAATTAGATTACAAATTATTATTGTTTGTTAAATATTGTAAAATAAATAAAGTTTAGATTTATATCACATATACTTGAGCCTGAAAAACCAAGTCACATTGTCATAAAAAGACCGTAGGGAAACGTAGTATTAAAATTTACTAAATGTTGACCTAGATGTTTGACCTTCATTTAAAAAAAATTCTTTACATTTATATTGAATAGGGCTAAGATGATAGTTTTTGGCTTGTCCGTTTTTTTGTCCGAAAAACTTGAACATTTGACATAACTTTTGAACGGTACATGAAAGAGCTTTCATATTTCACATGTGTATTCCTTGTGATCAGACCCTTCCATTGATAACGAAATTTTTGACCTTGTGACCTTGATCCTGACCTTTGACCTACTTCATCAAAACTTTAACATTGGGCATATCTTCTGAACGGTTCTTGATATTTCATATTTCACATGTGTATTCCTTGTGATCAGACCTTTCCATTGATACCAAAATTTTTGACCTTGCAGGGAGTAAAATTAGCACTCGTCCAGTCGCATTGACGACCATTTTTACAGCTGGGCAATTAAAACTTTGACTTACAGTCGCCCAGGTGGCGAGTACGATATTCTCTATAACGTCCGTTTTTCCATCCATCGGACCAGTCGGTATAGATCTAAAAGTGGCAGAAGAAAATTGATTGAAATTTTCAATACATAGCATCAGAAGCCAATGTTAATTGTCAAGCTTAAGAAGAGTTGCTACCTGGTGTTATCTGTTAACCTGTTTTCATAAATGACAACTTTTAATACATTTTGTCTTCTCTCAACATACCCATTACCCAGTGTTCTCAGGTGCGCGATATGGCCCCTGGGCGTCTTGTTTTTAAGTAGGTCAAATATGTAGGTCAATGTCACTAGGTCAAAATTATTGTATGTGTAGGAAGGTCTTGTCACAAGGAATAAACATGTAAAATATCAAAGCCCTATCACTTGCCAATCAAAAGATATAGCGAATCTTATCTTTTTTTTCAAAAGTTCGTCAAATACCTAGGTAAAGGTGACAAGGTTAAAAATTATGGTGTGTGTAAGAAGGTCTTGTCACAAGGAATACACATGTGAAATATCAAAGCCATATCACTCACCAATCAAAATTTATGGGCTGTGACACCCAAAGTGTGACAGACAGACAGACGGACAACGGACAAAGTGATCCCTAAGTGTCGCTATGCTTCGCAGGCGACACAAAAACTGTGTTATAAATCAAACTGTCGTCGAACACCAAACAAATGAGGGGATCTCCGACAACACCAGGTTGCAGCACCCACGGCAAAACCCCAAAACACCCAATGCAAAAACACAGCTACTCTCCACTCGGGAAAAGATGAAAACTCTCCGTCACGATTGTAATTTTTTTATGTCTCACTCTGTAGAAAGTGATTGAATCTATTTCTTCTTCCATGAAACATAAGAAAAAAGGGTATTCAAACAACGTTTCATGCCATCTAACGGCATGTTTTCTGACGACATTACTGTGACGTGACAATAAGATTCTCTTTTATCATTGGTCAATTGGAGTCTTTGAGACAACTTGTGTGTCTCACATAGGCTGTCTTACATAATAAAAGTCCTAATTTGTGTTTTGTTACCGGTAGGAAACACAACGGAAGTGCATTTATTTTGCATGGAATTATCATTAATGTGTATGACACATCATCAGGAGCATGCCTTTCTGGTACACAGCATTAAGGTAAGGTTTGCAACTACAGGGAGATAACTCTGTCTTCATGCATTGCTTATTACGAGACCAATATACACGTGCCGTTCACTATCGAATATAATCGCGATAATTATATATAATTCCCTTACTAAGGAAGAATATTCAATTTAGGATGCCTGTATTCACATGTCGCTAATTAGCCGATAATACATATAGCGTAATGTATTTTTCATACACAACAAAGAACTGTAACATATTCAACATCGAAAGGCTCTGTACATTTGTACCTATCTACTAGTATTAATTAGTCTTCAATACGGAAGATTGCAAATATATCTAACAAAAGTTATACGGACATTTTCGCACACTTTCAGATTGTTCTTCATTGTCTTGACGTCATCAATTTACTTGGACAGAAAAGGTGCCCAAGTTTTTAACAATGGTTAAGGTAGGAGACTTTAATCCAATCAGAACGGACATACTGCACGCGCTGTAGTTGCAATCTTGCGTATTAGTCTGATAAGTAAAGTGTGATGTTATTACCTTGTTTGCCAGTGCTTCTTTACTTTTCTGAAACATACAGACGTTGCTGTTATAAGAAATAGTAAGAAGTGAAACTATCTTTTTACTTAGCTCTGCGCATAGATGTTTCCTCCACTTTATAAGTTTTATTTCGTTATGTTTTGTTTTTTCTCATCAAATGTTTGAAATATATTCATTTCAATGCAAGCTTTTCTCAAACTTAGGAGTATTTTCCTCGATCATTTAATTGAAGCTGTACTCTTGACAAGCACAGTGGAATGTGTGGTTGCTGTTCTCTCTGTCGGCTTGATGTCAAACAAATGATCAATTATAGATAAGCACAGAGAAGTTCCGAAAATAGTTGGGGGATAAACTCGGTGTTAATCATAAAGCATGGTGTATGAAAATGTCTTTATATTTAGAATCTAACGTTTATTAATCAAGGACAAAACTACTAGAATTCATTGAAGAAACCATTGGTGAATTAGCTCTAAGCTCCTCAGGTTCCAATATAAAAGGACATTTGAAGAAGAAGCAAGTAAAATCACGGACTTTCATGGGGCACAGTGAAAATTCTAGAGGCATATCCCCCTGTAAACATGGCGGAAACGACATCAAGAATTCACTTATAATGTGGCCACGAGCTTCGCTAATAAGACCTTCTTTGTTGAATTGCTAATATGGTGCGTCTGACTTTATATATATTATTCAATTCTTTCTTAATACTATACCTGCTCGCACCTCTAGCTTGCAAGAGCGTTAAGTTCTGGAAATACTGACATATTTCAGCGTTTGAATGATTCGCTTCAAACGTCTGTGTCGATTATTTATTTGGTTGGTTGTATACTGCTGATGGACTTTTGGTTCTCGAATGTAGCGTTCATTAGTTTCGCACTGTTTACCAACTAAAATACAATGTACTCGTACGATTTAATATTGAAATATATCTAAATGCGTATATTAACTTTATGTTGCGGCCTCGATTCATTCTTAATGTGAGGGATATCACCGTCAATGTTTTGGCTTTATCAGTCTGGCATACATCTCAGGGCATATTTGGTACTGATCATTTTAATCACTCCCTTTTTGGCTTAACTCTGTTCTTAAATGATGCTATTAAATTTGAAGACGTATATCATTTGTACCACTTTGGAACTTTGGGCACATGTAGCCAAGTTCGATCAACTTCGATTGATTGTTTCAACAATGCATTCGAAAAATTTTTCTCAATATTTCTTGAAATTTCTAAGATGTGGGTCCTGTAGCATCATATCCCACCAATCCTGCTACGTTTTCGGTAAATGTTTGGACATACATGTAATTATTTTTTTATACCTTTTAACCACATTACATTGATTGTTTAGATTGAGCATCATTGACGAGGGTTAAGTACACAAAAGGTGCATGTCTGGTCCATGCTGCGTTTTCTTTCTGTTCTTAAAGGATGCTATAAATTTGAAGACGTGTAACATTTGAACTAGAACAACGTTAAACATCTCTTTTTATATTTCAGCCACCTCGCTGATCACTGATGATAACGTCTTTGTTTAACCGAATCGTATACATGGTCCAGAGCAAATACATGTAAACTATATACTATAACAAGGAAACAGAAAACGATAATTCCCAACAGGACTAGTTTAGGATAACATCCGTTCGTGCTGAACATTTTATGAAATAATTTGTTTATATTCCCAAATGTTTCTCGAATACCAATATTCCATATGGTATTTTCAATGGATCAGTATGCTCTTACTTTCAAAACAGGACCATTAAGAAGAGACGATTGATATGTAATTGAAACAATTTGAGTGAACACGACTGATTGTATTCAATTCAAAATAAGCACCAACTTGTATCAAGTCAGTAACTTGAGTGAAATAATCATATTAGAATATATGTTTTATAGCAATAATTCAGTGCGCCAAATGCGAAGAAATTCAAATAGTGAGTATTTGAAACGCGAGAATGTACACAAAAAAGCTATGTCCCCCCAAAATAGCTAAGGACAGAGTTTTGCCATGAGAGAGAAACCCCCTAGTTTCCTAATAAGTTACAAATATATTTCAAGCTAGTAGTTACGAAACATAATCCAATGCGAGATCATTAGTATTTGACTTACGAAACGTGTACATGTATTCATTACCACATGTGAGCAAAACCTACAATGCTATCCTCATATCCGATTATTCGTTATTCACATGATCAAGAGAAATACTTTATCTTCTTAATTTAAGATCCTTCGCGGATTTTATCTTTAAAGGTTTCTGCCAGAATATTTTTGGTGTCTACAGAGAGGGTCTAATTGTTTAATTTTTTTTAATTCAAACTTTATTTTACAACGTTTAACAAACAAGTTACACAATTTATATAAATGTCTCAGATGCTGGCTTGAGGGGGTCCACGGAGCAGGAGAACCTGGAGAAAAAAACCCTGTAGAGGCCTGGGTGTGGGACCACCTACCCTTCCATATTTTAAAGACCCTGCGTCGAATATGGGATTCGAACCCGGGACCTTAGAAGTGAGAAGCGAGCGCGCTACCACTGTGCTAGTCCGGTCTTAACTGTTTAAAAGTTGATGAAAAATTTAATTGCATGATGAAACCTTTAATTTTTTCATTCTCAAATTATTCACCTTCGTTGAAATCAAAATAACAAAGGGAATACTTATAAAGAGAGGAAGAAGCAGAAATTTTGGAACAAATTGTTCAATGCCGAGGCTGAGAAGACTGACAGCTGCTTGTTTGCTAGATTTGACAAACCTACTGACAATCGTATTATTAGAAAAAAAAACCACTACCAATACGATTGCTGAGTAATAGCTCCAAAGAACAAATATTGCATGGGTAATATGGGTAGCTCGAATTTCCTTTATACCGCCTGCTGTGTTTCCTGTACTGTACTGTACTGCACTGTTCTTTACTGTACTGTACTGTAGTACAAGGTAAATCTTGTTCGGCTTGAAAAGATGTGTGCCCATTTAGTTGTCATTTTGGTAATTATGTATCTGATTAGAAAGGATTGTGATATCAGCGCTCTTGTAAAGTGTGTCTGCCTGAAAAAAGTGGAGGGGCATAACATCCCAAAATTTCTTGCAGGCAAAAAAAAGGTGGGGGGGGGGTAAAGAATGAGGATTTCATGTTCTATATGCACAAATTTAGATATATCTGGTGCAATTCTAAATTTTGGATCTTTATTTTATACCTACATGAAGAAATGTCTGGTGAGCGGTAGCGAACCAACGAAAAATTTTGATAATTGATCGAAAAACGGACACCCCCCCCCACACACACACCTCCTCTTACGCCCTTGTTACATATATAGTGATTTGTTTGCCCGTCTGTCATTTCATCCGCTTCAATGAAGGGATATTTAATTGCATGATTATAGTATAGTATAATATAGTAGAGATTATAAGATTTAGCACGAGTATGTATCTTAATTTAGAAGACACATCTTTCGATACCAAATTCTTTACCTTTTGACTTAAACTTTTAACCTTGACCTTTGACCTACCTTTTTCATTTCTATCAGGGAAAATACTAAAAAGAATTCATATAAAATCTGTCTCCCTAAATGCCTTTAAATTTCATATAGTTCAAGTGATACATAAAGTATAAGATATTTTCTCAAGATTTTGAGACATCACAGCAAAAGGAGAGGAGGCGGGGTGGGGGGGAGGTTGCAAAGTAACAAGTTTAAAACTTGGCTGTATCTTTTGGAAGGGCTTTATTATTTCACATGTACATTACTTATGACAAGATTATTCATCTTACAATAGAGACGATGCTACCTTGACCTTGAAATTCGACCTGCTTTTCTAAACTTTTATATTTCATATATAAATATAAATGGTAGGTCTTAAATATTGTATATATAAATTGACAAGACCACTCTTTTCAGACTTTAACCTTTGACAATGTGACCTTGATGTTAAAATTTGACCTTTTCTCAAACGTTTGAATTGTAAGTGATAGGGCCTTTGTATTTTCATATTTGCATTCCTTTTGAAAGTATCAACAGTTTGACATTGTGACTTTGACTTATGATAC
The DNA here is from genome assembly GCA_028142955.1 of Pinctada fucata. Classification (NCBI taxonomy): domain Eukaryota; kingdom Metazoa; phylum Mollusca; class Bivalvia; order Pterioida; family Pteriidae; genus Pinctada; species Pinctada fucata. The sequence continues at coordinate 48,738,823 of AP027106.1, forward strand.
TCAAAGCTGCTATCCGGGGCATTACTTTATGTTTCACAAACATAGAGCTTGTTCCTATTTGACAATGAACTCTAAACATATACATGGTGCTTTGAATATATCAGTATCACTGTAATATCTCTGTACAGTTTTTTATGTTGCCTGCAATGAAAGAGCTACATATAGGGATGACTTTTTCTGGCGTCCGTTCACCTTTTATAGTACATGTACTATGTCTGAGATCAAGACATATGATCTTGTGAACTTGACCTCTGGCAAATACCATTATGGTATCTTCTTAAGGGGAAAACATCTAGTTTTATTCTTATCATGTTTGATGTTCTTTCAAGTGTAACAAAATGAAAATCATCATATATTTTCATCTAAGCAAAAAACTCAAAGAAAGTGAGGAAATAATTGACAAGACTTAGGATAAATCACATCGTTGTCATCTGACTATTGAATTAGTGTTAAATAATTATGTCATATTATTATCATTATTCAAAAATTGACACAACATGCATAGATAATCATACTTATTGATGACAATATGTAAAAGGTCAATGCCATTTAAAAGGTCAAGGTCATTTAATGTATTTCAATCAAAAAACCGACGGCTATTAGTATTATTTTTTTGAAAAGTAAGGCATAATTGACTTAGGTTGCCATGGTAACCACACTTTTATAAATCAAAATGTTGTGTTTAACATATAATTTGAATAATTGATCACTGAGAATAATAATTGTTAATAATAATAGAAATTTGATGATGATTATTAACCATTTTTGTTGCTTTTGTCTATAAAATTATCGAAAATCAGCAGTTTTGTTTCCATACTCAATAGCCCCAAATATTTTATTGTATATAATGATACTATAGAGTGTCTTCTTTAAAGACAACATAATGCCAATTAACAGTATGGCTGCAAAAGAGAACAAAATCGCTTCAAAACTTGCATTGTTTTAACATTTGTAAGACCCCCTTTAGGACCCTCTTTAAGTATGCAAGTGAGCTGAAAACTACTCATCAGTTGAAAAATTGTAATACACTGAATGATTCTCTTTTAGTAACCTAACAATTATATAAAATCAAATTAAAAAAAAAATAATTCTATTTCAATATTTATAATTGCCTCAAAATGAACTAATTCTGATGGTTCAGAACATTGGTTTTGGAGGGAAATTTACTTGAGCCGTTGCCATGGCAACCGGTGAGCATGGACATCAAGGGACACCAGTTTCTTTAATTGTCTTTTAAAACAAAGGTACTTGCACAAATTAGTCATATTCTGAGACCATGCGTACCACACCCCTATTATAGAAAGGTTGACATTTACAGAGAATTGCTGTTAATTGTTAAGAGATTGTTCTTCATCTAATAAATGTTATCAAAAACATAACCGTGTGCAAAATGTATGAGTATGGCATGAGAAGCATACATCTAAGTTTCATTCATATCTTATTATGATGACCTAAATACATATTTTGAGAGATATACCCCGGCTTTTCTTCTGAAACAAGTAGTTCAAGATCCGACAAATTTATCACGAAACTAAAAAAAGTTACATTAAATCAATAATAAATCATGATGAATTGCATTTCTTCTTGACAAAGTCTCTGTAGAGCGAGATTAATAATGATGTACAAAAACTTTGGATGATAACTTGTAGAGGGAAAAGATCTTCAACAAGGTAAACAGGAAAGACTTCATCATACAGTGGGGATGATATTTTACTCTACAATTGTTTGTTCTTCGAGAACTCTGAGTAATCGGAAAAGAGGGAGGTTTGTGCGCACGTTATCCGGATAACCAGAACGTCTGCTGCTTGCATGGCATATAGCACCAGTTGCCCATTGGTGTGGTTGGTTTTTGTGTAGTCATCTGTGTTTAATGGTTCTCTGTCATATGCCTCCTTTTCGTCTCTTTCTGTGCTTGCTTTGTGTTTTCGCATCGGGTGTTGGGTGTTTTGCTGTTTGTACTGCAACCGGGTCGGGTTAGATATTCCCTCCCTTCTTTCACAGAAAACCATCGCTCCAGTTGGTTTCAAACAACATGGATACAATGAGAATGTGAAGAGCAAAATTTGAATAAGCTGATTTCAACAAAATGAAAAAAGAAAAAGGTACACCGAACACGGTTTGGTCGACAATCTGTTAGCATATGTGTGGTTAAACATAGTCTGTTAACAAGTTAGTGTATTCACATGACAATATGCGTATATGCAGAATCAATGCAATTGATGAAACTACTGCAAAAGCACGTGTAGCATGTCGCATAAAAAACGTGGAGTCAAAATGCATACATTTTGCGCTATTGAAACATGCAGCAACGGCAGTCCTAATCTGCAAACTGACCCTGTGGTTACCTATGATTTAATTATTTTTACCACTAGAAATTCTAATTCAAATTTAAAAAAAAAATGAATCTGACAATTGTGGTGCATATATATAGATTTGCTTTGTAATCATTTAAGCGATAGATAAACCGCACTTGCTGTGTGTTGCATATTCCTTACAAAAAACAAATTCTACAATTATCTTATATAACTTGAGCTTTGGAGAAGATCTATTTTCGATCATTAAGCACAATCTAAAGTAAAACTGAATAAACAAATTGATAAGGATATACCTATAAATTTACATATTAATCACACGACACTCTCTATATTCGAGTTCTAACATCATTCAATAATTTGTGTTGCGTTTTAAAATCTGGACGGATTGGGTGAAACGTTAAAGGGCGATTATGACGCTGCAATTAAAAAGCGACGTTGGTGTGTTTAATTGCAAATCGTTGCATTTCATAAAAAGAATCTCAAATGATGCTTTAGTGTTTATGAAACTCGTTGTGCGATATTCATTCCGTCAAGGGGAAGTTAGAATAACACAACTTGTTTCAGAAATACCGTATGAAATAGAGAATCCCTTTAGACCCCCTATGTGGATAAGACAATACATTAACACTGAAAGACAAATGAAGATTTACCAAAAAGATTTAATAATAGAAATTATAATGATATATTTTTTGTTAAAATGAGCATAAGGTGCACCAAATCATTACGATGGAACACATTTTACAAATCAAGATTTAACTGAGTAGTTCACTGAAAAGAAAAAGAGATATAAACACTGAGTTATGTGTATCTTTTGGCAGTAAGTGTTTTGAATATTTTTCCCTGACATGGTCGCAATAACACTTTCTTTATAGACATAACCTCAGACAGTACATGCATTTTATAATTTTTTTTTCATTTTTGTGCATGAACATCGACGGCGGGTGCGGCTAGCCAACAGTGGATGTTTACTCCTCCCGGGCGCCTGGTCCCACCTCTAGCTTGCTGGAGGTCCGTCGATGCTCAGTTTTGTGCTCTATTGTGAGTGCTGTTGAGATTATCGTCAGGATCTTCTTTAATTCGTTAGAAACCCCACCGACCAGATATAGATTGATACCTGGTCACATTAACCAACTAATTGTTTTGATTGGTGTTGTTCATAACTCCTTAGTATTGTGCATGTCTGGTCCATGCTGAAAATATATCTGGTCTTAAATGATGCTATAGAATTTGAAGACGTTTTACATTTGTACTACTTGGTGAGTGTCACTGCTGGTGGACCAGGAGTCCCCGAGGGCACATGTAGCCAAGTTCGATCAACTTCGGTTGATCGTCTGTCTCTTCAACGCATATGAAATTTTCTGTTACAAAATTTCTTGAAATTTCTAAAACATGGGTCCTGTAGCATATTATCCCACCCATTCTGCTGTTTTTCGTTATATTTTGGACATCATCATTTTAACTTTTTTGGTCATATTACATAGTTTAGACTGAGAATCACTGACGAGGGTTACGTAACCGAAACGTTTAACATTTGTGCAATTTTCGTTCTCTAGATTTTGTAGTAAAGCCGTCAAATTCTGCCATTTATTCGTATAAAACAGAACTCTTTATCAATCGCCGAAAAAAGCCGGCAATTTATATTGATTGTTTTGCACTTCTGCTCATGGTCTCGCAGAATATCTATTGCTTCATCATGCCACGTATGAAAAAAAGGTAATCCGAATGAACAATTCTGAGATGACTCCCGTCTCTTCCTAAAATTGTTGACCATATCGAGATTCTTAATTGACTGAAACGAGCATCGGTCTCTAGTTCGCGCTGGTTTTTCAAAATGCCTTAAAGTTTGATTAGTTGAAATGTTACGATCTTATACCATACATTTTTTCAGTTTTTAAAAATAGCTTTGAATATGAGTGTTTTGATGAGCAACCAATGATTAATTCAAGTACGGACGGAAGACATATTAAGAGGCGAATGGGGGCTCAGGATATACATTCATGTCTCAAAATATTTCTCATTAAGATTATCTTTACTCATTAGTAATACAGGTTTTTTTATGTATCTAAAATTTTCCGGCGAATTGATGCGTTGCGTCAATAGTTTTCTTGTTGTATTTTGTAAAAGTCCGTTGACCTTATCGTGTCTACCCATAGTCATAATGATATAATGGGATAGATGAGACATCTTTATCTGACACAAGATGGAACATTATGCTGTAATAACGAAGCAGTAATCGTCATTATGTATAACCTATTAGCGTGACAATGTATCTATAAATGTGAGTTATTACCGATAAATCTGTACTTAAATCATAAGTATGTAATAATTTATAAGGATTTCTTACAAGAAAGCTGATATAGTAATAAATTGATTAAGAGTTATTACATGTAAGTTATAGAATATAATCCCAATTTTGCATAGGTAAAGACGTTCTATTTACACGTGATACTGTTAACGTAGAAATTGTATACTTATAGATTTATCGAAAATTTTCCTAATGAGATATTGCGCTGCTGCATTCTTACAAAGGCAGTGACGTTTACATCGCCATTTATTCGGTCTTTTCGAAATTCAAAATTACTTCCCATTTGTGCAGGTATCTGACGTCAACGCATTGTGACGTCATCAAATCATATGTAAACCAGCATGAAATTCAGGGAAACTGGATTCAATATATGACGTTTTCAAAGGAATTTAATGACGTCACAATGCTTTTACGTCAGATGCATACACAAATCGATCGTAGGCCTGTAAAATCGAAAAGACGGAATTTCACTACGCATAATGTCTTCATTTTATATAATCTCAGCATTTTCCCTATGCACAAAAAAAAACATATACAGTGTTTGCTATTTATTCCTACGAATTCAGTAGATATAGATACAAAAGCAGATAATGCCATAGGAGAGTGAAAGTCAAACGTGAAACTCAAATAAAAATAATGATCAAAATACAACCAATAGACCATTTTCCGATCTTGTTAGAAGGCACAAAATGTCCCAGTTAACATGTTTGGTGTTGTTTTTCATTATGACGTCACTGTTAAAAGACGCAATTCCATAGTGACGTAAGAATGAAAAAGTGCGCTTAAATTTCCTACCTCGAACGTTTTTGTCATTTTGTCAGACATTATGAATTTTGGCAAGTGGCCTATTGGTTGATTTTTCAGTAAATTTATTAGGCGGCCAGACACCAGACATCACAAAATTTGGCGTTATTTTCATTGTGACGTCATAATAGAAAACATGACAACTCATACAGTCAGTGCGATCAAATATGAGTTGAACTTCACAATCGATTTTTTTTTATATTTTCTTGAAAATGAATTTTCATACCAAACAAAACAATCAACATTTTCTGCAATAGAGCCAAAAGGGAAATACAAAACGAATAGGCAAACGAATTCAAGTGCGTTGGAAGAGTAAGCTTCTACTACTTGCCTAATCGGTGACATGGTAGTATGATAGTATATATCTTCATTACGAGACGCTCATAGAATCTTAAAATTTCAGTTAAATTGATAACAAGGCTGATTTCGTAGCTGTTATATGTCTGATATTTTTGCTACATCAAATACAAAATATTGTTGTAAAAGGAAATTGAAACAATTGACTTCATTACCTACGCAATAAACAGAGCTTAACCTGTAGAGTCTACTCTTTTTTTCTCTTAAATTGTTGTTATATCTGAAGTCATTGGAATGAAAAAAATCTTAATCTCCGGATAATCTTCCGTTTGAAATTAAAAGATTGAAAGGTTGACGGCGACTCTCAAGGTAGTACGTTCGCTTCTTACCTGTAACTTGTTCTAAAATGAGGCTAATAAATTTGAAGATGTTCAACATTTATACCACTTGGTGAGTATCACTGCTTGTGGACCAGGAGTCCCTGAGGGCACATGTAGCCAAGTTCGATTAATTTCGGTTGGTCGTTTCTCCAAACGCATTTGAAAACTTCTGTTTAAAAGAATTCCTCAAATTTATGAAACCTGGGTCCTGTAGCATCATACCCAAGCCATCTTGCTACGTCTTTCGTTATATTTAGGACATATTTTCACAAATTTTGGCTATATTTCATTGTTTAGATTGAAGTTTTGGTGCTTTAGTGATGATATGAAGGGTTGGTTTTTTGTTGATTGAATATGGATGTGAAGGATTTTCTAACTTTATCGTGGAATCAACGCAATACTACTTAGCACGAAACCGGATATACATACTCTCCACGTGCACCAGATATTATCACCATTGGGTATATATGTTGCTCGTTCGCAGGATCGTTTATCTCTATCATTTTTTATCATGCCTTTGTTTGCCCATGAATTGTGATATTTCATGTAAGATTTCAAGTAATTCAGATTTTTTATTGCCTACATCCGCACGTATTTTTCCTTTTGCAGTGTAGAGCAATTAAACACGCTACCCACAATTGAGTGTTTTTATTTTTACATTCTTTCCAGCTCTGTCGCCAGAAAGAAGCTTTGTTTCTGGCCCTTTATCAATTTGACATCATACATTAATATGCCATTTGGAGGCTTGTAATTTCATCGTAAAAATATCATCGAAATTAAAGTAGATTAACAATTGAGCACAATCCTTTCAAATTGATGCCATTTTGTTTATAGATTTTATCATAAGTTTAATACTGAATCGACCCTACAGGATTTGGAGCCGCGCTCTCGTTGCAAAGTAGATAAATCAAACTAGAGGGCGCTACTGAAATAAATTTGGCCGTTTTCAAAAATCTGTTTGGCTTGAGATACTAGTGGTGAGGATTAACTAGCCGAAAGTCGTGTCTGGTGCATTTTATATAGGTTTGAACGTTTGTGCAAATAAATAAATGAATAAATAAACAAATAAATAAATAAATAAATAAATAAATAAATAAATTAATTAATTAATTAATTAATTAATTAATTAATTAATTAATTAACGAATGAATGAATGAATGAATGAATGAATGAATGAACGAATGAATGAATAAATAAATAAATAAACAAATAAATTAATTAATTAATTAATTAATCAATAAACGAGTTTGGACGCTTCATTTGCCTTCTTCTTTAGAGGAAATGGAACTGTTCCAACTCAAAGTCATTTCAAATAAAGCAATTTTCAGACACAGCCAAAGTTAGTTCAATAACGACCTCTCATATTATTTTCTCATTTGTCGGTAGGTTTTGTATTTTGACCATCACCATTGGGTTTTCGCCATCCTATGTGATCATTGATGTACTTATGAAAAAGAATTTTGTGAGTTTTTTTCTTTTTAATGTGCATCTTTTACATACTCACAATATATGATTTTTGTTAGCATTTTTTGTGGAATTTAGTGATAATTGCTGACAATGCAGTATGTTTTTTTTTGTTAGCACATCCCCTAATCCTCTTATGATTCGGTGTCGTATTTATTATCACGATACCACAGATGTGTAAAAATGCAGAAAACGTCGTCGAGATGAATGAAGGGATGGACAGGGTGAAAGGGAGGTGGAAGGAAGGGGGAGGGAGGAGGGATAGAGGGGGTAGGAAGGAGGGAGGGAAGAAGGAAGGGGGGAAATGGGAGAGAGGGACGAAGGGGCGGGAGGGGGAGGTAAAGTAAGGGTGAAAAGGAGGGGGCGGGAACTGGAAGGTAAGGTTGGGAGGGGGAGAAAGGTACCCCCCATGAATTACTTGTATATGAGCGTATAACTAGGTGTTTTCTAGCTAGATAAGTTTGGAGAATATTCTGCATTAGGCTGGGATATCTTTAATTTAGTTTGAACATCCTTTATTACTCAATAGATAAAGAAATGGGAATTGGGCAAAAGTTTCCCAGTATTATACTGTATGATCCCTTTCCCTTGAATAGCTTTAAATAAAGAAATCCAAGATATAAAATAATATCAATTTTCAAATTCATTTTTTTTTTCAAATTTGTTATTTTTATCAAAGATCGCATAATTAAATACTTAGTGTTGCTATGGATTATCAATGTTGAAATATATGACTTGCTCTATGGTAATAATAAAGTGCACCATATGCGCTTTGTAACAAATTATGTCTTGTCAGCGAGACTCCAAGGCAGATGAAAGGAATTATAAATAGCCAATGTACATTGTATGAATAGGGAAATTTTAAACATGCCTGAAAAAATTATGTTATGCGAAAGAGCAAGCAAAGGACAAATATATACCAAGAGGGAATTACCCCTTTAGTTTTAGTATCAATTTGCAAAATTACTTCAATTCAGTGCAGAGGCACTATGAAACTAGGCGGACGTTAGAACTAGGTTGAAGGTAATCATTTTCACCCATAAGATACATGACTGTAAAGATGGGATCCACATTCACTATGAAGCGAGACATTTCTTAACTTATCCCACTCCTCCCGGGCACCTCGTCCTCCCTTCTTTTAGGAGACCGCGATTGCCTTGTTAATGGACACTTGACAAAAATCATGTCAAATTATCCTGGATCTTTGGCCCCTGAACTACGAATGGTAATTTGTCTCTGATTAACTTTTAACGTAAGTCCTCTTCAATCGACCTGTGTCTTTTGTTTTCTGGCAATAAAGTCGTATAATAAGTCTTTTCTTTGTTGCATGGCTCTGTTATCGGTGCACAGAGCTAAGAACTGCTCTTACATATTTGCAACTTTACTTTTTCTTTGATTGGAAGCATGTCTTTTCTTAATTTAGCACCAATGATGGATGAGATGATTTGGAGTCAGTACCTCATTAAATGGTGATTTTATTTAGGTACTTGTCTTGACTTTTGTTCGACACATAAGCTTCCCTCCCGAGTTTAATCTTCAGTAGCTCATTTTGATTTTGGAGATCGGACAAATTACGTTTTTACAGATACATGTAGTTTGTATTGCTTTTCATCCACTTATTCATGTCCTACAATGACATAAAACAAAAACATAACGTTTTTTTACATGAATAATTAAAATACTGGTAGCATCGACAGCCAATCTATGTATGTAGTACCTGATCCATGATGGGGGTGCGTTTTAATTTGAAACTCCAGATCCTCAGTACAGTCTTTGATGAAACTTTCCAGATAAAAAGTAAATGTAATCTCTAATGAATGCTGATGTGCTTCATTCGGATATTTCATCCGTTGGCTTAATACCATAAACTTTTTTTCAGATCTACAGCAGATATTGACAAACCAGAAGCATCAGAATGATCAAGAGGGATGTCTTTTTAATTTTTGCCCCTATGCCTATTTAAACTTTTTGACAAATCTTTTACGTCATATCGGGCATATGTCAGAAATATTCATTTTGAACTTTATCTTTGATTTTACTTAAAATATTATTTTCCGCATTTACTTGCAGCGTATATCTTATTAATATTTCGATGCTTTGTGTGTGAATGGTTCTGAAATTATTGGAAGTTTTTTTTCTCATGTGAACGCAATTTGTGTATATATCATATGTGTATCTCTTGAATTATTAGGAGGAAAGTTTTCTCAACATAAATTATGTAAAAACACCGATACACCCATATGTGAGACACAGATTAGACAAGCACATCAAGAGTCTCAAAAGGGACAAGGAGCACCAAATACGTCATCAACACTCCGTACAAACAGACCACACAAAGGTCATACATTTTAAACTAAGGAGGCCATTGGGCAGACAGTGCCGACTTAGGCAACTATCTTAGGTCAAATTAGTCACAAATTGTATGGTTATTCAGACTTTGTGCGCACATCCCTCCCACTTTTCCGGTTTTCATATTTCCAGGTTCTCATGTGCCTTTCTACAGAACTCGCGCATATGTCACTTATTATAATTCTAAAATTGTTATATAAGAGGATACATGTAAGGGTTTTATATATATGTCATTCAAATCATTTAAGAAAAATCAAGGTCATATCATGTCTATGTAATAACTAGCACTTGCATGATCATGAAGTAAATCTATCTCCCATACTTTTATTCATAGTTTGGTTATGCTTCCAAAAATATTTACAGGACGAAGACTTTGGAACAAAAATTTTTTTTATAACTACTTAAATTTCCTAAGATCAAACTATCTTATTGTACTGGCATATGATATGAAGTACTTAAGAATATGTCTCCCTCACCTTTTCTTGAGAATTTGATCATACATCTCGAAAAATATAATAAGAATATTTTACGAGATGTTGGCCTTTTGTAAAAAAAAAAAAAGAAATCACTCATTTTCATGTTTAGGGGTAAAAGCCAACTGATAACTATCGAAATTTCTAGAATTTCATCGAGATTTGCCATATTGCTTAACAGGAGGCAGGGTTTTTGACTATTTGGATAGATAACACTCAAAGTTATATTTCAAAGATTGAGGTCACAAATCAACTCATATTCTATAATTAACAACAGCTTTCTGAACAACATTTCTGAACGTTATGCACTAGAAATGCACGTTTCGGATAATATATCCTTACTAGTGCTACTTAAGCCTAAACTATTATTCAGTGTATTGCTCCGAATTGTAATTTCTAAATTTCAGAAGAGTGAGTGAAAGAAGGGAGTGCCACTCTTGGCTTCATGAGGCGAAATTTACGTCATTGCCCGGTATCTACTCGCAAAACAGCATATAAATCATTAGTTTTCTCCAAGCTAGAATATGGAACCATTATTTGGGCCCCACTCATTCAATCGGACGTTATTCAGATGGTAAACGTCTTCAAATCCAGTAGCATCATTTAAGAACAGAAAAATTTGCAGCATGGAACAGACATGGAAAAGATTCAAAGGAAAGCTGTCCGTCCTATTAAAGGAGACTTCAAGAGCCGGTCACCCGGTGACATGCTTAAAAATGTAGACCTCCAACTTCTGATACACAAACAATAGAAATGTCCTAAATAACTTCATAAAAACAACAAAATGCTGTCGTAATATTATCATAAAATCGAAAATATGATTAGGAAATTTCCAAAATATATGCTAACTGCGTACAGTATATTCAGACTATTGGCCTATCAGATGTAAAGAAAATCTTGGGGTCGAGGTACATGTGTAATAGTGAGGTTGATATTTCCTACGTGTAACTTGTAAGTGCACTTGTATTTTAATCCGCTATTAAGACGTTATCATTTATTGCGTTTGACGCCATTTGCTTTACAAGGTAAACGTCAGCAGTGAACGTGTAAAGTGTGAGATACAAGTAGGACTTTACTTCAAGAGATTTCATCCGCTTGCTTTGTAAAATAGTATAAAAAGTATGGCAATCAATTCAAAATACTTTCACGTTTCTATTTAAATATAGATTTAATCGTACTTAATGTACTTTTTGAATTTAATCTGTCCAAAAATTCAAGTAAAGTTCATTAACTTTTTACAAATACGCATAGGGTTCCTTGAAAAGAATCTCAATAACTTTAACGTGTAGTTCAACGTGTACACTAAACGTTACCGTACAAGTTACACGTAGGACAACCTCTCTATTGTCTAGCACCAAGCAGGAAATGCATACTATTCACGAGCACTAGATCTTCTCATCGTTTGGTGTATAGTTTTGCTCCTTCAAAAAAGTGTTTCGTTACTTTGTTTATTTCTGTTTTCTTGATTTTGATTGTGATACATTTCTATGAAAGATTTCAGTAAATTCTGATAAAGGTTTTGTATGAGTTTGACTTTCACTCACTTATCTTCGCCTTCCGAAGCTACCATTGTGTACTAATGAAAAAGAATTGTTATTTTCAAACACGAGCAGCTGTTGAACATTCCTAATTTATCAGTTCATTGCAAGCATTTTGGTCGCATTTGTCAAGAGTTGCAGACAATGTCATATTCATTCGCACAATCATCTCATGATAAAAGTCTGGCTCCCACGTCGCTTCACGTTACATAGCCATGTCCTATGAACTTCGTATGATCGTTTCTTTAGAGGCATTCGAAGAAGTCTGTTGAGAAAATTTCGCGATTCATGGACTTTGCACGCAACAAACTGGAATTATCCTTCCATGAACACCCTAAAGTAACACAGTAGTTTAAATATTCCGATGTGAAATATGGTGCCCGGGGTGATCAGATTGAAGACAATTATTTTCTTCTTATTGGTGCCATTACATTTTTTTTTCAGGTTTGGTAATTTGATCTCCTGCTATCTTCGTAAAAATATAAGTTCTATTTCGCATGTCCAAATCTTTTAGCAAATGAAATATGAAAACACACAAACATTATCATATTTCCTGATCTTATGTCATTATTGATTTTGAGTGACATCGTAATATCAAATTATGTCAAGAGGAATAACTCCAAAATCGGAACAAAATTTGAAAAAAAAACGAAGCGCTAGGTAGTGACCCTAGATCTCGTGACGAATTATGATTTGTTTCATCTCATCCTTATTCCTTTCAAATGCTGTTGGAGTCCTGATATTTTGAAGAGTAATTCCACACAGTTTATTAAAATCTCAAGGTAAATTCTTAAACAAGCACAATTACCAGTATATAGTAATCTCTACAAATTTGAGTGATATAACAAACAAGTTCAAGTGTACTAGATAGAGATACAAGAAAACATTAATGTTTCCATCTATTGTAGCCAGCGCAAATACTTAAATTTGTTATATATATTGTTACTGGGTAATATTAGATGCTAATGTAAGCCCACCAAATAGATGTTTGACTGGAAAAGGAATAATAACACTTATAATTTTATCCACCCGAAATGTGTACATAAGCGAAAATACATGTTACATTGTCTATCTAGCACTATTAAACTAGGCCAATTACAGGCAAATCACAGGCTCTTCAATTTCTAATCAAAGTTATGAAAACGTATCGCCGATACCAGCCCGCTAGTGCGGGCGGACAAAATGATTTGGCGAATGATGTAGGTCATTTATGGCCTGCTGCGAATAGCCAGTTTCAGTGATGAATTTGTATTTGAGTTATTGGGAAGGTAACATTTGCACGTGTACGTCACAAGATTCAAAATGAGTGCACATTAGAGTGTTTCACAAACACAAAGACACGTTAAGAATAATTTCCATTTTATCAGAGTGTACCTTAAAAGTACATGAACCAATTTAATAACCTTCAATCTGATTATTTCAATCAATTCTTTTTATGCAACCTTACTGTTCATCATGATTTCATTTTCTTTATGTCCAGTATTGATTGGGATGTATAATTTAATGACGGGACGAGTTTGAGATTTTCAGCAATGAATAACATACAAATCGATTCATCAGTATCGTAGACGACTATCAAGAATTATGTACTAGTCAGGTAGACCTTGATTCTTGCTATTAAATTTGGAACATCATTTAATATGCACGGTCCTCTAGATAATTAATATACAAAGTATATAATAAAGTATCGTGTTTTATTGAAATAAAATATCCTTTTGCAACTGAATGAATTGAATGTAAATACCGATATCCCATTTTCATTAATTATCAGTCCTTAAAACATTCGACATCGACCTTTTTACCAGGACGACGAGATCTTCAGAGTTGAGTGTATGGCTTGTGTCTAGACGGCCCTTTAAGATTGTACACAAGCCATACACTCAACTCTTCACCATCCACGCCTTCATCCTTAAAGAGAGATGCATGAAACAAGTTCCCCTCCTCATCGTGATGAAAAGGTTTTTCTGCTTTTCATCTTTTTCTCATGATTCATGCGAATAGATTAATTTTTAAATAGGCTAAACATACTTATTCACGTAAACTATATATTACATTTTTCGTTAAATTGATTAAAATTATGTTTATTGATAAAATCTAAAGTGGATATAAATATACCTTAATGTTAATATAGTATATCTAGTTTTTGTATATTTTTTTAATTTAAATGACATACTGTTATTGTGAAGAAATTCTATTTCGTAGTAATATGTTATAATGTATGTAATATTAATTATGTATTTCCTTATTTTTATTTTCATTTCAGGTGTTCCAACACATCAGGAGTCTTATACCAAACAAGTGCAGTCATTTACCCTGGATTTTGAAGCAGCGATATGTCATTCTGTACAGGAGGTTTTTCCAGAGGCAGACATCAGGGGTGCTCTTTCCACTAGGTTCAGGCCGTAATGAAGAAAGTTGCCAACTTGGGACTCAAGACTATCTACAAACAACGAAAGACCACATACCACTCCATTCGCCAGCTACCCTACCCTACCTACCCGCAGACCACATAGTATCCGCATTCAAATCACTCAAAACATCAGCAAATATGCAAATTTTTTTTTTTCAGAACATTGATATATGTTTAATTGTTTCAGGTTGGCAGCGACGGTTAGCCAGTAGAACAGCCCTAGGGGATACCAATTTGCAGTGCTACCGCCTGGCTCCTGAGCTGAAGATAGTAAGCCAAGACAGTAAACATCGCAGCCCAACTCGAAGACGAACAGCAACTCACACGGTACCAACGCAACATCTACCTATCGATTTATGGGACCGTTACGCGGACAGAACCATCATGACGTCAGCATCCCTTACAGCCGTCGGTAAGATCTTCCGTTGACATGATGTGATGAACTATCAGTGCTGTCCCTTTAGTGACTAATCATTTGAAATAACGTACTGTTATGCATTGTATTCTATCTGTAGTGCTGTATGTATGATATGTTTAATGTTGTGTTTCATTGTATGAGCATTTTTGATGATGTACATATATATATAAACCATGAAAATGTTGCTACCATAGTGCTTAATCGATCTACAATAAACATTGAAATAAATCTTGATATACTCGCCCTACTGATTTAATCTACTATGCTATAGTCTAAGAAGTGGAAAAGGAAACTTAGAAATTGAAAAAAGCATGAAAAGGCGAATGCAATCATCATTTCAAACACCTGTACTCATTACTTCATACACCAGAACAATACCTTCACATATTTTTAACTACATATTGTGACCACAACCACATAAGTGACATGTACTTTTAAATGGAATTAGTTACAATCAAATGATTGTTTGTTGAAGACGAGAATACACAGAAAGATATGTACAGCGGATTTCAAATCTTAGCCTAACCCCCCCCCCTCCAACCTTCCTACGACAAATCATGAAGTATTGGGGGCGGTCGACTATATGTATAAATTGTAGGAACATTTTCTATAATGAATATACAGGGGCCGGATCAACTGGGGACATTGTTTATCTATATGAAATATATACGGGGCCGGATTTGTCTTGGGGTATTGATAAAATGAGACTTACATGTATGGTGATGTTTGACTGGAATTTCTTCGACCAATTCGAGTGCTGAGGGATCAAATGAGATGAGAACATTGCCGTGTGGGTCATACTTCAGGGTTTAATTTTGATTCATCAATCACTATAAACTTAGGGATGGGAATATTTTTGGGAGGATATTTGATCCCTCAGAACCCCAAATATACATCTAGTACATGTTTGCATTGTGGATATACAATGATCATAAATTACAAAGAAATTGTCACCGATGAACATATTCACGACAGACGTTTCTACTTTTGTCGGAATGTAGACTATTTCTAAGAATAGTCTATGTTTGTGAATAGCTTTAGATAAATTTGTTGGTTTATATCCTATCTTAATTAATTTACCAATCTTCTTATGAACATCAGTTGAAAGAAAACTATATATACATGTACACGATATCATATTTCTCGTTACGTATCAACCTGACGTTTGTTCATTTAATCAAATCTTTCATTTTCTGCGATATCACAGATATGCAATAATTGAAACTTTGGGTTGGATTAATGACAAGAATAAAATGTTTCAACTAAGAATGAAATTAAGAAAATTTTTACATAGTCTTCTACAAAAGGACTATTGATTCGTACGTGCAGTCTGCATTATTATCAATATTCAGACAAGAAATTCATATTTGATGCAACATTATCGATAATATAATTATAATGTCATTCGCTGCTGATATAAGAACATCATATGTAAATTTTAAAATGAAATAATAAGGTTCCGACTGCTGAATTGGGATAGCAATAATCAATTCATGTGACGATGATTGGTTGCATATACTCTTTGCTACTCTAAACTGACTTTCGTATTGATGTTAAGATTTTATGGATATGCTCCTAATGGTGCCTTGTGTCGTTTGATGTAGCTTTGAGCCTTATATAAATTGCTGTCAAGAATATCACTCTCTTGATAAGAGATAAGCATATAGATTAGTACAACCGCTCCTGTGTTTCGTAATCGTTCAGCCAACAAATTGACCACTGTATTTATACGTGCATAAATTCACGCAGAATTCATTTGCTTTTGTAAAACAATTTGACCACTATCTTTGAGCATGCTGAACGTATATGAGTTTAAGCAATATCATATTAATTAAATAATGTATTACGCATCCAAACAAACGAGATGCGAATGATATCATGCTCTTGCGGATATAAAGATGTAGTACACATATTCGTGAAAAGGGGCACACCTTTTACATAATTTTGATTTTCATATATATATATGCACATTTGAGTATATGAAGTGCCTCTTCCTTTCTTTTCTGACTAATTTACTATAATTCAATGTCCGTATCAGAATGCTTTTAGTCTCTTTTCATCTTTGGGGTTTAATAAAAATGGTAAAATATACCATTTTGTCGGGTTACTTTGTACAACATACTTCGTGTAACATACATTCTTTTGACGAATATGTAATATATATATGAATGTATACGTTTTGTATTGCAAATGAAACGTTTGCAATAATGGACTCCAAAAACATAACGTGAATAGGTAACAAAAACGTTTTTTTTTTTAAAGATATAACCATCCTCCTTACGCAGTTATACCACTCAAGGTAGATGTCCTTCAATCTCTACACACCTCCTTTTTCTCGAAAAAGAATGGTAGGGAAAGGAGAAAGGAATATACTATTAATTTTGTTTAACATATTTAAGCTGAACTAATAAAGAGCAGTTCGGATATGTACTGCCATTTTATGCCTATTAGAAACACTGACGTATTCCATTACATTGTTAGCTAGATCCATATGAATCAAAACAGAAAGTAGCTTTCTACAGCTTACCTTTATTATGTTAAACGTTTTCAAATTGAATAACGTAATTTCAGAACGGATAAACATGAAAGAAGTACCTAATAGTTATTCAGTCTCAAAGTCGGGAAGACAAGGCAAAATCGTGAGAAGTCCCATCGAAAGGGTTGCGAACCCCGGAATGAACAACATTCCGAAGTGAGACTAGGTGCCCGGGGAGAGTCAGCGTCTCCTGATTGCATGCAACTCCTGTCGCAACAGCTCCATGGAAACCTGGATTAATTTGCAGCATGGACCAGGTATGGTGTAACCCGTAATATCAAGTTCTTGGAACTGTGCGCATATAATGCACTTGCACAATTGCTTTATAAATCAGTTGCAATATGTGTGCTTAACTTCCTAATTAGGAAAAAAGAAATACCAATTTCATTGTACATGGAGTAAGTAAATACTGTGTATACATGTAACAGCTTCATAATAACTGAATTCAATAATACCTTTTAGTTGAAACTCGGTTCAAAACATAATGGCCTGATTAGCGCAGTGGTAGCACGCTCGCTTCTCACCTCTAAGGTCCCGGGTTTGAATCCCAGATTCTGCGAAGGGTCTTATATGGGAGGGTAGGTGGTCCCCCACCCAGGTCTCTGCATGAGGTTTTTCTCGTGGTACTCCGGTTTCTTCCTGCTCCTTGGACCCCCTGACGCCAACATCTGAGCCAACGTGAGACATTACTATAAGTTGTTTAACTTGTTTGTTAAACGTTGTAAAATAAATAAAGTTTTTTTATCATAATGTATATGTGACTAGTTTATGTAAGCATTATAATTCTGCAAATGCAGGCTTCGTGTTTTGCGTTCCTTCCGCTGTATTCTTACATTTCTTCATACGACTTCTCTAATTTGTACATGTACACCACACTTCCTCATGACAAAATCAATGATCGTTTATCTAATCTCATTAAATATTATTTTGATCGAGAGCGGAAAACTTACATTTGTAAATCTGAATCGAAGGGTTTCTTTTCCTCGACAGACTATAAATCATACAAATCATGGACATGTAGTGACCTGTGTAATGCCTTGTCCTTCCTCTTGGACAATATTCATGTTAGATTTGGTGAGGATCTATACAAGCAGGTTATAAGAATTCCTATTGGTACTAACTGTGTGCCTCTTGTTGCGGATTATTTTTATACACTTATGAAAAAGAGTTTAACCAAAATGTGTGAAATGTTTCAATAATACTTCTAGGTATCTGGGTGATATTCTGACTATTGACAATCCTGCTTTTGAATTATAAAAGAATGAAACTTATCCACAAGAATTAACACTTAACAAGGCAAACGTTACAAATACAGAAACACCATTTTTAGACCAAAATATCAAAATTGTAAACGGAAAGATTCATACAAGTGTATATGACAAAATGGATGATTTTGGATTCAACATAGTAGATTTCCCCTGGCTTAAAGGTGATGTTCCGAGAATACCGTCATACGGCATTTACATATCACAGCTCATCCGGTACGCTAGAGCATGTACTGATATTTTGGATTTTCACAGTAGAAATTCACAAATTACCAAAAAACTTTTAGGTCAAGGTTTCCGCTTTCATCAACTGTCTGGATATTTTACAAAAATTACAGTCAACTTCTTTTAAAATTCGGATCTATACACGCACGCAACAGAGTACATTACTTTGGGTATTACATAACCTGTCTTTTATGGTGATATCATAAACAAAATTAGAAGGATCAAAGGTAGGCAGCATAACCATCGAAAATGCGTCAGAATCATCAAACGCCTTTTATACCGTGGATATGATCCAAATGTCACAAGACGGACATTAGGCTTGGTGCTTGACCAATCTACAGTCTTGTACCAGCTCGCTACAGCCGGCAGAGCATGGACTGCATTACGCAAGCCCTCTTTTTATTTTCATTTACATATCCATCTGTGTTGCTGGGGCCTCTGCGTTTTGCGGTCTTGTTTGTGTGAGATCATCTTACAGTGAGGAGGTTGTTTTACATCACAATTGTACGTACTTCGAGACCTTTGGGTAATTGGAGAAAGGAGAGGGTTGTGCGCACATAATCCAGGATAACCACACCATATGCTTCTCGCATTTCAGTTGTGTTGCGTGAAGTTTCCCATCAACTATCGGAACACAAAACATTTAATTATGACAAATGAAACAACAGGTTTATTCAACGTTGACCTGCTATTTCTATGGTAAGAGACAAAGTAAAATTATGTATCCTTTTAAGTTATGGGTCCAGTAGCATCATATCCAACCCATCCTGCTACGTCTTTCGTTACGCTTTTTCAACATATTAAGTTTCATATTTTTTTGGCATATTACATTGTTTAAATTTGAGGATCACTGACGAAGGTTAAGACTGCTAAGTACCCGAAGCGTGCATGTCTGGTCCATGCTGCCAATTATCTGTTCTTTAATGATGCTAATCAATTTGAAGACGTTTAACATTACGAATTCAAATTATCTATAAATATTTCAAAGGACACATCTGCACGCCTACTGATGCCTAGGGGCAGGGGGCTATGGACTGCTTTTGTAAAGGAATAAATATCAAGAAGTACCCATTAGGTATTCAGTCTCAAAGTCGAGAATGTAAGGCTAAATCATTAGAATTTCCATAGGAACAGCTGCGAACCCCGGAATGGACAACATTCCAGGACAGAGTCTATATGTAACACCCATCACAACAGCTCCATGAAAACTTGTCTTCGGTATGGAAGTAAGGGAGTAACCTGAAACTGTATTCATTTCTGTATTCATTATCAGTAAATTGAAGTCAGGAAATTGCCATAGTAGATATTGGCACTATATGATTATTGTAAAATTTGGAAAACCTGGTTTAATTTCTTTAATACTACCAATTCTACATGAAGGCGTAAAATGGGTACGGTCAGGAGATATCATCTTTTGAAGTTGACTTCTGTCATGTCTTCCTCTTCATTTGTCTATTTGTAACTGGTTTTGTAGGCTCTTTGTTTATGATTATCTGACTTATGATTTTGCTTTACATTTGTATGATTGCTTTGGGATTTATTCATATTTAACGTTCAATCCTGGCCTCTGTGAAAAAGTCTTTTAGCGATGATTAATTTATACACAAGTATTCAAAAAAGTTTAATCAATTGAAAGCAATAGTTTTCTCATAAAACAGCTCCTTTTTAAAGGGTTTTCTTGAGCTGACAAAATTCATGGTATTTCTTGTGTGTGCCTAGGAACTGAATTTCGCTCTTCAAAGCAACGAGTAACTTCTACTCTACTCTCACGCATGAAAAGAACCCATTAACCTTGCCCACTACAAACAGGTGTGGACATACGTAATCGAAGTTGAATATCTTGATATCGTTTATACTTTCGGTGCGTAGCAAGGCGTACGCAGTTGCTTCCAGATAGTCATGCAAAAAATGAAGACCATGATTTTAACAAATGTGCACAAAGGGTCATTGTAATGTAATGCAATTCACCAGTTTTGGGTGTTTCATTCCCTAAATTCCAATCTTGGCCTCATCGTGGACATATTTGGGGCCTCATAGCAGCTCCAACCCCCCATCTAAAAGGTGTTTCCATTTAAAAAGTACTCTGGCTTCTTGAATAAAACGATTATTTTTTTCAAACGGACTCGACTCTGCATTAATATGAGTAATTTTCATTACCATACTTTCTAAATAGTAGTAAGTTGAATATTGACTAAATTTTACACGACTAACTTGATAAACAATGTCTAATGTAGGGATTAAAGCAGTTTTCCATTCTTTTATAATATCCTATGTCGATGAAAAAATAATGACTACTCCCTATCTTATTTCTCGTTAGGTATCGATACGTGCCATTAGGTTCGTTTCGTTAGGTACGTTCTTAAACGAAAGATCTCTGTTATACCGTAAATACGGATTTATTCTAAACATTCCTTCTTTTTCCTTTACCGTAAACACGGATTTATTTTATAACTTTACTTATTTTTGTTATACCGTAAGTACATAATTAGTGTCAACTTTATTATGCCCCCCCTTCGGTGAGGAGACATATTGGTTTTGCCTTCGTCGTCCGTTCGTCTGTCTGTCTGTAACACGTCGTGTCCGGGCTAGATCTCCTGAACCGTTTGCCGGATCACTTTCATATTTTAGTATGTTGTTGCTTATGACCAGAAGGTTTCACATCATCATTACTCAAGGTCATGTGATTAAGGTCAAGGTCACTTAGTGCACTTTTAATGAAATTATGCATACATTCTTGTCTGGGCTATATCTCTTGAACCGTTTGCGGGATCACTTTCATATTTTAGTATGTTGTTGCTTATGACCCGAAGGTTTTACATAACCTTGACCGAAGGTCATGTGACCAAGGTCAAGGTCACTTAGTGCATTTTAAAAGAAATTATGAATTCATTCCTGTCCATATCTTGAACCGTTTGCTGAATCACTTTCATATTTTAGTATGTTGTTGCCTATGACAAGAAGATTTCACATCACCTTGACAAAAGGTCATGTGACCAAGGTCAAGGTCACGTAGTACATTTTTAATGAAATTGTACATGCATTCCTGTCAAGGCTATATCTCTTGAACCGTTTGCCGGATCTTCTTCATATTTAGTATATTGTTGCTTGTGACCCGAAGGTTTCACATCTCCTTTACCAAAGGTCATGTGACCAAGGTCAAGGTCACTGACTGCATTTTTAATTATATTATGCATACATTCCTGTCCGGGCTAGATCTCTTGAACTGTTTGCCGGATCACTTTCATATTTCATTATGTTGTTGCTTATGACCCGAAGGTTTCACATCACCTCGACCCAAGGTCATGTGACTAAAGTCAAGGTCATGTAGTACAGTTTTAATGAAATTGTACATGCATTCCTGTCCGGACTATATCTGTTGAACCGTTTGAACGATGCTTTCATATTTTAAAATGTTGTTCCTTATGACCCAAATGTTTCACATCACGTTGACTCAAGATCATGTAACCAAGGTCAAGGTCAATCAGTATATTTTAGATGAAATTGTATTTCTTATATGTATTATGACCAGGCGTAATCTTTTGAACCGTGATGGGATCACTTCATATTTTAGTATGATGGTGCTGATGACCCAAAGGTTTCACACCACCTTGATCCAAGGTCATATGACTAAGGTCGAGGTCAAATTTTACATTTTTTAATGAAATTGTAAATGCTATTGAGTGTGGGCTATACCTGTGGAATCGTATACTGGATCACTCTGATAATCAAGTATGCTGTTGCTCAGGATTGAAGGGTTTCTTATCATCTTGACCCAAGGTCAAAATCATTTAGTTCTTTTTAATGAAATTGTCATACTAATCGTGTATGGGCTTTATCTCCTGAACCCTTCTTACAATTGTTTTCAAAATTTAGTATGTTGTTTCTCAGGAGCAAATGTTTCTTATCAGATTGTCCCAAGGTCACTTGATTAAGGTCACTTCTTACTTTGCTGATGAAATTGTATTTGCTAATCATGTCCAGGCTGAAATTGTCTATGCTTTTCATGTTTAGGCTTTATATTTTGAACCGTATATCCAATCACTAATTCAGTTTTTGGTTGCTCATGATCCATACCATGTAGGTTTCAGATCACCTATATCCAAGGTCATGTTACCAAAGTTAATTTCACTAAATATGCTTATAATGAAATGGTTTATGCTAATCATGTTTGGGCTTTACCTCAAACAATATAATGAATCATTTTCATGTTTTAGTATGGAATTGCCCATGACTCAAAGGTTTCACATCATCTTGGCCTTTAGGTCAAAGTAACTTAAAAGGAGGGAGAGACATCTGTTTTTTTTCTGAAAAAAAAATTATTTTTTTTTGTTATGCCGTAAATACGTATTTCAATCGAGTATACCGTAATATTCTATACGGTTGAATTGTACTTCCATTGAAATGAAATGCCTTTTCTTAATAATTATCCTGTAACACATATATGCATATTTCCTCATTAACTTTGATTAAGGAAGAACTATTTAAATCCAATTATTTTCGATAAGCTCTTTCTAGTATTTCACGATTTTCCGTTATATTTTCTCTCCGTATTTTGGTAGGCGAACCGTGAATACGGTATTTCAAAACCTACACTGGTAAAAAGAGGCCGTAAATACGATTACCTCATTTTTTTGCATTTATGTAAATCTTACCAGTTTATGATTGAAATGGTCATTTATCTAATGAGTTAATACTCAAAGTTTAAGTGAATACATCACACATTTTTGAATCTAATTTAGCTATAATGCCCTTTCAGCAAAAATAAAAAGTGAAGCGATTCAGTTGGAATTTTTTAACTACTTGTATATTAACTTTAAGAAAATAACTCTTTAAAGTAAAACACTTCCAAAAAATCACAAATTTCATCATGTATAAAGAATAATAATTCCATAACGTATAAGACATAATTTCCACGTCTGTTTCTGAGGTACGCTTGGTTAATTATGACCAACGTGGCAAGGTTCTTAATATCTCATTTGGCAACGAGGCCCCGAATTGGGAGAAGAAATATACAGTTAAAGTATACCATTGAGGGAGTTAGCGTGATTCTGGTTTCAAGAGACTAGACCTATTTCCCGAGCCGAGGTTTTATTATACCGTCACGCGCTGTAGCTCCTCCCCATTTCGACGTCACGCGCTGTACATATAGCTCCGCCCCATTTCGAAGCTATTTCCCTAGGAAAATAGTCTTCTCAAATACTGCATCCTTTGCAGGGAAACACTCTCATCAGGCGAGTTACAGCTTGTTTTAATGAGGGTCCTTTTATATAGAAAAAACAAGTAGAAGAAAAATAAAAGATTTAATGGTCAGGGCCGGATCGCCATAGTTGTTTGATCAAATGGGGGCTGGATCGTCTGGGGACATTGTTCATTCATATAAGATACACAGAGGCCAGTTCGTCTTAGGGTACAGGATTTTAATGATAATATAAACATGGTCCGAATCGTCTTGGGGTACAAGATTTTAATGATAATATATACAGGTGCAGATCGTCTTAGGTGCTTGATTAAACGGTACTTGTGGCCGGAGTGCCTGTGGTCGGATCAACTGGAACGGGATCGTCTGGAGCCGGTTCCTATTTCTTAGCGACCGGATTGGTTTGTCCTGTTACCTTTTGCTTTATCTTACAATTATGATATTATAATGAGTAAGGTTTTTTTTCGATAACGACACCTCCTTTTCTTTAAATACATGTCAATAAAGTAATGAAATAGTCAAATAATAAGTTATATTGTCCATATGAAACATTTGTGATTAGGTAGGGAAATGTCTTGTGTTCTAGATTTTGCCGTGTACAAATGTAAAAATGTATGTTCAATCTCTCGAACATTAAATGCCTCAAATAAGTCACCCCCTTTTTATTCCCGAACAAGAGAAGCAATGAATTGAAGATGGTTAACAGTATCATTTAACCTCTAAAGAACACATGTCACGAAAATTTACAATTTTTTTTAACCTAATGTGATTGAACTTATCAGGGTAAATTCCCGATTCGTCGACTTCAATTAAGTGATTATAGGTGTTAAAGGGGCCACCAAAAGGGCACATTAACTAATTAATACTCTTTTTCATTGACTTTTCATGTAAAGTATGTGCTCTTTTTCATTTCCTTTTTTTTTGGCTATATTTTTTATATACAATTTATAATGATTGAAAATTATCTTAACAACTGATTGAAAAAAAAATATAGATGATTGAAAATATTGGAATTGAAAACAGTACATAAAATAAATGGAAAAGTAGGTAAAGCGAGTTTTGAAGCAATACGGCGACTCAAAACAGAAAAATACAATCGATAAAATTAATTTTTTTTTTCAATCTAAACACCAGATAATACGGAATCAGGTAAATGTATTTTAAAACAATTAACTGGGACGATGTCAGCAAGAAAGTACTAGTGGTGGAGCGACTACCAACATACAAATCTTCCGAGTCTTCCCTGTACCGTGCCCGACTGAAAACAACGCCCGTAATACCCAAGGCCAAGACGCAATCCTCCATTACCCTAGACGGCAAGTGAACAGAGACAGCAACCGACGACCGATTCCTACTGATAGACAAGATCAACCAATCACAGCGGACCTTTTGGTAAATTTTATACTAATTAGTTAATTATTAGTCTACCTGTGCCTCTTAGATGGCCCCTTTGACACCCAATTAAGGTGATTATCATATAATTGAAGTCGATGAATCGGGAACACACCCTTATCAGTAATCTTAATCCCTACGACAGCCCCTAATTACGAAGATCAAAAGAGCTCTATAATGGAAACATGGGAAATAAAAATAGCACTTTACCGAAGGTCTCCAAAGATTTTACTTTAATTAGCTACGCCGTATGACGTCACTTTTGTGAGTCGATATGGTAGAATGCACGGCTTTATGGCTAAAGCTCATATATAGTGTGTACTTGGGTACTTTAACATTTATCATGTTTAAACAGGATTCATTTGTCACCATTGTCATATTCCATACAAGTGTGATCGATAAAAAGGTGAGGGTTTTTTTTATTACTCTTTGATTTTTTTTTAAATAAAGAGGAGTCTGTAATGTAAAACCGTCATACATGTAGCCAGTTTATCTTTGCATATCTGGTCCATGCTGTAAATTTATCTGGTCTTAAATGATGCTATGGAATTTAAAGACGTTTAACATTACAAAGGGCAAGTTTTCTTCGTATTTGTACATATATTGTGCTGACCCATTATTAACATGTATTAAAGTAATATCTCAATTCAGAAATCATTATTTTGCAAGTTCACAAAATGTTTTAATGTCGATCGATCGTGCAGGGTAAGTAAATGCCATATATTCATTACCTGCCAGTCTTCCCTGTACCTTGCCCGACGGAAAACAACGCCCGCAGGTAAAAACGATGTCACACCTTCGCTTTTTCAGAAAGGCAGAGCCTAGTTTTCTTCTATGAATACAGATGGGGCGGATCCAGAGATTTGAAACAAATCGGAGTTCAAAGCGAATCCAGTTGTGCAGTGCAAAATAAAGTATTGAAAAAATGAATCACCTAAGTAAGGGAGAAAAGCCGAAAACTATCCATTATGTCAGAGAGAGTACTAATCGAGGCCCGTTAGGGCCGAGATCAGTTTTTTTTTCTCTGATTCAAAACATGACTATGACGTCATTCCATTGTCTAATCAGTTCCAAACGTTTACCTGTAACTGTCCATGGACAGTCACAGGTAAAGTCTCAGACAGACGAATCCTCATTATGAAAGTAACGATATCACACAGAAACAACTGTATATCCTAACAAAAATATATTTCCGAGCTTTTTTTTATTATTTCGATATCAAATTTCATTGCTATCATTCCGTTTTGTGAAACATCTTCCTTTAAAGGTACTCTAGGTCTCAAGATAACACCATGAATCAACTATTTATGTCAATTTTCTAACGCAAACGAGTCTATCATGCTTAGAAATTAGAAACTAGCTGGTTACAATAGACACATATGCCCTCACAACCGAGCTACGATCAATTATTGCTTATAAAATGGGTACCCTAATATAACCTAATTTTCTCCGTAGAAGACCGATTGCAAACACGTGTAAGAACTTATTTGCATAAGGCTAGTACTGTATCAAAACAAAACAACATGGCGGACAAATAACACGTGGGACGAAAATGAATCTACAATCGCTGTTATCAAAATCTGAAAAGAGAAATGTAATGAACAATGAAAGAACAGAAATAGTATTGGCTTTGGCATATGAAAGATATAGAGGCCTTCTTAGAGGACGACCGCGGAATTAAAACTCAAGTCGGAGGAAATTAGCTAATAGATCTACAGTATAAATATACATGTATAGTTGCATACTGTATATATATAATTTTGAGGTGTGTATATATCCACAGTAATTGTGATATGTGTATATATAATATATATATTTACAGTGTTTTATCAAATATTAAAAAAAAGAACAAAAATCATAACTAAATAAAGGTTAATCTTCATTCAGGATTTGGTAAACAAACGAACATGTGTATAGCAAACTACACCTGCCTCCCATTCAAGCCGTCATACGCTATTACACGCTGTTAGTCATTTGAAAGTGTTCGATTATCCATGTTCAAAATGGTTATTTGAACGGAACATAATATCTATATGTATGAGATCAACATTGTATTTGCAATTAATGAAATAGTTGTAGGACCTAAAGTAAGTTTTCTTTGAGAATTTCAAACGACTTTGAATATGTGGTTTACTACATGTTTCGTAGTAATTCCACGATGTGAAGTTCATTCAAGCGATTGGCTGATCGTGAAAGCGTGCTCACTTTGACCTTAGGAAACGTGACATATTTCTACATACTGTATATGCAAATAACAATTTCCGAAGTTTACCGAATTCGTGTGTACCAGAGAGTAAAAACGTGTATAAAACAAAAATATGAGCAATATTTTATGCAAGTAATATATAGATGTTCAAATGGTAGTACTTAAAAGCTATTTACGGTAAAACTTCAATATTGACAGTTTAATCCCTGGGCGATGGGTACCTTTAATGAACGAAAGAATCTGCGTCGATAATCCAGATCCATCGGAAGTGCAGATATCGCAATTTTCATAGGGCGAATGAATATAAAATGAACATTTCATTTAGTAGAAATAAATGAAATACACGTAAAATGAATCAATGAAACTACAAAATGTTGAAGTCCGTCGAAATCCAAGACGAAAGATCAGTTCTCTCTCGGTGTCTGTAACTGAAATAAAAGTTAAATAATATAAAGACAGAAAAAACAGTCTAAATTCAAACCATCTAACAATGGTAGTGTTTTTTCAAAGTGTTTTACATAAATATAAAACCGAGTTCCAAACGTTGTTTGTCACACACGTGGCTACATCAAATGTGTTGACCTTGCCATGAAAGTGTCCGTTATCAAGACAAAGAATTCGATCGGTTGACTGGCCAGGAATTCAAGCTACGTGCACCTAATCATCATCTCTTGACCAATAATACGGGTTCTTGATTTTGAGGTGTCCAAATTTCTGCAAAAGGATCTACCTGTTACTGACCATTATTAAAACAAAATATGTCATGTTTTAAGTGGGAGAAAAGCCTCAAACTATCCATTGTGTCAGAGAAAGAACTAAGCTCGGCCCTGACAGGCCTCGATCAGTACTTTCTCTGACATAATGGATAATTGTCGGCTTTTCTCCCTAACATAATGGATAGTTCGAGGCTTTTCTCCCAATTAAAACATGATATCTTTTCTTTTTTTTTTGCTTAAAGGAAGATGTTTTACAAAACGTAATGATAGCCATGGAATTTATTATAGAAATAGTAAAAAAAAGATCGGAAATATATTTTTGTTGGAATATACAGATGTTTCTGTGTGATATCGTGTCATCATAATGATGATTCTTCTATCCGGGAATTTACCTGGGATTGTCTATTGCGTTACCTTTAACTGTCCAGTATTTAAAATAATGGACAGTTAAAGGGAACTCAATGGAGAGTTACAGGTAAAATTTTGGATGAAGAAGGATCATATTGAGACAATATCACATAGAAAGTACTGATTAGACAATGGGAGGATGCCATAGTCTTGTTTTAACTTGAGCGAGTAATAAAATAGTTTGACTGAAATTACATAATTGTCTGCATTTCCCGACCCCCCTCCCCCCAAAAAATATTGATAAAAGGAGTGAAATATATATTTAATTCTACAGCAAGAAATGAAACTCATTGAAAATTTTTCTAACACTACTTCGAAACAACATTTTAAAAATTTTTCCCAAAAAATTAAGACTCGGAACTAGACTCGAAAATTCCAGAGATGAACGACGAAAGACAGAAATATGTAAATACAAGTCTTCGATGTACGATCATGTATCAAATATCAAAAAACAAATATCAAAAAACCATGAAAACTGAGAGGGCCATCGGTCGAAGCTTACGGTAATACATGAACAGAGAGTAACCCTTTTGTGATTCATTTTATTATATAACAAATATTCACGATACAAAGTTCTGCATGCATACTAGTACAGTATATAAATTTGTACAGAAAATGAAAAAAACAGTTAAAGGCAAACGGTGACAAATTCCGTTCATTGGATTATAAATACCGGTCTCTATTTCGAACACTTATGTATTGGATATACGCCGAAAACAATTCATTCTTAAAGGTGTTGGACAGTTTGAGGCCCGCAGGGCCGAACACTGTCCAATATCTTTAAGAATGAATTGTTGGAGGCGTATATCGTACTTAAAACATTAATCACTATTCAAAGTGGCATGACCTTTGACTTTGTTCTTATTATGTTAATTGCCTTTACTGTACGAAATGTAATCACTCCAGGTTCTAACATTCTCGCTACTTGCAGAGATGAAAACGGAGACGAAATTTTTGAATTAAAGAAAAAAGGGTTGTGACAAATTATGACGCAGATTCCGTAAACCAAGACGAAATTGGATGCAATTTTTGGGAAAAAAATCAACGAGAATACTCTGCGTGATGCATGACGATTTAGTTGAAGCTTCTTTTAATATATAGAATAAAAGGGCGAGTCTCTAAAAGTGTCGTTTTCCGGACAATCAAGAAAAAATATAGTGCCTTTAAATACCGAAAAGAAATCAGTGGGGACGTTCAACTAGCTATTTGCAAGGTTAAATGAAAGTAACAATTCAGGAAGATATTTTGGAGGAGTCTAGTTTGAAAAACCTGACCTAAACCCAGCCTTTGACGGTTATTTGCAAAGGCGGGGGATGGCTGGGGGACTGGGTCAAAATAACCGTCAAAGGCTGGATTTAGGTCAGGTATTTCGGACTAGAAAAAGTCGAGCAAAAATCTTAATAATAAGTAAAATCAAAAAGATGGAAAAATAAATAGAACGAAGAGAAAAAATACGGACTGAACTATAGTGTATCTTACACTGTCATCTCCGACACAACGGCCGATTCTTTAGATATATAAGATTTTGCTGGAGTTTGTCTACTCCGAAAAGAAATCAGTGGGGACGTTCAACTGGCTATTTGCAAGGTTAAATGAAAGTAACAATTCAGGAAGATATTTTGATTGAGTCTAGTTCGGAAAACCTTACCTAAACCCAGCCTTTGACGGTTATTTGCGCCGGCGGGGGGGGGGGGGACTGGGTCAAAATAACCGTCAAAGGCTTGATTTGTCAGGTATTTCGGACTAGAAAAAGTCGAGCAAAAATCTTAATTATAAGTGAAATCAAACAGATGGAAAAAATTAGAACGAACGAAAAAAAAAAACCGGACTGAACTGTAGTGTCTCTTACACTGTCATCTTCGACACAACGGCCGATTCTTTAGATATATAAGATTGTGCTGGATTTTGACCACTCCGGAAAAATAGCAAAAATTGGAATAGTCAGTACCACGAAACAAGAAATTCTTGTCCCGTGATTTCTAAATTGTCCTGTAGATGTCAAAGTACATTTACCTATGACTGTCCAATATTTAATCCAGGTAGCGTATATTTTTTCTAACAAACGCGACCTAGATTTGATATTGGACAGTCAAAGGTAAATTGCGGACTGTTCGAACAAAGGCATGACGTCACATCAATGTTTCAATAAAAAATAATGCATAGATTACATACGAGGGTTGTCCTAGAAAATCGAAGACATCAGCGATAACAAAGTTGTGGAGGGCTACATTTTTTTATAAACTTTGCATTGACAAACTCCGTCCATTAGATTATAAATGCCGGTCTCCTTTTCGAACAGTCTTTAATACTTTATAAATTGATATCTTATTAATAGATTATATATTATATAGAAGCATTCTATATTCAGTGCATGGTTCATAGATATGAGATTAATTATTAACTTTTTGTACCGATTCTTCTTCATACAAAGATATTAACAAGATGAAATAGATCAGTAGATCAAAACTAACGCCGCTAGTCCCCTACTAACCATGACAATTTATAGTAGACTATTGTCACTGGAATATGCGGCGGCGCACATCAGAAAAGTGACGTCAGTCACGTTCCAACCTCGTTTTGGTTTCAAAAATATGCATATTTCACAAGTTCCGCCAACTTACCCCCTAAAGAAACCCAGTAAACGGCTATCGCGTGAAGGGACACTACAAGAATGGTGTTTTTGCTACGTAATCAACTTTATAATTCGGATAAAGATAACTTTGATTTGGTGTCCCAGGTCCTTTAAATGATTTTATGATTGGAAGTTTACGCTCATATCGTAATTTATGTTATGTCACAAAAATTGCTATTTTTTTGCAGATATATACCAGCTCATTTCCTAAAATTTGCAATGTTACATTCTATCTAAGCGAAACAATTGAGCCCATCGGCAAGTTTCTTTTTGAGAAAGTTTCTTCTTTTTTCTTCTTAAAGAAAATGAAAAAAAAAAAACAGTTTAAAGGAAATAAATTTTAGAATTCCAAGCCATTTAAATCCCCAACCGGCATTACTCGCTGTCCTGCAACCCTGCCTTGATCTACTCACACCAAAATTAATCCAACATCAAAATAATTTCAATAAGTATGGAAAACAGAAAATTTCATGAAATTTTATAGGAGGCATACCTTTTGCAAAAAAAGGGTAAATCAAAACCCAACTTCAGCTTAATCTGTATCATACTATAAGGTGTGTACATACTAAACATCAGCTCAATATCTACAACAACAGCCAGGTAAAGTCGGGAAACTGAAAATTTCATGAAATTTGTTTAATCTAGGGGCCATAACTCCTGTAAAAATTGGTCAATCGAAAACACACTTGAAATTGATCTGTATAGCACTAAGATATATCCTCATAGAATTTTTGTCAGTATGGCAATTACATGGAGAAAGACCGCAAAACTGAGAATTTCATAGTTTTTTAAACATGTTTAAGTCCAAGGGTCATAACTCCGGTACAAATGGGTCAATCAAATTGAATTATGATCTTGTTCTGTATCGCAATGAGATATAATCACATACTAAAACTAATTTCAATATCTGCAATATTATGGAAAAAAGTTCTTGAAACTGAGAATTTCATGAAATGTGCTAAGTCCAAGGACCATAAGTCTTGTAAAAATAGGTCAGTCGAAACTAAACTTGAAAAATTATTTCAAAATCTACGTTAATAGCCGTGAAAAGTACGGAAAACTGCGAAATCCATAACTCCTTTAAAAATAGGTCAATCGAAAAGAAACTAGAAATTGATCTGTATAACGCTTTAATGCATTCACATACATATATAAAAAAAATAATTTCAATATCTACAATACCATCCGAGAAAAATACGAAAAACTGAGAATTTCATGAGCTTGGTCCAATGGCCATGACTCTTATGAAAATGGGTCAATCAAAACCAAACTCAAACTTGATCCGTATCAAATGGAGACATACTCACATAAAAATATAAAAAATGAGTTCAACATATGTTACGACAGCGAAAAAAGTCTGGAAAACTAATGTGTGGCGGACAGACGAACGGACAGACAAACTCGGTGGAAAGTATATGAAGTCCCCCTCCGGCGAGCCGATGGGGGACTAATAAAATATCGACAAGTGTAATTTCTTTATTTTCAAGTTTATTATACTTTACTTTTCTTCGATTTTTTCAAGTTGAAAAAAAAAGTAAAATGCTCGCCAGAGGGGACTTATAGTTTCCATTCCGTTTTTCTGTCCCTTTGTTTGCACACCACATGACCTCATGTACAAAATGTAATCAGATACATGTCATGACGTTTGTAAGATTTTACAACTATCATTATTGCTGTGTGTTATCTTTTACTTGCAGATGCTCTTCAATTTAAACATGCAAAGGCATGCATACAAATATAATCTTCAAAAGTACTCCCTTGTTTGAATAACATATGAGGTGATATCTGAATTGATAAAAACAGTTATTATCGTAAGAGTTATCACGCGATGACTGAAATGTCATCAATAGTAATTCGATAAAATGTATTAAAGGACCTTACGATGCATTAATGTAGTTCAGTAAGATAATAAATTATACAAACGTTACGACCCAGTGACCGATATAAAAGAAGAGAGAGAGAGAGAGAGAGAGAGAGAGAGAGAGAGAGAGAGGGTTTGATCATAGCGTCTTCTCACAATCGTTGGTAATCTTATCTCGTCCTGTCACAATCGTTTCATCTTCTCCCGCATTCCACTAGCGGCACATATGCAGCACATTAGCAATGTATTTTCCTCCATTCGCAGCACATTCTCATCACATTCGCGTGCATTCTCAAGGTGGAGGAGAATATGAGCCTGCAAAGAGCCACGACAAAGACCCGAAGAGAAGGAATCTGACACAACTGTGAAAAAAAATTCGCCAAGAATGTGACGTGAATAATAAACGGTTAACAACCCCCCCCCCAATATATTAAGCCAAGATCTTGACACACGATATTGCCACGATGGCTCTACACACAAGCCCGACAGTGACAAAAATGATTCACTCAGTGTTGTTGTAAAAATGTGTGGATCAATATTATGAACACTTTGACTATGCCCTAAAAGGGAAAACTGAAAAGAGGTCAAAGTCAACAAAGTCGTGTCTCAATCTCCTGCATTCGCCTCAGTGTCTTTTTTGTGGCACATTCGTGTCGCATTCTTCTTTATTCTTCTCACAGTCGCCTCGCTATCGTAGTGGACGCGTAGCATATTCGTCTTGCATTCGCCGCGCCATAGTTTAACTACCGCTCCAAGAAATACTTTATGAGAACAGACAAGAATGTGACACGATTGTTCACTGTTTTCTGATTAGTGCACGTGGAAGCCCACCTTAAGGAGTAACGAGTAGCTGGTTAGCGAGCTAACTAGAACAGTCAATTTGTTCGTTTCAATCCGTGTTTAATTGTTTCCCGTAAAAGTCAGAGTCAATTTTTACAAATTATCGGAACTCTTTTTCAAAAAGGTACATAAAACGGTTGCGGGATGACTCGAACCAAAGCAGTTTTCGCACTGGAAATACTCGTCCAGGGTGTACTCGCATTTGAAAAACTTTTACTAATTCACTGGAAATACACGCACAACGTTTAAAACATTGAGAATATCCCTGTTTTCGAAAACCAGAGTTACTTCCCTTTTGAGACGGTATCTGAAGTAGACTGATTATGACGTCATCAAATTTTATGGCAACAGTCCTAAAAGTCTGGGAAATGACGGTATAAAATCGACGTTATCATATCATTTTCATGACGTCACAATGGTTTTACATCAGATGCCGTCTGTAGAGGAGAAATAACTCTGTATTCCCGAAGACTCATATTTGTTGTCAATTATAGCAACAGACCCTGAGAGGGGAGGGGGGTTAAGGCATAAAGTTCTGAGAAATTATTGGGATAAACGAATAAGTCTTGACGAATTCCAGGGATCGTAGCACCCGACCTGATAAAAAAAATATGCTTATTCTGAAAAAAAAACTGTTGTGCTAATCTTTTCATTAAAACTTAAAATTCACATTATTTAGTGAACAAGTCCCTAGAATTTTATTCTCAATGTTTTATAAGTGTTGCGCGTATTCCCGGTGAATTAGAAAAAGGTTGTCAAATGCGAGTATACCCTGCACGAGTATTTCCAGTGCGAAAACGTTTTGGTTTAAGTTTTTGTTTAATTCAAGAATTTGATAATGATTTGCGCATTCTTATTGAATTTTGTGTTTGAATTATATGCACTAAACGTCCTACTGATGATGGGAGGTTTAGTAGTTCCTTCATTGAAGTCTATGGAAAAATTAATATTTCAGCCATTTAATGAGAGGAAATGATGGGGGCTCAAATATGGATTGATTGGATGTTTCTGAAATTAATATTTATCAAATGTCACTTATAATTTACGTTTAGATCTTGATGAAAATTGATTTTTAAAGTATTCTCTATCAGGGGGAGATAATTCATGATAATAATAATCATTTTTTTAAATTTCTTTTTCTCCAACCACCAAAGTTCAAGGGTTTGTGCAACATCAGTTTGAACTAATCTATACTCATTATTTAGGTGTTCTGGACACTAATTAGTCACTTTAGTCTAAAACGTCAGCCTCGATGATTGTCTGTCATGTATCTGAAAAATATTAGTATTTTACAACCCTTCACTTTTGTCGAACTTTCCAGATATAAATTAGTATTAACATGACCCCGAATATAAGTTTCTGGTCATAATATATGCTTTTGTCCTGATACGTTGTACCGTATAAATTAAACTGTTGTAAAAAAGAATGACGTATTATACATGTATACGTACAATTACATAGGCATTTTATTCGTTCCGATTTTTTTTCAACTTAGTTGCATGGTAAAAATATGTTCATGAATATTCCAGTGTTATGAGTTGAGCGTTGTAACACACTTGAAATCTTGATTTGTGCATTTCAAGGCTAACGTATGACACCATCTAAAAATAACTGGCAAATGAACGCAAGAAACGTCCATTGACACTACTAGTTTTTTTTTTCTACACATGAACATGTGTGCAGTATGAAACAATTACGTATTGACTTTGATAGGGAGCTAAGTTCTAGAAAATGGACATCTTTTCACATCGTTCACACCAACCAAAGATTGTACTCTTTGTCTTCCGAAATGGAAGTAACCGGATGTGACAGTTCTACCGAAATTGAAGCGGCGGGTGTATCATGCAAGCAGGAGATGCTTACTCTTCTTGGGCACCTGGTCTCACTCCCATATCGGGAGTTCGCTTCTTTTCATGTGGTGGAAGTTTTTGTTTGTTTGTTTTGGTTCCTGTTTCGTCCTGATTTTGTATGCCTTCGTTTTCTGATTTTCTGAATTATCGATTTTGTGCTGTATACAGGGATATGGTCATTATCCATATTTGTCATTCCATTAGGCACTGTTTGATGCTTTAAGAGGACAACGCACTTGCATAGACAAAAATAGTATATGCCCATAAGTGAAATGATTTACTCTTTTACCTATCCGTTCGCTAAGTTTCAAGCACAGGACGAAAAAACAGGTTTCCATACCTTGGAAACCTGGTGAAAACCACATGGAAACCCGGGGTTTCCACAAGGTTTCCATAATGGAAACCAGTGGTTTCCATGTGTTTGGAAAGCGCTAACCGCCCGGCTTCCACGATGGAAACCACTTGGAATCGGGTTGGAAACCTCAAGTTTCCTTTCGGTTTCCATACCTTGTAAACCTGTATAAGAGCTGGTTTTCACGATGGAAACCACTTGGAATCGGGTTGGAAACCTCAAGTTTTCTTTTGTAAGCCTGTGTAAGAGCTGGTTTCCATGTTGGAAATTAGTTGGAAACTTGATGTTTTCTTTTGGTTTCCATATCTTTTAAAATTGTTTACTGGTTTCCATATAATGTACATTGTATGAAAAAGGAAATAATATCTCTTTATGTGTTAGTATATACAGTGAATTTGAAAGTTTTGAATCCTGTACTTTTCGTATTCCTTTATATCAGTATCAAGGCTACATGTATATTCTTCTATGTACTCTTTACATGTATGTCATGATAAAAAACCCTAAAACATGCTTATCATACTGTGTAATGTTTATTCAGAACACATGCTTATTCAACATCAGATGTACAAGATTCCATGAAATCGTAAATATACAATTTTGAGTTTTCAAATTTAAAAATGGCATCTTCCATTCTTCATTGATATTAATATGTTATGCTTTTTAAGATGGAAATAAAATTTAGAAAAAGATGGACGTGTCCTTTGAAACTACTACAGAAATACAATGTACTTGTATTTTTTGAAAAAAAAACCCCAGATATTTTCAAACAAGTGTTTAGAAATGATAGACAAATTTTATCCTTGCCAAAACAAAGACAAAGTTACAAAGAGATCTCTTTCAAAAAAATTTGATTGACACTCGACGGAAATCCCAGTTAATGATGTGTTTCAGACTACTGTTACAAAACTTTTTCTTCTGTCCTCTACTTTTTCTTCTGTCCTCTACTTTTTCTTCTGTCTTCTGTCTCACCCGGAATGAATGAAAAAAAAAATGATATAGTAAGCGGCAACAGAATTACAAACTACAGTTGAAGGTAAGTAATATTGCAGGTTGGGATGTCACAAGATGCTTATGTCAACAATTTGTGAATTATAAGAAAGTGGAAGTTCCCAAAAGGCACAAATTTATCCCCCCATATAATTAAAATTAAAGAGAGGTTGAGCAAACCCAACTTGTACGTGTACGAGAACTTGTACGTATACGAGAACTTGTACGTGTATTACAAGTTATCTGTTTACACGTAGAAGTTATGTGGTTGAGCAGATGTCACAACGCGTACTGCTATGTGTAAATCGTATATACGTTTTGTGACATAATCTATATTTTGTTTACAACTGCTTATTCGTCAATAACTTGCAATCTAGATTCTAAAGGTTAGGTGCATTCAACATTGACAGTGAATTGATTTATCTATTCCAAGTAATCAGATTTATATAACATAAAAATTAAACGTCAAGAGTAAAATTTTTGGTCAAATTTGAGGGTTCTTCTTTAAAATGTGATACATCTTATTTGCAATCCCTTCTAATATTCAGAATGGACATACGTTCCCAAATACATTGAATATAGGTTTTCATAGGTTATCTGCATTCAGTTGCTTATAAAATCTACAAGTACATTTAATCATAAACATGTACTTACCAAGTTGTTTTACCAAACGCGTAACACAGGTGTGTGGAGCGCAAAATGTTATGACACCATAAACAACTTTTTGACGTACGCGTACACGTATAAATTCGGTTTGCTCAACCTCTCTATTATACCATGGTGATGGTGAAATTTCGACCCGAGTGTGCAAGATTATGCAAGTCAAGAACGAGGCTTGCCGAGTCGTAGACAAGCAACATTTTGTACATGAGGGTTGAGATTTAGCCATCCCTCATGGTTTTGTTTGATTGTTTTTCTCCCACAACTTATCTGTCTGTGTCTGCTATAAATAGTTATTTGTTGTTTGACCAAAAATGTGTGACCTTTTCCTTGAAAATGACCCTGATCTGATTTGGGTAAAAATTTAGTCCCATCATGCTTTACCATCCCTGCCAATTTGAAAGATGTATGATGTATAGCCAAAAATGTAAAAGTGTGACTACAAGACCGATAAACAGACAGACAGGCAGACGCCTGACAAATGATCCTTTATGTCGCTCTTATGTTGCAGGCGACATAAATGAAGTGTCTCAACTCAATATAGTAAGAAACTTACATTGACATCATTGGATGCTAATTTTTCACGCAGTCCTTCTAGTTCTTCAATGGTAACAGTACAATATTGACCTGAAAGTGAAAATGAAGATTTAATATGTTGAAATTTATCAAATAAGTCTTCAGAGTTAACGAAAAGTGCCGGAATGCCGGCAATCTCCAGTGGATTTTTCGAATGTCCGAAAGTTTCTAGTTTCGAGCCAGACAAAATGTCCGATGAGTTTTTGTTCCAAGTCCAAAATAACGACACACAATTTACAAGATTTGATTTCAAGACATTTAAGTATTTCAGATATTTCACAAAATTACAGGACATGATGATATACATAATGTATAACAATTGTTAATATAATACATGTTTAACTTAAGTCATACCAATCCTTGATCCATGTCCATGGCAACTTTTGGTTACAGTACTCTACATCTTTTGAATATGTACATCATTCTTTTCCACATTCAGCATCAGATATACAGTTAAGATTTCGTAGATGGCCTCTGATCGTGCAGCGTACATATGCTTAGATAAGAAAGTAATGTCAAGGCTACACCAGGTAAACCGAAAGAAAAATTGAAAAATTAAATTAAATCAGCTTAATAAGAGAGTAAAAGTTCAGGAATTAATCTGCCTCTGCGACCTGCGTCCAGGACCCATAGATTTCCAATCACTGTGTTTTCTAGTCAATACAATAATTCTCAAAGCATTCAAGTTATGAATGATCTTAATTTGTTGTTGTTGAACTTGTTTTATTAAGATATCTGACGAATTGCAGAGATGCCTACATATCTGCATTAAAAATGATGTATCGTGATACGAATCCTATCATGAGTAAATATCGTGATACGTATCATATCGTGAGCTTAGCGTATCGTGACAGCCCTACAAAATGTAGAACTTTTAATGGTGAATGTGTGTATGAGATATGAATGTCCTACCATTTATATTATAAAAGAAATCTGCTTTCGAAACTTCTTAACCGGATAGCAGACAGACAGACAGACGGACGGATAGGATGATTCCTAATTTCCTATAGGCAGTGGCTCCGGATACGAACGTTCGTATCTTCAGACCTATGTCTCGGCGTAAGAACACAAATCGTAGTGATCTTCTGCATATATCTTTCAATTTGGTGCGGTTTTTTTTTCAATGAATCTAGTGTTCTAATTGTATCTTTTTTGTGACATATTCCGAAAAGTTATCGTCTCAAAACTTTCAAAAACTTCAAATTCCGTAGCAGCGACGGAAGGTCAGTACGTGCACACAACAGCTGACAAGTGCGCGTTTATTACTGATCAGTGATCACTATTATGATTGAGAGCATAGAAAATAGCCTCTTGTCCCCGTTGCTAAATTACAGATAATGCAGAATAAACTCGTATACCTTAATATGGTTACAAAAATCAACTTATTTATTTTGTTATGGACACATGACCCGAGTCACGTGACAGTTACAGACCACGGCGAGACATAGGTCTAAAGATACGAACGTTCGTATCCGGAGCCACTGCCTTTCCCATATACAAAATGTACCCCCAAAACTTCCTGTGCGGGGGGGGGGTATAATTACAGTGTTTTGACTTCGTCCTCATAGATGGCTTTTCCATGAGTTCATATTACACATTCAATAGAACTGTAAAACAATGCAATT
Source organism: Pinctada fucata (assembly GCA_028142955.1). Taxonomy (NCBI): domain Eukaryota; kingdom Metazoa; phylum Mollusca; class Bivalvia; order Pterioida; family Pteriidae; genus Pinctada; species Pinctada fucata. The sequence goes on from AP027106.1 coordinate 48,778,904, forward strand.
GACAACAGAATAACTCTGAACATGACTATCAGGATGGGGGGGGGGGGGGGGGGGGGGGAGCAGCTCATCACTGTCTATCTGACCATAAATTATGGGATTTGAATTGCCGATTCAAATCAAATTAATTTAACAGTAACTAAGAAATGTGAATGATTCCTTGTAAGAAAAGGTTGAATAACGGCAACGTTACAGATTTCTGGTTCGAACAGACACTGGACAAAATTCTGAAAACAATGCAACGCGTGGGCCGGTCCGAGCCAACAATATTGACATACATCTGTTAAAAAGAAGCAAATACTATATAATACTTAATTTTCACCATTGATATTCTCATCTTACCTATCCATTGCAATCTAATGCGGGTTTTCTTTAGTTTATGTGTAGAATTTTGGTGAACAGGCCGTTCCAGCGTTTCCTCTGCTCAAAAATAAATGCTCCCTTCTGATTGGTCAAAATTTATTTTGAAATTCTGAGCACGCAAAATCATCATGAACGATTAATTTTTTTCTCTTAATCATCATTTATTTCTTTGTAGATTTTAATATCATTATTTTATTTTCGCATTAACGAATTCATGTAATTTTCGAAAGTCTTATCTCTTTTAACTTTAGCAGTCTGGGAAGACCGGCCTGCCCAGTACTCTCTGTCTGACTCTCTGATATTTCATTCAAAGAAGTATGGAAACTTTTTATTTGTTTTGTACAAGCGCGTATCCAGAGGGTCGGGGGTTTCGGGGGATCCGACCCCTTCCACTGGAATTTTGATAAAGTTCATATATATAAATATTTTAATTTTCAAATAAGATTAACACGATTCCCCTTTTGTTGTCATAATAATTGAAAAATAACGTGAATTTGTATTGAAAATCTTTCATTCTAATTAAGTTTTTAACGGTGAGCATTTCAATATATTCCTGGGCTCACTTACGCTTGCCAGATTCTATCAAATACATAATAATTTATTATCAATTTCAATTGATGAACCTTATAATGCATTACACCTTTGTAAATAAACTGAAAAATACAGGTATATAGAGGATGCGAGACCTCCAGGAAAAAAATCTCGATCCTCCAAAATCCTGGATTCTCCCATGTTGTACCATGACAATTAAAGCTAATAAATGTAGATTAATTGATTTTTAAATTGCACTAGGAACGGTCCATTTGATATCCTGGAGAAGGGGGAGGGCTTGGGTTTTTTTTCGAAAAAAATAATGTTGCTCTGAATTTTGATGACAAAAACAAAAAATAATTTACTTATGGTATGTCAGAAAAAAAACCTTGTTCTTACAAGTAATCTGAATTTGAAGAATTACTAAAAAAATTTTGCTTAAAGTTCCAAAAAAAAATCCCGGCTCTATCAATAAAACACAAACATTCTTATCTTAATATATTGAACACCATATGTCTGAAAAAATGTCTTGCTCCAACTCTGCAAGAAAAAAAAAATTGCTCCGGGCCGAGGCGAAAATGATCTTGATCTGACAAAAACCCCATTCCCCTCCCCCCCCCCCCCCCCCTCAATATCAAATGGACCGTGCCTTATTTCTTTCAAAATCGATTTTTGAAAAAAAAGAATTGCTTATGTTGTTTTAAATCGTTTTATCCTTATTATTGTTAGGCTATTTTTTCATTTTGTATAGATACTAGTATGCAGATCTACCGCCCCGACCAGTCGAAAGTTTAATATTCGCTTTCAATTTGTAAACGAATTGAAAGCTTTTTGAAAGCTTAGCTTTCAAAATTTCGTCAGCGATTGCTTTCAAAATTTTGAATACTCAAGAGATGACGAAATTTCGTCAGCGATTTTTCGTTAACTAATTTTCGTCAGCGATTCCCTAGCTTTCAAAATTTTCGTCAGCGATAGCTTTCAAAAATTTTGAAAGCTATAGTTAACGAAATTTCGTCAGCGATTAGCTTTCAAAAAATTTGAAAGCTATTGTTAACGAAATTTCGTCAGCTATAGCTTTCAAAATTTTTGAAAGCTAATCGCTGACGAAAATTTCGTTAACTATAGCTTTCAAAATTTTTGAAAGCTAATCGCTGACGAAACTTTCGTTCACTAGCTTTCAACATTTTTGAAAGCTTTTCCCGTAAGCTATTTTGTGTCGAGAAAACCAAGATGGCCGAAATATTAATCAAAGCAATCATCTTCATAATTTGCTTGATGAAATAGTATTAATTATGATGTTTATTCAGATTAAATTATGAAAATATATATTCCTGGATTAAATTAAATACATTTTGTATTGTATCTTGTTTATTTTTATAAGTTTATTTGAAGATTCCGTGTTTCCCAGATCGGTGTGTTCCCCATGCACCTACTTGGTTAAAATAACATTATGTTAATTGGGGGTGAATGGGGCCATCAAAAGGGTATGCTTTGCACTAATTAGTTACCTGAATTTACCTGTATTTGTATTACCTGTAAAGGTATTCCATCTTTAAGTGTATATATGAACAACTTCCATTTCATCTTAAATCTAAATGTATATATATACCAGAAAATTTACATCTGACCGGCCAAATTCTAACTAAATGAGGGGAATTCATATCCAGTGAAACCTTGGCTTCTCTGTGACTCTCGGAAGCTTTGAAACTAAGATATTTCACAATCGGTGAATTTTTAAAGTGCCACGCCGATAAAGAGACGGCTTCTTTCATCCTCTAAACTGTGCAGAGGAATTCGCCCGAGGCGTGCTGCAGCCATTGCAAAAACAATATGGCACCCGAGCGTTCAAAAAGCTTTCAAAATTTTCGTCAGCGATAGCTTTCAAATTTTTCGTCAGCGATAGCTTTCAAAACTTTCGTCAGCGATAGCTTTCAAAATTTTCGTCAGCGATTGCTTTCAAAATTTTCGTCAGCGAGTGCTTTCAAAATTTCGTCAGCGATTGCTTTCAAATATTTTGAAAGCTCCGAGATGACGAAAATTTGAAGGCTCATAGCTTTCAAATCTTTCATTAACTAAGATTAGTTAACGAAATTTTCGTCAGCGATTTTTCGAAAGCTTTATAGAGCTTTCAAAATCTCGTCATCTCAGTAGCTTCCAAAAAATCCCTGACGAATAGTTAACGAAACTTTCGAATTTAGCTTTCAAAATTTCGTCAACTCGGCGTTAAACTTTCGACTGGTCGGGGCTGTATAAGCGGGTCACAATGCAAAGAACAGACAAACATACTTACATTAATCTTAAATTATACTCTATTATTTATATTCAGTTTGAATGAGATACTAGGAAATAACCATATTTCTAATATGTTTCCTTTCAGTCTTTTTATTGCCTTTTTCACTTTATGCATATATGAGCCGGCTTAATTCTCATTCAATTCGTGAAGTTCTACACGATGTACAATGTACATGTTCACTATAATGTATATACATGTATATATATATATATACGAGATGGGACTTATTTGGAATATTTCGTTACCTGTCGAGTCATTTACGCTCTGTGTGGCTCTGATTATTAAAAGCAATTCTCTGTAAGGACCAAAATAATTTCAATAGCACGTTGAAATAGCATGTCTCTAATTTTGGAGATTTTTGGTATGGAAGGTGTATATGATGTACTGAGACAAAAATAAACTTCCTCTTTTCAAATGAAGTTGTCGTTGCCATGGAAACCATGTTTGAAATTTTACGCATCAGTAGAATACTTGTTACATGTCATTTTCACAAGGCTCGTTTCCATGGTAACAGTTATTATAGTCAACTGAAATTTCCTTAATTTTTCTCTTTATATCTTTCATTATATAAATACTACACAAGAAGTATGCTTCCGCCCGCTATTCTTTTTGTCAGTATGCCCAAAATGTAGACAAAAACCTGTTTTGAAGAGGCCCTTTTTAAGACCGAAAAAGCTCCTAATTTAACATGATTTTGCTCAATTTTAAGGGCAAATAATCAGAAATGTCAGGCTAACTTGATTTCTACTGCCAATTATCTTTTAAGTTTAATCCTCGATCTTTAACAAAATGTTAAAATTTGAGTGGGACCTCCTCACAATTTTATTCAAAAGGGTATAAAAAATGGTTACCATGGTGACATTCTGTTCAGTGCTATTACACATAGAGTAATTTACTGGTAAATTTTTAGCTGTCCGTTATATATTTTTAAGCAATTTTTTATCAGTGCATATAAAAGAGATGATTATTGATTAAAAAATGACCTTAAAAGTTTTCAAGGTCACAGGACCCAATGTCAAGGTCATCTTGAATGCAATTCACAAAATTTGGCAAAATTCTGTGATTTTTAAAAAGTATGAGAGGCAGTTACTCATATACCGTGTGGTATTGGGTAAAACAAACACATACATTGTGATTTTGGATATATCCCCTACTTATTGACCAAAGTTGCAAAAATCTCAAAATCAATGATATCCTTGATTTGTAGCTAATATTTCATGCATACGTATAAAAAAAATGTGACATTATCATAATTTTTGTCTGGGGCTTATTTTTTTACGTGAAATGTTTTGAACTAAAAATTGTAATCTTTTTCCACCTTTTGGTCCTAATTTTAGGAAGAAGTATTTTGGATACAAATATATGACAGTCAAGCGTAAAATAAGTAACAATGAATAAAAACAAAAATGCAAATTTTATTGAAATTGGAACCTTTATTTTGAATTGACCTTGAACTTAGAGTCAATGACCTTGACAAATTTTGGAAGTGCTCAAATAGAGAATAATTTCTTCTGTTGTCCCTACATAAAGCTTAAGCAATATAAGTTATTTAAACCATGATAACAATCGATTTGAAAAGATATAGTCATCATGTGTCAAATGAAAAGTTGCCATGGCAACCATTTTTGACCTCAAAATGTAGGAAAACTAAACAAGGTCCCACTTATTTTTTTCAGTGATTATATTTGGCAAATGAAATCTATTTTGTTCTGACAACAGTGATGGTATTATCAGCCTGACATTTTGTGTTATTTTTGCTTAAAAATGGTAAAAATTGGACAAAAATAGGCCTTAATTTTAACCTTATTTTATGGCAATTTTTGACTGATTTTGATTTGATAGGATTCAGCTAATTGAAAGAAATTTCAAAAAATTGTTAATTTTCTAAAAATAGAGGTTTTAAAGATTATAAGTTGTTAATAACAATTAACTCTTACAATGATTTCCATTGCAACATGATAACTAAAGATGACTTATTTGACCATTTTTGTAGTGCTATAAATAGACAGACCTCGTTTCCATGGCAACCGGAATACTTATTTTCAAAAAATTGCTATTTTTGTATTCAGGGCATTATACATACTATTTATGAAGAAAATCATAAAAATCCATGACATGCTGTTTCCAAAATATTTTGGTCCTGACAGAGAATTGATATTAAAAAATTCCGCTCGACCCCCCTCTCTCTCTCGCTGCTGGCAGTATGAGCTTCAGTATGAACTTCAGTCCTCTTAGCAGTGGCAAATTCGGGGGGGGGGGGGGCATTAACACACAATTTTCAAAAATAAGACATTTTCCTTATAAATAGACAAAATTAGCCCCTTAATTGACCCCCACTAAAGGGGACACTGGATCCACTACTGCCTAGTCTACCCTTTTCTAGGCTTTATTAACTCATTAAACTACATTACACAATGTTGAAACGTATATATATATATGTAAATACGTCATGTACGTATAACTTCAGATTTTTTAATAGATGCATGATTGAGTACGTATATTTGTGTAAAGTACATTCATGACAAGCTGATTTTTCGAATTTCTTAAAATTATAAACATGACGAAAATTCTCTGTCTCTCTCTCTCTCTCTCTCTCTCTCTCTCTCTCTCTCCATGCAAGATATTTCCTAGCGTCATGCAGTAACCGTGTACTTGTCACAGTGTCAAACTGCTCTCGACTTTAGAACTGAATTCCAATTGACATGCAATTTGCATGGGGTCAAACGTTACATAACCGGTGTCTGTGTATATACTTGAAATGAAAACCACAGTATATCACTCCTCTGGCTTTAGAGGATAAATGCTCTATGGAATTTATGAATAAAAACATTTTGCATATTAATCTTATTAAGTTTTTTTTCTAGAAATGTATTATTATAAATACTAGAAAAAATATATTAGAACAAACAGTCTTTTCTAATATACGTTACATAGTTATTATATTATGGTTTATAATTAGTAGAAGAAACAAAAAAAAAAGATGCGTAAATAGATAGATAAATACAGTGGCGGGTCCAGCGCCCCCTTTGCCGGGGGGTCAAGGGGCGAATTTTGCCGATTTTTCCTGAAAATGGGTCAAAATATACCTGTTTTGGGAAAATTTTTGGTCAGTGCCGGGGGGGGGGGGGGGGGGGGCGGACGCCCCCTCCGCACCCCCCCCCCCCCCCCTGAATCCGCCACTGAAATAAGTAGATGAATAATTAAAATGAATAGATAAATAAATAAATAAATAAATAAGAACAATTAAATAATCCACCGTGCCGTTTTGTATGTAAAGTCGCCGTACGGAGCTAGTGTACCGAATTTGCATAGCACCTGAGATATCGAAGGCCGTCCGCATGTCGATTATTGGCCGGATCCGTCAACTTCCCAAAAATCAAAGTAAAAAATAAATGAATAATATTGCTTCTTTAATTTTGACTAGTAGTTTACAAAATGGAAACCTAATGGAAACCACTCAACCAAGTTTCCAAAATGGAAACCCGGTGGAAACTACGTGGAAACCTGATCCAGGTTTCCATGCCTTGGAAACCACTGGGAAACTGTCAACCTCAGGTTTCCATGCAGTTTCAACGTGGTTTCCAAAACATGGAAATTCGGCTTTTCGTGCTGTGACGTCGTTTACATTTGACTAGAATTAAATGATATTTGAAATTAAATCAAGGGTATTCATTCTATTATACGAAACGTTCTAGAACGACCTGGTACAGGAATGCCTTTGAAATGGCAACAAGGAATGTAGGCGAATTTTGAAAATAGTTACTGTAAAATCGAATATAATGTTGTAAATTTTGTTAAAATCGTTAGATTTTCACGTTTTTGTCGTTGTTGGTTTTTCTTGTGAAAATTGTCAAAATTACAAGCTATTACAGAAACAAGTCGGTAAACTCCGTACGGCTTCGCCTAGCAAACAAAAGAGACCGTTCATGCCGCAACGACACGGCGACAACCCTCAAAGTCAAATATTACAACATATGCAAGGAGATCATCATTTTTCCCTTCATTTTGGAACATCCTGGAATGTTGTTTCAAGAGTTCCGATCTGTTTCTACGGAACGGCATTCTTAATTCACAGAAACAGCTGGAATAATCGGATCGTTCTCAAGAAAGAACGCCGCATATTTTGACAATTTTCAAACAATTGTCAATGAAGTAACACTGATGAGGATTTCTTATTAGAAACATACATGTCTGGCGAACTGCATTTCATGACGATTTTTTAATATTTGTTTTCATTCATGTCCATAAGGTTACTCTATTACAGCAATTGCAGAGTCCTTTTTTGTCAGTAGTATTTTGAATTTGCAAGCAATATATGTTTTGTGTATTGCACAAGCGCTGTTATTTCAATCGATGTTAAAGTCTCTGTCGCATATTTATATAGGTAGTCAATAGTCTGTCTGCAGGTTTTCTTTTTCAAAATTGCACGGCTTTCAGAAAATGTATAGTGAAAAGTAGGTTAATATCTAAATAAAGATATACCCTATGTACGTATTGTACCCACGTGACTTAGTATCTATAGGTCATTTAAAAATTTCCAATCGTAAATTTCATACTTACATTGAAACAAAAGGCAAGTTGGTGCGATATGTTCAGTCTTCTGAATATCATGTATACATTTTGATAATTGAAATATTGTATAAATATATTCTGCTAATTCTATTTTATACAAATGAATTGTAATTATTTGATCTCATAAATGTATTTTCTAACAACGTCGAAAGGATATTGAATTTCAAGATGAGAGAGAAATGTCAAAAGTTGTTACTTCTCAGGATATTTCTAATTCAGTTCATCCTGTGGAACTCTAGTTTGGAATTGAAATATTCTTTTTTTAAGAATTTCACTCTTTCATGCTACGTTTCCACTGATCTAAAATACATATCTCTGTCTCAGACGCTTAATAGGAAATTTCAGAAAAAAAGAGATATTTCCTGACTTATTTAAGTTAAGTTAAATAGTATTCTTTTACTTTCCCACATATAAAAGAACATATACATTTGTATGACGTTAATGTATCTAATGCGCATTTCAATTCGAATCAACTATTTGCTTCTTCCTCTGAATTATAACAGCTAAAATATAGACGGTGTGTACTTGCATGACTTAATTATGACACTATCTGCTTTTTGCGTTTTCTCTTTTGCAAACACCGAAGAATCATGTAGGTAAAGACTTTAAATGGGAAAAACTAGGAAGAAAGTAACCAAACTCTGGTACAAATTTTCTGCAACAGTCACGAATATCTCTTAACGTCTCTTCAATACATGGAATCAAACATATTTTTTCTTTGCCAAAACGTTTGATATTAAAATTCAGGTCCATCATTTCGTTAAGAAATGAGCCAGAGGGGCACGAAAAAATTGGCGCCATGAATTTAATTGATTTATTCGATTTTGATTAAATTGGATAACTTTATAGATCTGCGATTGAAGATACATAAATATATATAGGATCATTCATAACTCTGTTATTTGAAAGAGGGCTTTGATTGTTTTTCTATTGTGGGATATTTTCTATTATTCCAATGGGTGCTAATTGTGCGCCTCTTGTTGCAGATTTATTTTCATACACGTATGAAAAGAGATTTATCCAAAATCTTCAAAAGCAAAGAAAAAATGATGATGTGAAATGCTGGTACCTGGATGATATTCTTACTATCGACAATCCTGTTTTTGAAAAGTATAAAAATGTTATTTATCCACAAGAATTCATTCTAAACAAGGCAAACGTTTCAAACACAGAAACACCATTTTTGGACCTTAATATCAAAATTGTTAATGAAGAGATCCATACAAGTGTATATGACAAAAGAGATGATTTTGGTTTTAACATAGTAAATTTCCCCTAGCTTGACGGTGATTTTCCTAGATTACCGTCCTATGGTATCTATATTTCACAGCTCATCCGGTATGCTAGAGCATGTACTGATGTTTTGGATTTTCAATTTACCAAGAAACTTTTAGGACAAGGGTTTCGCTTTCACAAACTAGTAAAGACTTTCTGGAAATTTTACAAAAAGTATTGTCAACTTCTTCTGAAATCCGGACCAATACAGGCTACAGAGTATATTACTTTGGGTATTTCACAACCTGCATTTTATGGTGACATTATTAACAAGATAAGAAGGATCAAAGATAGACAACATCACTATCGAAAATGCGTCAGAATCATCAAACGCCTTTTATACCAAGGATATGATCCTAATGTCACCAGACGGACACCAGGCTTGGTACTTTACCAATCTACAGTCTTGTACAAGCGCATTCTTAAAACTTGCACCCTGACTTACTGTGACGACGGGACTCCATGACGGGCCCTGTCCAAACCTCTTTAGAGAAGACAGGGCCTCGACCACCTGTCCTCTCTGAATGTCAGTCGGACTTCTCGGGTGATAACATACATGAGCTCGCGGCGGCATACACGGATTGTATTACGTACGCCCTCTTTTTATATCCATTTACATATTCATCTGTGTTGCTTGGGCCCCTGCGTTTTGCGGTCTTGTTTGTGTGTGGTTATCTGACAGTGAGGAGGTTGTTTTACACCACAATCGTACGTTCTTCGAGACCTCTGGGTAATCGGAAAAGTGGGAGGGCTGTGCTCATGTTATCCAGGATAACCACACTTTCTGCTATTTCCGTGGCAGATTGCCGTCCTAAGTCGGCACCGGTTGCTCATTGGTTTATGTGTAGTCCTTTGTGTTTGATGTTTCTGTGTTGTGCGTTGACGTTCCTTGACGTTCCTTGTCCCTTATGCGTTTCTTTCCGTGCTTGTCTGCTTTGTGTTTTTGCATTGAGTGTTTTGGGGTTTTGCTGTGGGTGCTACAACCTGGTGTTGTTGGGGATCCCCTCCTTTCTATTATGGTATATTTGCCTGCTGATGAATTTTTTAGTGAATATTTAAAGTGTGACGGACAGACGAACGGACAGACAAACTCGTTGGAAAGTATATTAAGTCCCCTCCGGTGAGGCGATGGGGGACTAATAAAATATCGACAAGTGTGATTTCTTTATTTTCAAGTTTATTATACTTTACTCTTCTTCGATTTTTTCAAGTTGAAAAAAAGTAAAATGCTCGCCAAAGGGGACTTATAGTTTCCATCCCGTTTTTCAGTCCGTTCGTCCCTTTGTTTGCACACCACACGACCTCATGTACAAAATGTAATCAGATACATGTCATAACGTTGGTAAGATTTTACAACTATCATTATTGCTGTGTGTTATCTTTGCAGATGCTCTTCAAGTTGAACATGCAAAGGCATGCATACAAATATAATCTTCAAAAGAACTTCCTTGTTTGAATAACATATGAGGTGATATCTGATTTGATAAAACCAGTTATTATCGTAAGAGTTGTCATGCGATGACTCAAAAGTCCTCCGTCATAATTCGATAAAATGTATTAATTGATCTTACGATGCATTAATGTAGTTAAGTAAGATAACAAATTGTACAACCGTTACGACACAGTGACCTAAATAAAAGAAGAAAAAAAAGAGAGAGAGAGAGAGAGAGAGAGAGAGAGAGTTAAGCCGAGCTTCCACTGTCGCGAATGCAGAGGCGAAAGAGCTTCGATTATACGATTTTGTTTGATCATAGCGTCTTCTCGCAATCGTCGGTAATCTTATCTCATCCTGTCACAATCGTTTAATATTTTCCTGCATTCCACTCTCGGCACATTCGCAATGTATTTTACTCCATTTGCAGCACATTCTCATCACATGAGCGTGCATTCTCAAGGTGGAGGAGAATATGAGCCTCGAAAGAGCCCCGACAAAGTCCCGAAAAGAAGGAATCTGACACAACTGTGAAGAAAATTTACCAAGAATGTGACGTGAATATTAAACGGTTACCCCCCCTCCTCCAATATATTAAGCCAAGATCTTGACACACGATATTGCCACGATAGCTCTACACACAAGCACGACAGTGACAAAAATGATTATCTCAGAGTTGTTGTAAAAGTGTGCGGATCAATATTATGAACACTTTGACTATGCCCTAAAAGGGGAAACTGAAAAGAGGTCAAAGTCAACAAAGTCGTGTCTCAATCTCCTGCATTCGCCTCAGTGTCCTTTTTATGGCACATTCGTGTCGCATTCTTCTTTATTCTTCTCACAGTCGCCTCGCTATCGTAGTGAACGCGTAGCATATTCGTGTTGCATTCGCCGCGCTATCGTTTCCCTATACCGCTCCAAGAAATACTTTATGAGAACAGACAAGAATGTGACACGATTGTTCATTGTTTTCTGATCAGTGCACGTGGAAGCCCACCTTAAGGAGTAACGAGTGGCAGGTTAGCGAGCTAACTAGCACAGTCAATTTGTTCGTTTCAATCCTTGTTTAACTGTTTCCCGTAAAAGTCAGAGTCAATTTTTACAAATTATCGGAACTCTTTTACAAAAAGGTACATAAAACGGTTGCGGGAAGACTCGAACTAAAACGTTTTCGCACTGGAAATGCTCGTCCAGGGTATACTCGCATTTGACAACCTTTTACTAATTCACCGGGAATAAACGCACCACTTCAAAAATATTGAGAATATCCCTGTTTTCGAAAACCAGAGTTACTTCCCTTATGAGACGATATCTGAAGTAGACTGATTATGACGTCATCAAATTTTAAGGTAACTGTCCTAAAAGTATGGCAAATGATGGTATTAAATCTACGTTATCATATCATTTTCATGACGTCACAATGGTTTTACATCAGATACCGACTGTAAGGAGAAATAACTCTGTATTCCGCAAAGACTCATATTTGTTGTCAATACGGAAGATCGCAAATACTTCTGACCAAGACTCTCCGAATTTTCTCGCGCACTCTTCGATTGTTCTCCATTGTTATGACGTCATCAATGTACTTGGGCAGAAAAGGTGCCCAAGTTTTGAACAATGGTTTAGGTGGGTGACTAAATGAAAAATCAGAACGGACACGCTGCACGCGCTGCATTTACGATCTTGCGTATTATAGCAACAGATCGTGAGATGGGGAGGGGAGGGGGGTTAAGGCATAAAGTTCTGAGAAAATTATTGGGATAAAAGAATAAGTCTTGACAAATTCCAGGGATCGTAGCACCTGACCTGATAAAATAATATGCTTATTCTGAAAAAAAAGTTGTGCTAATTTTTTCATTAAAACTTAAAATTCACATTATTTAGTGATCAAGTCCCTAAGATTTTATTCTCAATGTTCTAAAAGGGTTGCGCGTATTCCCGGTGAATTAGTAAAAGGTTGTCAAATGCGAGTTTACCCTGGACGAGTATTTGCAGTGCGAAAACGTTTTGGTTTAAGTTTTTTTATTTCAAGAATTTGATAATGATTTGCGCATTCTATTTGATTTTGTGTTTGAATTATATGGACTAAACGTCCTACTAATAATGGAAGGTTTAATAGTTCCTTCATTGAAGTCTATGGAAAAATAAATATTTTAGCCATTTGATGAGAGGAAATGATGGTGGCTTAAATATGGATTGATTGGACATTTCTTAAATTAATATTTATCAAATTTCACTGATAATCTACGTTTAGATCTTGATCTAAATTGATTCTTAAAGTATTCTCTATCAGGGGGAGATAATTCATTTTTGAATTTCTTTTTCTCCAACCACCAAAGTTCAAAGGTTTCTGCAACATCAATTTGAACTAATTTATACTCATTATTCAGGTATTCTGGACACTAATTAGTCACTTTACATCTAAAACGTCAGTCTCGATGATTGTCATGTATCTGAAAAGTACTAGTATATTACAACCCTTCACTTTCCTCGAACTTTCAAGATATATATTAGTAATAACATGACCCCGAAGTTTCCGGTCATAAGATATGCATTTGTCCTGATACATTGTACCGTTTAAATTCAATTGTTGTAAAAAGAATGACGTATCATACATGGATACGTACAATTACATAGGCATTTTATTCGTTCCGATTTTCTTTTCAACTCAGTTGCATGGTAAAGATATGTTCATGAATATTCCAGTGTTATGAGTTGAGCGTTGTAACACACTTGAAATCTTAATTTGTGCAGTTCAAGGCTTACTTATGGCACCTTTTAAAAATAACCGGCAAATGAACGCAAGAAACGTCCAATGGCACTACTAGTTTTTTTCTACACATGAACATGTGTGCAGTATGAAACAATCATGTATTGACCTTGATAGGGAGCTTAGTTCTAGAAAATGGATATCTTTTAACATCGTTTCCATTGGGCACTGTTTGATGCCTAAAGAGGACAACTCACTTGCATATACAAAAATAGTATATGTCCAAAAGTGAAATGATTTACTCTTTTAGCTATCCTTTGCTAAGTTTCAAGTCGTTTACATTTGACTAGAATTAAATGATATTTAAAATTAAATCAAGGGTACATTCTATTATACGAAACGTTCTAGAACGACCTAGTACAGGAATGCAACCGAATTTTGAAAATAGTTACTGTAAAATCGAATATAATGTTGTAAATTTTGTTAAAATCGTTAGATTTTCACGTTTTTGTCGTATACATGTTGGTCTTTCTAGTGAAAATTGTCAAAATTACAAGCTATTACAGTAACAAGTCGGTAAACTCCGTACGGCGGCTTCGCCTAGCATACAAAGCAGACCGCTCATGCCGCAACGACACGGTGACAACACTCAAATTCAAGTATTACAACATATGCAAGGGTATCATCATTTTGCCCTTCATTTTGGAACATCCAGGAATGTTGTTCCAAGAGTTCCGATCCGTTTCTACGGAACGGCATTCTTCATTCACAGAAACAATGTTTTCACACATGTCCAGAAGTTACTCTCTGACAGCAATTTTTGAATTTGCAAGCAATATAACATTTTTTATGTATTGCATAAGCGGTGTTATTTCAATCGATGTTAAAGTCTCTGTCGCATATTTAAATGGGTAGTCAATAGTCTGTCTGCAGGTTTTCTTTTTCAAAATTGCACGGCCTTCGGAAAATGTATAGTTAAAAGTAGGTTAATATTTAAATAAAGATATATCCTATGTACGTATTGCTCCCTCGTGACCTAATATCCCTAGGTCATCTGAAAATTTTCAATCGTATATTTCATACTTACATTGAAACTAAAGGTAAGTATATATGTTCAGTCTTCTAAATATCATATAATATTATACATTTTGATAATAGAAACAGTGTATAAATATATTCTGCTAATTCTATTTTATACAAATGAATTGTAATTATTTCATCTCATAAATGCATTTTCTAACAACGTCGAAAGGATATTGAATTTCAAGATAAGGGAGACATGTCAAAAGTGGTTACTTCTCCGGATATTTCTCATTCAGTTCATCCCGTGGAACTCTACTTTGGAATTGATATGTTCTTTTTCGAAGAATCTCACCCTTTCATGCTACTTTTCCACTAATCTGAAATACATATCTTTTTATGCTAATTAGGAAATTTTAGAAAAAAGGAGATATTTCCATATTAACTAATTCAAGTTAAGTTATCAGATATTATTCGCTGAGTTTCCCACATATTAAAGAAGAAATATGACGTCAATGTATCTAAATGCGCATTTCTATTCGAATCAACTATTTGCTTCTTCCTCTGAATTATAACAGCTATAATATAGACGGTGTGTACTTGCATGACTTAATTAAGACACTTTCGGCTTTTTGCGTTTTCTCTTTGCAAACACCGAAGAATGATGTAGGTAAAGACTTTAGATGTGAAAAACTAAGAAAGTAACCGAACTCTGGTACAAATTTTCTGCAACAGTCACGCATATCTCTTAGCGTCTCTTCAATACATGGAATCAAACATATTTTTTTTTTTGCCACAACGTTTGATTTTAAAATTCAGGTCCAATATTTCGTTAAGAAATGAGCCAGAGGGGCATGAAAAATTTGGAGCCATAAATTTTATTGATTTATTCGATTTTGATCAAATTGGATAATTTAATAGATCTGCGATTGAGGATACATAAATATATAAAGGATCATTCATAATTCTCTTATTTGAAAGAGGGCTGTGATTGTTTTTCTATTATGGGATATTTTCCTGCTGATGATTGTTTAGTGAATATTTACATTACACTAGTGGATTTCCTATGTTAAACTCCTATTCAATTTTGAAATTCAAATTTAGGATGAACACAGGTAAGCCCCAATCACATAATGTGCGCGCAAGACTTTCAAACACGTTTCATTTCTTCGCGGTTCTTGAGATTTGCGCCTGTCGAACAAGCACCCATATTTTTTATCCCCCCTTTTTTTTCTTTTGGCTTGTTAAAAAATTTGGGATGTTGTGCCCCTCCACTTTTACAGGCAGAGCTACGCCGTTGAACATTTCAATAGATATACGAAGGAAAGCGTTTCTTATGAACAATTTTCAGAGTCCAGTACGATTGCGGATACATTGCAGGTGGCACCGTTTCACACGCTTTGTTAATTGCAAAGATTCATTTTTTCACATGGATCATGTTAAATATCCAATGCATATATAAAATCATAGTAAGAAAAAACAACATGAAGCCCAAAGACCATCCGAACTTATGTCTCAAGGTTAACGAAAACAAAGGGGTTGCCACGTTATGTCGACCTAGAACAAAATGATCGTTACTGGCGGCACCTTGGATATATTCGGTAATGTCCAGTGCCATTACATAATTGCAATTCCATTAATCTCATGCATAGCATATAAACATCATCATTTCTTGTAGAATCTGTAATTCTACAATAGGCATTTAGCGAACACTAATGTGACACAACAGTTAATATCAACTTAAACATTATATTTCATTAAATTGTTAAAATAAACTAAATAGAAAATTTCTAAATTATCAGAATTGGATTAGATTTATAATCCTTTAGATGTGTGCGACGATGCACAAATTAGTTTCAAGAGCACCATGAACTCGATCTTACAAAATATCAATGAATAGATTGAGGGTCACTGATAAGGGTTAAGTACCCGAAACGTGCATGTCTGTTCCATGCTGAAACTTTATCTGTTCTTAAAAGATGCTACGTTTAACATTCAAATAATACAACCAGCTGAAACATTCTGCAAAGAAGTAAAATTGAATTCCCAATGGAGATAAGATCAGGTGCCAATGGAGAATAAGTATCTCCTGTTTGCTTGCACTACCAGTCATCTAGGCCGTATGGTAAAAAGGTCATATCCGGTAAATTGATAATTTTTTTTGGGGGGGGGGGGGGGGGGTTGGGTTTAAGCTAAAACACCTTCCAACATTCAAGAAAACCAGACAGTTAATTTTTAGTGATTTGAGTTTTTATCATTTTGCCCAAAATAACTTAAAAACAATCTTGAAATGCCAGCATAAGGGACTCACATACATGCATGTAACCTTAGTTCAATCACTTATTTGTTAAACTACAAATCCCTTGCCCTCCGAAGGAAATCGTTGTAGTTTTGGCTTCCTCTAGAAAAGCATATTCATTGCGATATAAATACTACATAGGTAGGGGACGAGGGAATGTTACTACCAAGGAAAGTGTTTGTAATATTATGGCTGAAGTCGTCACGTTTGTGATATATTGATATCCATTAAACAATTTTCTTCAAAAGTAACCATGAGACCTAAATATGCAGCAGAGTTAACGATTTCAGTGGTTTGAATGGATATAAATAGGTGACCATAATGTTTTGTTGTTATAAAAAGCAACTTCTCATCTCGTGGATTTTTTTTTTCTAAATAGATAAAAAAAGAAGTGTTATGATAGTCAAACGTAGCTCAAATAAGTACATGTATGAGGACACTGCAGAACTTCGTGTCGGGCCTGTAGTTATCCTTTTATCTAT
Organism: Pinctada fucata; assembly: GCA_028142955.1. Lineage (NCBI taxonomy): Eukaryota > Metazoa > Mollusca > Bivalvia > Pterioida > Pteriidae > Pinctada > Pinctada fucata. Next base: position 48,795,878 of record AP027106.1, read on the forward strand.
TATGCTTACCACCTGCAAAATGAATTGCATTTCGCTCAATTAATTAAGCATGACGTATATGTGTTATTATGCTCTTCCTTTGAAGAGTCCTTTAAAAAGTACTACCCAATTTTATAGCAAACATATTTAATAGACTTGTTTTGCTATTTGACAAACCTTTAAATTTGAAGGTCTTCATCATAACACTAATCATTAAAACGAAAATGAAATTTCTTTAGACTTTATTTATAAGTACAACACATAAATATGCTATGCATGATTGAATTCCAAATTAAGGAACGAGGGTGTCATAACAATACCGTCGCAACGAAAGTATTGATTTACTTCGACATCTGACAAATGTCTAGATATTTGATATTTTAAGGTTTCATTCATCTCACTATAAAAGGTATTGTCCTGAACATTGCCAAAGTCGTGCTTCCCCGGCTACCTTCGTGGTATTTAATTCTCCTGTAATCAAAACAACCAGAAGTAGATTATTATACCCCTACAATAATTTAAGTACTACATGTATATAGAACTTCCTAAAGAAAAAATTGAGTTTGTTCTAATGTTGAAACTATGCTAGTTTATACTCTGTCCTCGAGACATAACATTGAAATTATGACTTTGACGTTATGGAAACATATTCTCTACGTTTGACTTATGACTTTGAAATTGTCCTTGAAATATGACTTCGACATAACCTTTAACAGTGTTTTTTGTAGTTTTTGAGAGGCTAGCCAAAGAGGGGATGCTTACTCCTCACTGGCACCTGGTCCCACCTCTGGCTTGCTAGGGGTCCACCGATGAGATTAGATTGTCATCAGGGCATTCTTTATCTCGTTTAAAAAAAAACAAGAATCTATTAGAAGAAGGTTTCCGTGATCTACTTAAGATATTTTGGAAATAGAAAAAAAAAATACTATCATCTCAATTCGGACAACGGAGTACTAGTATATAACTTTGTGTAATTCATAGCCTGATTTTTATGCTGACGTAATAAACATAAATCAATAGAATCAAGGACAAACATAGTTACCATTGGAATTGCGCCAGGATGATCAAAGGCCTTTTATACCCTGGAGACGATCCCAATGTCACCAGATGTACTCTTGGCATGTTACTTGATCATTTTTTGTAATGAGTTCTACATTTTCTCTGAACGGCTGTCGCACATTTGTTTCATGCCAATTCTTCACTATAACGATACGTTGATCTGACTTGAGTCGCAAAATCTTGAAGTGGTGTTTGCTTTTGATAATGTCATTAGTATTGGAAAGTGTTAGATTTTGACGCGTTTATTACACTAAAGAACACTTAATTCTTTTACCTTTCAGATGATGACAGAATTTAGGGAATTCATCAAATTGTAAAAGTATAATCTTTCACATGTTCCAATATGAACATCCTGCATAAAGTTCTCCTTCTAATGGAATCTCAATATATTAATTATCAATTAATTAATTTCGAACTAACTAGCAAGTTGCCCTAAATATATTAGAAATAACGATCACAAGAAAAACCCTGCTAATCCTCTCTGGTGTTTTGGCAAATGAGTTTGACTATACGATTGAGAAGTTCAACCTAGAGACGGAGGGGCTGACTATTTAATAATTGTTTTTTAAATTCAGAATTTAAACAAGGGGCGCCTTAAATTTATTCATGATTTAAAATTTTTGCTTCAACTCGAAGAATTATTGACAAGAAATTATGCCTGTTGCAGAGCACTTTATGGAAGTTTAGTTGAAAATGTTACTTTTCTTTGAAAATAAAGTAGGAGCTCACTGACGGGGAAGTGGCAGCTTCTTTTTTTCATATTAGTTTTATTGTGACAATGGAAACTAAGTGCATCAATACGTGTAATGTGCATTCGGATCTTCTTTAACTCATGATGTCACACTTACGCCCTTTGCCGTGTAGAGCTCGTAAAAATGTTCCCCGAGAGGGGTTTGACGGTGTTTTGAATATTTTTCCAGTGCAGCGCATTATTTTATATAATATTTTCATTTTCGTGCATGCACATCGACGGCGGGTGTAACTAGCCAACAGGTGATGCTAATTCCTCCCGGGCACTTGATCCCTCCTCTAGCATGTTAGGGGTTCGTCGACAGTCAGACAATCTTGTGCTCTTTTGTGAGTGCTGTTTAGTCATTCGTCAGGATCTTCTTTAACTCCTTGTGTCACACTTAGGCACACTGCCGTGTGGAGATCGTATATAAGTCCCCCGCGAGGGCTTTGACAGTAACACGGTCTCCATAGCACTTTCTATACAGACATCTCAGACAGTGCAGTGCATGCATTTTTGAGGGTTAAGTACCCGAAACGTGCATGTCTGGTCCAAGCTGTAAATTTATCTGCTTTTAAATGATGCTAATGAATTTGAAGACGTTTAGCATCTAAAATGTTTGACATGAAGTACTACTGACGAGAAATCAATATCCGAAACACGTGTCTAGTACAATAAAAATGTACTGGAGAACATATATTTCAATTAAATCCGTCGATAATCAATTTTGTGCTCTATTGTGAGTGCTGTTAAGATTATCTTCTTCAACTCATTTGTGTCATACTTATGTCCTTTGCCGTGTGGAGCTCGTAAAAAAAGTTCCCCGCAAGGGATTTGACAGTAAGTGTTTTGAATATTTTCCCCAGAAATGGTCAACATAGCACTTTCTATATAGACATAGCCTCAGAGAGTGCAATGCATGTATTTCATATGTTGTTTTAATATTGACAGCGGGTGCGGCTAGCCAACAGAGGATGCTTAAACCCCCCCCCCCTCTCCGCGGGGGGGCACCTGGTCCCACCTCCTCTACCTTTTTAGGGGTCCGTCGATGCTCGATATGGTGGGCTAGTGTGAGTGCTGTTGAGATTATCGTCAGGATCTTCTTGATTTCATTACACAAAAGTAATAAAAGACATGTCTTATCGATCTATTTATGTTTAAGCATTTCAATGCATACTTGAATGTAGTCAACACCGCATGGGAACGAAACGTATGATGTTGCCTTAATGAGGTTTTTGATTGTTTTCTCATCATTTAAGTGATGCTGCACAAAACTATCTTAAAGACGTTGCAGTAGGACAATGACTAATAAATGAGCCCATATCGTTTTTTAATAGTGGATATTCTTTAGATTGTGCATACACTTCGAGACTTCTGCGAGGGCACCAACGTTTCTATCATCGACAAACTATTTAAGTGTTTTCAAAAACTATAAACTTTCCATATACCTAGACGATTGTGATTGATTTATAAGACAAATTCTCAACCGGAACGGCTCATCAGTGTTGTAAAATTAAAGTCATTGTTGAAATGTTTTATTATTATTATTTTTGTTTTGCAAACCACTTATTCCTTAACATTTAAAACATTCCTTACTTTTGTGATAACCCAAAAAGGCTGCTCTCTGTCGGCAGACATACATTTTATTATCTTTTTCATTTCTGACATTGCAAATATCTTGTATTTGTATTGTATAAGAGGTCATATGAAGCATGTCACCTCAATCTTTTTTTCTCTTTAAATTTCTCATATCATACTTAAATACATAGTCGAAATTCGGTCTGCTGTTTTTGAAAAATGCTTCAATGGCTTTCGGAAATCGTGCAGGGTAGAGTAGGCCATTTAAATATAGATATTTTCCATGTAACCTCATGACTAAGTACAGATATTTTGGAAATTTCCAATCGCGTATGTCATTCTTACATTGAGACTTAAGGTAAGGAGCTGACACATTTTAAGTTTATTTCAGATATGAAATACATTTAGAAACTTGAAAGACTATTTTTGTATATTTAATTTCTAATATTTATATGAATCTAATTATTTTACTTTGTTAAGTATGTCATTAAAGATGTTTTAAGTTAAAAAAAAACAACTTTAAGATATGATAACTATATCAAATAGTTCTAATTTAATTCTTTCATTGGAATTGAGTTTGAAATTAAGCCACATTAATTTAGTCCTTAGTTCTTCGGATTTTCATGTAAAAAAATGGAGCGTTATGACGATTTTTTATCTATATAAAGAAATTAAATCGCAATTTTTTGAGGTGACACATAATCTATTGTATAGAGATAATTTTATTTATACAGTACTGCAACCCACTTGTTTGACAATTCTATCCTATCCAACATCCTACATCCACCTCCTATCCACTCGATCCTATTCTATCCTATCCTATCCAATCCTATCCTATCCTACCCATCCTATCCTATCCACCCCATTTAAAACCAATTCTATCCTACATCCTATCCTACGTCCTTTCCTATCCTACGTCCTATCTTATCCTACATCCTATCCTATCCTGTCCTATCCTGTCCTATCCTACATCCTATCCTATCCACCTTAAAATACTGCTCAATACCTGAAGTGAGATTATTATTAAAACTAAAAGACTTGATATGAATTCATACATAAGTAGTAAATTATCTGTAATTATCGCTGTTTTTGGATTTTATTAAAATGAAAATTATATAGATGATTAAATACCATTTTTGCACTTGTAGTGAACGAAACTAAATATCACAACAAACCTCCAAGTTTGTTTTTAATTCAATTAAAATCTACATTACCCATTATGTCAAATAAGAAATTTCAATGGATCAAATTTAATCAAAAGAGTATGTTTGTCTGCTAATAACTTAAGAATTTAAAAGAAGAAATATTGGATTGAAGAATGAAGTGGATATGATGTAGGATAGGATGTAGGATAGGATGTAGGATAGGATAGGATGTAGAATAGGATAGGATGTAGGATAGAAATGGTTAGGATTGAGGTGGATAGGATAGGATAGTATAGTATAGGATAGGATAAGATTCTATCCACCTTCTATCCTACATCCTATTCTACCAACCTTTTTGTCAAACAAGTGGGTTGCAGGACTGTAGATAATACATACTGCTCGATGAAAATGGCACATTGTGGTGCAGCATGTACATGTACATACAAATGGCTAAAAAACATTATTATAACAAAATCAACTCTTCATTTCATATTAGTATTTCATAACTAATCTTAGTTAACGAAAAATTTGAAAGCTATGAGCTTTCAAATTTACGTCATCTCGGAGCTTTCAAAATATTTGAAAGCAATCGCTGACGATATTTTGAAAGCAATCGCTGACGAAAATTTTGAAAGCAATCGCTGACGAAAATTTTGAAAGCTATCGCTGACGAAAGTTTTGAAAGCTATCGCTGACGAAAATTTTGAAAGATATCGCTGACGAAAATTTTGAAAGCTTTTTGAACGCTCGGGTGCCATATTGTTTTTGCAATGGCTGCAGCACGCCTCGGGCGAGTTTATATAGAGGATGAAAGAAGCCGTCTCTTTATCGGCATCTTTCAAAGCTTCCGACAGTCACAGAGAAGCCAGGGTTTCACTGGATATAAATTCCCCTGATTTAGTCAGAATTTGGCCGGTCAAATGTACATTTTCTGGAATATATATACATTTAGATTTAAGATGAAATGGAAGTTGTTCATTTATACACTTAAAGATGGAATACCTTTACAGGTAATAGAAATACAGGTAATTTCAGGTAACTAATTAGTGCAAAGCATACCCTTTTGATGGCCCCATTCACCCCCAATTAACATAATGTAATTTTCACCAAGTAGGTGTATGGGGAACACACCGATCTGGGAAACACGGAATCTTCAAATAAACTTATGAAAATAAATAAGATACAATAATTAATTTAATCCAGGAATATGTCTTTCCATAATTTAATCTGAATAAACATCATAATTAATACTATTTCATCAAGCAAATTATGAAGATGATTGCTTTGATTTCGGCCATCTTGGTGTTCTCGACACAAAATAGCTTACGAGAAAAGCTTTCAAAAATTTTGAAAGCTAGTTAACGAAATTTTCTTCAGCGATTAGCTTTCAAAAATTTTGAAAGCTATAGTTAACGAAATTTTCGTCAGCGATTAGGTTTCAAAAATTTTGAAAGCTATAGCTGACGAAATTTCGTTAACTATAGCTTTCAGATTTTTTGAAAGCTAATCGCTGACGAAATTTCGTTAACTATAGCTTTCAAAAGTTTTGAAAGCTATCGCTGACGAAAATTTTGAAAGCTAGGGAATCGCTGACGACAATTAGTTAACGAAAAATAGCTGACGAAATTTCGTCATCTCTTGAGTATTCAAAATTTTGAAAGCAATCGCTGACGAAATTTTGAAAGCTAAGCTTTCAAAAAGCTTTCAATTCGTTTACGAATTGAAAGCAAATATTAAACTTTCGACTGGTCGGGGCTGTAAATTACACTTTTCTCTGTTTTAATTAGGTATCTATGGTATACAAAGTCGCCATGTTTCTTGTGTTACAAATTTGATAGGTTTAATACCTCCAGGCCCCTAAACATAAAAACAGATTTGTTTCATTAGATAACTGCTTTTAGATTTCTCCTATTCTAGATTTTGAAATATTGAAATATACATTGAATATCCCTCACTTACACGCGAAATAAATATCGTTTTAGTAATAAAAAATATTAAGATAAATATTATGTTATATTCATTCTTATTTTCATTCAAAAACGATCTTAAGGGACATGTTGTGTTGAAAATGCACTTCTTGTGCATGAAACCTACGTTGAATGTTTGCTTACTCTATAAATCATTATTATTAGGATTGTCGGTTGTGTATCTACATATTTTGTTGGTCGTGACTTGAAACTTATTTTTTGAATCTTTATCCCTTCTTCTCAAACATTAAGTGATGAGTAGGCTCTGCCTGATAGACGGTAAGTCATGTAGAAGGGGCGCTCACCTGATACCCATGCACACTCTTAACCTACTGATATTGCATAATGATAGTGTCAGGGAGTTTGCACCAACAACCCTGGGACTATATACACATAAACCTTGTTTTAATAAAAAAAAGAGATATAAAATCAAAAGTATAAAATTTAGGCATGAAATAAATATCACAGCAATGATAGACTTAAATATGTCAAAGCCACAGTGAAAGAGTGTGCAAACTGGAAAAAATGAAAATGGAATAAAAAAAGGTATTCAGATGATTTAAAAGTGCATAAAAAGACCTGACAAAATTGAAGGAAAATGAAAAAGGAAGAACAAAGAATTGGGGTGCCGGAGCCGGGACTTGAACCAACAACCCTTGGGTCCATGTGCACAGTAAACATATCTATTCATATTCTTAAAAATTCATAAAAAAGAAGATTATAGCATGTGATGTATATCAAAGCAAATACTAACATAAATATAACATATTTACATTCTGAATTTTACTGCCTATAGGCTGCAATGTTAAGCAGATGGTTGATATTTGCCCATAAATTACCATCTGCAAAATTATATTACCATCAAATGGCTTGCGTCGGAATACAAAAAAAATCGTGTTTATAAACAATATGGCAGCCTCCATGTCGGTTGCTAAGGCATCACAATTTTAAACTGATCATTGATGATTGATAAAATAAAGTGTAATACAAAGATTTTTATCGTCAAAAGCTGTAGTACAGTATTCATTTTGGTCTTGTTCCTAAATCGAAATACAACATAAATCGTAAATAATTTTTCTTCGTTGTCTGTGTTATGAAAATCTGAACGACGAATTTATTTGTAACTATGCACAAACCCTGTAGTGAAGTTTTATTCTAAAACGCTGAATATTCTAACTGCACAGGCTAGGTCAAAACAGTCCTTTAAACATCAAATCAAACGGATCATTACAAATCTCAATTTCAAAACAATCACGTTTGATTCAATGCTGTGCAGATACAAACTCGAGTTCTGTATGTACTTACTGTAAACGTCTGTAACAATGCACTCAAAGGTGTAGATTTAAACCTGCGTTTAACTTATGTAAGAAGTTGTAGCTCCTGTGCATGAGTGCCGCGAATGCATGTGCGTGTGACGGGATCTGGGACAAAGGGAAACTGCACTGTCGATATTTACGTCTCTCGTCTCCTCGTATCTTCCTTAGAACCAGTGATCTTTTTACCTTTTTCAAAAGCCACCTGTAACTTTACATTTGGGAAAATATGCAATATTTGGAACAAATTGGGAAAATTTAGAAACAAAACTTCTTTAAAGAAACGGTCAAATTATTGGTTCAAGACAAAATTTTACACAAAGGTAGCCCCCTTTAACTGTTGAGAAGTAAAGCCATTTGTACGATGCTTCATACTTTTGGGGTACGAATTTACAATTGTCAGGAACATATTTCGATTACTTTTGTGCACGTTTCGTGTCAAATTAAATTCAATCTTGAAAACAATTTTGATCTCCTTGTATTGGGAAAATATTGGCCGATTTTGGGGGAAAAAAGCTAATTTTTACGAGGGGAAGCCACCGATATTCGGCGGTAAATCGGGCCAAAAAAATCACTGAGAACCCACCGATGAGAATCGGGATATCATTTGAATGCAGTTTTAACTCAATGTCAAGATTTTGTCACCACGGAATACAATCACTAACCTTGTACATAGGTTTAACTTTTGAGAGACTGGCGCCTGTAAACTACGATCACCTGGCGAACAATTTTTGAAACCGCAGTTCTGGAGAAGAAGTTTAATATGTATGACCCTTCCTTTTTCCATCAGAAAAAAAAAAATCATAAAAATTAAAGAATTAAAATTTTAGTATAGAATACATATCAAAGCATTTAATAATTAAAATATGATAAATATGCAGTATATAAGCGTGAAAAATCATACACTTATTGAGTTATTTAAAGAAATAGTTCAAAATTGTGCATTTCTGACAAAGTCCAAAAAGACGTCAAAACGCGTCAAAAATTTGACTTCTGACTGGAACCAGAAACAACATCACCAGTAAAGACATCCTTCTAGATCATCCAGATGCTTTCGGTTTGTCGATATTTGCTTCGTTTCTGAAGAAGTTTGTCAAAGAAGGGTACCCCCGTGACCTACTTTTGCCTGTTGTGGCAACACCTTTTGACTGATCCGAACGAAAAACAATAACATTTGTAGAGAACCATGAGTATTCATGCCTACCAAGTTTCATCAAAATCCCTTTAGTGGTTCTTGAAAAGAAGTCGAAAATGTGAAAAGTTTACGACGGACGGACGACGGCCGACGGACGCCAAGCTATGACAATAGCTCACTTGAGCTTCGCCAAGGCGAGCTTAAAAGGCTTCTTTTCATTCCTCTTCTTCAAGAGGGAAAACTTCTTGACAAAAACAAAATTCAAAATACCTTGTACCTGATCATCGATATAATAAAGATTAATTTGTTGGCGTCCCCTCGTTCATATCTATTCAAATTTCATGTTTTTAAAGATATATCGAATTCGAATCACTTGTACATGTATGGTGTATCAAAAAGTGTAATTAGAATGAAACAATGGAATGGCAGTTCATTTCATCGCCTTGTTATCATTATAAGGGAAGTGTTACAACTTGAAGACCTTGAAAAACATATTTCCAAATCTAGTTTTATAAGTATACACAAGATACGTTTAAGGAAAGTAAATTCTAATCAGTAGTACTAGATTGAATGCCGAAGTGATCTTCTGACACAACCAAATGCATTTCAGTAGCACCTTTTTGTACTTTTTTAAAATTTAAATAATATGTACATTTACTCTGCAAATAGTACGCGGCTCCCATTTCAAGTAGTATCGATTCACAGGGATTTATCACTCTAATACCGGTTGCTCTATTAACTATAAGTAAATACATATAGTAAAAAGAGCAACCGGTATTAGCGTGATAAATCCCTATGGGTCGATTCAGTAGGAAAATAAAATATGTGACAAATTTGAAAATAGATTTGGAAATATGGTGCTAGGATAATAATATTATGAGTTAAAAATTTATCACCAGTTATGCATAATGTATCTATTTTAAACTAAAAACCCAAAGTTTGGTTAAGGCTATATACCGCACCTTAACAAAATTGGCAAATGTGTATTTAGTGCTTATTTTGATGTAACCAAAGCAAAGTAAATAACAAGGGGGTATGAATATTGTAGACAACAAAGAGTAGCTCTGGGTTTAAACATATTAACTCTACCTGCAATTGTTCTTCCAGTTAATTAGATTTTCGTCTAAAGATATCTAGACAATGTCATGCAGTCTTTTATACATGTAGAATATTTGCGTACATTGAATTTTATAGGACGTAAGATTATGCCTGCTTTTTCATGTCATGGTATCCGTATTAGTACTAGTATTCTTTAACCGCAGCTTGTGCATTTTTAGCTTGCTGGTAATGGGTTAATACCTTAGATTGTCAATGTTTTTGATACATCAGGTCATCGTTTCATTTTAGATATTTCAGTATTATTCTAATTAATTAAATTGTAAGATTAACAAAGACATTTGAATGAACATAATTAAAAAGTAATTTTCTATTGCTTTTGACATTTGGATTCTATTTGAAAATTCTGAATTTTTTCCCTTTCAATTTTATTTTATGTTCTAAAAGGCAAAATACTATGGAATGTTTTAAATAATAATGAATAAATCTTTAACACATCTTACTTGTATATTTTCAACAACAATTAAACCTCATCGCAATTAAAAGGAAGGAGAGAATCTCTAACAACACTAGGTTGCAGCACCTACAGCTAAACCCCACAACACCAAATACAAAAAATAAATCACGAACGAAGATTGGTATTTTTTTTTTCAATAAAAGTGTAATGTTGTTACAAGTCGCAGGGACGGATGGTATATGGTTATTTAGATGGTAAAATTCTAACCTAGCACTTAAAACAAACATGTACGCCGTAAACCCTTCACACTTCTTTTTATTTTTGCAAATTCTTCATTGGGCTAAGACTTCTTGACGGCAATCTGTACTCAAGACAGAAACGTGACCCTACTTTGTAACAAAAAACAGCCGTCTATACTATCATGTCAAGTAAGTGATCCGGCATGTTCTTCTTATGATAAATTCTTATTAGTGGTACTTCCCTGATATGGTCGCCACAACTCTTTCTATATAGACATAACCCCAGACAGTGTATGCATTTTAGATATTTTCATTTTAGTGCATTTTGTCCTTCATTTTGGAACATCCTGGAATGTTGTTCCGAGAGTTTCGATCCGTTTCTACGGAACGGCATTCTTAATTCACAGAAACAGCTGGAATAACCGGATCGTTCTCAAGAAAGATCGCCGCATATTTTGATATCTTTTAAACAATTGTCAATGAAGTAACACTGATTTAAAAACATACATATCTTTCATTTTTCAATACTTGTTTTCATTCATGTCCAGAAGGTTTCTCTCTGACAGCAATTTTTGAATTTGCAAGCAATATAACATTTATTCTATGTATTGCACAAGCGGTGTTATTTCAATCGATGTTAAAATTTCTGTCGCATATTTAGATAGGTAATCAATAGTCTGTCTGGAGGTTTTCTTTTTCAAAATTGCACGGCTTTCAGAAAATGTATAGTGAAAAGTAGGTTAATACCTAAATATAGATATATCTAATGTACGTATTGTATCCACGTGACATGTATCTATAGGTCATTTGAAAATTTCTAACCGTATATTTCATACTTACATTGAAACAAAAAGTAAGTTGGTGCAATATGTTCAGTCTTCTAAATATCATATAATATTATACATTTTGATAATTGAAACAGCGTATGAATATATTCTGCTAATTCTATTTTGTACAAATGAATTGTAATTATTATATCTCATAAATGTATTTTCTAGCAAGGTGGAAAGGATATTGAATTTCAAGATAAGGGAGAAATGTCAAAAGTGGTTTCTTCTCAGGATATTTCTTATTCAGTTCATCCCGTGGAACTCTACTTTGGAACTGATATATTCTTTTTCGAAGAATCTCACCCCTTCATGCTACTTTTCCACTAATCTGAAATACATATCTTTTTTATGCTAATAAGGAAATTTTAGAAAAAAGGAGATATTTCCATAACTAATTCAAGTTAAGTTATCAGATATTATTCGTTGAGTTTCCCACATATCAAAGAACAAATATGATGTCAATGTATCTAAATGCGCATTTCTATTCGAATCAGCTTTTTGCTTCATCCTCTGAATTATAACAACTATAATATAGACGGCGTGTACCTGCATGGCTTAAGATACTTTCTGCTTTCTGCGTTCTCTCTTTGCAAACACCAAAGAATGATGTAGTTTAAGAATTTAGATGGCAAAAAAGGAAGAAAGTAACCAAACTATGGTACAAATTTTCTGCAACAGTCACGCATGTTTCATGGCGTTTCTTCAATACATGGGATCAAATTTATTTTTTGCCACAACGTTTGATTTTAAAATTCAAGTCCATTATATCGTTAAGAAATGAGCCAGAGGGGGCATGAAAAATTTGGCGCCATGAATTTGATTGATTTATTTGATTTTGATTAAATTGGAAAAGTTTATAGATCTGCGATTGAGGATAAATAAATGTATTTAGGATCATTCATAATTCTGTTATTTGAAAGAGGGCTGTGATTGTTTTTCTATTATGAGATATTTGGTATATTTCAAGGCAAGAATTTCAAACACGTTTCATTTCTTCGCGGGTCTTGAGATTTGCGCTTGTCGAACCAGAATCCGAAAGTCATGAAGACAACAAATAAGACATTCATTCCGTAAATGAATGCTTTTTGTAAGTATACTGACCAAAAACAACAACTGTGTATTGACTATTCTTTTTGTAAAGCTTAAGGAAATATGAACGGTACTACCATATATTCATATAGTTCAGATGTTGTTTTAGGTCTCCTCCCCCTTTATACAATATTTTTCTCTTTTCAACCAAATTGTGATATTCATAGCTTCCGTAATTCAGATGACTGGACACGTGACTGCATTGCTGCTTTTAGTTCCCCTTATTTCGTTCACTCTCCTTTCCAAGCAGGGAATTATTTCATTCTTCCATTAATCACATTTATTAATTAAGATTATAGATTTAATCTCTGCTGACTAAAAACTTTCTCAAAGGAAAATCGGACAAATATAAGGAGACAGTACAACAGTTCCATAGATATACGAAGGAAAAGGTTTCTTATGAACAATTTTCAGAGTCGAGTATGATTGCGGATACATTGCAGGTGGCACTGTTTCACACGCTTCATTTTTTCACATGGATCATGTTAAATATCCAATGCATATATAAAATCTTAGTAAGTAGAAACAACATGGAAGCCCAAAGACCATCCGAACTTATGTCTCAAGGTTAACGAAAACAAGGGGGATGCCACGGTATGTCAACCTAGAACAAAATTATCGTTAGTGGCGGCACCTTGGATATATTCGGTAATGTCCAGTACAGTTAAATTATTGCAATTCAATTAATCTCATAGCTTGTAAAACATCATCATTTCTTGTAGAATCTGCAATTGTACAACAGACATTTAGCGAACGCTTAAGTGACACAACAGTTACTATCAACTTATTAAACACTATATTTCATCAAATTGTTAAAATATACTTAATAGAAAATTTCTGACTTATCAGAATGGAATTAGATGTATAATCCTTTAGATGTGTGCGACGATGCCCAAATTAATTTCAAGAGTACCATGAACTCGATCTTACAAAAAATCAATGAATAGATTGAGGATCACTGACGAGGGTTAAGTACCCGAAACTTGCATGTCTGATCCATAATGAAACTTTATCTGTTCTTAAAAGATGCTACTGAGTTCGAAGACGTTTAACATTCAAATAATGCAACCAGCTGAAAAATTCTGCAAAGAAGTAAAATTGAATTCCCAATGGAGATAAGTATCTCCCGTTTGCTTGCACTAACCGTCATTTAGACCGTATGGTAAAAAGGTCATATCCGGTAAATTGATAATTTTTTTCGGGGGGTGGGGGGTGGGTTTAAGCTAAAATACCTTCAAACATTAAAGAATACCAGACAGTTAATTTTTAGTGATTTGAGTTTTTATCATTTTGCCCAAAATAACTTATGTTACTACCAAGGAAAGTGTTTGTAATATTAAGGTTGAAGTCGTCACGTTTGTGATATATTGATATTCATTTTACAATTTTCTTCAAAAGTAACCATGAAACCTATATATGCAGCAGAGTTAACGATTTCAGTGGTCGGCATGGATAGAAATAGGTGACCATAATGTTTTGTTGTTATAAAAAGCAACTTCTCATCTCGTGGATTATTTTCTTAATAGATAAAAAAGAGGTGTTATGATAGTCAAACGTAGCTCAAATAAGTACATGTATGAGGACACTGCAGAGCTTCATGTCGGTCCTGTCGTTATCCTTTTATCTATTATGCTTACCACCTGCAGAATGAATTGCATTTTGCTCAATTAATTAAGCATGACATATATGTGTAATTATGCTCTTCCTTTGAAGAGTCCTTTAAAAAGTACTACCCAGTTTTATAGCAAACATATTTAATAGACTTGTTTTGCTATTTGACAAACCTTTAAATTTGAAGGTCTTCATCATAACACTAATCATCAAAACGAAAATGAAATTTCTTTAGACTTTATTTGTAAGTACCACACATATATATGCTATGCATGATTGAATTACAAATGAAGGAAGGAGGGGTGTCATAACAATACCGTCGCAACAAAAGTATTGATTTACTTCGACATCTAACAAATGTCTAGATATTTGATATTTTACGGTTTTATTCATCTCACTATAAAAGGTATTGTCCTGAACATTGCCAAAGTCGTGCTTCCCGGGCTACATCCGTGGTATTTAATTTTCCTGTAATCAAAACAACCAGAAGTAGATTATTATACCCCTACAATAATTTAAGTATTATATAGAACTTCCTAAAGAAAAAAATGAATTTGTTCTTGTGTCGAAACTATGCAAATTTATACTCTGTCCTCGAGAGATAACATTGAAATTATGACTTTAACGTTATGGAAACATATATATTCTCTACGTTTGTCTTATGACTTTGAAATTGTCCTTGAAATATGACTTCGACATAACCTTAAACAATGTTTTTTGTAGATTTTGTGAGGCTAGCCAAAGAGGGGATGCTCAATCCTCACTGGCACCTGGTCCCACCTCTGGCTTGCTAGGGGTCCATTGATGCCCGATTTGGAGCTCCATTGTGAGTGTTGTTGAGATTGTCATCAGGCCATTCTTTATCTCGTTTGAAAATAAAACAAGAATCTATTAGGTGAAGGTTTCCGTGAACTATTTAAGCTATTTTGGAAATAGAAAAAAGTACTATCAACTCAATTTGCACAACGGAGTACTAGTATATAATTTTGTGTAATTCACAGCCTGCTTTTTATGCTGACGTAATAAACATAAATCAACAGAATCGAGGACAAACGTAGTTACCATTGGAATTGCGCAAGGATGATCAAACGCCTTTTATACCCTGGATACGATCCCAATGTCACCAGATGTACTCTCGGCATGGTACTTGATCATTCTACAGCCTGGTACTAACGCATTCTGAAGACTTGCAGTCTGCCTTACTGTAAAGACTAGACTCTATGGAGGGTCCTTTCAAAACACCTTCAGAGAAAACAGGACCCCGACCACCTGTCCACTCTTAATGTGGGTCGGACTCCTCGAACGGCACATGCATTAGTTCGCTATAGTCGGTAGAGTAAGGACTATATTTCGCACGCCTATTCTTTACTTCTAAAAGCATATGGATGCCCAACTGCTTTAATCTTTAATCATAAGCTTTCAGATACCCCAGAAAAAGTAATCACACTGGTTCAAGTCAGGACTGTGCGCGGGCTAATATTGTCTATAATTCTTCACTTCGGGAAATCGCCAGGAAAGCATCTTTAAAAACGAATACGATGCATGCCTTAGGTTAATTAGCTATATCAACGTCTTGCATGAACCACACAATTTCAGTGTTCAATTGTGTATACATTTATCCTTCTAATAGTTTTTGTAATGAGTTCTACATTTTCTCTGAACGGCTGTCGCACATTTGTTTCATGCCAATTCTTCACTATAACGATACGTTGATCTGACTTGAGTCGCAAAATCTTGAAATGGGGTTTGCTTTTGATAATGTCATTAGTATTGGAAAGTGATAGATTTTGACGCGTTTATTACACTAAAGAACACTTAATTCTGTTACCTTTCAGATGATGACAGAATTTAGGGAAATCATCAAATTGTAAAAGTATAATCTTTCACATGTTCCAATATGAACATCCTGCATAAAGTTCTACTTCTCATGGAATCTCAATAGATTAATTATCAATTAATTAATTTCGAACTAACTAGCAAGTTGCCCTAAAATATTTTAGAAATAACGATGACAAGAAAAACCCTGCTAATCCTCTCTGGTGTTTTCTCAAATGAGTTTGACTATACGATTGAGAAGTTCAACCTAGAAACGGAGGGGCTGACTATTTAATAATTGTTTTTTAAATTCAGAATTTAAACAAGGGGCGCCTTAAATTTATTCATGATTTAAAATCTTTGCTTCAACTGTCTCTGGCGAAGAAGTATTGACAAGAAATTATGCCTGTTGCAGAGCACTTTATGGAAGTTTAGTTGGAAATGTTACTTATCTTTGAAAATAAAGTAGGAGCTCTCTGACGGGGAAGTGGCAGCTTCTTTTTTCATATTAGTTTTATTGTGACAATGGAAACTAAGTGCATCAATATGAGTAATGTGCATTCGGATCTTCTTTAATTCATGATGTCACACTTACGCCCTTTGCCGTGTAGAGCTCGTAAAAATGTTCCCCGCGAAGGGTTTGACGGTGTTTTGAATATTTTTCCAGTGCAGCGCATTATTCTATATAATATTTTCATTTTCGAGCATGAACATCGACGGCGGGTGCAACTAGCCAACAGGGGATGCTAATTCCTCCCGGGCACTTGATCCCTCATCTAGCATGTTAGGGGTCCGTCGACAGTCAGACAATGAATTTTGTGCTCTTTTGTGAGTGCTGTTTAGACATTCGTCAGGATCTTCTTTAACTCCTTGTGTCACACTTATGCACACTGCCATGTGGAGATCGTATATAAGTCCCCCGCGAGGGCTTTGACAGTAACACGGTCTCCATAGCACTTTCTATACAGACATCTCAGACAGTGCAGTGCAGGCATTTCTTAGGGTTAAGTACCCGAAACGTGCATGTCTGGTCCAAGCTCTAAATTTATCTGCTTTTAAATGATGCTTATGAATTTGAAGACGTTTAGCATTTAAAATGTTTGACATGAAGTACTACTGACGAGAATTCAATATCCGAAACACGTGTCTAGTACAATAAAAATTTTACTGTAGAACATATATTTCAATTATATCCGTCGATAGTCAATTTTGTGCTCTATTGTGAGTGCTGTTAAGATTATCGTTAGGATCTTCTTCAACTCATCTGTGTCATACTTATGTCCTTTGCCGTGTGGAGCTCGTAAAAAAGTTCTCCGCAAGGGATTTGACAGTAAATGTTTTGAACATTTTCCACAGATGATCACCATAGCACTTTCGATATAGACATAGCCTCAGATAGTGCAATGCATGTATTTCACATGTTGTTTTAACATTGACAGCGGGTGCGGCTAGCCAACAGAGGATGCTTAACCCCCCCCCTCCCCGCGGGGGGCACCTGGTCCCACCTCCTATACCCTTTTAGGGGTCCGTCGATGCTCAATATGGTGGTCTAGTGAGTCTAGAGATTATCGTCAGGATCTTCTTGATTTCATTACACAAAAGTAATAAAAGACATGTCTTATCGATCTATTTATGTTTAAGCATTTCAATACATACTTGGATGTAGTCAACACCGCATGGGAACGAAACGTATGATGTTGCCTTAATGAGGTTTTTGATTGTTTTCTCATCATTTAAGTGATGCTGCACAAAACTATTTAAAAAAAAGTTGCAGTAGGACAATGACTAATAAATGAGCCCATATCGTTTTTTGATGGTGAATATTCTTTAGATTGTGCATACACTTCGAGACTTCTGCGAGAGCACGAACGTTTCTATCATCGAAAAACTATTTAAGTGTCTTCAAAAACTTGTCATATACCTAGACGATAGTGATTGATTTATAAGACAAATTTCCAACCGGAACGGCTCATCAGTGTTGTAACATTAAAGTTATTGTTAAAACGTTTTATTATTATTATTTTTTGTTTTGGAAACCACTTAATAGAATTCATTAACATTTAAAATATCCCTTACTTTTGTGATAACCCAAAAAGGCTGCTCTCTGTCGGCAGACATACATTTTATTATCTTTTTCATTTCTGACATTGCAAATATCTTGTATTTGTATTGCATAAGAGGTCATATGAAGCATGTCACCTCAATCTTTGTTTCTATTTAAATTTCTCATATCATACTTAAATACATAGTCGAAATTCGGTCTGCTGTTTTTGAAAAATGCTTCAATTGCTTTCGGAAATCGTGCAGGGTAGAGTAGGCCATTTAAATATAGATATATTCCATGTAACCTCATGACTAAGTACAGATATATTGGAAATTTCCAATCGCGTATGTCATTCTTACGTTGAGACTGAAGTTAAAGAGCTGACACATTTCAAGTTTATTTTAGATATAAAGTACATTTAGAAACTTGAAAAACTATTTTTGTAAATTTAATTTCTAATATTTATATGAATCTAATTATTTTACTTTGTTAGATATGTAATTAAAGATGTTTTAAGTTTAAAAAAAACCTTTAAAATATGATCACTATGTGAAATATTTCTGATTTAATTCTTTCATTGGAATTAAGTTTGAAATTAGGCCACACTAATCTAATTCTTAGTTCTTCTAATTTTTATGTTACAAAATAGATCGGGATGTCGATTTTTCATTTATATGAAAAAATTAAATCGCAATTTTTTGAGGTGACACATAATCTGTTGTATAGAGATAATTCTATTTATACAGTGCTGCAACCCAATTGTTTGACAATTCTATCCTATCCTATCTACCATCCTACATCCTACATCCACCTCCTATCAACTCTATTCTATCCTATCCTATCCTACTATATCAAATCCTATCCTACCCTATCCCATTCTTTCCTATCCACCTCATTAAAATCCAATTCTATCCTACATCCTATCCTACATCCTATCATACGTCCTATCCAATCCTACATCCTATCCTACATCCTATCCTACATCCTGTCCTATCCTACATCCTACCCTATCCACCTTAAACTACATCTCAATACCTTAAGTGAGATTATTATTAAAACTAAAAGGCTTGATACAAATCCATACATAAGTAGTAAATTATCTGTAATTATCGCTGTTTTTGGATTTTATTAAAATGAAAATTATATAGATGATTAAATACCATTTTTGCACTTGTAGTGAACGAAACAAAATATCACAACAAACCTCCAAATTTGTTTTTAATTCAATTAAAATTGATATTACCCATTTTGTCAAATAAGAAATTTCAATGGAACAAATTTAATCAAATGAGTATGTTTGTCTGCTAATAACTTAAGAATTAAAAAGAAGAAATATTGGATTGAAAAATGAAGTGGATAGGATGTAGGATAGGATAGGATGTAGGATAGGATAGGATGTAGGATTGAGGTGGATAGGATAGTATAGTATAATATAGGATAGGAAAGGATAAGATAGGATACGATTCTATCCGCTTTCTATCCTACATCCTATCCTATCCACCTTTTTGTCAAACAAGTGGGTTGCAGGACTGCTCGATGAAAATGGCACATTGTGGTGCAGCATGTACATACAAATGGCTAAAAAACATTATTATAACAAAATCAACTCTTCATTTCATGTTAGAATTTCATTATCTAAATACACATAAAGACAGTTTAAGTTATATGAAATTACATAATAACTGCTCATTTGTACGGTGTTCATTAGGGGACATCGCTTCTTCAAATCTTCGCCCTACTATATATCACAAGTCGAAGAATTGAAGAATTGAAGTAATGATGCGAAGAATTGAAGTAATGATGCAAAGAAATGAAGTTATGATGCGAAGATTTGAAGATTGGAATAAATGATGTGAAGAAACGATTATTTCTTCAAATCTTCGCATCATTTCTTCAAATCTTTGCATCATCACTTCAATTCTTCGCATCATTTCTTCAAATCTTCAATTCTTCGCATCATATCTTCAATTCTTCAAATATTCAATTCTTTGCATCATATTTTCAATTCTTCAAATCTTTAAATCTTCGCATCAAAGACCAGGCTATTGTGGCGTTTCGGGTATTTTGTCCGGTCAGTCCAGAAAGAGTATCTGCTTAATAGATAGCATAAGGTCTTGATTTTGATTCCGGGACCGGCCACATTTTGTCACACGTACATTACATCTCAGTAAATTTCTGTCTATTCAACAAGTTCTGAAATCTCAGATAATAAGAATTATCTCAGATAATTATGCAAATGGATAGCAGGACTTACTACCAGACTGATACAAAACGAGTTGGAGATAAATCTTGTCAGTATATGTGCAGTAGCTGATATTTGTCTTTCATTGGTATTATTTGATGCTGAGAACATTTTTTTAACGTTGACGTGTTTATTCAAACGTGCGTACTTGTCAGATTCTTGTTTGATCTGAAATTTGATAAAACCAGAGTTTTCAACGTCTAAGAAACAATTTCCACATCTTTATGAGCAGATATAAATGATAAATGATTGTTTGAAGGGTTTTTTTTTTACATTTTTTTCACGAAAGAACGAAGTTGATTTCTACTTCCATTTTCGTTAAGACAGCTTCGTTAAATTTCAAAATTCGATCTCGAAATTAAAGCGGGCGGAATTTTTAATAAGAAAATGTTGATCAGAGAAACAAAGAAGCGGTAAATCAGACGAAGGAAAGATCAATTTGGTGTGGCCTTATTACGATATCTACAACTGATGTTGTCATCCGGTAACTTGCTAGATGCTATAGGTAGCACCTCTGTATTGATGTTTACTATTATTTCATTGTACGTTTTCTAAATATATCTTGTTTTACGAAGAAGTACGGGTGAGAGACACCATTCATTTTGTAGATTTATTTAGTATTCCATCTCCCATTTAAAAAATCCGCATAGGTTATGTACCTGTTAAGAGATTTCTTTTCTGCAGAACAACACAGCGGTATGTTAACATCATGATCACAAGAACGGCAAGCGTGTTTCGCACTGTGTGTATAAATGTCGTAAATCGATTAACTGGGGTATATAGGTTATCAAATATGCTCTTAATTTAAGATACAGATATTTAGGTTTGCCATCCATGTATGTTTCAAAACAATTTTTGTGTCAAAATTACACTTTGCTCTGTTTCAATTATGTATTTATGGTAAACAAAGTCGCTATGTTTCTTGTGTTACAAATTTGATTGGTTCAATACCTCCACGCCCCCTAAACATAAAACAGATTTGTTTCATAAGATAACTGCATTTAGATTTCTCCTATTCTAGCTTTTGAAATATTGACATATAAAGTGAATCTCCCTCACTTACACGCGAAATAAATATCGTTTTAGGTATAACAACATTAAGATAAATATTGTGTTATATTCATTCTTATTTTCATTCAAATACGATCTTAATGAACATGTTGTGTTGAAAATGCGCTTCTTGTGCATGAAACCTACGTTGAATGTTTGCTTACTCTATAAATTATTATTATTAGAATTGTCGGTTGTGTATCTAAATATTTTTTGGTCGTGACTTGAAACTTATTTTTTGAATCTGTATCCCTTCTTCTCAAACATTAAGTGATGGGTAGGCTCTGTGTGATAGACGGTAAGTCATATAGAAGGGACACAACGCTCACCTGATACCAATGCACACTCTTAACTTACTGATATTGCATTATGATAGTGTCAGTGTCAGAGTTTGTACCAACAACCCTGGGACTATATACACATAAACCTTGTTTTACTTAAAAAAAAGAGAAAAGAAAAATCAGAAGTATAAAATTTAGGCGTAACATAAATATCACAGCAATAACAAACTTAAATATGTCAAATACACAGTGAAAGCGTGTGCAAACTGGAAAAAATGAAAATGGAAGAAAAAAATCTTGGTCAAAAATGAAATTAAAGGTATTCAGATGATTTAAAAGTGCATAAAAAGGTGACAAAATTGAAAGAAAATGAAAAAGGAAGAAAAAAGAATTGGGGTGCCGGTGCCGGGACTTGAACCCACAACCCTTGGGTCCATGTGCACAGTAAACATATCTATTCATATTTTAAAAATTAATTAAAAATCCAAAAAGGAAGATTATAGCATGTGATGTATATCAAAGCAAATACTAACATTAATATAACAAATATGCACAAAATGAGGACACAGAACCACACATTTACAGAGTTAGTCAAAGAAACAGTTCAAAAATGAACATTTCTAGAAAAGTCCAAGAAGACGTCAAAAACGCGTCAAAAATTTGACTTCGGACTGGAACCAAAAACAACAACTTGTTAAGACAACGGTTTGTTGATATGTGCTTCTGTTCTGAAGAAGAAGTTTCAAAGGAGAGTACCCCCTTTGACCTACTTTTGGCTGTGGAGACTCCATCTGTTGATGGATCCGGAAGATAAACAACAACACCTGTAGGGGACAATTAGTACTTCATTCCTACAAAGTTTCACGAAAATTTGTTTAGCATTGGAGAAGTGTAATATGTATGAAAATCACCCCCTTCCTTTCTCCATAAGAAAAAAAAATCATAAAAAATTAAAGAATTGAAATTTTAGTATAGAATACATATCAAAGCATTTAATAATTGAAACATGATACATGTAAATATGCAGTATATGAGTGTGTAAAATCATACACTTATTGAGTTATTTAAAGACATAAATCAAAAATGTGCATTTCTGACAACGTCCAAAAAGACGTAAAAAACACGTCAAAAATTTGACTTCGGACTGGAACCAGAAACAACAACACTTGTTAAGACATCCTTCTAGATCATCCATATGTTTTCGGTTTGTCTATATGTGCTTCGTTTCTGAAGGAGTTTGTCAAAGATGGGTACCCCCCGGTGACCTACTTCTGCCTGTGATGGCACCATCTTTTGACTGATCCAGACGAAAAACAAAAACACTTATAGGGAACCATGAGCATTCATTCCTACCAAGTTTCATCAAAATCCCTTCAGTTGTTCTTGAAAAGAAGTCGAAAATGTGAAAAGTTTACGACGGACGCCACGCTATGACGATAGCTCACTTGAGCTTCGCTAAGGTGATTTAAAAAGGCTTCTGTTCATTCCTCTTCTTCAAGAGGGAAAGATTCTTGACTAAAACAAAATTCAAAATACCTTTTAGCCGATCATCGATAAAAGATAGTTTAATTTGTTGGCGTCCCCTCGTTCATATTATCTATTTAAATTTCAAGTTTCCAAAGATATATCGAATTCGAATCACATGTATGGTGTATCAAAATGTGTAATTATAATGAAACAATGAAATGGCAGTTCATGTCATCGCCTCGAATTATTATAAGGAAAGTGTTACAACTTGAAGACCTTGAAAAATATTTCCAAATCTAGTTTAATACGTCTACACAAGATACGTGTAAGGATAGTAAATTCTAATCAGTAGTACTAGATTGAATGCCGAAGTGATCTTCTGACACAACCAAATGCCTTTCAGTAGCACCTTTTTGTACTATTTTAAAATTTAAATATGTACATTTACTCTGCAAATAGTACGCGGCTCCAATTTCAAGTAGGGTCTATTCACAGGGATTTAACACCCTTATACCGGTTGCTCTATTTACTATATGTAAATACATATAGTAAATAGAGCAACCGGTATTAGCGTGATAAATCCCTGTGGGTCGATTCAGTGGCAAAATAGAATATATGACCAATTTGAAAATAGATTTTGTAGGATGGTGCTAGGATAATAATCTTATGAGTTAAAAATTTGACACCAGCTATGCACACTGTATTCATCTTAAACTAAAAACCGAAAGTTTGGTTAAGGCTATATACCGCACCTTAACAAAATTGGCAAATGTGTATTTAGCGCTTATGTTAATGTAACCAAAACAAAGTAAATAACAAGGGGTATGAATATTGTAGACAACAAAGAATAGCTCTGGGTTTTAACATATTTACTCTAACTGCAATTTTTCTTCCACTTAATTGAATTTTCAACTAAAGGTATCTAGACTATGTCATGCAGTCTTTTATAGAATATTTGCGTACATTGAATTTTATA
Source organism: Pinctada fucata (assembly GCA_028142955.1). Lineage (NCBI taxonomy): Eukaryota > Metazoa > Mollusca > Bivalvia > Pterioida > Pteriidae > Pinctada > Pinctada fucata. The sequence goes on from AP027106.1 coordinate 48,819,941, forward strand.
GGACGTAAGATTATGTCTGCTTTTTCATGTAATGGTATCATTATTAGTGATAGTATTTTATAACCGCAGCTTGTGCATTCTTAAACTTGCTGGTAATGAGTTAATATCTGTCAATGTTTTTGATACATCAATTTATAGTTTCATTTTAGATATTTCAGTATTTTTCTATTTAATTAAATTGTAAGATTCACAAAGACATTTGAATGGATATATTTAAGAAGTAATTTTTGGCCGGATTGCGAAGCAAAATCCGGTCTATGAAATGGCGAAGTCCGTCTGTCCGGCCTTCCATCAGCGTGTCAACATTTTGGTTAAAGTGTCGCGTTTAAGTTAGTTGAGAGAAAACTGTTTGGAGGAGCAACTTGAAACTTGGCATGGTGATCGACAATGATAGGACGAATCAAACACAGCAACAAAATTTGACCTAGTACCTTGACCTTGGAGATTGACCTCCTTTGGAAAAACTTTCACTTTGGTCATAGCTTTTGGTTGACAAGTGATAGGGCTTTCATAATTCATTTGTATATTTCGTGTGACAAGGCCTTTCCATGGATAAATTTTTTTTTAACCTTGTGACCTTGACCTTTGAGTTTGACCTACTTTTGAAAACTTTAACCTTGGCCATAACTTTTGAATTGTAAATGAAAGGGGTTTTATATTTCACTAATGTATTCCTTGTCAAAAGACCTCACCATGGATACCAAAAGTTTTGACCTTGTGACCTTGACCTTGGAGATTGACCTTCTTTTAAAAATAATATATCTTCTGAACTATAGAGGCTATGGCTTTGAAATTTCACATGCAGAATCTAAATGACCAGACCTTTCATTTGATATCATGACTTTTGACCTAGTGACCTTGACATTGACATTTGATCTACTTTTAATTTATAAGAGGTAGGGATTTGATATTCAATATATAGATTCCTCATGCCCAGGACTTTCATTTGATATCATGACTTTTGATGAAATGACCTTGACATTCAACTTTAACCTACTTTTAAATTATAAGAGATAGAGTTTTGATATTTCAAATATAGATTCCTTATGACGAGATATTTCATTTGATATCATGACTTTTGACCTTATTACCTTTCATTGACCTTTGACCTACTTTTAAATTATAAGGGGTAGGATTTTGATATTTCAGTAGTAGAATCCTCATGACCACATCTTTCATTTGATATCATGACTTTTGATCAAATGACCTTGACATTGACCTTTGACCAATTTTGAACTATAAGGGATAGGAATTTGATATTTCGTATTGAGATTCCTTATGACCATATCTTTTCTACATTGCAAAATAGTTTTTATGACCTTTGACCTTTCTGTCTGCGCAAAAAAGTATACGTCATCTAATACAAACACTTCGCGATCCGGCCTTATCGCCTTTAGCGGTTTATGGTTTATTTTGATTGCTTTTGACGTTTGGATTCAATTTGAAAATTCTGAATTTTTTCCCTTTCAATTTTATCTTTTTGTTCTGAAAAGCAATATACTATGGAGTGTTTTAAATAATAATGAATAAATCTTTAATACGCATTGTATAACACATCTTACTTGTATCTTTTCAACAACAACTAAACCTTATCGCAATTAAAAGAAAGGAGGGGATCTCCAACAACACTTGGTTGCAGCACCAACAGCTAAACCCCAAAACACCAAATGCAAAAAAAAAAAATAATAATATGATGATATGATAATAAGGACAATGGAAGCTACTGGAATGTTAACCCCCTATGATTTCAATGCTATTTTGTGATGAGATGAACAGTTTAAAATAACAATATATAGTATATATTGTAAAAAAGAAAGTTGCAAAAAAGAAAACATCTTTTAGGCATTAGACCTGGACAGAAATTAATTAAAACAAACCCTTGATCATTTTATCATTTAATTTGATATGTTTTGTTTCCTTCCGCTTCGATAAGCTTAGTTTCGATTGTGTTTCGTTTTGTTCTTGCAGAATAACCCTTTAAGTCTTACTTTTACTAATTTTATAATTAAAATAAGTTATCTGTTCAGTGTCTATATTCTTAAAGAATTTCAGATATGTAAGACAACGAAATAATGGTTAAATGTCCAGGAAAAAAGGACAATGGCGAATCATGTGGTTCGGAGCTGGAAGAGGGCACAAAGTTTTGTGGGGAGTGTGGATTGAAAATTGACCAATCGATTTTCAAAAAGCGTACCATACAATGTCACGGAACTCTTGAGGAAGGCGGGCCATGTGATGAAATTATTCAAGAAGGCAAAAGATTTTGTCAAAACTGTGGATGGAAAGTTGACCAAACATTATTTCAAATTAAGGAGAAGCGATGCGGAAACACAAAGTGTGGAGCGGTACTTCCAGATAATGCAAAATTTTGTGAAGAATGTGGAACGAGTAAGTAAATATACATGTAGAATACATTTCCGTCGTCAAAAGTGTAATGGATATGACAAGGAATACTAGTTAATGAGAAAGTGGATTGCATGAAAAATATGGATAATGACCATATCCCTATATACAGCACAAAATCGATAATTCAGAAAATAAGAAACGGAAGGTACAATAAAGACCAAAATGGCGTATATTTGTCAGATTAATCAATTTTTTTGTATTAGACACAACTCTAAACATTTCAATAAATTAAATAATTATCCATTTCTTTCTCTGAAGTACAAACACTACACTGAACACTTATCTATAAACACTACTCTTAACATTCAACATTTCATTTCTTTGGGTCGAATGCAAACACTGCACTTAACTACAAACACTACAAATAAAATTTCAATATTTCATTTTTGTTTCATTTTAATAAACGACGAAGATGAGATTATAGTTTGTATCAAGAAAGCGGTCTTCCCAATAGAAACCAAAACTCTTTAAATTATCTATTAAGTATATACGATAAATTGTTTTCAGATAAACATCTCTGCCGTAGAATTTTATTTTTTTAAGACGTTCAAAAACGATTTTGAATACTTATTGGTTACTTTCACATTGTTAGAATCAGTGATAAGTGAATTAGCTCCAAATACGAATATACTAACGGGTTTTATTTTGGTTGCAGAAGTCAAACCACCTCTTTCAGACGCATCCAAGCAGATATCTTTAACACAAAGACAAGAAGAAAGTAAAAGGAAACGTAAGAGACATCTTGAAATATATCTGATCACTATAAGATATCTGGGTTTGATTTTCACAATTCTGCATTTAAAAATATTAAAAAAAAATAATTCTGAAAATAATATAAACATATCTATTTGATGCTATTCATTATCACAAAGGAAGGTTCTACATTACTTTTGATTGGATAATGTTTCATGCATATGATATTAAGCATGATGATTTTAACCTTATCCAGTCTTTTGATGAAGGTTAATTTAAAATCAACAACGTCAAAAGAGGAAATATATTGATTTTGTCAATTTTGATTGAGAAAATCATTTACTAAAACGTCAGAGAGATTCAATCAAATTCGAAATGAAAAATGCAAAGATCTGAATGACTTTTTTTAACAATTAAGCCATCAAAAGATTACAACAGAATGAATAATGAAGTAACTGAATCTATTTCTGTCGACTGTCAGTAAGTTGAAATCTCAGTGACAGACGAAGTAGTAATCAGGCTAAGTTTTGCAAATCATCCATATTTGTACAAAATCGCATCCGTAAATATTTTAACGAATGTAATTATAGCTGTCTTACAGAGCATACATTGTGATGGTCTGAACGAGATGTTCCGGCATAAATTGAAATATGTTAACACGTATTTTCAAAATGATGAGTATACGAGTTTATTCAATCGAAGCATTTGTGGTGGTGTCATTCTTATGTTTTCATTTGCTTCTGCTGATGATAGCATTGTATCATATATCTTACTAGACAAGTTTGTAATTAAAACATCAAATAAATGCTAAAAATTCAAGTTGCCAACTTGCCATGCACATTTTACTTTTATAATGTAGGTCCAGAAATTTTTACTTTTATAATGTAGGTCCAGAAATTCCAACACAAGATACGGAAAGTAAACATGAACAAGAAACAGACCAAACTACGTCCGGTAGGTTAACAGATAAAGTTTTTAACTCACCTTAGCAAAGCTAAGTGAGATTTTTTTCATAGCATGCCGTTCGTCATCTGTTTGTTTGCCGTAAACAGCTAACAATATGGACATAAGAAACTTTATAGGAAGCAATTAATCAACGTCGACTACACGGTTTCTGATTTTCGTGCTGATTGGTTAACAAATGTGGCCGCAAATGGATGTGGTTCGCTGGCGCATTTTCGACAGCTCCAATGAAACTGCTGCACAGATTTTCACAAAACATTATAGGAAGCAAGTACTGAAGGTACTCTATAAGTTCGTGTTTTTCGTTCTGATGGGTCAACAATTTGACCACAGAGGGCTCTGACTATCTGACACAATTTTGACATATAACCTGCATTCCCTACACAGATTTTCACAAACCTTTACGAAAAGTAAGAACTGACGGATTTATAACAACTTTTTGATTTTGTACGTGTCAATCAGTAAAAATTCATAGCCACCAAGGGATGTGAATAGATGACACTTTTTTTGAATTTAGAGGAAAGCACTCCAGGTTTTCCAGAACAATTGTGTGCTAGGTTTTGTTGGCAATCGTTTTAGAAATATGACTGCCAAGACTTCCACCTGCATTTCCTGCAGAACATTAATCGAATTCCAGGAGGCAAATATTTAAGGTCCTCTGCTAAGTTTGTATTTCATTTCTATCGGTCAATAGATATGACCACCAGATTCTCTCATTTGCTGAGGGACTTTCGGCATATCTTCTTCAGCCGCCGCACAGAATTTCCTCTGCAAGTGCAGGAGATAATTTCATGAAACGTTACAAGAAATGGCAATCCCTTCGTCTTCAACTCAAATGAGCGATACGATTCCCATAGAGCTATTTTTTAAATTTATTGAATCAATATTATAAAATTATGACGTGCCGTCCATCGTCTGTCTGTCTGCACGTCAATCAAACCAGCGGTTATTTGTTTTTACATTTTTGAATTCTATTCTGCAACCGCTACACAGAATAAAAAAAAACTTAAGTTAAACAAATACTCAACATCCTTTACCAATTTTTTTTCGTGCGGATCGATGAACAGATATCCACAGTCGAGGGATCTGAATGGCTGATACAATTTCGAGCTCTCCTCTGTAACAAATGACCGGAATTCCATGAAATCGTACAAGCAGAGAATATTCGAAGTCTTTTGCCAAGATTTTATTATTCTTGCCGATCGGTCAATAAATATGTCCGCCGAAGACTCTGGTTGGCAGACCAATTTTCGACTTATCCTCTGCAACCGCTGCACATAATTTCATGACAACTTGGTACGTGAGCAATTTACAATCTTGAACCAGCGCATTCCAAGGAAAACTGACTGTGACGACATGACTCCATGACGGGCCCTGTCCAAACTTCTTAAAAGAAGAAAGGACCTCGACAACCTGTCCTCCCAGTCGGATTTCTGATATGAATACATTCTTGGGCTCGCTACAGCCGGCAGGACACGGACTGTCTTTCGAATACCTTCTATTGCTTTTTATATCCATTTACATATCCATCTGCGTGTTTCTTGGCTTCACTGCGTCATGCTGTCTATTTGTATGGTTATCGTGCAGGGAGGACGTTATTCAACACCACAATTGTGGGTTCTTCGAGACATTTGGATAATCGGAAAAGTGGGAGCGTTGTGTACACATAATCCTGATAACCAAACGTTCTGCTACTTCCATGCCAGATGGCCGTCCTAGATCGGTACAGATTGACCATTTGTCCAATTGGTTTATATGTAGATCATTTGTGTTTGATGTTTGTACGATGCGATTTGGTGTTCCTTGTACCTTTTCCGTCTCTCCCTGTGCGTGTTTGCTCTGCATTGGGTGTTTGGCGAGGTGTTGTTGTTGTGGGCACTGCAACAGAGATTTGTAGTATATGCCCTCTTTCTTCTTACAGGAAGCAAATTAACGGTCAACAAATTTGGCCACCGAAGGATCTAAATGGCTGACACATTTTTTACTTCTCCTCTAAAACCACTACAAAGAGTTCCATAAAATCTTACAGGAAGCAAGGATTCAAGGGCCTCTGACAGGTTTACATTTCAGTGCTAATCGGTAAAAACCAATATGGACGTCAAGGGCTGTGATTGGCTGACAAATTTCAACATCTCCTCTACAACCGCTGCTCAGAATTTCACGAAATCTTACAGGAAAGAAATTCGCTACCACGATTGTGTTTTTCGTGCTAATCGCGCACCTAATATGGCCATCGAGGGCACAGTTTTGCTGACACATTTTCAACTTTTCTTCTGCAACCGCAGCGCATAATTATACGAAATCTTACGATAAACAAGTACTCAAAGTCATCTATCTAGTTAGTATTTTCGTGCCGATCAGTCAATATATATGGTCGCCGATCGCTCTGAATGACTGATTCATTTTCGACCTCTGCTGAGCAACAGTCGCAGAGAATTCCACAAAACTCTACAGGAAGACAGTTATTAAGATATTTTAGCATATCATTTTTGTATTAAGTGCAATTAGGCAACATATATGGCCATGATGGGCTAAAATTTGCTGACACGATTTAGCCTTCACATCTGTAACCGCTGTACAGAAAGCAAGTATTTGATGCCCTCTTCAACTTTTTTTTATTTTCGTGCCGATCTCTCAGAATTTAGGCTCTGATTTGCTAACACATTTTTGACTTCTCCTTTGCAACCGCTGTGCAGAATTTCATGAATCTTTGCTGGAGGGTACATTTGTAAGTGTATTTGTAAGTATTCATTGGCTTCTACAAAGTTTACTTTGTGTCTTTCGTTGCTCGCGCATTTTCTACATCTTCTTTGTAACCGCTGTACAAAATTTCACAAAACCTTACAGGAATCAATCACCCAAGGTCCTCTACCGAGTTTTTTTTTGTTCCGACCGGTCAACAAACATGGCTGCCAAGGGCTCTAATTGACTGAGCATTGTGGACACCTCCGAAACTGATTAACAGAATTTCTCGAAACATTCTATTCAGCTAGTAATTAATGGCCGTCACCAAATTGCCCAATAACACTGTTTTGTCTGCATCTCAGGTTAGCATTGTGACTCCCTTGGACCTCTTGTTCAATGATATTTCAAATGCCATATGGCCTAGTGTTGAGACAACAAACTTTTCTCTTCAAAAATTAGATCTATAATATGGAAGACATCTGAGTAAAGGAGTACGCACATGATTCGGATAACCACCCAATTTGATATAAATTGTCGGCGTCGGATACACATTGGCCTTTTTCAACTTACATGTATATTATAATTTTCGTGCTTCATGTCGTGAAGACCTATTTCGCCTGTTTGTCTGTTTTGTGTGTATTTTTATCTATTCATCAACGTCCTATATGATGTATTTAAGATGTGTTCCTTTGAGATCGGTGTAGGGTATATGCCGGTTGATAGCCAAATTTTCACAATTAAGCAGATTCTTCCACAACCTTTTGCAAAAAAAGGACAAAAAGTAAAAAAAAGATAATATGTTCCATGATTCCCCACGAGGACTTCTCCCTGGATCAATGAGTTGCATCAAAGCGATCTCAAAACCCTACCTGAAATTTGTCCTACTTGAAAAATACTCTGGCTACGCCCCTTGTAGGAATGTCTTTTTGTACACATTTTTCGCATGTCTCTTTCTCCCGTGTTTGTAGATCTGGAAGCAAGTACATAGTAATAAGCGAATCCTTGTGTTTGTACGTAAATCATTTCTTCCTCAATATACTGAGACGTGTGCCCATTTTCTTAATAGCGAGATATAGGGACTCATATTTCAAAATTCTACATTCCATTTTCCTTGGCAAGCCTTTCCATCTTAAAGTTTCTTAAATCTTGACCTCTTTTAACGTATCCAAGTCATGCGTATAGAAAAAAGATGACGACGTTAACATTCGTCATTTTCTCTTCTTTTGTTTTCGGAATCCAAGCATTTAACTCTTTTCAATAAATCAAATAGAATAGCTTGGCATTTAATCATTTTATAATTGTATACAGAAAAATAATAACTTTGACATAATTTTGCAATTTTAGATGTTCCTGATAAAAACAATTCGGGAAGATCAGAATTCGAATCAACCTTATACAAGAGTTCTGGTAAGTTTAATATAGAGTTTACATATAAAAATATAATCTCCGATAACACGTGTCTGGTGCATCGAAATTGGTTTGGAATTTTCTTCAAGAAGGTATAGAGTTGGAACCCTTCGATATTATTGGCATGAGCGAAATTTCAATTTGCGAAAACATGTTCAGATCAGACAAACAACAAAAGAGTCCCGATATGGAATGGACAAGAAACACCAAACAAAAATACGGCATAAACACTGAGGACAAAGAAATCAATGACTCTATCAAGTGATCAATGCTTATGTGGTATGACCATCTGTAGCAGCAAAGGGTGTAGTATAAAAAGTAATTGCGAAGTTCACTTCGCTTGTATTGTTACCAAGACATAAGTTGTCTCTTACAATGCATAATACGCAACATCCAAGCTACAAATTATCCCTTTTCATTCTCATGTTGTCACCTGCCTAAAGCATTGTTTAAATCTCGGACAGCTTCTCTGTCCGCGTTAATTGATGACGTCAAAACTATGGAAATTTATTTTTTTTTAATATGCCGTATAACCTTTATTAGAAACATCATCCGTTTTTCTGTACAAACAATACTGCTACATGTAACACAGGAGTCAAAGTGTGCTTTGTGATATAATTTATATTTTGCAGCCAGTTACTCGCTGCCTATAATGTGAAATAATACGGAGTGTTCCTAATCTATACCTTCCCGAAGAACATTTCAAACTTATTAAAGGGGCATGTATTTTCTACTCCAGAGAATATAAACAAAACTAAAAAGATAATTGCAATTCCCTTGACAAAAACCCCATTTTTATTAGGACTTGAACAAGTCAATTTTTCTTGCCTAGTGAATAGTTTTAAGTTTTACTATTTTACTGTTTTGTAATATAGTCTTTCCTTATTATTTTTTCTTTGTATTTTCAATATTTTATAAACTTGTTTCCAGATCTCTTTCTCTAAATATTGTATTGTATGATTTCATGTACTTCCTTGACAATAAATAAAGTTTAAACTAATATTTTATATGCCGATTGATGTGATTTATAGATAGGGATATTCGCTTTGTTTGTTGACATGAGATGTTCGTCTCTGTATTTTTGTTTTGTTTTCGGTCAATGATGATTCTCTTACAGTAATGATGACAAATATGGATAATGACCATATCCTTAAACATACATATACATCCCATAATGGGATTGCGGCTCATTTCATATGGTGGAGGTTTTTCTTTGTTTGCTTTGGTTCCTGTTTTATCCTGATCTCGTATGTCTTCGTTTTGTGATTTCCTGTATTATCGATTTTGTACTGTGCATTGGGATATGGTCATTGTCCATATTTGTCAGTTAAAAAATCAGAATAAAAGTATCATGGAGACGAGCGTAAATGCATTATTACCTTTGGTGAATTCATGAGTCCCGTTATTTCATAATAAAAATATTATATATCTTTATATTAAAGATGTGGAGATCTTGAATGACGGAGAAGATGGTGTAGAAACAGATGTAACTGATGTCATCAAGGATATATCAGGTACATCCGGATATTCATAATTTTATCTTTTTTATTTTGTTTTAGACATTGTAGGCAATGGAATCGTTAGGGAATATCAGATCTCTCTACATGATGAAAACTACATGTACCTCAAGAAAAAAGAAATGGAACATTGCAATGAAAACATCAAAACACATTAATTAACAACGGAGTTACGGATTTTATTCCTAGCAAATATTGATAGAAAATAAAAACAATATTTCTTCAATTTTAATCATTTTAGCTTATAAAAATATGTTAACTTAAAGAACTCCTGATGCGAATTTGCTATTTGATACATGCTTGACTGGTGAGATATGCTTAGATATTCCTGTCTAACGACTGTTATTTGACAGCAGAGTTAAATGGTTGTTTCCTCTTTAAGGCATTCAAAAGGAAATGAGAGGTAATTGGGAGATCCATTTAAGAAATTATGAGACTTAGAAATATAGATGGTTATTATTTTTGACCAATTTGTATATTGAGAAAAAAATATTGACTTTAAGAGTTGTAGGTATATACAAACTCGATTGAACTTTCTGGCAAAATGTATTTTATTCTTAAACTTTTCAACAGAGTAATGGGACATCAAATATCGATTTGTCAAACTTTCGAAAAAAAAAATATATTTCATCAAATATTGATGAAAAAATCTAAAGTTAATCTTTAAGATTATCTGCAATTTGTGTCTATATTTTTCATCAAGGGGATATAACTCCTAAACACGAGATTTTAAGAAATTAACACACATTCCATTTAATCAGTAATACAGTTTTACAACAAATCAAAGGTCTCCGAAACATTACGGGAGTCTTTTTCACCTGTAAATTCTATGCTAGGAATTTAGTTCCTCAGTGATGGTAAAAATAAGAAGGTATAGGGAGTAGGTAGGGAGCTGTTCATGTTAAAAGCCATCGAGGACAAGCGTTATGTCAGTATCTCCTCCGTTGATCACTTTTGGTCGCGGTTTAAGGGAAAACAATGCATCAACCCACACATTGAAATATGAATGTAAGCCATTGCACATTTTTCGAATAGGTAGAGACATAAGATATCATTCTAGTGAAATTTGAGAGGTATTCAGATGGAAGTATGTTAAAGGAGCTGACAAGATAAGGGCTGTATTTATCTGAATCTCATCATGTATTTCTTCCATACAATGATCTATAAGCAAGAAAAAAACTTGATCTTTACTTAAAGCTGAAAGCCTACATTAAAAACTTTGATGAAATAGTAAATTTTTTTTGGGACGGAGATTGTTAGATATAGACTCTAACAATCTCCGTCCCATGACATAGAAATAAGCTATAGCGACCCTTCACACCTGCTGACGTATGCATACTAATGAAGGTACGACCTAAAATCCAGGTACATCGCTACAGCGCCGGCATATAAGACGAGCTTCAAACTCGTCCACCGTGACATTTAGTGATGAGAAGTCTGGGAGTAAATACATGTAACACCTGAAATGAGAAATGACGTTATCTGATGAAATAATCAATAATTGTTTTTAAAAATAGGCGAAAAATTTACTTTGAATAAAAACTTAAGAAAATAAAGCTTGCAGTGCATATCTAGGGCGGATACAAGTACGGAAAGATGGGGGGGGGGGGGGTACATTTGCTCTTGAATAAAGTCAATACTATTTACAGTAGTTTCAATAAGGTTTTATCTTTGGGGAGGGATTTGGTTGTACATCCAGTTTCCTAGCTCGATGACTAAATTTTGTCCAACTAAAAAAGATTCAGCTTTCCTTTCAACTTTTCAAACAGTGCTGGATCCGCCTATGTAAATTCGTACTTGTCCTTTGATATGCCGTATGAATGAAGACAGTATGTATATACAGCATTATGGTAAATTGAAAATTATATTCAGGACGGACAGACTGAAGAAAAAATTAACATCGTATCTCACCTGATAAGAAAATAAATCCTGATGCATCATCAATCTGACACTCCTATGCTACTTCCGGTATTAGTTTATCGCTAAGAGTGTTCGTTTGGAAGCAATAATATATATATTTCAATTGAACTGCCATCTGGACTTTTTTATGTATTATGATAATAAATTCTAAAGTTTTTGGTATTAATGGTACTATGGGGGTTTTTTTTAGTTTATCTATAATGCATTAATTTGATATTTCGTATGATCTTATTCATCATTCACTTGTAATTTTCCTGCATAGAACTAAAAGTTATCAGGTGATAGAAATAAGGCACGCATATGTTCATGTAGATGTAATCCTACTTCTTTGTCAAATCTATATATATATATATATATATGTGTGTGTATCATATAGGATGTGTTTCTCTCTCTCTCTCTCTCTCTCTCTCTCTCTCTCTCTCTCTCTCTCTCTCTCTCTCTCTCTCTCTTTTCTATATCTTCATTTTGCCATCGGTCAATATATATTTAGAATAGCTTTACAGCCTTCCATGAAATTTTCAGTTTCAAAGAAGTGCCAGTAAGATTCATTTCCTCTTAGATAGGATGGGGAAGTCGAACATCAGTTTAATTATTTATTCACAAGATCAGAGGAAAATATTTTCAAAGTCTCATTTTCGGCGGCCTTCTTCATAACACTATTTACCATGCCCCAGATTCCAGGTACTTATATTTGTCATTCAAATAACTAATTCTTGTGACCACATCCTTTACAGATGTTTGAATGGTGAGAGAGTACCAAATGCATTTTACGAGGGGTCGAAAGGTCAGCTAACCCCCTCCTCTTGGAATCTTACAACCACAAAAAGATACAAATTTGGTAAAAATCAAGTCCCGATCTCTTTTTTGCTGTCATATTCTTTTGAAAAAAGAAATGAATTTTTGATGAAAATACTTATTGAATTTCTTTTTGGTTTATTTCGGTTGGCGTTTGATGATTGGATCCTCTATTTCAAATATCAAACATGTCCAGTAACAAGGACATTTCCCAGGATCGATGAAACTAAACATTTTGAAAAAAAAACCCGATAGAATTGGCATACAAATGTTAGCCGACTCGCCATCGCAGCCATATATTGCTTTTGAAAATAATAATCAAGGACCACAAATTTTTGTTTTGTTTTGTTTTGTTTTTGTTTTGTTTTGTTTTGTTTTTTTTTGGGGGGGGGATTTTAAAATCATCAAATCTTGTTCGCTACCCAGTTTTATTTCTAGATAAGGGGTCCAGCTCATAGTAATGCGCGTATCCAGAGAAGAGGGATCAACAACACCTCAGATTTAATTTGTACAAAATGCTAATTCTCTTCTTTCTATTTTTTTTAAACACAATAGCTAGGACAACCCCTCCTCAAATGGCTAGGAACCCGTAGAAAAAAATCTGGATTCGTCGATTGATAAATGAGCATTAGAAAAAGACCCTTACCATATTTCCCCTATTTTAGATCCGCGCATATTTTAATGAAATTATATATTTATCATCTGTATTTCTTGAACAAAAAATGAAAACAAAATGCAATCATGGAAAATAAGTAATACATGAACGTCGGATAAAATGGAAAAATAAAAATCTTGAGGAAAGAAAATTAAATTAATTGTATTATTAAATTCGACAACAATAGTTCATCCTTTCTATTTCTTTGAAGAATTTACTAAGAGTACAAAGAATCGACAAAACAATGAAAACATAATCTTAAATTGTATATTCTTAGCTGCATTTGTTTGTCAGAATTTACCTTATACCCTATATATTTTAATTTCTAACTGGTATTCACCGAGAACAAGGCGGGAGGAGTTCCTCAACTTCGAAAATGTAGTGAACGACACGTTGTAATTCTAACCAATGCAAACGAACACTCTCAAAATGTCAGTTATACCGGAAGTGATGAATTCGTCTTGTATACAGGAAGGCAGACATAGAATCTAGTAAATTTATTTTCTAAAGGTAAGATAAAACAATTAATGGGCACACATTTCAGATGGTTTTTTGTTACATTTTGTACTATTTCAGACAAAAAGGCCGAATTCATAACTAGTATGATATCCAAGTAGAAACTAACTTAGGATGGGGGTCTATTGAAGAAGTACGTGTTTTGCAGGGCAGGGAGGGGGATAAAAAGAGATGGGGTCTTTTCATATGTAATTCGTTTATGCTTCAACGTAGGTAAATCTTTGTAGCATAAAGAACTTCATTTTACATTGGCGTTCTTACTCACTTTATAGACGTCGGGAGGGAAGGCTTTTTTAAGTGTATGTAATAAATATATTCATAATTCAAAAGAAAGGAGGGGATCTCCAACAACACTAGGTTGCAGCACCCACAGCAAAATCCCAAAACACCCATGCAAAAAACACAGAACAGATACCCACAGAAAGAGACGCAAAATGGACAAGGAACACCAACTCACAACATAGAAACATAAAAGACTACACATAAACCAACGAGACCAATGGGCAACCGGTGCCGACTTAGGACGGCCATCTGCCAAGTAAATAGCAGACGGTGTGGTTATCCTGGATTACGTGCGCACAACCCTCTCACTTCTCCAGTTACCTAGAGGTCTCGAAGAACGTACAAATGTGGTGTAAAACAACCTCCTCACTGTAAGATGACGTCACACAAACAAGACCGCGAAACGCAGAGGCCCCAGAGACACAGATGAATATGTAAATGGATATAAAAAGAGGGCATGCGTAATACAGTCCGTGCTCTGCCGGCTGTAGCGAGCTCATGTATGTAATCACCCGAGGAGTCCGACTGACATTCAGAGAGGACAGGTGGTCGGGGCCCTGTCTTCTCTAAAGAGGTTTGGACAGGGCCCGTCATGGAGTCCCGTCGTCACAGTCAGTCAGAGTGCAAGTCTTAAGAATGCGCTCGTACAAGACTGTATATTGGTCAAGTACCAAGCTTAGTGTCCGTCTGGTGACATTAGGATCATATCCACGGTATAAAAGGCGTTTGATGACTCTGACGCATTTTCGATACATATGCTGTCTACCTTTGATCCTTCTTATTTTGTTAATTATGTCACCATAAAATGCAGGTTGTGAAATACCTAAAGTAATATACTCCGTTGCTTTTATGGGTCCGAATTTCAAAAGAACTTGATCATAATTTTTGTAAAATTTCCAGAAAGTCTTTACTAGTTTGTGAAAGCGAAAACCTTGACCTAAAAGTTTCTTTGTAATTTGCAGATTTCTATTATGAAAATCAAAAACATCAGCACATGCTCCAGCACACCGGACGAGCTGTGAAATATAGATACCGTACGACGGCAATCTAGGGACATCACCGTCAAGCCAGGGGAAACTCACCATGCTGAATCCAAAATCATCTCGTTTGTCATATACACTTGTATGAATTTCTCCATTGACAACCCCGACACCCAGGCCCAAAAATGGTGTCCCAGTGTCTGTAAAGTTTGCCTTGTTTAGAGTCAATTCTTGTGGATAAATAACATCTTTATACTTTTCAAAAACAGGATTATCGATAGTAAGAATATCATCAAGGTACCTTGAAGTACTAATGAAGCATTTCACATCATCATGTTTTCTTTGCTTTTGAAGATTTTGAATAAATTCCTTTTCATATGTGTATAAAAATAAATCTGCAACAAGAGGCGCACAATTTGTACCCATAGGAATCCCTACAACCTGCTTGTAGAGATTCTCACCAAATCTTGCATAAATGTTGTCCAAGAGGAAGGACAAGGCACTACACAGGTCGCTACATGTCCATGATTTGTATGATTTGTATTCTGTAGCGGAAAAGAAACCCTTTGATTCAGATGTACAAATATAAAGTTTCCCCTCTCGATTATAGCACCATTTAATGAGTTTGGACAATTGATCATTGATCTTGTCGTGAGGAAGGGTGGTGTACATATTTGAAAAATCGTATGAAGCAATCGTATTGGCTTGAAAATTTCTAGATTTTATCTTGTCAATCACATCCCCCGAATTTTTTATAGACCAAAATAAATTTACATCATTCCTGTTAAGAACAGTTTCACAATATTTTGCAACGTGTTCCTTTACCGCCGTGAGGGCTGACGTCAGATGTCTAGACAAACTTGTAGTTGAGCAGTTGCTAGAATTAGCAATGTATCTAAATTTGTAAGGAGATTTGTGCAGTTTTGGTATGCAGTATATTGTAGGAAGATCCAATTTAGAAATAGGGATGTTGAATGAAGAAATTTCACTGCTATGTTTGCTCAAAATGTTAGGGACACTTTCATTGCTTTTGATATAAGTATTTGTAGACGAAAGTTCCGAAACTAAAGTTGATATATAGTAAAGTTTTCATATGATTATGGTGTTGTTGGCTGCTTTATCTGCAGGAGCGAAGACAAATTTTTCATGTAAATTACGTAATTTGGATTTAAAATATCTTTCAGATCTAGAACTTGGATTTTCAAAAAGATGAGGATTTTTGTGGAAGTTATCTATTCGAATGTCAGTAATGTCCAAAATGAGGTTTTTCCAGTCATTCAGAGAATGCGATTCGACTCCTTCCGATTTACACCATCGTTTGGTATAGTTATCTAAGGCTTCCTTTAGTACTTCGCGACATTTAATAAAATCTATCTTGGACGGGATTCTATACTTAGGTCCTTTTTTGAGAAGACCACGGAGCTGCCTGTCTTGGATAATTGAAAAGTCACCTGTAATAATATGACCAGCTGGTTTATATAGATATTCAGATGTTGCACATTCTCAAGAAGCAGGACATGATTCAAGTATTTTAGGATCTGATGTAACTTTGTTGTAGTTAAAAACGAAATTTCGAATAGGTCTCTTATATTTGTAACAAATAAGAGGAGGTTCTAAATTTTCAAAATATTGAGGAATAGCACTTTGTACACGATGATCCCGAAAAATATTAGAGATGTTAAGAAGATCGAATCCTTTGTTAATAAATGGAATTTTTAAGAATCGTTTTTTAGGTGGGATGTTTTTAACAACTGGATAAAGTTTATTCTGTGCGAATGCAACAATGATATTAAGTCTGAATCAATCCGTATTTCTTAAGAATGCAACCAGTGCTTCATCCAAGATAGATTTCAATTGAACTGCTGGAACTGATGAGAGAGCATGAAGCAGTTCATGTCTGCCGCCGTTGCGAGCAATGATCAGAAGATCGTTGAGGGTACGGTGTAATCTAGATCTTATTCTGAGTTTTCGGTTTCGTCGTCTTCCGTGAGACCTATGCTTCCGTTTAGTGTTTGGGCGGATTGAAAATACATTAATATTAGTTGACGTCGAGGAAATATTTCCTTGTCCATAAATTTGATCGTTTAGACCAAGGGGGTACGCAGTTTGGAGTTTTGTGATCCAGGCAAGTTCAGCTTGTAGTCGGCGTTTTTTAATTTCCGTTTTACTAAGATTTTTAAGTTTAGAAAAAGACTGAACCGGTGTAATAGTTATATCCGAAATGGAATGATTGTATTTAACGAAGTGATTATAAAGGAAATTTCTTTGTTTTTGTCAAAGATATAGATATTAATGCCTGCTTTTGAAATCGATTATTGATTATTTCATCAGATAACTCCATTTCTCATTTCAGGTGTTACATGTATTTACTCCCAGACATCTCATCACTGAATGTCACGGTGGACGAGTTTGAAGCTCGTCTTATATACCGGCGCTGTAGCGATGTACCTGGATTTTAGGTCGTACCTTCATTAGTATGCATACGTCAGCAGGTGTAAAGGGTCGCTATGGCTTATTTCTATGTCTTGGGACGGAGATTGTTAGAGTCTATATCTAACAATCTCCGTCCCAAAAAAAATTTACTATTTCATCAAAGTTTTTAATGAAGGCTTTCAGCTTTAATGTAGGCCTCACACTGTCCCGATTATGATATCCGATGGACACACGAATATGAAATTTTCAATTTCGTGCGAAGTTACTCCCGAATATGGTTAAGATCCGCTCAGCAACCGATGTTTTTACGATGCTAAAAGATGATTACACGATGCTAAAATATGACTACACGATTGTATCCGAACCGCTCCCGGTGACAACACGAGGGGACGAATTTTATCTTAAAACATATCCGAAGGTCATACGAAGGCTTACGATGTATTAACGAAGGCTATTAGATTGCTTCACGACGTCGTATCTTGAATGCCATGCATCGGATTATAACCAGGAATGCATCACGTTTTGGATGTTTAAAAATTCTTGTTTAATCAGTAGCACAGTATATCAATGGTTTCTTCCTCCGCCTTTTATTATTTCTGTCTCAGAAAAATACAAAAAATACCCAAAAGTAAGTAACTCAAATATATGTTATCGAATATCTGAATCGCACTGTCTATTTAGCATGGTTAGCAAAGATATATGAATGTTGATTCTTATCATGCTCGACCATCTTTGAAAGTTTGTTTTTACAAGGCATATCATTACAGTTCTTGTGAAAGTGTGACTACCAGACGGATAAATAGACAACGGGTTCAGTTATCGGTGACCTTTGCGCAGCAGTTGACATGTATTTTTGTCAACCAAAAATCGTCTTAAAATATCACGAATTTCATTTATAAACATCATTGGTGGAAACAAGTGGAAGATGTGATGATTCCATGTAAAAAAGATAAAAATGGGTATATGTCACAACAAGATACTAGTATTACCTGTAATTATAGAAAATACTGAGTCTGTACATGCTCTCTTAGATGCATTTAAAGATGCAATGCATTATCAAGGCACGTCATTTTGCTTTATAATGCATTGATTGTGAACATGCAAATTTGAAGAAGACAGAAAAGATTTCATTTTGATAAATTTGGATTAACTTAGAAAAATACTTTGAAAATGGCTTTGAATATTATGTATTTGAAATGTTTTGTTTAATATTTGTGTCTGTCATCTTTTGTATCGGGATCCCATCTTAACGTCATCGTACTAGAGTACGATGACATCACGATGTCATTTCGATGGAATTACGAGGTTGTCACGAAGTCGTATAACCTTCCTAACTCCATCGGAAGGTTCTTGACACGTTCGTAATGCCTTCGTATGGCAAAATTTCCCCGATGGTCCCGATGGTAATTCGAAGCAGAAACGAAGATGTTACGAATACGCAAGATGCCTTCTCAATGGTCTTACAAAGGGCAAGATGATTACACGAACCTGTTTCGAAGATGGTCCTTCGGGAGTGCCATCGGGAATTTTTTGGCATGCCAAAGATTTTGACAGCACTCCCGAGGTTGTTCCCGAAGTTTGACAAATCAAGCCGGTGGTCATACGATGGTTCAAGAGGGCCTTTCGAATAGCCCGATGATATTACGATCACACCCGAATTTGAAAAAATCCTTTATCGTGTGGCCATCGGCTGCTTAAATCGGGACAGTGTGACGCCAGCATTAATGTCATGCAATTGGAGATTCCCCATACCACTTTTATTAAGGTATTTCTAGATACTTAAATTACAGTCTAAAGAGTAGGCGGTAAAAATGTTGAAAATTAAGAACTATCTGCTTATATGGATATCTTCAAACTTCAAAACATAGCTAAAGTCTAAACAAGATACTAGAAATCAAATTTAAAAGACCCTGGTCTCAACTTAATCCATAAATTTTAAAATATTGAATCTGAAATACGGTTGTTTTTATATTCATTGGCTACAAAGTTGGCAATTTAACGCGAAATACACATTGTGTAGAAATAACAGCACGCTCTTGTTTATTTAATTCCAAAATCCTGTGCATTTCATGTAAACCTGTTTAGAATAAATAAATAAATGACTTTAAAAGGAAAAAAAATAAACATTGATCATATAAAACATATTCGCAGAAACCCTACCTTTTTCAGATTTTCGTCACTGGGGCATCCCCCCAGCTACAGAACCTCACCTTATCAAAAGATGAGTATTAGTGATATACACCTTCTGTAAAAGTGGCGTTCTGTAGCTAGGGGGGTACAATGTTGAAAAAACCTTTTTTTTTTTTCATTTTCCATTGAATGCTATAGAAAAAAAGACATAATTTGCCTCAAAATTTAGGAAACGATACACAATATATCTGATCTAACTGCAGATTATGATGAAACCATGAACTGGAATCGATTTTGTGAAAGAATTTTCGTAGAGTTTCCGTCATGAAAATTCTACTTTTTCAGGGCAGATTTTACGCCTTATCTAATCAGCTCCTTTAATAAATTGTTATGATGTGTTCATACCCATATTTTGAACAAGAGACTCTGGCAATTATTGCCAGAATTATAAACAAAGTCCTCGATTGTTTTTGACAACCCTTGTACAAATATTTTTACTTTCGTTTGGTCTTAAGTATCAATAATTGTATCGTATGTATTGATATGCTCATACAATATAATTTTACATAAAACCAGAAGGTAACGAGTTGGAACACGTATACAGGCTATTTTGCCATAAGCGTAAGAGTGACGTCCCTTATGTAACTCTCTAGTGTGAAAATCACTAAGAGGCTTAGTTCGGGAAATTTGTAGGGGCAACGTTGCAAAGCGATAAAATATCGTGGAACGCGTCGATTTCTTTGCTCTGCTCTTTATTTTAAGATTAGATTTGTCAACAGAACGGTGCATAGATTTTCTGTCTTTCCATATCATATCAGTTTTTGTTTCAAATATGTTAAGCATGATACGAAATCGGGGGAAAGATGATTCTACATTATGTCATCAAAGGTGCACTGTCCTAAGACAGCAAAATCGACCCAGCCCAAATTCTGTGTATACAAAGATTTTAGAACTGATTCTACAGCAACAAAAATTGGAAAATGAAAAGCAAGGTTTAATTCAAGGGGAAATGGAGGGGAGGGGGGAGGTAGTGTTTATGAGAAGTTCCGTATTGCCGGCGGTCTCCTTTGGGTTTTGTCAATGTCCTTTTGATACCTTGTGATTCTATTTTTGGAAATTTCAATCATATACTAGGAAAAAACTCAAGAAATATAGGAAATAGCCGATGTTTTTCTTTGTGTAATGTATATTTAATTGAACTATCATTTTAATTCGATCTTTATTATCTATTCGCCAGTATTTCTTAGATGATTTAGCTAAATTGGTTACTTTATGAGTTATAAGCCCTTACAGTTTACATTGGACTCTTTGGATAGAACTTAACATTCCTTAAACTGAAAACAGAATGACGGGGCATCAAATATCGATTGGTCAAAAATTTCTAAAAAAGATAAGAAAATCCCCCAACCCCCCAACCCCCCCCCCCCCCCCCCCAAAAAAAAAACCAACTGATGTTTCACATACTTACCATGATTTTAAAATTCAATGACATACATGTATCTTGGTTTAAAAAAGGGTACACAAATTTTTTTTTCCAAAATTACAATACGCCATGCACTTTAACCCCCTTCCCCTATAGATAAAAAAAAACCAAAAACGAAGAAAGAAAAACATGAAAAATGAAATAATTCATTAAGAATGTGATGGAAAGAAAACAGAAATATATGATATAACGTCCGTCCGCATCATTATCCCTCGTTTCTTCCAGTATATTGTATTATTTCCTCTTGTACTTGAAATCGAACATCTAGTGTCAAATCACGATAAACAAAAAAATGAATAAATATAGATTAAAAAAAAAGAAACCAAAACAAACAAACAAACCGCAAGCATAAGAAAACAATGGGATAATTAAAAAAAAATGGGTTTGGGATTGATAAAGATAGGGTTGATAGAATGCCAAGATCGTACTTACTAGAAGAAGAGAAACCCATGGGGGAGGGGATTAACTTCAAGATTACATTAATAATTCTAATACTAGAACATTGCTATAAACTGGCGCAGAAAAACACGGTCATATTTTTCATCTTTTTTTAGACATTAAAAAGATGATAAAAAATTGGAGTTTCTTTTTACCACCGACACCCAATGAAGTGTCTATATAATACCAAATCAAACATTAAATTTGACACTCTGAGAAAGATTCCTACCTTGCGGCACGCCTGGTTAGGAATCAAAACAACCCCCCCCCCCCCTTGTCATATCAGATGATCAATTTTGACTTATATTTACAATATAGTTTATAAACAAACGAAAAAGTTCGTCTGATTTGTCAAAATGAATATTTCAATGCAAGGATAGGACATTAATAGGAAACCTTGAGTTGTTTTTTTTATCTTAGCCCCAGCTGTATTTGCCGTCTTTCTCTATGTCTTTCTTAAAGATTCGTTACATGTTTACTATCTATTTATCTATTATTTTCATTGGTATGCTTTTGCTCTTTTTGTCTTTGTTTTTTTTGTCTTTTTTTTTTATTGTCTTTTTCTTTTTTTTTGTATGTCCGTTTTCTTTTAAGCAGAGACTTGTGTACGGTACGTGCGTGTTGTATAATTTTGTCTTTGGCGCTCATGACCTCTCAAACTCCTCTTATTACACTGAAGGTTTTGATTCATGATTTAAATCTTGTTTATTTTTCAAAGTCAAAATTCATCAAATTAACCAACAAATTATCGTTCATCCTTGAAGATTACACTGGAACTGAAAATGAAACTGGTTTATTTGATTAAACGCCTAATTTTACAGACGTATTCAACGGCGTTGTACATACATTTCCATTAAAAAGCATTTCAACTATTTATACAAAATTACTCAAACAGGAACATCTGATCCTTTTTCAACTGTTTCAAAACAAAGAATGGGATTTTGCAAAGAAGTATGTTTTCAGTTTCTTCTTAAAAAAAATCAATATTTTCTGCCTGTCTAATATCCAATGGTAAATTATTCCATAATTTCGGACCGATCGTGCTGAAACTTCTGTCACTGAATATTTTACGGTTGTTGCACGGTACTAAATAACAGCCTTCTGCTGACTTTGCAGATCTTAACCTTTGATTTAGACGTTGAATGATCAAAAGGTCAGTCAAGTACGCAGGAGCTTGATTTATAGAGCAGTTAACACTGTTTAGTATATTCATTTGCTTTTCAAATAGCGCGCGCTTTGTTATTGACAATAACGCCGCTTTGTTGCCCCTACTATTAGAGCCTTTTTATCTCCAACATTAGAGAGCGCGCTTATGGCTATAAGGCATATTCTGTTATATCAAAAGAACAAATGTAAGATTAATTTGTGAAGAGATAGCGGAATAATGATTATGCATTTCTTGCTGACATATTCATTTTGAACACTGAAAACAGAATAAACGAACATATATTTCATTTCAGTACAGCAAAAAAGAACAGCATAACGATGACGTGGTTATCATATACGAGGGCTGATTCATATGTTGTGAGCCTCGTATTTAAAGATTTGAATTTTATCATGCATTTTGCATTATTTTTCTACGTATCTAAAGATTTGAATTTCATCAGGCACGTTGCATTATTTTTCTGCATAACCACCCTCAGTATCTAAATAGCTTTGTCACTGGTGTTTAAGGGCCTCAATACCTTATAAAGAATTCCTTCTCTTGACTGATCAAAAGGCCATCCACTGCAAGTATGACGTCATCGTCGGACTGAAAGTGGATGCAAGAAATAGCTGCTTTCAGATTGGGAACAGATGGAAGTCTAATTGAGCGAGATCTTTTGAATATGACAGATGTTCTATTAAATTATAGCCACAATCATAGATGGCAGCGACGACAGTGACAGACATGTGAACAGGAGCATCATCCTAATGGAACAACACACTATTACAAACACGTAACTAGTGAGCTTTCCGCGGCACTTAATATTAATATTTTTTCGTAACTGTATCAGAAGTGAAAGATAGTATGCGTCATTGATTGTTTGTCCTTTTTGGAGATAATCTATCAGCAGAATACCTTCTACATCCCCGAAAACCTAGGCTTACAACATATCAATCAGACCTCGTATATATAACAACGTTATATATGCATTAGAAATTTCGTTTTCGGAAATTAAATATGTTTAAACTAACTAGACAGGACACGATGACTACAACATACATGCATATACATGTAAATGGTATCTTCGGTTAACTTCTCTATATATGAATATGTTTTTAAATACTGTTTCGCACGGCATTTATGAGACTTAATAAATCAAAATATGACATATCGTTGTCTAGAATGTTAAAAAACAATATTGAGTAAATCTTGGCGCATTCTTAAAATGCAAGATAAAGCTAATTCACTTTTAGAAGCCATTTATCTGTGAATACCGTTTTTAAGTGCTGTCAAACTAATAAGTAAAGAACTTATTTTGACTGTATAAGACCAAAATGTCCAAAATTGTCTCATATTCTTTATTTGCTATGTTAAGGCATTCTTTCATCATGGTAGATTTTTCCTTTGTTTCTATGTCGAAAATCTGTGTGGTAGTACGCTCTTCAACCAATCGAATAATAATTCATACTCCATTTCATAAATGTACAAATGATTGATGAATGATTGTTATGTTAAATTGCTCTTTTTTAACCTAGTGCCCGAAGAAGACATTAGAATGAAAGAAGAACAAAATCAATCCATTCAAAAAGAGACACAAGAAGATGGCAAAGAAAGTCCATTTCACAAATCTAACACTGACGAGAATAAAATACAAAATCAAGCAAACGAAGGACAAAGTCAACATGAGGAAGAGGACAAACATGTTGGGAAAGGAAAGAATAACTTGGAACAAGAAGACAACCCCGTAATGGAGAAACTGAATAAAGGTGATGATAGAAATACTGAGGAGAATGGATGGATAAATCAGGAAGACAAAGAGCAAAATAAAATGGAATTAGTAGATGATCATGTTGAAAAAGGGCAAAATCTATCAAATCAAGACAAAAATCCAGTAACTGAGGAACATAATCAAACAGACGAAAATATCACCGAGGAAGACGGAGGACAAAACCAGGGAGAAAATGGAAAACGTCAGAAGAATGAAGTAGACAAAACTCCAATGAATGAGGAACATAATTCAAAAGACGAAGGAAACACTGAAGAGGATGGAGGACAAAACCAGGAAGAAGACAGCCAAAGTCAGAAGAATGAAGTAGACGAAATCGTAACGGAAGAACAGAGTCCTATGGACGTACAAGATAATCCGTTGCAAGAGAATTGGCATAGAGGTGATGATGGACAGTCCGAAGATGGTGAAGGACAGAATCAGACGTATAAAATAGAGGACAACTTGGAGAAAGAAAAGAATCACACCTCTCCAAGTACGAATCCGATAATTGGGGAACAAAAAGAACAAACAGAAAAATATGAGGTAGATCAAAAACCAATTCAAGTAGATGAAGAAAAAAAACAAATGGGTGAAGATGAATCTCACAGATCTTCAAGAGGAGGTGAAGGTCAAAAACAAATTGAACCAATTCATGAAGAGGGTCAGGCAGAACACCAAATGGATCAAGAAGATGGTCGAGTAGATGCTAGAAAATATCATAGAAATGAAGAGCAAAATAAAGATGAGGGACGAGATCAATTTAATCAAAGTCAGGGTGACCAAAAATACCATGATGATCGAATAGTAAATGAGAAGGTGGACGGACAAAATATTAAGGATTCAGTTAAAAATGAACAACAGGTTTCCCATGAACAACGCCATAATGAAGTGGATAACAAACAAAAACAAAAGGTTCCTGGTCAAGATAAAGGGATGAATGGACAGAATCAAATGAACACAAAACCGACCTTTGGAAGTGCTTTAAATGGTAGAAAAGGTATGTAAAATCAAATATGAAAAGAAAGTACGAGTGTACTTTGATATTATAAGACATCCTTCTTTATGTGTTAGCATCTTTTATACCGTGGGTATAATCCTTCTTTCACCAGACGGACATTTGATACCGACCAATCTATAAAGTCATGTACCGGCGCATTCTTAAGAATTACACTCTGAATGACTGTGACGACAGAACTCCATGGCAGGCCCTGTCCAAACCACTTCAGAGAAGATAGGACCTCGACTACCTGTCCTGTCTGCGTAGAATATAGAATAGTTAATGCCTTTTAACATAAACTAAATTGCGATATGAACGTAAACTTTTAATGACAAAAAATAAGGTAAAATACAGGTAAAATGATACTGTTAACCGTCTTAAATTCATTACTATTCTTGTTAGGGAATAAAAAGGAGAAGACTTATTAGGCGATTTATGTTCGCGACATCGCATATATAAGACAAAATCTAAAACACAAGACATTTCACTACCTTATTACATTTTTTTTTTCAAATTAGCAATATGACTAAGTTTTTGACTATTGTATTCACTGATCGGCACATTCTAAAACATGGATCCTGTAGCATCATTTCCCAACTATCCTGTTGCGTCTTTCGGTACGTTTTTTCGACAAAGTAACTTTCATACTTATTTTGGCACATTACATTGTTCAGATTTGAGAATCACTGACGAAGGTTAAGTACCCGAAATGTGCATGGCTGGTCCATGCTGCCAAATAGTCTGTTCTTAAATGATGCTATTAAATTTGGAAACGTTTAACATGAAAGTCTCGAGGCTAAAACCAATTATTTTACTCGTGAAAGTGCATCATCAGTGAAATTTATCTTAGCCCTTATCGTGCGTAATGCCATACTCTTGTTATATGACTCTTCACCTTCTCAGTTTTTGATTGTTGATTGATATTTTGTGCTAAAGCGTAAGAGAGTTGTTATTATAGTATACAAGTGTGGGATGTACAGAAGCATTCTGATATATAACAAAAGATTGTAAGCTAACAAGAGTATAAGTAAAAAAAACATTACCCAATTTTCTGAAAATTATTTAAAAAAATATATTTGTTTGTTTGTTTGTTTGTTTGTTTGTTTTTTTTTTTTTTTTTTGGTTTTGTTTTAAGTAGGGCTGAAAAACTTGGTATTTTCGGTGATGGAATTTCTTAACTCGACGAGTACAAATTAAATTAAATTCATAACAAAGGATAGCCCTGGTATGTTTGCTACCTTAAAATGGATTCTCTGTAACCCACCCCCCCCCCCCCCCCCCAAAAAAAATCAGACATGTTTGGCCACGACATGTCTCGGATTGTGGATATTTTTTTGTGTATTTGATGTCCTCAGAGCGAAATTACCTTCCATGTTTTTCTCTGACGTTTCGTTGAAAAAAAAGGCATTTTTATACCTTTCGTTACCATGGAAACGAATAATGCATATATATGTAAGTTGATATAATTTGATTATTCAATGCTCCTTCTTACTGTATGTCATGCAAATTATATTCAATTACAAGAAAATTTCTGATTCAAAATTTTGGGCCAGTAAAGGCCTGATTTTATCTATATTTTACTTACTTTTGACATGAGTGATAATGCAGTTGCACAATCTTCGAATTACAATTGCCTATATCCTGAATAAAACTAAACTAGGACGTCATGGGAATCGAAGGAAATTTATGTAGAAATAAGATTATGTTTATATGCCTCCGAAATAGGTTACTATGGCAACATTTGGTACGGAGGTGTAAATATAGTATCTGTCTCGTGTAAAAAGCTAATTTCTAACGATCTATGCCTACTATTGTTACAAAACTTGGTATGCCAATGTATTATATACAATATGATGCTATCATGACCTTGAGAAAATGTTAAGCTCATATTATCAATTTTCAAGTTCATTTAAAGATATTTGCTATTTCCGAAATTTTTGTTATTTTTCAATAAAAAGAGACATGATTAACAGTAAATGGCATGGAACTTTGGTAAAACAATCAATTAGAGGTGCAATTTTGGTAAATACATTATTTGTTGGGATGAGTATCAGAATTATCTAAGTCCATTGAAGACCCAAATAAATGTCACATATTTAACAAGAAAAATCTAGAAAGTCTCATTGTTATACTCTTATTCAAAGTAGGTCATACATGGAAGTGAAATACAATTTAACAAATTTGTGATGAATTCTCCTTCATTTTAGGTGCGTAATTAGTCATGATTTAGGACAATTCTTGCGGACCTCCTGTTTTATCTCACATTGAGCTTAGATTATGTAGATATTTCAATTTATTATGGCAACTGTATTATTTCTGACTCTGTTGAAGACTTTCATTCATTACATACCTAAAAGCGGATTAGTTTGAAAACTTGATCGAAGCATCCGTAAGTAAATGATTTACTGTCATTTCTATAAAATTTGAGCTGGAGATACTCTTCTGAACAATTTGGATTTCTCTTACGCACATTATAACCCATGAATTTTTATTTTACGTATGGAATATTATTGAATTAAACTGTTTTATAAGGTAGAGCTGATAGATACCGAAAAAAAAACACAAATTGTTTAAATTCCACCCAAAATAAGGCAAATTTTAGCTCGCTGAAACCTTTTCAAGAAACCCTAAAATGACACGATTCTTGACGGTTTTTTACTCTCTTATTTCAACACGGACATATACTTTTGCTTTAGTATTTTGAAAAGTCTATCTGAGGAGCACAGTTTACTGTGTGTTTGAGAAAATCGTTGATATTCAGTTTGTCTGATATTTTGACCTCAAAATAGATAATTTTCGTATTTCTTGTGTAAAATCGAAAAAAAAAAATATGAATGATAAGTGAATTTCGTTCTAATGGTAAAACTTTATAAAAAATAAAGTTTTGTACAAAGTTT
Organism: Pinctada fucata; assembly: GCA_028142955.1. Taxonomy (NCBI): domain Eukaryota; kingdom Metazoa; phylum Mollusca; class Bivalvia; order Pterioida; family Pteriidae; genus Pinctada; species Pinctada fucata. The sequence goes on from AP027106.1 coordinate 48,848,053, forward strand.
CTTACCTGTTTTATTGTATATTAATGAAGAAAAGTAAAATCAAAATCCCCGAGGTCACATGTAGCCAAGTTCGATCAACTTTGGTTGATCGTCTCTTCAGCGCATTCGAAGTTTCTGCTATCAAATTTCTTGAAATTTCTAAAAAGTGGGTCCTGCAGCATCATATCCCACCCATCCTGCTACGTCTTTCGGTAAATGTTTGGACATAAAAATTTTATTTCTGAATAACAAGCTCATTATCTCCCATATTGTTTACGGAGACTGCGTTGCGATATATGTATGAACATAAAACCGGGTTTCGTATCGAAAAATACCGATATCGCTATAAAACCACTGAACAGAATCAAGATGCAACAATAACGAACGACCTTTGTTTTGTACATGTAACACCGAATGGTCGAACCAGGATACGATATGCACATACAAAATATCGGCAGAAGTCCGTTAAACTTAATGAAAACGAAATCCGCGATATATACCCATATCGCGATAAAACCACCAAGCCCTATGGACACAACCAAAGTGAAACTATCACATGTAAGAATTAGACAGCTACATTATCACTGTTCTACCAATTGGTTGAACAAACAATCAGTGTGTAGAACGTTTGTCTAGTCCTAAGTAGAAGAAATCAAATCTGATTTGGATGACTCACTGCTACATAAATATTAATGTAATGTGTTTGTCAATTCGGAGTGTCCCATACATCTCTCTTTTCAATATGCACAAAAATCCCCTAAGATGATCAGTTGTTCAAAAATGCGATATATCTAAGAACCCAAGAGGGTACAACGCTCACATGATACTAATGCACAGCCAACATATTGATAGTATATATGTATTAATAATAATTGTATTTAACCAGGGCGTTGTCAGGAAATACACCCACATCCCTTGGGTTGATTGGCACAATAAACCCAATAACAGCGTATTTATAATTTAAAGAAAGATTATTAAAAATTCTTAATAATTAAATCAAAGCATAAAATAATGTAACTTGAATATGATAAACAATAGAAATGAAACGATACGTCAAGAGAGAATATTAAAATATTACGATATTCTATTTGCTGAATTGCGATTTATCATATACTCTAATTTACATAACCTTTCTTAAGCTTTACCATGGGCCAAAACGCGTAATTAGCAGGGACTCTGTGTTGTTGACATGACTTCGCGTAATATTCGACAGCGTTTTGAATAAAAGAAAAGATGAAGGGATAAAAAAAATGTGTATCTGAAAATATATTGTGAAAGGGAGCAGCACTAGAGAAGCAAATCCTTAGTTATCGGCCTCGGTCGACTTCATCACTGTTCAATTATTGTATAATATTGCGATATCTAGTTTCTTACCATTTTGATTATATTTGATATTGAATAACATCCCTCTATGTATGTTTCTCAATACCGGGCATATTTTCTAATGTCAATTGAATTTCCTTTTAAGAAATACATATAATTTTGTTAAAATCAATTAAACAATAGGAGGTTGAATTGATTTCCCCTAACATGGTTGCCGAAGCACTTGTTGAGATCATCGTCAGGATCTTCTTTGACTCATTTGTGTCACACTTATGCCCTTTGCCGTGTGGAGCTCGTAATGAAGTTCCCCGCGATGGGTTTGACAGTAAGTGTCTTGAATATTTTCCTCTGACATTGTCGCAATGACACTTTCTATATAGACATAACCTCAGGCAGTCATGCACTTTATATATTGTTTCATTTTCATGCGTGAACATCTATCGCGGTTGCGGCTAGGCAACAGGAGATGCTTACTCCTTCCGGGCACCTGGTCCCATCTGTACCTTGTTAGGGGTACGTTGATACTCAATTTTCTGTTCTATTGAGAGTGCTTTTGATATTAACGTCAGGATCTTCTTTTACTCATTCCTATACAGAAATAATCTCAGACAGTGCATGGTTTGAAGAGGTAATTTTCAATTTCGTGCGGTTAGCCAAATAGGGGATGCTTACTCCTCTCAGACACCTGGTCCCACCTGTAGCTTACTATGGGTCCGGCTATGTTCAATTTGTCTATTGTGAGTGCTGTTGAGATTGACGTTAGGGTCGTCTTCATCACATTAAAATTGTCACTGATTTTAACCAGGGGTCACATCTTTTGAAAGATAAGGATAAAAATCAAGTTGCTTCGATAATTTATACATATAATCTATAAGGATGCCAATTATTTTGATAAGCATTTTGTACGAGATATATGAATTTATCTTATATTGCAAGTTATCGATATATTCTTTTCCCCTTCAAATATATTCAATGAAGGTGTGCAAAAAATGGAAAAAAATAGCAACACCAACGCTGCAAGATACGCCCGTCGAGATATTAATTTCTCATAAATAATTTTGTGAATGGAGCTATGTCAGTTTTAGTCTCAAAATGACTTGACCTTTACACATAATTTCTCACTTATGCGACCCCCTGAAAAGGAAAACCTGTAAGGAACATGATGCAACATGTGTTGTTCTTCCGGTGTACAGAGTTTTAATCAAAAATTGCATATAAATGCATTGTCAAAATAAAAATAAAAAAAGCCTGTTATGTTCAGCCACAAAATGACATTGACATTTAACCCCTAACCTTGAAAAAACATTAAGTACTTTGACTTGCTTAAGTTATACCAAGTTTCACCTCAATAGTTTGAAAGGATGTGAAAAAAAACCTGGTAAAATGTAAAAGCGTTGATAATGTCTGCTGAAGGACCATAACTCTGCTAAAACGGGTCAGTTTTTCGAAGCACGACCAAGATTTATAATTATTTATCATAAAGGCATATATGAAGTTTCAATGCAATAGCTGCAAAGGCGGCAAAAAAGCAAGTCCAGAAAACTGTATATTGTTAAGAATTTCTATGTTCAAGGGTCATAACTCTGCTAAAAATGGGTCCAGTTTTCCGGATTTTTGTTTTGTGATTAATTGTTATAAAGGCATATATAAAGTTTCAATTCAATAGCTGCAGAGGTTGTGAAAAAAGTCCGGAAAACTGTAAAATTGTTGAAAATGTCTGTGTTCAAGGGCCTTAATAAAAAAGTCACTCTTACCGAAACTCAAACTGGTCTATAATTATGTATTATAAAGGCATATTTAAAGTTTCAATAGCTGTAAAGGCTGCGAAAAAAGTCCCGAAAACTGTAAAATTATTGAAACTTTCATTGTTCAAGGGTCATAGCTCTGCTAAAAAAGGGTATTGTTTTTCGGAAGCTCAAACTGGCTCTGTAATTGTTTATTATATATAAAGTTTCAATTCAATAGCTGCAAAGGCTGTGAAAAAAAAAATCCGGAAAACTGTAAAATTGCTGAAAATTCCTGTGTTCAAGTCAATAACTCTTCTAAAAATAGGTAAATCTTTCTGAAACTCAATCTTGATCTGTAATTGATTATTATAAAGGCAGGTATCAAGTTTCTATCTAAAAGTTGTGAAGACTGCGAAAAAAGTCCGGAAAACAGTAAAATTGTTGAAATGTTTTATATTCAAGGGCTATAACTCTGCTAAAAATAGGTAAATTTTCACGAAACTTGAACTGGATCTTACGCCACTTTATATTAAGTCATATGCCAAGTTTCAAACCAGTATCTTGAAAAGCTTCAGGAAAGGATCCGGAAAACATGACCTCGGACGCACGCACGCACGAACAACGCCATAACCTAATGTCTTATGACGGGCGTATAAAAATGAATATTGAAGAGAAACTGTTTTTGTCAAAACTTGTTAAATGTTATTCAGATGATTAAAAAACAGCATGAAAATGAGAAAATAGGGTGTCGGCGCCGGGATTCGATCCAAAAACCATTGACTGTATTTGCACAGTAAGCATAATGAAATAAAAACATATCATAAATCGAGAAAAAAAATACTGTCTTGATTTCACAGTCCTATACTTAAGAGCCAATCCGGCATAAAACCATACACAATCGTAAGAATCGTCCAAAAGGGTGGTCCAATTTTTATGTATATTTCTGTATTCCATGATGAAAAACATTCGAGAAAAAAATTATTTTAAAATTCATATATGTCCCGTTTTATAGTAATGGGCCAATTTTGTTTGTATGGCATAACGCCATTAACAGGGCTCAAAAACAACACTAAAATAGCCCTATTTTCATCGTTGAATAAGATTTGATTTTGATATGCAATAATTCTTTTCATGATAAAATCAGATACTTACTCAATTTATTTTCATTATAGTACTCACAAAGATAAGATATACGAACTGACTTGCCACAAGGAGGCGCTCTAATACGAGTTGTGTTGGGATTTGACAAAAGCGTCCCTATTTTGAACATGAATAAAATCTATAAGAGAGAAAATTTTCCCACAAAATTTCAGTATAATAAAGTAAACATATCATAATTTGATATATAAAAAAATTGTCGCTGCCAAATGTATCTAAAATATGCGAATTCTATCAAGAATATTCATTATTGTGCGAAATATGATACAAAGATTTAATGGAAAATGTTCAAAAGTTAAGCATATTTGATCATAATCTAGAAAAAAAAATCTATGACATCATCAAAATATATTCTAAAAATGATGAAAATCGTTTCAGATCTTTTTTTTTCAATTTCCCTAATAAGCCCCATCATTAATTTAGACGATTTTTGAGACAGCCAGGAACGACGCCACCGGGTCAGACTTTTAGTGATGACATCACGAGGACTTTGAGTGATGACGCCACGTGGTTAGATTACAATGACGATGAAATAAGAACTTGACACGGATAAACTATCGCATTAGATTATAAGATTTAAAGTTTAGCTCAAGATTGCATAGCAAACCGCATTCCCTCGTTTCTAGATGTGATTACATGTACCCATCCCAAATCTTTTGAAATAATCTTCACAGATTGAAAAGAACGAGTCTCCAAAATCGTCGGTGCCGTGCTCAACTAAGTACTGGTTAGAGCGTCGAACCAATTACGGAAAGGTTCCTGGTTCGAGTCTTCGTGAAGCAGGGACACTTAATCTCACCTCCATCGAATTTGAAGACGTTTAACTTCTGAATGTTCATCATAAAAGGATCACTATGCCACTCAAATTTGTGACATGTATTTTCCTACAATGGGTCGTTGAATATACTCTTCTATGATCTCTGTTATATAGTACTGAACAAATTGTCCTGTCTGTGTATTATTGACATGACTGTGGTACATTGAATTTTCTTTAAAAATATCGAAAAATCGGAAAGAAAAGTTTTCTTTACAGTCTACTCTATGCTCTTTTCATTGAATTTCCAAATTCATTATTTCATGGGATATTGTGTTTAAAAAATTCTTTCCCTTTGAAAACGATTTGTTGAATAATAATTGAATTGATAAAAAAAAAACCGATATTTTCTTATAATGTTAGGTCGATCTTTCCTATAAACATAACAATTTATTCGTATTTCAGAAAAAAAAATCGACTAGGTTGCACGAATGATCCTCACTTAACTTTAAAAGATTCATAAAACAAGTAAATCCATGAATTAACAACCGGTATATATCCATTCCTTTCTTTCGAGAAAACATCGAACACTCTGTTATTTTCATGTATAAGACAAGAAGAAAAAGAAGAAGAAAAAAAAATTGATATGACTGTCTCATTCTTGATTTCAACTCAAAGTCAAAGAGCGCAGTCAACCAAATCGATCATCTATGGTTATGATGAGAAAAGTTTTTAAAAGTTTGTTTATTCAAGGTCAAAATTTGAGGCAAATTTCAGGGGCCTTGACAACCTTTCCGTCATATTTCTTAAACTCCTCCCACTTCCCCTTCCCGGGTTAAAAAAAATCTTACTGCAAAAAGCACTCTTACCGGAGCATCCCCCTAAATCACTCTAAATCATTGCGTTTGTATAAGCTGTTTTGCTCCGTATTCATCCGCTCCGGTCCGTATGCGTGTAAATTATAAGAATAATCACTTTCTTTTATACATCTCCATTCTTTCTTAAAAAGTTTTTCTCCTTCATATCTTTAATTCATAAAAGGTATTTCTCCTTCGAAGTGTTGGTATATCTTGTACAAAAGCAAAGCGGTCTTCGTTCTTTAAAACAGTACTTTTATTGAAAGGAAAAAAAAAGAGTTCATGGAACTCCATCTTTAAAAAAATTGTAAAAACAAAACAAAACACAAAACGAAACGAAACGAAACAAAAAACAAAACAAAACCAAAAACAAAAAACAAAAATACCCGACATCCCCCCCTCCCCTCCGAAAAAAAAAACCCAAAAGTTGTACAGAAAAGAAATAGAAAAACTCCTGGGCTAATCTAAGGGCGTAGATCTACATGTATACATTACACGCCTTTCAAAGATCAAAGAAATATATAATTTCATTGTATATAACTTCTTTGCTGCAAAATCGTAATTCTTACATTGTTCATTTGTGAAATTGAATATTGTCATTTATTGAAAATGACACATGAGTTTAGAAAAACATGACAAATAATGATAATAACATATGAAAGAAGTGACGCAATATTAAATCAATTTCAGTCCAAATGGTTCATTTCTCGATGTAGCAAAATGTAACCTGAAATGCGTCAAAGAAAAGATTGGGGTTTAACAAAATCCTCTTAACATATAGAGAAGTAAATGTGAAATACATAAAATCATGACAATCACACATGTACTCACATAAATATAAGTGAGAGTTAAACAATTACAAATCAAATATCATGTCGCAAAGATGAAGAAGACGAAAAGAAATGAGCGGAAGGAGAAAATCTAACAGTAATGATTGTTATAAAGTTCAAGGTGCAAGGGGAGGGAGGTGGGAAATTTCCGTGGAAATACTTCAAATTTACAAAAAGATATACATAGTTGTCGTCGAGACGCTAGATGAAAACAGAATGATGCACGCGCATCGTAAGACCTAGTAGAATATTAAATGGGGTTCAATAAGGGGTATACGCGAACATAAAACATTTTATATAAGATATAAAGATGTTTTTTCTGCAAAAGCGTAATTCTTACATTGTTAGTATGTATTCTGAATATGAAAAGAAAGGAAGAAACAAAATAATGATGAGTAGGAATGATACAAAGAAGCGAAAAAAGAGAGATAATTTCTTCGCTTCCTCCCAGCATTTCCTCACTTCAATTTTAAAATTGCTGAAAGTTTTCAATAATTGTCTTCGATAACATTTTTCATATTTATTCCCAACTATCGATTACACAATTTTGAACAAAGCTGTGGTCACAACTCGCGCCAATGCGTGTTTTTACGTGTGTAATTTTTGGGATTCCGTATGCAGTCGTTGCGTTACATTTATCAGTTCGCCTCTATACGGATTTGGGTTCAGTCACAATAAAATGAAAAAAAAAAAACATGCAGAACTCTCGCTGCGTGCGGTCTCGATCAGTGCGATCTACGGATTCACAGAGAAACAAGATACGCACGTTGTGAGTTTCAAGTACATTCAATGCCCTGTGAAGGAAACGATGTCGTTCGCCTTGATGCTAAAACAACGCTTTCTAGTTTTAAAGATGAAACAAATACGAATAAACATGTATTATTATCATACATGTATGTTTATATAGATCTAACTGTATAATTCAGTGATAACGAAAAGAGACGCCCTTCTCAAAAGAGTGGACGTATGTGTCAAATCTACTCCTGTCATACTTCAGGGTCATTGTTGCAAGTTATGTTATTATTTGTTTGTTTTTTTTTTTAATCATATTGATATCTAAACAAAAAATTCCCAAGACGTCACGGAGACAATTACAGCTAAATGTTCATCTTTGAAATAGACATTTCACGGCATGTATTTCTACTTCCTATGAAGTTTACACTCATTGGTTTGTATTTTTGAATTAATCTAAACAGTTGGACAAATAACTCCGGACTGGACATTTGTCCGGAGTTCAGCCCCTTGAAGCACTGTAGTTAGGTAGGTTTTGATTATCAGGTGTGGTAGTACTTACCAAGAGAAACTTATTCCACAAAAAATTTTTTACCTGTGTCACCAGGTAAGGCCACCAGAGGTAATCAAAAAAAAAAATTCCCACGGGAATTCCCGTGGGAAAAATTTTCCCGTCATTTTCCCGTCAAAATCCCACAGGAAAAATGGGATTCCCGTGGGAAAAATTTTCCTGACTTTCATTTCAAGTAAAACACGGGAAAAATTTTCCCGTCACAGAAATTGACAGGACAAATTTTCCCGTCAATGTATTAAGACTGGAAAAAAAATCCTGTGGGAAAATTTTTCCTGTCTTTTTAAATGACAGGAAAATTTTTCCCGTCTTTTGAAATGACAGGAAAATTTTTCCCGTCTTTTGAAATGACAGGAAAAATTTTCCCGTTGTTTTTTCCTGTCATTTATTAAAAATGTTAACAATAATACTGTAAATTAAGATTCTCATAGTAAATAAATTATAAAGTATAAACAAAATACATGTATGTTTTATAATAAAAAGTGTATATAAAGTTTATTGCAGGATAAATAGAAATAAGCCTAGCCATTAATTACTGAAAAACAAATGTTACCTGCCAAATGTTAGAATTCATGTTTTTAAGTTTTATTTGCAGTTGATCATCTGTGTGTTTGCTTTTCCTAAAAAGTTTGGAAAATGTATATAAATATGGATGCACTACATGTAGGTGGGCGCTCGTCAAAGACACATATTGCATGTGTGTATCATTGTACACAACTTTAAAGAAAAAAACTTGTTGATAGTTATGTCAAAGTAATTCGCAGAAAGTCATGTGTTTTGCTTTAATTGGAAATATGTTGTCAGATTTGTCCTTAGAAAAATCTGATAAAATTCCTGCAGTTCTCTACATATACTGATCACAGGCACCTGATTCCTAGAAAGAAAAATTAAAACCCTTTCTTAAACGCCCGTTTCTCTTCTCTTTACCTTTCTCTAAGGCTCGACAGCTTCCATGTTTTAAATCGAGTCGAAACCTACACTTTACCGTTAGCGGCAAGGGTAACAACTCATACTAACGGTACTGCACATGCTAAGAATAGCGTGAAGTGTAGGTTTCGACTCAATTTCAGTTATTTGGATTAATTGCGGCTAAATGCACGAATAATCAATGATAAGTAGGTTACGATCGTGAAGAAAAATATCTGTAGAAAATACTGATATGCAGTTTTATGAAGAAATCCTTTTGAAACTTACGATATTGAGTGGGTAAAGAGGGGGGGTGATGTTTAAACATGGAAGCTGTCGTGCCTTAAAGAGAGAGTCAAGAGAAGAGAAACGGGTGTTGAAGATTGAGTTTTAATTTTCTTTGTAGGAATCTGGTGCCTGTGATACTGATATATTCAGAAAATCATATATTAGATATAGAAAAGGTCAAATTTATTTTGGAATATTCATACATTTTTCTTGTCTGAATTTATGAATAACTGTGAAATGGGCATATAATAATGTGCAAAATAACATAATATTTGTACAAACCAGGTCCTGATCATGTGCATATGTCAGAGGTAATTCGCTAAAATTTTTGAAGTTTTGCATTTGTATCATACATCGCCTAAGAGTTATACTTACAAGGCTGACTTTCTCATATTGAGATGCTTAATGACTACGACATATTACCTGAGCTAAAATAAACGTTTGCAATCGACAAAAGGTAATATTTCATAGACATGTCACATTTTTAGATCTACTTTCGATTTCGTTGTCACAGCTATTTTTACTGCTCGCATGTGAGCACAGATTTTCAGTAAAAAAATGAAATAAATAAAACTGAAGAAGACACGTTATTTGTTTGTTGTTGATTTGCTTTGTTTCTTGTTTTGTTTCATTTTTTTCGATGCCCGGGGGAGGGATCTGAAGACCTGAGGTACGTGATTCGATTTTTTCTCCCCTTCAGTATACTAAAAGGCTAGGAGTATGCAGTATTACAGTGCATCGACTGGCGAACACCGTTGACTTTTTTAAAAGTCCTTTTTGAGTTTCAGAATATAAGCATTTTAAACAAGATTTCGTAGAAATTATCGATCCAATACTTTTTAGACGCTAATTCCGGTTATTGACCATTTATTTATTTATTTTAGTTTAACATGCCCAAGGATAAGTTAGAGGTATGTAACCCCCCTCTTTCCCCTCTTTGAGTCGGTCACAAACATTCAGTATGCAGATCTTTTACGGATATGATTCGAGCTCAAAAAAAAAAATCAAAAAACAACCAAAAAAAAAAAAAAAAAAAAAAAACAACCAAAAAAACCCGACGACTCAGACTGTCTGTATTCAGTGTCATGCATGTACGTCTGTCGTGCCTGTCTGCATTTCTGGCATGGCTATATATTGTGTCCAAGCTTTCCATTGAACTTCGGGTATCTGTAATAAAAGCTGAAAAACTAATAACCGTACCTTACATTAGTCTTGTGAAATATATGGATTTTGATTACCACGCCACAACTCTAGGGTAGATGTGATGAGATTGGTGTGCCCCAACCCCACCCCCACCCCCCCCCCCTCCCCACCCCCCCCCCCGAGAAATTTGTGAAAAATGAAGCAAATTTTTGGCATCCGAAGCGCATTTAAATTTAAAATCAAACGGAATCAAGCCTATGATTCAGTGATAGAAAACGAGCAGACAATACTAGTACATGTATTTAAAAACTTTACAAACAAGAAAATTATGTACAAACAAAAACCTCAAAAATGAAGTACAGCTAGAAGTCTCTATCAAAACTAATCCCTATGTATACTGTTTTTGTAAGCAGATAAAAGAATATTATTAAAATAGATCAAATAGATACAAACAACCCAGAATACTTTATACTAGACACTAAAAAGGTACCATGGGCGGATCCAGGATTTTTTTTTTCCAGGAGGGGTCCTAAAATTCATTGGTCCTAAATTTTTTGAAAAGCAAAAAAAAAAAAAAAAAAAGAAAAAAAAAAAAAAGAAAAAAAAAAGAAAAGAAAAAAGATTGAAATCTTGAATTTCCACCGCGTCGTTCTTGATTAATAATCAAATTGTATGTAAATAGTCTTCTGGCGAGCAGTAGCGAGCCAGCGAAAATTTGTCAGAGTTGCAATAAAAAGGACAGACAATAATACCATTTGCATCCTCCATTACTGTATTTTTTCAGTTAATTGTCCTTGTTTAATGACAAAGGTGTACAATGTATAAGGGTTGCAAAGGTAAGCATCATTTGAAATTGAGATGTATATACAATAAAATTTGGCGAGCATGAGCAAGCCCAGGAAAATTTTGAAATGTGGACCAAAAAATGAATAAAAATGAAAGATTTTAAATACAAATACATGTTATTTTTCAAATGTTATGACAGAAAAGGGGGAATCGGAACTTATATGAAATATGTAATTTATAAGCGTTATCAAACTATGCTTCGAAAATTCCAGGGACCCCGACCCCCCCCCCCCCCCCTCTTCTGGATCCGCGCTTGGGTACAACCTACCACATAGTCAGCACAGATTTAATCCGGATAACACACCATTTGCTACTTCACTTGCGTAGCAAAGGGCCGTCCTATGTCGGCACCAGTTACCCATTCTCGTTGGTTTATGTATGATCTATTGGTCTTCGCATAAGCTCGGTCTTTAACCAGTAGAGCTACGAGGGCTGGTTGATAAGTTGTGAGCCTCTCATCGAAGAATTTGAATTTTATCAGACATTTTTCATTATTTTTCTACATAATTATTCCCCAACAGTATCTATACACTTTTGCCATCGGTGTTTAAGGGCCTCAATACCATTTTAAAGAACCTTTATCTTGACTGGTCAGAAAGTCATCCACTGCAAGTATGACGTCATCATCGGACTGAAAGTGTGTGCCAGAAATAGCTGTTTCCAGTTTTTGGAATACATGAATGTCTGATGGAGCAAGATCAGGTGAATAAGTTGGATATTCAATCAAATTCAAATTCTGCATTCCAGAAAACCGAGAATTACAACGTATCAATCAGCCCTCGTACATACTAGTTCTAATACTTCACCCTTTTCACAAGGCATGTCAATGTATACAACTTCTTGGAAGTTATGCATTGTTTATTGTATCTTATCAATGTTGCTGATCTAAGCGAACGGTCATACCCAACCCCCCCTCCCCCCGTGTGCTTTTTTTATCTGGCACAGTTTTATTATCATATTGTCCTATGACAAATTCGAAATATTGAAAATAATGACTATTGCACGATATATAATTAATCATTTGCGCAGTGATATTTTTTTGTGGATGCGCAGTAAATTTTATTGCTGGAAAATGTACCTCAAACATTATATATATAGTGTGTTCCCACATAACCATAATATAACCAAATAAAGGAACCCTGCGTGACACCATTTCGACTACAAACGGACAACTGCAAATCGCAGATGAACCCAATAGTCAAACAAAATAATTTCTATTGTAAATTCATTAGCATCTCAGCTCAGACTATTGTTTTGACAAGTACACAGGAGCGTACCTCGGTTTGTGAATTCAACCATGCATGAAATGACAATATGCTAAACTATGGCTATTGCATAATCTTACATAAAGAGGAGAGGGCCGGTGCCTCACACAATGGACAAGATGAGAGTGACGACCATACAATTTGAAGAAAGGAAAATGGAAAGCGGTAGGGGTGATACATTAGCAGCAAAATAATTAAGAATAACTTGATGAATGTAAATAATATAAATTGTTTTGTGGTTATGTTAATTGTCACGTACGCTTAATTGAAAAAAAAAACTTTAAAAAATCAACCAACACCTTCCCCTAGGAAAAAAAAACAATCAGCAAGAAAAGAAAAAAATAATTGATTCAATAAACCGGCAAAAATAACCTACACAATTCCCCAACCAACCAACCAACCAACCAACCAACCCCCCCCCCCCCCCCCCCCCGGGCCAAAAGAAGATTAACAAGATTTATTTATCAATACTATTTGTAACTATATCTTTATTTATGTATTTAATGCTGCTCGTTATTGAAAAGTCATACTAATAAAAAAAGAAAGAAAATAAACAAACAAAAAACAATCAAAAAAGAAAAAAAAAATAAATAAATAAATAAATAAACCGAAAAAATGAAGCCTTAAGTGACGACAATTTCTTTATTTCGATTCTTGACTGCGGAATCAAACATTTTAGAGTCGGGCATGTCAAGAAAATAACTCGATCAAGATATAAAGATCGAAGGACTTATTTATAAATATAGAATTGATAGAATTCATGATGTAAATAAAATCTGATTTTGTAATTATGTTTAGTTGTCATTCTGGGTATCTTGATTTTGTTCACAATAGTTTAACAATAATTAAATGGATAAAAAGTTAAAAACAAAAACAAAAACAAAAAAAGGAACGAAAACAAACTTGTGACTATTGCGTAATCTTACACAGTTTTCACGAATCGCAGCTTGGTACTCGTGACGCGTTGAATTGACGATCATTCCAGGAGAGAGAGACAGAGAGAGAGAGAGAGAGAGAGAGGGGGGGGGGTCTAAAAAACAACATAGAAAAAAAAAACCTAAAAAATATTAATCGAAGAATAAAGCAAATGTCATGTGTAATATGGGCAATTTTGATCAATTTCCATATTCATTAGTAGTCCTAATGAATATGGTAATTGATCAAAATTGCCCATAGTACATAATTATGACACCAAACTAAACAATGTAGCTTCTCTCTGACCATTGCGTAATCTTACATAACACAGTAGCGTATAGCGGGATAGGGGTATATGCGAAAGAGTCCATTCCAGTAGAGGGGAGGGCTTCGATGGTCAATGTTCTGATGCTTATCAGGCTTAAACTAATAACTGAAATATTTTTTTTGAAATTGTTATAATTAACAAAACAAGCACATCTGACGACCATTCCATTCGCGAAAAGGAGAAAAAAAAGGGGGGGGGGTTTCATTACAGCAGAAAATAATTGGTACTGTTTGCCTGTTCCTCTCGATATCTTCATTTTGTTCAACGTGGTAAAATAATAATTTCTTACCACGAGTATGATTATGAAAAATGAACGACAGTAAAGGCTAAAGCAAATAAAATACAATGCAGCCTGTCTTCCTCTCTGAATACCCGGACGAGACGAAAGTATTCGTGAATATTGAGTAATCTTACATTATACAGTAGCAGGGCCTCGTAGCTTGACACAATTTTACGACCATGCAATCAATCCCAGAAACTGAATGGAAGAGAGGGGGTCGTAACTAGTATGCATTTTCTGAGATGACCGAGAACTGGATTATGATGTTCGACTCTCAATCAGGTGATCGGAGTTCAATCCATTGGGCCCGCATATATGTTGAAAATCATATCCGCTCGCTCGTCCCTCCCTAATACTTATCTCATGACGGCCAGACCGGGGGGGGGGGGGGGTTACGGCAAGGGTATCCAGGTGTTGTTGCACCTTATAAAAGCCGTTGAAATACGGTCCATCCTGAACGCAGTATATAATTATACACCCTCTTGAAGTGGGCATCGGAAATTGAGTAGAAGGAGCGTATGAGCTAGGCACCCTAAAGTAAATGGGGAATCGTCTGACAAGAATAAACTGCAACAGGCAATTGGTCGAATGTAAGAATAGAACAGTCAACTGATCCTACAGAGGGCTGCCCGGGTGCCCAAACAGAGAGAAACTGTCGAACACAACAACGTTGTACATAGGGCGGAATCGGGATCAATGACATTTACATGTAAAATCTAATCATATTTTAAACACGAAAATCACTTCCTCAAATAAATAAGCCCAGAATGACAACGCATCAGAATAAAAATAAACCAATCGATATATATATACCCCCCCCCCCGAAAAAAATTAAAGAGTAGATGAATAACAAAACAAGTCCATAGTAAGGTTCCGTCTACACAACTATTAAAGTCTAGCCTAAATAGTAGAGAAGACCATAGTAATATACATGCAATGTAGCAGGGCGGGCTTTTCACACCTCGCCGCTGACGACGGGCACTTGGAGGAAAGGAGGAAGAAAACAAGGGGGGGGGGGGCAGTTCTTGATAGCAGAAAGTAAAAATTTGTTCGGTTGCTCCCCCCCCCCCAACAAACGCAGCTATTGCGTTAATTCACTAGACTCTGACCTTTTAAATGTTCGGTATATACCCCCCCCAAAAAAAAATTAAAAAATAAAAATTAAAGAGTAGATAAATAACAAAACGAGTCCATAGTAAGATTCCGTCCGCACCACTAATGAAGTCTAGCCAAAATAGTAGAGTAGATCATAGTAATATACATGCAATGTAGCAGGGCGGGCTTTTCACACCTCGCCGCTGACGACGGGCACTTGGAGGAATGGAGGAAGAAAACAAGGGGGGGGGGGGGTTAGGTCATGATAGCAGAAAGTAATTCCAGTTGGTTTTTGATATAAAAATTAAAAATTTGTTCGGTTGCTCCTTGCCCCCCCCCCCCCAACAAACGCAGCTATTGCGTTAATTCACTGGACTCTGACCTTTTAAATGTTATTGCGTAATCGTACATAACTTATGTGACGACCGGGTCACCTGGCGTGGAATTAAAGCAGGGGAGTGGGGTGGATGGGTTGTCTTTGTAGCAGAAACATTGTCTTGTTTTCTTACATTGTCTGGTTGCTTCATTGTACATGTATAATTCATTCTCATGGTAAAACCAAGTGAAAAAATGCAGCTTGCTTTATTAGTAGGGGATCCAGCGCCCCCTTGCAGGGAACAGGGGGCGAAATTTGCCGATTGTTAGTGAAAGGGCCAAAATATGGGGTTTTGGGGGAACTTCTGGGTCAGTGCGGGGATCCGCCCCACCCCCTGATTCGGATCATTCCGCCACTGTTTATGAGCCTATGACATACAAATCTATATCTATGTGTGCCTTGTCATCCTGCCCAAGGAGCTTTGCTGGCATTGGGACTTTTGATGGGACGGGGACGTCTACTGTAATCTTTCCGACTTTTACGGCGTGGAATAAGATTTGGAACGAACGATACCATGAGATGAGATGAGCGACCAGCCATGTCGAGTGGACCGCCGGCGACCGATCGAAGTTGAAATATTTTGAAATCGTTTTGCAAATGCAGGATTGCTTTAGTCTATATCGTTAGAGTTAGGTTTTATTTATTGTAAAGATCACATAGTTTTCGCGATAAACATGATTCTCTTATTGTCTGAGTTTCCTCTGTTTTGCATCTGACATCTATTAACACCCCCCAACCTTGCCACTTAAATACATTTAAACTTGCAACTTTCATCTTCTCGAAGTTCTTTTCAGGAAATGGAAAGTTAAAATTGTCTGAAACAAGTAATGTGACTTTGATACCTGTAGTACAGTACTGAAAACCAATGATTTGGATAGACATGATGAGATAGACTTACTGTCTGCGCTGCAGCTCACTTCAGACAGTGGCGGATTCAGGGTGGTGTGGAGGGGACGTCCCTGGCACTGACACAAAATTTTCCAAAAAACCCTATATTTTGGCCCATTTTCAGTAAGAATCACTAAAATGTGCCCCTTGACTCCCCCCCCCCCGGCAAAGGGGTAGCTGGAATCGGAATCAGAATTTTTTGCAGTTTCTCCACCTTGTCGGCATATTTTGCGATTGAAATTTATATAGGGGATAGATCTCGAATTCTAATAACTAACGGTGTCATGCTAAAATATAACCACAGAAATCTCCCCATCTAAAATTATTTTCTTTCACTGTGAGCATAATATTGGTCACACAGACATATATTATACACCGTTAGTTATGAGAGTTTGAGATCTATCCCACTATATAAATTTTAATCTGAAAATATGCTGACAAAGTGGAGAAAACTTCAATTTTCCATTATTTCTGAAGTGAGCTGCGCAGACATTAGCTATCACATTCAGTGTTATCACTCAACATTGACGCAGAGTAATTTTTGAAAATCTGGTAAATGAAATTATGAAATCAGAGTCTGTCCGTCCATCAGTGCGTCAACATTTTGTTTAAAGTGTTGCGTTTTAAGTTTTTTAGCTCTACTGGTCAATGACCATTCGAGCTTTTGCGATCACCCTGTGTCCAGCTGTCTGTCTGTCTGTCAGTTTGTCTGTCTGTCCGTTAAACTTTTCTCTGAATCTGTGAATATACAAAGTAAATTCTTTTTGCATTATAATGGGCCTGTGGTCTAGTTGTGCACCTGATATTTTGTTTGAGCCCCCTTCTATGTAACTCTATGTAATCTTGTGAACACCAATTCTCAGAAAGTATAATTGATTGAAAGATAATTCTTTTAGCATTATTCTCAGTCTGTGGTCTTGTTGTGCACCTGATATTTTGTTTGAGCCCCTGACACCCAGGGTCTTAGAAAATGGGTGTGGTCATTTTCACCTATATAACTCTATATAATCTTGTGCTCGCAACTCCTCTGACACTATAAATGATGGAGACTTAATTCTTTTTGCAATATAACGGGTCTGTGGTCTAGTTGTGCACCTGATATTCTGTTTGAGCCCCTGACCCCCAGGTTCTTAGACAATGGGTGTGGCAAGTTCTCAGAAAATGGGTGTGGTCATTTTCACCTATATATTTCTATGTAATCTTGTGCTCACAACTCCTCTGACACTATAAATGATGGAGACTTAATTCTTTTTTGCAATATGATAGGTCTGTGGTTTAGTTGTGCACCTGATAATTTGTTTGAGCTCCTGACCCCCAGGGTCTTAGGAAATGGGTGTGGTCATTTTCACCTATATAACTCTATGTAATCTTGTTATCGCAACTCCTCTGACACTATAATGATTGAGACTTAATTCTTTTTGCAATATGATAGCTCTGTGGTTTAGTTGTGCACCTGATATTTTGTTTGAGCTCCTGACCCCAAGGGTCTTAGAAAATGGGTGTGGTCATTTTCACCTATATAACTCTATGTAATCTTGTGCTCGCAACTCCTCTGACACTATAAATGATGGAGACTTAATTCCTGTTGCAATATGATGGGTCTGTGATCTTGTTGTGCACCCGATATTTTGTTTGAGCCCCTGACCCCCAGGGTCTAAGAAAATGGATGTGGTCATTTTCTCCTATATAACTCTATGTAATCTTGTGCTCGCAACTCCTCTGACACTATAAATGATGGAGACTTAATTCTTTTTGCAATATGATGGGTCTGTGGTCTAGTTGTGCACCTGATATTTTGTTTGAGCCCCTGACCCCCAGGGTCTTAGAAAATGGGTGTGTCAAGGTGTTAGAAAATTGTGTGGTCATTTTCTCCTATATAACTTTATGTAGTTTTGTGCTTGCAATTCCTCTGACACTATAAATTATGGAGACTCAATTCTTTTTTGCAATATGATAGGTCTTGTTGTGCACCTGATATTTTGTTTAAGTCCCTGACACCTTAGGGTTTTAGAAAATGGGTGTGGTCATTTTCTCCTTTATAATTGTACTCTCAACTCTTTAAGCTATTAATTATGTAGAATTAATTCTTCATGCAATATTATGGATTTGTAGTTTTTTTGTGTCATTGATAGTTCATTTGAGTTATAAGCCCCTGGCCCCTAGGATCTTGGAAAATGGGTGTTGCATTCTTTTTTTAAATACCTTATCTCAGATATTATGAATTTTATCAGTGATATTCTAGTTTAGTTTCAGTCTAATGGATATATTGTTTTGTTGTGCATTGCTACTTATAGTTAGAGTGCATGCTTCCAATGGTCTTTGGTTTAAAAAAATGAAAATTGATCTTTTAAAACAAAACAACCAGGAGAGCTACAGTCTCGTCAGAGTCTTCTGGTTTGATGAAGACAGTACTGAAACGTATTTTTAGTCATTGACAATTTTATAAGAAAGGAGGCATAAAATTGTTTGAAATATGATGCATCTGGCGAGCGTAGCGAAACAGCTAATTTCTTTCAATTCTTAATTTATGAGGGGAGGCTCAACACACAATGAAGGTCAAGGTCTCATAATTTTGGTCAAACAGATGGCAGGCAACATAGTCTAGTTTGATATACCATTTTCAATACTGAAATATATGTTCCAATTTATAGTACAAATTTTAGTGTACTAGACATGTTTTCAGATAATAAATCCTTGTCAATAGTACACTAATTACAGCTTTATTATATCACACATGGACTGCCTACATGACAATGTGACCTTTGTCCTTGGCCTTGAAGTTTGACCTACTTAAATGAAAATACAATTTAGGGATATCTCAATCATTTTTACAGATGCTGATATTTAATAAATTATACCCCCATTTCAACAAAGTTTGGGGGAGACGGGTATGTATGAAATACCCTGTCTGTCCATACGGTTAAGAAGTTCTTAAAGCAGATAACTCTTCAGGTATAAGTGATAGGGCTTTTTAAAATATTTCATACATATATTCATCATATCAATTACTACATTTTGATTCCAAGACATTTGACCTAGTGACCTTGACCTTGAACTTTTACATTTTAGTTATATTTTGGTCAAGAAGTTCTCAAAGCATATATTTTTAGTCCCTTACCAGCAACGCCGAAGGGTCTCTTCGTTTTCTCTTGGTCTGGCTGTCCATCTGCCGTCTGTCATGTCCGTCTGTCCAATTATCAGTTTTTAAGACTTTTTTTCTGCAACGGAGGGAGATATTCAGATGAAATTTGATACACAGCTTAGTCTTGGATAGTTACAGAGCAAGTTCGACTTTCGTCACACTTGACCTATTTTTCGAGGAGTTATCCCCCTTGATGACTTACACAATTCAGTTTTTGTCAGTTTTCCAGACTTTTTTCTACAACAAATAGAGATATTCAGGTAAAATTTGATACTTAGCTAAGTCGTGGATAGTTACAGAGCAAGTTTAACTTTCGTCACGCTTGACCTCTTTTTCGAATCGATAAAGCAGATAAAACCTCAGAACTGAGCTGCACAGACAGTGAGTTTAATTAAAACTCATGTTTAATTGAAGAGTAATTCATAGGCAGAGTTGCAGGACATAAATATATGCTGCCGGTAGGGGACTTTATTTTACTTATATCGCTCAGCGATCATAACATTTTTTCATATAAAATTGATAGTACTTTTAAATTTCATACATACATTCACCATAACAAGTACTAAATTTTGATAAAAAGACATTTGACCTAGTGACCTTGACTTTGAACTTTGACCTTATACAATCACAATGTAGTAAATTTGTATTAAGAAGCTCTGTAAGCAAACATCTCTTCAAGTATAAGTGATAGGGCTTTAATATTTCATACACACATCATAACAAGTATTACTCCAAGACATTTGAATTAATGACCTTGACATTTAAACTACTTTTAAACTATAAGGGTTAGGACTTTGATATTTAATCAAAGATTCAGGGGCATATAGTTTTTGTCCTGATAGTTTGTCTGTCAGTTTGTCTTTCTGTCTGCAAAATCGTTAACCTTGCCATAACTTTTGAATGGTTAGGGATAGGTCTTTGATATTTCACATGTGTATTTCTTATGACAAGACCTTTCCATGGATACCAAAATTTTTGACCTTGTGACCTTGACCTTGGAGTTTGACCTACTTTTGAAAAACTTTAACATAGGGCATAACTTTTGAATGGAAAGTGATAGGGCTTTGATATTTCATATGTGTATTCCTTGTGACAAGTCCTTTCCATTGATATCAATATTTTTGACCTTGTGAACTTGACCTTGACTTTTGACATACTTTTCAAAAACTTTAACATTGGGTATAACTTTTGAATGGTAAGTGATAGGGCTTTGATGTTTCTCATGTGTATTCCTTATGACAAGAACTTTCCATTGATACCAATATTTTTTACCCTCTGACTTTAATCTTTCACCTACTTAACAGAAAATTATGTTTATACTAACAAAGATGCTGACGGGGGAATTCATGTTTCACAAACACAGGTTTCATTGTGCATGTAATGTAATGGAAACTCCAAAGAGGTCCGGCATAGGACACTTAAATTCCTTATGGTATGCTGGCATGCCTTCTCCTTAAATCAAAATTATGCCTTCAACATGTTCAATGTCAAGGTCACTGTACTTTATGGAAAAAAAAAACATTGTTAAACCCAATAACTGCTTTCCTTTTGCATGGATTTTAATAATACTTTGAAGAGCAAAGGGTGAGCCATTACACTGAAGCAAGGTCAAATGCTAAAATTATATTGAGTTTAATTAGCCCCCCCCCCCCAAAAAAAAGCAAAGTCTTGTCCAGACGACAAATTGTTCTCCTGCACATGGATTTCAATACCATAACATTTAACATAATATATGTATAGGATCCAAAGGACATGACCAAGGAAACAAAGGTATATGGAGATATGAAATACACAAAACCATGTAGAGTATTGTAGAGGGTAGGACATATTTCACATGTAGATTCCTTTTGACAACATTTTCGTGAATAGGGTAAACTACACTTAAACTTACACTTTGCAATATTGAGCAGTTAAGGGTTTATTGAATTAAGATGTTTTATAATATGAACATGATAAAACACTGAACTATGAAAGTATATTGCTTGAACAAGTGAGGTCTTATCTTGCTTATTATGTACTGTTAGCTGCTCTCTTGGTTTATTTAGACAGATTTATTGACACTTAGAAACATGTCAATATTCCTGTTTGTTAGTAATACATATCCCTGCAGCTGACAAGAATTTCTCGGAAGACTTTAGTTGACTTCTCTTCAGTAAATAATTTCACCAAACTTCTCAGAAAGAAGTGACTTGATTTTGTTTCTCAACAAGAACTGTTTATCATAGTTGTTGCCAAGGGTTCTGATTGGCTTGCACTTTTGACTCCTCAGTCCTGATGTTGACTTTTATTTGAATCCAGAAACAACCTTTTCCTGGTAACTGCCAAATTTATATGGAAAAAAATGCGCACTGAGAGCTTATTAACTATACTTACCTAAACATGCTAAAGATAAAAATTACTCTCGTACCATGTTTTAGTTTTTAATTTGATTGCTCATTTTGAATGTCTGAATGTTATAAGACTATACAAAGCCTGCATTTACGAAGTACGTATATTCAAATTTCTAAAATGAACAAGGAACACCAAGAACAAACAGATAGTAGACTTGTGATGATTTCACTTGTTTAATCTAATTAGATTTAATAAATTGCAAGTGACATCATTTCAAAGTTGTATCAACAAAGGCATACTCCATCATGTCCATAAACTTCAAGTGCAGGTAAGCTAGCTTTTTAATACAAAGTTTGCATATTTGAAAAAAAAATCACCATAAATTAGTTTTTTTTACACGTTACAGTAGCATATTTTAGCAGTGTAGAATTCACACTCCGAATATAATTTTTAAAATGAGGACTTCGAAATTCATGTGAAAAAAATGTTACTGTGTGGTTGTTGATAACTGCTCAATTCTATATAAATGTTTCGACATGCTCAGTATGATCACAAATATTTAGGAATGCTTATTTTCATTTTTATTTAATTTTAAAATTTAACTACCTGTACATGAACCATAACAATGTCTCAACTTCTACTTTTTGCTTAAATTTTAAGGAGAAGGCAATTATAGCTAATAATCACTAGTTTTTGTTTTCACCTATGAAGCATAGTGGATTTTTATGTTTTTTCCATTCTTAAAATACTATAATTCATAGCTTTTAATAATATACTGATATACAAGTATTATGACTTACAGATTTGATATCCACAGAATCTTAATTTACAGTATTATTTTTCACATGTTTAATAATTGACAGGAAAAAATGACGGGAAAATTTTTCCTGTCATTTAAAAGAGACGGGAAAAATTTTCCTGTCTTTTTAGAAGACGGGAAAAATTTTCCCACAGGATTTTTTTTTCCCGTCATAATACAATGACGGGAAATTTTTTCCTGTCAATTTCTATGACGGGAAAATTTTTCCCGTATTTTACTTGAAATGAAAGTCAGGAAAATTTTTCCCACAGGAATCCAATTTTTCCCACGGGATTTTGACGGGAAAATGACGGGAAAATTTTTCCCACGGGAATTCCCGTGGGAAAATTTTTTTAAATTACCTCTGGTGGCCTTACCTGGTGGCACAGGTGAAAATTTTTTTGTGGAACAAGTTTCTCTTGGTAAGTACTACCACACCTGATAATCAAAACCTACCTACCTACAGTGCTTAAGGGGGCTGAACTCTGGACAAATGTCCAGTCCGGAGTTATTTGTCTAACTGTTTCTATATTTCTGTATTTAATACATGTACATGTATGTTTGATCAGTATGTTCAAACTCATCTGACAGGTTCTTTTGTTATTAAAAAAGCTTTTTACGTCTATTATTCGTTCGCATTTGTACGACGCAAAAAATCACATATTTTAACTGTCTATATCTCGATACAGAATTATTTGGCATCGATGGATTTTTGAGATATTTATGAGATTAAAGGAAAGAGTTGAAAATTGAAATTTGAAAAAAAAATCAAACTTCTCTTACAAAATATATTGGTGCGTGAAAAACGTCTAAAACGTCGTTTTCTCGTTAAGCTGATTTTTAATGCATATTTTAACTGTCTCTATCTCGATACTTTATTATTTGGCATCGGTCGATTTTTGATATATCTAAAAGATTAAAGCAAAGAGTTGAAAGATGAAATTTGAAAAAAAAAATTTCTCTTACAGAAGATATTGGTACTTGAAAAACGTCTAAAACGTCGTTTTTTCGTTAAGCTGATCTTTTATACATAATTTAACTGTCTATATCTCAATACGTAATCAATTGGCAGCGGTGGATTTTTGATATATTTATGAGATTAAAGCAAAGAGTTAAAAGATGACATTTGATAAAAATCAAACTTCTCTTACAGAAGATATTGGTGCTAGAAAAACGTCTAAAACGTCGTTTTCTCACTTAGCTGATTTAACCTCTTTTCAAGTTACGTTTTGGCTGTCTTTGGAAAAAAAAAATCATACATAATATTATCCTAGGATAGAATAAAATGTTATATTTCAATATATCAATAACAATATTTAGTCCAATTCAATTTATACATAAAATTGTAGAGAAGTACATCAGCGAAAATAGAGATATTTCTACGTCCTTTTTGTAAATTTGGCGGGAAAAATGATGGGGAGTATATCTCTGTAACCATGGACATTTGATCGAAAATATTTGACAGAATTATTCCTAGTCATTTATCTATATGAATAACTTAAAATCATTACATTTGGTTACTAGGTCATTTGGATAAATTTGCATGGTTTTATGCCGGATTGGCTCTTAATATTACAGCACTAAAAACGTTGACATTTAAAAATAAAAAAGGGCGAAAGTTCGATATAAAATTATGAAATCAAGTGGCGCTCAAGCCTTGCCCAATATGATTTTTCAACCAAACGATGTATTTCTGATCGGCTTTAAATACGCATTTAAAATATTGTGGACGAGGCCTGGTGCGTAAATGAATTTAGAAAATTTGTGTGTTAAATACGATAATTTTTTTTTGTGTTAAGTCAGTCAGGGTAAATGACGTCAGAACATGACACCATACATCAAGCGCATGCCATTACGAGGCCTCAAAATCATATCGCCTTATTTTCACAAACAATCAACATTGCACAAAGCGGTATTCACTAGTTTATTAAATGCAACTTTTGTCGAAAATATAGGGCCGATATGAGGAGTTAACGCACCTCGTCCTTTCATTGAAATGAGAGGAGTTTCCAAATGCTTCTCAAACATAGGAATATTGGATGACCTTCTCTACAAAGATCTCCTATAAGACAAAGGACTAGGTGCGCTAACCCCTCATATCGGCCCTATGATTTCGACGAAAAATATTTTTGATAAACGAATAATTAATTATCACTATTTGCAAAGTTGAATGTTTGAGAAATTACCGCGTCATTATTATGAGCACTCGTAACGTCACGCGCGTGATGTTTGACGTCATGTTTTGACGTCATTTACCCTGAATGACGCAAAACTCAGGAAAAGCATCGCATTTTACACAAAAATCTTAAAAATTCATCTATGCTCCAGGCCTCGCCCACAATTTTTTATGCATATTAAAAGGCCGATCAGAAATCCATCGATTGACTCAAAAATATTTTTGCAAGGCCTTGATAACCACTTGATTTTATAGTTTTGTATAGAAATAGCGTTCATTTATTGATAATTTTAATGATTTCAGCGTTTTAAGACGTTTTGATCAACGTTTTATTCAGTATAGGACTGTGAAATAAAAAAAAAAAGCTTTTATGATTTGGACTCACCATACATTTGACATTTTATAAACTAGAATATTATGGATATATAAACAACTTTGAAAACAGGGCCGAAATGACAGGTTACCGCACCTACTCCTTTGAAAGGATATAAGAAAACTCTTATTTATGTTCTTTCTTAAGCCCCAGTCTTACTGCACTCCACGTCAAAATCACGTTCAAAATCTGCTGGAAGTGGTCTTAAGTGCCACGGCTGTGCTTAGTAGGGAGTAAAACAATCACAATAGAATCGGCAGCTGCTCAATCCTTGAAACACTGCGTAAGCACGGTTTACCATGTCCGATCACATCTAAAGCTTAAAGGCGTTCGTGCGAAAACGCTGTATATACGATATTACCCGTCCTACTAGTTCGGAACACTCGTCAATTCACTGTGTTCTGGTCGTGACAGACCGCTACACTTTCGTATCTTATCGTGTCTTCCCGTTCAGATATTTTACCACTTCCTTCCAAGTTTATAAATCGTTTGTATTGCGACTTGAAAGCAAACAACAGCGTCTGCGTTACGAGAAACCTTTGGACGTATTTTGGCCATGATCAAGTCATAAGGCACAGTTTGACCGGACCTGTACTTTCCTGTACTTGTAGAAAATCAATACTCTCATCCAGAAAAAGTTATTTCTGAGAAAACATGAATATTACTCTAATAAATCGATGCACAAATTTCGGTTTCCAAATTCTAATCTGATATTTTTCAGATGCAGGAGCAACTCATAACAGCAAAAAACAAGGCGAATCCGCTTCGAGTATATCCAGAAGTAATTCAATGCGACGACAGGTGAGTTGTTTGATGACGAATGAATTTATTTTTATTAATATAAGATGGAATTACGGCAAAATACATTAATTTGCATATCATCGAATTCTTGAATTATGTCTTATAAGTGCAGGCGAATTTTATTAATCCCAAATCTTACAAAGAGAAGACGCCTGTTGATGCTCTGGTACCACTGAGGTTAAACGCTAACATTTTATTTCTAAAAAAAATCAAAGAACGCTAAATTGTACCATCACTCGTTTCTTTAGGAAATATTTTCAATAAAATAACTGAACTTAAGGACATAAAGCATAAAACAAATCAAATATAATTAATGATACAAATTATTTGATTATCACTTCAAAAGCAAAATCTTGTTTAAGCTACATTCCTGGGGATCTAATGTTTCCTCTTTTATGGAATTGTATTTTTGTTTTGGAACGGAAAAAAGTATAAATGTACAAAACTTTTTAAATATTCGGTTTATTTAAATATAGAACGTTTTTATAAACATATAATATCACAATCTGCTATTAAGATGATGGCAGATAGAGAGTAAAAGTCAGTGCTCAATGCATACTGTCTCACTTCCTTTACACTTTATTTTATCAATTTCAGCGAAAAATACGTCATCTGGATCAAGTTAATTAATCTAGACAATGATACATGCAAAGTTTGTCTATAAATGTTTGTTCTGGGCACTTTGTCCTCCGGATGAACCCTATCATCAAGTACCATAAGTTTGAAACATTGTTCCGTTTTCTTTTGATTAATATCGTTTTGCTTCGTTTGCTTTTGTTTAGATTCAAACTTCAAGGGACCCATAATCTGTTTACCATTTACTATACATATTCGCAAATATTCGATATGTAGGTCATGACTTTGAATTTAAAGAATGTTAACGGAATGTTAATATTTTTCCTGTTTTAGGATGCTGCAGCACAAAATATATCACGTAGAGACAGGTTAGTTTACCTTTTTGATAATTAACTCTCCATCAATGAAAAAACTTATGTTATTTCATTGAAAATATTTTTCGCCATGGACATGATATTTCTAGGACATTTGTAAAATCATTACAATTTTTCATGTCTTGCATTTTGACGATCAACATTGCCCTGACAAGAAGAAGGTACCGGAAATATTCTTGTTTCATTTCCTTGTACAAGAGGTCTTTTTCAAAGGAGGGTTGTTCGATGAATTATAGACAAGTTTAATAAACTTTTTATCGTTATCGGCACACAATTATTTTTAAATACCAATTAATTATTTAAGATTGTGCATTCCTTTTATGCAATATTTCGAGCAATTTGTAAATGAATATTATGTATACTTACTTACTTCCCGGTGTCTGCAGTTATTATCCGGATCTTATAGAGAAATTGTTGGCATGCATGTACAAAATTTTGAATGCCTAAATTTTTGTCTTGCGTCGCGAAGCGTCATAGCAAAGAAATAAAGACATATTTTAGCTAACAAGATCGAAGCTCAAATGAGATTTCTTTTCATACCGCGCCGTGCGTCGTACGTACGTCTGTTTGTCTTCCGTCGTCGTCCATCTAGCGTAAACCATTTTCGACAGCTTCTCTACACAAAACTTCACGAAACCTTACGGGAAGAAAGAACATTAGGTCCTCTTTCACGTTTATGTTTTTCGTGCCGAGTGGTAAATGAAGCCTATTGTTGATCTAAGGATAAGTGATACACCCCCGGGCATATGGTGTAAAAAATATAACAATGAAATTATTTTTGAGAATTATTTTACATGTTGTGAATGTCTGGAAACCACAAAATATTGCTTCAAGGGACAAAACACCTCACAAAATTGAGCAACATAGCCTATGTTGGTTTTTGAACCAAGTTTGTAAGCATAAACTCTAAATTTTAGAGATCATTTTACCCCCTGTGAGTTTTTTTATATGTTTTGAAGCCATAAAATACTGGGGGATTTTTCTTAGCTTCAAACCTCTGCACAATATTGAGCGACACTACCCATATTTATACTTATCCTGTATTTCTTGTTATAAAAGCTTTATCCAACAAATTAATTGATTGACTGTGAAATCTTTCCTTTATATGTTGGGAAACTACACGTTATTGAATTGTTTAAAGTTTGAAGGGGCATACCTCTGCACATAATGGAGCGACATGAACCATATCCGAATTTGACCTGTATTTCTTGATGTAATATCTATATCAAAAATAACTTTTTATGACCCCGCCATAAAATGGTGCGGGTATATAGTGATGCACATGTCCGTGCTGGCGTGCGTGCATGCTTCCATCCCACATGTGGTTTCCGGACATTTAATAGCAATTCTCTGTAACCATTTAAGCAATTTCGGCATGCATGGTCTCCGATTTTCATGAAATTTCGTGCATAGGAAGGGACCACTGAAAAAAAGTAAGTTAGACCACAATTTTCTTTCTTGGTCATGTGGTTACCATGGCAACGGCCTTTAAAGTTGAGAAATTGGCGATGGAAGGTTTTTTAAACATCCTAAAGACTAGGACCTAAAATTTTAGACGAGCTCAATTGTAGTGTCTGATATTGTCAAAAAGGCTGGTTACCATGACAGCGTAATTACCTGATTTTGATATATTGATTTCAAAATGCTGCTTGTATTTTCCAATTTTCCTTCTCTCT
Source organism: Pinctada fucata (assembly GCA_028142955.1). Lineage (NCBI taxonomy): Eukaryota > Metazoa > Mollusca > Bivalvia > Pterioida > Pteriidae > Pinctada > Pinctada fucata. The sequence continues at coordinate 48,876,562 of AP027106.1, forward strand.
TTATGGGAATATGATATGAAAATGGAATTAATTTTATAGATTTAGAGAATTCAAGATAAACCCACTTGATGCTATGTACATAAGTTACCTTGGCAACAGTAACTATGGTCTATAATATTACTTATTTTGCAACTTCAGAGTTATTTTCAAAATTTTTGCATCATGATGAATAGAAAAGAAATATTGGAATAAATCTAACACAAAGAGTTATTCCAAAAATCGTAAAAAAGCTATCGGGAACATATGTTACCATGGCACCATTTGTTATTATTTTAATGAAACAGTCATTTTTAATCCCAAAAAAATCAGATTCAATATTAATAAAGATATAGTAAGCTTCTACCAAAATACAAGAAAATAATTTCAAAACATTAATGGTTGCTATGGTAATTCGGCCATACAATCTAAAAATAAGCCTTTGTTTTTGCTGTTTTGGAAGTCTTTTCCCCCAAAAAGGAAACATGCTTTCACAGTTTTTTTTACATATACTATAAATCAAAGTCTGATTTTTATTTTAGATTTTAAAATTTTCAGATTACTTTACTTTAGATGCCCGTATCCAATGACTCAAATTGGGCCTATGTACAATTTTACACAATCGTTCCGATAGCAACGAGCTAGTTCCTGCATATTTCAAACAAAGTTTCTTTGATGTTTTGAAAGATCTACTTGAATAGATTAATTAATTATCATTACTTTGAATCTAAATTCAATGATCTAAGGAAAACATCACTCTAAATATTGTCTAAATTTGCTTTCATTTTTGCGATTCGAGTTCATATTGCCATACCAACGTACACAAACGTTGATCCATTGTGATTGCTTATGTATTGTTTGCATCAGCAACTGAAAAAAAATGTAATTGATATATCATTGAATTTTGAAATAATACCAAAACACTATTTTGATAGGGTACCGGTGTCTTTGCCATGAAAACATATAGATAAGCCAATAACCCAACATTAATATGAATTATGGCAAAGCCCTTGAAGTGAAGCGAAGACGGTACATGAAATTGCATGGACCGACGCAAGTTGCAGTGTTTGTATACGATACGAAACTAAGGATTAAAAAAGATCCATATAGCATACGAAACGAAGGATTAAAAAAAATTCTTACAGGATACGAAACTAAGGATTCAAAAATTTTCAGTCTCTTGTTGCAGACATTCAAGTTAACACTTTTCAACTATTTCACTACATTTCATCCAAGCTTTAAATTACACACTGAAAAATCAAATCTACACCATATAGCTACAAAAATAGAGATTCATCCAGAAATATTTTCGTATAAAAACTGACTAAAATGGCGGCGCCCATCTTGCCAATTCTTGGTTGAAGAAAAATAAATTGGTCAGTATGTATCTTTTCTTCCTTATTTACGTTTATTTTCCCACTTGTTTCGTATATATGTGTTACCATTAAAGCTTGATCGCTATTACTACTTAACTTGAAAAAGCAATGATAGGGTACTGATAATTCATAAGTGTTTGTTTTAGATTACGTTGCATAAATGATGAATGCGACTTCAAAAACGCCCAAAATGCATTTATTCAATATTCAAAGTCCGTTTACATGGCAACCAGATGTGATATTAAGAAAAGTTTTTATCATTTTATTACTTTTGGGTCTGACCCTACCTTATGTATAAATTTCATCAAAATCTGAGACATGCCGTTTCCGTGCGTCCTTCATAAAAGTGCAAATGCTTACAGAGAATATCTATTAAAGGAAAACTGTTACATGTAATGAATTCATTTCTTGCATATATCTTTAGCACCGAGAAATACAGGTCAAGTTCGAATATGGACCATGTCCCTCGATTTTGTGCAGAGTTATGTTCCTTTAAACCAAGAAAAAAAATCAAAATTTTGTGGTTTCCGGACATTTGAAGGTTTCATTTCTTGGAGATAGCTTTTACATCAAGAAATACAGGTCAAGTTCGAATATTGATCATTCCAGCAATTTCGTCTTTTCCGTTTTACAGTCCCATGTTCGATTTGTGCATGTGTAAGCCTATGGCTCACAGGTTGGCTGTAGTTCGCGTTGTGTATTAATCAGTGATTTTCAAAACTATAAACTGAAGTCCGAATAAAAGTTCTAAGTTTATTTAAATCGTAACATCTTAATCATAGCAGTATGAGAGTTAAAAACTAAAAAACTGGTCGGCAAAACGATGCGCCGAGTATATATGTGGATGACTGGAAATTGCTAACACCTGCACGAAATAATAAGTAATTGGTTTTTGATTAAAAAGACATTTTTGAAATTAGATTCTTCCAAATACAGAACAATAATGGCTTTTACGGGGAGATTTTCAATTAGCTTTCAATTAACTCGTACGGAAAACAAAGACTTAAGTACTTGCAGGTGTGCAAATAACTACAGTGTTTTCAGCATCGTGGGAATCAAATTAAACAGATTACAGAATTTACAAACTAGAATTTGATTGTCTCAATATGAAGTTCAAACTTATAGTTAAGAAATTAAGTTATAATGATTCCCCTTTTACTATAGAAAACTCAAGTTAGCAATTTCCATATACATGTTACTAATTAATATGAATAATTAATTGGCTTAATTATTGTGGGGGAGAGGCCATATGGTTACAATACTCCCCCACTTAAGAAAATAACCAAGATTCAAATTGTTTGGATTTCAATTGTTATTCTGAACTTTAAGATAAATTTCATTTACCATCCAAAACTTTGTGTGAATCTGTTATAATACTTGGTTATTTTCTAAACGTATGGCCTTGACACCACAATAATGCATAACTCAATGAAGTATCATCTGGGTTCACTCTGATTAATTAGATCAAGTTAAAGCACATGAAATTAAAGTCTTTGCATATCGAGTTCTTTTTCAATGTTCTTAAAGAGTGACCCGATTTTCATCTAATTATGAATGTTCACTGTCAATCACCTACAAAAGAAATACATTTTCCAAGGCCAATATACGTACCTAAACATTCATTATATATAATAAGCAATATACAAAAGCAATTATCAATATTAAACATGAATAAGGAGCATAAATGATAATACATATATTTAGTATTAAACATTTACTCTGCTTTTTTCACTAAAACACAACACCGGTTTAATTCACTTCTTTAACTTTTTACGGCCGTTCATCTTGGTTTTGGTTCCGTACGTCTACGGTCCTTCTTCGTGAACTTTTTAACCTCCGTGGAGTATAACGAATGATTCGGACCTCTTTGTCGTCTACTTGGTTTGGTAAACCAATAATCATCGCATCTTCATCTGTTTCGTCTTCTTCCTCCATCCGGAATTTGGAGTTTATCTTCCATCTGGACCCTGCTTTAACGCATCTTGGTGTTAGTGACGTTACCAAGATCTTCCCGTAATCTGGATGACGCCATGCACCCAGAAAAGCGACGGGGTATTCATTGCTTTCATTTAAAGCGTCGAACAAGCAGGTCATTAAGTGCAAAATGTTCAATATGATTCTGCAATCTTCCGTTTCGCTATGACACTCTGTCATATAATTTGCGAAATAATGTTCCTTTTTGTATAGTGACGGGCTGGTTTGACATCCGGCCACACGGATAACATCGTGCACAGAGATACCTGACGTCACTGCTTCGGACTTCTTTTCTGCTACCGTCTGATTTGATTTAATGTCTTGTTGATAAACCTGCACGCTTATTTGTCTCTCGTATCACACAACAGGCGATTCCAATAACTAAGGAGCTAATTAAAGTTCAAGGGTAAACTGCACATCTGGAACTTTACTATTTATCTCATATCGTCGTCTTCTCCCAGCGATAAAAGTATAAAGTCTGCATCATTATTACACTTATCAGTTTCACATCACTGTCTCTGGTTACAGGTAGTTTATGACACCGGGTTTTCTCTGTACCTCTAATTGACCATAATTTTGAATTTACAAAAATGATTTAGATGCCTGTACCAAAACTGAATAAATGATTTCCAAAATGATACTTTTATCAATGTTTAGAAAAAGGAAATTTCATTTTTGAAAACTTTGTAAAATTATACTAAGTCTTATGACTTTATACATATGAAAAATGCAGGCTTCTGAATATATTTTCTAAAAAGTAATACAAAAATTTAAGTTATAAAAGTGAAGCAATTAAAACTTTTTTTTTTTGAAATTCTGAAATGAAATACATTGTCTATGTATGTCGCTAGTCAAACGTTAATGTCTTAGCGTAGTGATTACTCATTGATACTACACATCTGCAGCCGATAAGAAACTATAGACCGTCAATGAAATTCCAACACAGGGGAAAGGGCAACAAAGGTCAATATCATTAGCGCTCATTGGCTGAGGGGTGAGAACTGTAACACGAATACCCAAATGAAGGTCAATTATGATTAATCCTTCGCCAAACCAGCAAAATCCAGTGAGAAACTACAAACAAAGAGTAAATCTTTACACTTACAGTGAATTATCCAGGGATTTTGTATTATTTTTATCATTATTTCAGATTCAATCTCTTTATTGTATTAATTTACATACCGTTTTATGTGTTATTCAAATTTATAATAATTTGTAGTACGTTTATTATTTTTATTTATTTTTTTTTTAATTTTTATCGCTTCCATTCTCCTCCCTTTCTTTAAATAAAAAAATAGGGGGTTTTTTTATCGGACTTTTTCGACCTTAATTTCCTTTTTTCTTGTTTATCGTCTATTATGCAGATATATTAAGGTTTTGAGAAGTCATATATTTTGTCATCGCAAAAAGGTTTTTCATTAACAGCTGGGGATCGAAGGATGGGGTATTTTCAACAATTTTATGTTGGGAAGCCTTTGTAGATTGTAAGAAACTCGTGTCCGGTTTCTCCGAAATGGCATCAATTTCCATCTGTTCCTCCTCACGATTCTCTTCGGGAGTCAGCGGTAGGCTTAATGTTGGAGGATCTGAACTTATTGTCGTGTTTTCGTCCATGTCCGTACGTGTCTCGGACATAGCACGAGTCCTTAATCGTCTCCGAAGCTCCATTAGTGGAATATCATCTTTGTCAGACGAACCATCCCTTTCTTGGATTCTGTGTCGTATTGCGATAGCTTGAGGTTCAGATTCCTCATCATCACTGTCTGTTTGTTCTAGTGGGATTACATACGTCGTTTTACGTAGGATGTTTCCTTCAGAATCTCTCGGAATTTTCCATTCGTCAATCTTTGCTGGCCTTAAATGTCGAGCATGTGCCTTTGTAGTATTGCCATCAAGCTGATTTTTCACAATGAACGAAAGTGGTCCCGTTTGATCGATAATCCGGTAGTAAGGTTGCCACTTCACATAAAGTTTGCTTTCCCTTCTGTGGTTCCGCAAATACACCGGGTCTCCTACCTGGAAATTATCTTCCTTGCAATTTTTGTCTGCGTACTTTTTCTGCTTCTTTTTCGCTTCTTTCATGTTCCTGTGAACTAATGTAAAAGCTTTATGCTGTTGTTGAAGAGCTACATTGTGTTGGTCTTCACCCACATATCTACGTCTTGGCTTCAAAATGGTGTCCAAAGGAAGTACTACGTCTCTGTTGTACAGCAAGAAGTACGGAGAAAATTTTGATGACTCGTTTACATGAAACCTAATGGCAGCTAGCGTCTGATTCAAGTACAAGTCCCAGGTTTGAACGTCTTCCTGAATTTGTTTGGACATGACATCATGAAGAGTTCTGTGGAATCTCTCAACCTTTCCGTTTGCTTGGGGACTGTAATATGAGGTTTTGATGTGATGTATGTTCATAGTATCCAAAGTTTCCTGTACTTTCCTATTGACGTTTTCTGTTCCGTTGTCTGATACAATCTCGAGCGGACAACCAAATCTTGGGAATATTTCTTCCAAAATCAGATGTACAATTCGATCTGCTGACTTGTCTGGCACGGGAAATGCCTCTGGCCACCCGGAATAAACGTCTATGAAGGAAACTATGTATTTATTGCCAGATAATGTCGTCGGATATGGTCCTGATAGATCCAGTCCAATCTTTGCGAAAGGATAAGGGGGTACCTCGGTTTCCTTGAGAGGCGGTTTTGATTTCCTTGAGCTCCTTGTCTGACATGTGACACATTCCTCGATGTAGGCGTGTATTTTCTTGTACATATTTGGAAAGAAGTACTTTAGACGAATGGAATCGTACGTCTTGTCTACTGCCATGTGTCGGAGTTGATCATGATACTGTCTGAGGACGACTGTCTCCATCTCTTGAGGTATATACAGTCTTAGCCTTGGATCCTCAGAGTCAGGTTGGGAAAGGTAGTAAAATAGTCCCTCTTTTTTGTCTTCAAAATAGTGCGTCTGTTCAGCTTTTGTAGCTGTTCCTTTTCTTAATCTGTTCTTCAGCTTGACAACGTCTTGGTCTTTTTCTTGCTCCTCTTTCAGGTTAAACTCCTCAGGTAAATCTGAGATAGCTTTGGTCACCTCGTTGTGGTCTTCAACGTGACAATTGGCAAAGTCTCTAGGATTAAACTCGTTTGAGTTTATAACTCCAATCTCAAAAGTCCTATCGTCGATATCAGGTTCATTGTCGGATTTCTTAGACCTTTGTGATGTCTTAGGGTGTGGAATCCGTGATAATAGATCTGCACAGTGATTATTCTCGCCTTTGACATACTCGATTTTACAATTGTACCCAGCGATGCTCAGAGCCCAAAGCTGTATTTTCTTGTTTTGCATTGGCGAATCTAACAGATACTTCAAAGGTTTGTGGTCTGTCTTGATTGTGAATTGTGCTCCGTGTAAATAGTGATCTAACTTCTGCAGTGCATAATGAATGGCAAATGCTTCTTTTTCTATAGTTGACCATTTTGTCTGTGTATGGCTAAGTTTGTGAGACAGGAAGTAAATTGGTTTTTCTTCTCACTCGTCAGTTTCTTGAGTGAGACACGCACCTACACAATTGTTACTTGCGTCTGTATATAAAACATATGGTTTGTTGGTGTCTGGGTATGCCAGGAGGGGAACTACTGTGAGGCTATCTTTCAGGAAATCGAAAGCATTCTGGCATTCAACGGTCCATTTGAATCTTGCATATTTCTTGGTTAAATTTATGAGAGGCACCGCTATCTTTGAGAAATTTGGTACAAATCTTCGATAGTAGCTGCACATTCCGATGAATCCACGGATTTCTCTTACATTCTTGGGAGTAGGTAAGTCCTTAATGGCTTCCACTTTCTTAGTATCTGGAGCTATTCCATCCTTGTTGATTACAAATCCTAGGTATTCCGTTTCCTCTTTGAAGAAAGCGCATTTCTTGAGTTTGAGCTTAAGGTTGTGTTGTCTTAGTCTGTTGAATACTTCCTGTATGTGTCGCACGTGTTCCATGGGGTCGTCCTTGGTAAAGATCAGTATGTCATCTAAGTATGCCATTGCGAATCCCTCACATCCTTGTAGGACAATATTCATAAGTTCCTGGAATACAGCGGGAGCATTACTCAGGCCAAATGGCATCCTGTTGAATTCAAAAATCCTCTATGACACACAAATGCGGTCTTTTCCTTGCTACTTTCATCCAACGTTACTTGCCAATTGGTCTCGTTGGTTTATGTGTAGTCTTTTATGTTTCTATGTTGTGAGTTGGTGTTCCTTGTCCCTTTTGCGTCTCTTTCTGTTGGTATCTGTTCTGTGTTTTTTGCATGGGTGTTTTGGGATTTTGCTGTGGGTGCTGCAACCTAGTGTTGTTGGAGATCCCCTCCTTTCTTGCCAATAACCGTGTCTCAAGTCTAGCGTTGTAAAATATTTTGCATTCCCTATCAGAGATAAGATGTCATCAATCAATGGTAGGGGAAAAGAAATCGGTTTTACGATCTTGTTGAGAGTTCTAAAGTCGACACACATTCTGTCACTACCATCCTTTTTCTTTGCATCAACTAAGGGAAATGACCATGCAGATTGTGACCTTTGAACTACCTTAGCTTCTAACATTTCGTCTAAGGCCTTGTCAATGATTTTTCGTTTATTCAATGGCGTCCGGTATGGTCTATTCTTGATCGGAGGGTGGTTTCCTGTTTCTATTTTCATCTGCACTGTCCTTGTTCCTCCAAGATCTGAGTCACTCTTTGCTCTTAGATCCTTGTTTTTCTTTAGTAACTTGACGATGTCAGGTACAGATAGATCCTCCAAGTCTGACCTCTCAGCCTTAGGTTCATCGATTTCCATTGGTTCTTCCTCGTCCAATGAGGAGACATCTTGAGGGGTCAAAGGTCGTGCCCTTCCTACTACGCTTCCTCTGCGCAGTCGGTAGCACTTGTTTGTCTCGTTGACTATTAAAACGGGTACCTTAAAAGGTGACTTGACTCTGTTCACGGACTCCTTCAGTGTTAGACCAGGTTCATCCATGATACATCCGGGTTCAAAGTTCGTGACCTCTAGAAGTCTAGAATCGGATAATTGGAAGCCTTTCTGTAACTTAACGTGGCATATAACGGCTGTTTGCGGCTTTATAACTGTCTTTTTATGTAGCCTTAAAATCGAACAAATATGGTTATCTTCGTCGAGTTTTACGTACGTTTTTCTTACTCTTAGCATCCCTAAGTCGAAGTAAAGACGCACTCCATTTTCTTTCAACCAATCTCGTCCTAAGATAAACTTCTTGGTTAGTGTCTCCACTACGTAGAAATTTTGAGACATCCGCAGTCCGTTCATCGAAAAAGTCAAGGTTGTTCGTCCCAAAACGTTGATAGGCTCGCTATTCACTGCTCTTAAACTCGTGTTTACTCGCGTCAATTTCGGTCTCGGTGATAATCGTTCAAAAATTTTCCTACTCATAATGGAAACTTCAGCGCCGGTATCTACCAAAGTACGATATCTCGAATTGCCAATCTTAATAATACAGGAGCTAGGGTTTCCAGCTAAATTTAGATCGAACACGGGTTTCTTACTTTCAAGATTGGTTTTAGTTTTAGAATAATTTCTGCTCTCTTCAACGGCTTCCTTTTGAAGAGAGCCTTTAAATTTTCCTGGTTCTGCCTACGGTTTGTTCGACCTTGGTATCTTGTACTGGGATAGTTCAATACCCTGTATCTATCCGGAAACCGACGATTCGGACAATTTCGTCTAAGGTGACCTTTCGTATGACAAATCCAGCATTCCGCTGATTTTATCCAATCTGGAATTTCTGACCGATTCCGACCTTGTCTTTGAGGGGTGTGTTGTCCGCCGACCTTTTCTGTACGCTCTATGGGAGTTTTAGTCACGGGTGTAAGTTTAGGTAGGGGGTTTTCATTTTTCTTTAGGGGCATTTTACGTTTACAAGGGGGTTCCTCGTTTTCATCTGATTCAGGGTCTGAATAATCGAGTTCATTTTTGCTTTTCATGCATTGTTTGTTTACTCGCAAGGGACATTCCCAAACTGTATGTCCAACACAATTACATTTATAACATTTCTGATTTTCAAGGTCTGAGTATTTATCTGGAGTTTCTAACGGGCAACATGTGTTTTCACTCTTCTCGACGTTTTGACATTCATTTACGCGCATGCTTAATTGGTCGTTTAGATTACTTTCACGGTTATTTGACAGTAAATTTTGATTATCTGACAAATGGGATTTTCCACTACCTAACTGTGTGTGAGATTCATTCTTTGTAATTGATCTTAAATGAAAACGTTTGCGCAAGTTTTGCTCTTTCATTGCAATTTCTACTGCTTCCTCGTACCTCTGTGGATCAAATCTCATAACCCTCATTCTCAAGTAATCATGGCACAATCCGTCACAGAAAATATCAACCAACTGTTTCTGAACCAGTTTGTTTTCTTTCTCATCAAAAGGAGTAGAATAAGCATCTTCGGCTAATTTAAGCAAGCGCTCAGAATACAATTGGACACTTTCAACAGGTGTATGTTTTATCTGGCGTAGTAAGGTCATAGCTTGTTGATTATCAATGACTTCAGCGTACCGCTTTTGCATCAACTTTCTAAGGTGGGGCCAATCAGGGTTTCCACCTGATGACTCAGTTTCATCCAAATAACGTTTGACAAAATCTCCTACCGTACCAGTACATGTCATTAAAACTATTCTAGGAATGTCTGTGTTGTCAAGCCGTGCAATTTGTGCATACTTTTCAATATCTTTGACCCACTGTTTAAATTGAGAGGCATCACCTTCAAAAGTTTTCACAACTTGAAGTAAAGGTACAGAAATCGCAGTTTGAAGACCCTTAACTTGATTTGCAATCCACTTCATGGCTTCCTCGCCATTCTCTGGAATTGTAAACGACTTCAAAACTTTACTATGAGAGGAATCGGAGTCCTGAGATCTACCCTTTTCTGAATTGTTTGCAATATCAAAACTATGAGAAACATGGCCCATGGCCCTGAGATGTCACTTCGTCGTCTGTGTCAGTCATATTTTATTGAAAATTCTTAGAGAAAACTTTTTTTTTACCCTTTTAAACTAAATCTTGAAAATTCAAAAAATGAATTTAACAAAAATACATGGTCAATCAATCTGAGAGTACTTTGAGAAAGTAAATGTGCCCTACCTTTCTCACTCGTTTAAACCGTTATACCCTGGTTCCGCGGCGTGCATCGTCTGCATTTACGGCAATTTTCACTGGTTCGTTTGGGACACGGCAGTAATCATATTTTCCCTGATTCGTTTAGGTCACGGCATCAAATATAACTTGTAATCATATTTTCCCTGGTTCGTTTAGGTCACGGCGCCAAAATACAACTTGTAAGCCTATGGCTCACAGGTTGGGTGTAGTTCGCGTTGTGTATTAATCAGTCATTTTCAAAACTATAAACTGAAGTCCGAATAAAAGTTCTAAGTTTATTTAAATCGTAACATCTTAATCATAGCAGTATGAGAGCGCACCTTAAACTAAAAGTTAAAAACTAAAAAACTGGTCGGCAAAACGATGCGCCGAGTATATATGTGGATGACTGGAAATTGCTAACACCTGCACGAAATAATAAGTAATTGGTTTTTGATTAAAAAGACATTTTTGAAATTAGATTCTTCCAAATACAGAACAATAATGGCTTTTACGGGGAGATTTCCAATTAGCTTTCAATTAACTCGTACGGAAAACAAAGACTAAAGTACTTGCAGGTGTGCAAATTACTTCAGTGTTTTCAGCATCGTGGGAATCAAATTAAACAGATTACAGAATTTACAAACTAGAATTTGATTGTCTCAATATGAAGTTCAAACTTAAAGTCAAGAAATTAAGTTATAATGATTCCCCTTTTACTATAGAAAACTCAAGTTAGCAATTTCCATATACATGTTACTAATTAATATGAATAATTAATTGGCTTAATTATTGTGGGGGAGAGGCCATATGGTTACACATGTATCTGACGTAAAAGCATTGTGACGTCATTAAATTCCTTTGAAAACGTCAGATATGTAACCCTGTTCCCCTGAATTTCATGCTGGTTTCCATAAAATTTGATGACGTCACAATGCGTTGACGTCAGATACCTGCACAAATGGGAAGTAACTCTGTATTTCGAAAAGACCGAATAACGTGCAGAGTTATGCCTCTTGAAACTTAGAAGAAAAAAACAGAAAATAATGGTGTCCATACATTTAAAGGAAATCCAATACAGATAATCAATTTATTTCTGAAATATAGCTTTTACGCCAAGTAATGCAGATTGAGTTTAAACAGGGTCACGTCCCTCAATTACGTGCAGAGTTATGCCTCTTAAAACTTAGAAATATTGACAATTTTGTGTGGTTTCCTGGCATTGGAAGGAAAATTGTTACAGATAATCAATCAATTTTTTTTTGCATAAAGCTTTTACACAAAAAATACAGGTCAGGTTTAAATATAGGTCATGCCACTCAATTTCGAGTTACATGTATGCCCCTTTGAACTTAGAAACAAATTAAAATGTGTGGTTTGCGGACATTTGAAGGAAAACTGTTACAGCTAATCAATTCATTTCTTGAATGTAGCTTTTACACCAAGAAATAGCAGTCAAGATCGAATATGGGTCATGTCCCTGAGTTTTGTGCAGAGTTTTGCCCCTTGACACTAATAAGAATTCATAATTTTGTGGTTTCCGGACATTGGAAGAAAACCGTTACAGATAATCAATTAATTTCTTGGATATACATTTTACATCAGGAAGTATAGATCACCTTTAAGTATGGATTATGCTACTCAATTATGTGCAGAATTCATTGAAACTTCGTTAAAAAAATCGTTATTCTGAGGTTTCCTGACACTCATTTCAGTATTCCGAGGTTTGCGGTCACCGAAAGGAAAAAATATCACAGGTAATGAATTAATTTGTTGGATATAAATTTTACCCCAAGAAATACAGGTCCAGTTCAAATATTGGTATTGTCCCGCAATAATGCTTGCCCTTTGAAGCTAAGAAAAAAAAACAACAAGTATTTTGTGATTCCAAAACATCTTAAAAGAAAAGCACCTCACAGGGAATGATTTGATTTTTAAAATCAAGAATTTATACTTTGAAATTAAGGTCAAGAACCTAGTATATACTATTAGGCTATGTTGCTCAATTATGTGAGGTGTTATATTCCTTTAATCATTGTTGTGTGGTTTCCCGACATTTAAACATGTTAAAGGAAACTTACCTCTGAAAATCAATTTATTGTTATAGATTTTACACCATGTAAAACAGCACAATTCAAAATATGGGTTATGTTGCTTAATTATGTTTGAATAGGCTTTTGTCTTCTACAACTTCCATAGGTATGGTCATGGTTTTAGTAGGCTTATGCAACATACGCCCGGCCGGGATATCATTGATCCTTAAATCAATAATTTTTTTTTCATTATTTGTAACGGTTTTCCTTTTAATGTCGGGAAACCACAAGTTATTGAATTTTTGCCAAGGTTCAAGGGACTCTGCACAAAATTGAGGGTTATGACCCATATTCGAACTTGACCTGTATTTTGTGGTGTAAAAGCTATATATTTAAAAAAAAATGAATTGATTATCTGTAATGCTTTTCCTTTAAATGTCCAGAAGCAACAAAATTTATAATCTTTACAATGTATAAGTTTCAAGAGGCATAACTCTGCACTAAATTTAGGAACATGACCCATATTCGAACATGATCTGTATTTCTTGGTGTAAAATGTTATATAAATACGTCTTCAAAAAGCTATATCCGAGAAATAAATTGATTATCTGGAACGATTTTCATTACATGTACGGAAACCACGAAATTTGGATTTTTCTAAGTTTCAAGAGCGATAACTCTGCACAAAATTGAGGGACATGGCCCATATTCGAACTTGATCTGTATAGCTACATGTATATTAAAGAAATGTATTGATTATCTGTGACGGTTTTTCTTTAAATGTCCGGAAACCTCAGGTGGGACGGACGCAAGGTTGAACGATCGCACACATGGAAGCACGCACGGACAAACGTTTGCATCACTATATACATGTACCCAACAATTTAATGGCGGGGATATAAAAATATGGTCTTCGAGGGCTCTCATAAGTTTACTCATATCGACTTTTCAATGCGCTGCACATTATTTCACGAAACCTTACAGGAAGCAGTACTCAATGTCCTCTAAAGAGTCTGTGTATTTCGTGCTCATCGGTCAACAAATATGGCCGCCCAGGGCTCTGATTAACTGAAGCATTTTCGACCTCTCCTATGCAAAACTTCACTTCATTTGGTTGAATGTGAAACGTCTTATATTCAATAGCATAATTTAAGAACAGGCAAACTTGCAGCATGAACCAGACATGCACGTTTCGGGTACTTAACCCTTGTAAGTGATCCTCAATCAAAACAAGATATTATATCCGGAAATGTATCAAACTACATTAAAGGATGGGTAGGATATGATACTTCAAGACTCAAGGTTTAGAACTTTCAAGAAATTTTGATATTAGAGATTTAGGAATGCGTTGAAGAAACGATCAACCGAAGTTGATCGAACTTTGCTGTCTAATATTTTGTAATGATTATTTAGATTCACCGTAAGTGTATTTTTGTAAATCCTTTGATTTTGTTTTTCAGCATGAAAGCAAAAGGAAAAGATACAATTGATGTTATCTTCCATGCTATTGAATCAACGGAAGGTGATGTAGATGGGCACAAGGCGATTGCACTTCAATTCAAAGCTGTTCATGGCAATCCGTCCAATCAACCACATCTCAAAACATATAATCCAATGAAATTCATTGAGAATATTCCGTGAGTAAACGTAAACTCTTCAATATATTGTTATATTTTAAGAGAATCCCTGTACATAAGGTCATTTATGTTTTCTTTTTTTAATTATACCTTTCATTGAAAGATGTATGCGTGATCTGTATAAACTCATTAAGCCTATAACGACTATATCTCGTATCGAACATAAACATAGTATTATAATTTTAAACAAAAAGCTCAGCAGACAGTACACAACTAAACTCAATAAATCTTTGATCAATGGGCGATATGAGTCCCCTACCGGCATAGATCTATATCCTGCAACTCTGCCGTCAACACTTCAATACTTTCAAACATAAATTTGAAATTGACCGATACTTGGCGCAAAAAAATGACTACACATAAATTAGTTCGTTATCTGCAGTAACAGAAAGTTGTCTGAAAAACTGCATATTGCTTATTGAAGGGGTCGGATTTTATTTTTTTTTTGAATTAAGGTAAATCGAAATGCAACATAAAATTGATCTGTTTCACACTAAGTTGTATTCACATACGAAAAATCAGTTCAATATCTACGACAACAGCCAAGAACAGTGCGGAAAACTGAAAATTTCTTGATATTTGCTAAGTCCAAGAGTGCAATAACTGTTGTAAAAATATGTCAATCGAAACTAAACACTAATTTAATATGTATCACACTAAGATTTATCCACATATCACATTGAGACATAACCATCTAAGAAAAATGAGTTCAATATACGCAACATCAGCGATAAAAAGTCCGGAAGACTAAAATGTGACAGACAACCGGACATACGGACGGACAGAGAGACAAACGAGGGAAAACTATAAGTCTCCTCCGGCGAGCCGGTAGGGCACAAATAAAAAAAAGTAGAGATAACAAGGCAAAGGTAAAAATCCAAGAAGTCAAATCTAAAAACTTAACTAAACTTTAAAGGAAGGACATGTATATTGAGATGTAAAACATCGTATACAATGCCGAAGACCACATCTGATGTAATCATAGCAAGTGATATGGTTATTTGGATACGTATGAATCATCGAGTTTTCAAAAAAGAAAAAGGTAGAAATTTAACCATACAAACAAACAAAAAATAAGAGAAAACAAACTAGAAAGAAATTGTAGGAATACAAGATATACTGCTAAAAAGTATAAAATCACACTACTATACAAGTATACATTCAGCCAACAGGTACTCTGGTTATTTACATGATGTGAATTTAAAAAAAAAGAATTTTGCTTCTCATAGTACAAACTCAAAAAATAATTGAAGACAAATTTGAGGAATTCTACACACTGTTTAGCATCACGTCACTTAAGATGGTGAAACCGCGAATAAATAAAAAGCTCAAGACATTTGGAGAAAAGAAAACAGAAACTGCAACACTTGTTTTGATTATATTTAATATTCTCGTAGCCTATATCCTTGTCTAAACCGATACTTTTACAAATCATGGACTCGTAAGTAAGTACAACGTCGTTGTTTTTACAAACATTGTGACAAAAGTTGTAGATATTTGTGTGGAAACCACATCAACATTGTGCGCGGGTATGTTAAGGCGTCCCATGGAATATTACGTCAAAAATTTGCCGCGAAATAACGTAACGTCATTTGACGTCATAGACTCCGTGTCGTCAAGTACGGTAGCAACACAGTAATTCAATTAATTTTTATGATATTTTGTAAATTCAAAGGATGAAAGTTATCAGTTTAAAATGTCATGTACTTTAACTCATTCGCTGACACTCCGTCTATTCAATATACCTTTGAGAAGACCCCCAATCTATTGAGTGCACTTTGTGACCCCCTTGCGTTGTTAAGGACCTCTGCGTTACTGAGAAGCTTGAGAAGCGATGGAAGGTGCGATCCGACAGTTGACAAGGCGGGTGATAAGAAAAATTGAGAAAATGGTATGTATTTGTTAAAATTACATGAAAACAGAGATGCTGCACAGAGAAAATATCCTAATATACTCAATCATATATGTAATCAACGACAAAACTATTTAAAAATGTACGAAATCATTCTTTTTATGTACCTTGTTTACAGTACTGACGGAGTACACGTGTGTCATATGACGCATGTGTCGTATAGGAATATTATTGCATCAATGCTGTGAAAAAAGTATGGTTGTAGCGCTATTGTTATGACTTTATTTTCCATATCATCGGTGTCTGCTACGATATATTATTTAGATACAAGCATGCATGACAAAGGTAAACTTTACGAGGAGAAAAAAAATGGGGTTGGGTGGGGTGGATGTGGGACATGCATGTGTACTGTTTAAGTATGTAACAATGAAACTACTTTGTATTATACAATTTATAAGACTTATTTTTTATTCATTTGTATTTCAGACTGATGAAAATTACATATTCAATCATCTCTTAAAAAAAAAACAGAAATATTTTGGCACTGGATCAGTGTTGAATGCTGCCTTAGCCCAGAATCATAATTGAAAGAATTTTTTAATGACCAGGTATATATATATATGAAATATAATTTTCTTAGAGACTTGAGTGTAAAAATATCTTCCCATATATATATACATAGTTGAAGCTTGATATAAATCTAGATCTATCTATGAATATTGTCAGAACAAATCTATAACTGTTAACATTATTTTCTTTTCTTTTAAGTTATAATAATTGACTTGTGAAGAAGTTAAATTAACAGTACACCAAAAACCCTAAAAGGTTCTGTAAGAAATTACATTCTAATACAAAAAAAAATTATTTATTTACCTCATTTTGAATTTTCTTCTAATTTCAGAGATTTGCCTTTGGAAGAAAATATAACTTTACCCGAATGCCAGCAAGAAGATGTCATGTCAAGTGTCTGTCAAATGTTAAAAAATATGTCAATAAAGATCTTTTATTGTAAAGAAGTACATGAATTTGTGATATATTTAATCCTAAACTATAAAAGCCTACATTTGGAGTCTTTCTGATGTCTATTAACATATGGATATCATGGTGTTTTATTTTGATCATGGGCTCTAGCCGCTCTATCAGTTGCGTAGCTTGGGCAAAACTAAGTGAATCCTTTCATGATACAAGGAAAATGAGTTCAGAAGCTTAGGACATTCGAATGGCAATGAAGGAGGTCGAATGCAAATAAAGATTAACCTCCAGCAGCTTACAAAAAAAAACCCAGAGGGAGGAAAATTTTGACTGAATTGAGGAATTTTAGAGGAAAAGAGGATGCTTTAGCATACATTGTAGCTACACCACTGTCAACTCAAAGATACTTTGTTATACAAGACTGACATGTTACTCTCACAAAGTTACAGTCCTAACGCATTATGGTTTTCACAGAGATTCAATTCTTGTGATAAAGGATGCCATTCTAAATGTACATGTACAAAGGAGTTCACGTCTATCACCTGATAAATACAGAGCTGCTGAGTTATTTTGTTTATTTATTTATATTAAAATCTGTTGAAATTGATCATAGCAAATCTTCCGTCCTTTGTAACTAAATAATGTACAGATCTAAACTTAAATAATAAGGAGTTATGAAAGGGGGGGGGGTTTCAAGCCTGCACATGCAGGGTGATATAGCCTATAATACATGTATATAATACTGGGTTGTTGGTCTAAATATGACCATGGATTTCATCTTAAAATGAGGAAAACAATGACCGAATGATTTTGGATACCCCCCCCCCCTTCCTCTCACGAATTCGAAAAATGTGGTGATAAAATAAAGAATATTACTGGCAGACAAAGTAAAAATTTTGTCGATGATGGCGAGATGCAGGTTTCAATTAAGTATACATGTAAATATAGATTTATCTCGACAGAGTGGAGGTTTCTCCTTTCGGTGCCCCTGACGTTGAACATTGCATATTTGCATAAAATTGTATTTTCCGGCTTTTTCCTGAGTGGAGAGGTAATCGCAGTTTCACGTCACTTACATCCATTGTCAAGGGCATGGCCTGTCATGATTATGCGAGATTGGTACATTATTATAGTTTTAAAGTAGTACTGATCATATCCTTTTCCTCGAATCTGGGTGCGGTTTTTTTTTCTGTGTGTTAATCATCCCGATAAGCAGTAGATTGAAATATTTCTTCCGGAGGGAAAATTAGATAAACTTGAACTTGTAGGCTTGAACTTTAAAAGGAGCAGTATTACATACATGTATAACAGGATTCATCACCCTGCATGGGCAGGCTTGACCCTCCCTCCCCCCGATAAGGATCCTTCCAACCCTTGTTGTATTTCTATCGTATGTAACATGTAATTTAATGAAGGAATTACGAAATGAATATGCTTCACTTAAAGCTTGTTAAAAATCGTTTATTTGCTATCAGAACCGCCCCCGCCACCTACAAATATATAAGCTAGTAACCCCCCCCCCTCTCTCTCTCATGAGAATAATTATGGACCCGTATTATCACCAGCATAATTTAAAAGTGGAAATTAAAAAAAAATAAATAAAAAGGTTTCCTGGGTGACGAAAATAATTTCAGAAGACTCGACGCTTCATCTGACCCCTCCTCCAAGCATTCTGACTAGCAGAAAGAAAAAAAATTGAAATGAATGGATAGTACAAATGTATCAGAAAGACATGGCTATATAGTGATAAAAGCTATTAAGTTAGCGATAAAATAATAGAACCGTTAAAGATACAGCGTCCCTGAATTTTTTTTATTGAAAACGTAAAATTTATTTCGAAAGGTCTAGATTCAGGAAAAAGGAGCCATAAAATGTTATATTTAGAAAATATGCAGTAACGACGATAACATCGTCGAATTGTAAAATTAAATCTCCATATACCTCTATTGTAAAAACGCAATATATTGTAGGTGGCGCTAGTGAAAGGAATTGGAGCTGCGCAGCCAAAATTAAAAATAACGCTAACTTTTCAAACGGTCATAACTGCGAATGTAAGCGTAAGGGTCGCATGAAAATTTGAATTTATGTATACAAACGAGAATATTAATGTTACAAACTTTAATTTGAAAAGAAAGATTTTGCATAATAAAATTTTGTAAAATAAACTTATTTTTAGGGACACCGTACCTTTTATCAAAGTGATGCTTAAATCAAATTATGAATTTATTTGAAAATTAATAGAAACTTGAAAACATTGTCACAGATAAATATTGCAATATAGAAAAGCAGAGGGGCGCACAAAGGGTTCTTTAATGAAGAGTATTCTAATCTACTGCATTAGATCATGACTTCCATTGGATTTGTACATTACTCTAAGTCTTCAACAACATATTATAATAAATATTGACACTCTACACTTCAAATTCTTCAAGAAAAATTATATTCTTGCCGAATTCACTTGATCATGCCGATTTTGAGACAGAAGAATATGAATTTTCGTCGAAATGTACCTGTACTGAAACATTTTTGAGAAATTATCTCCCCCTGTCAATCGCGCATCACTTGAACGTTTGAAATGGTTCTCGGGAGGAGAACTTTTAGGGGTACTCATAGAAAATAGATTAGCACAAGTTGTTCCTCTAAATAAATTGGAAGAAGTTTTGTGTAAATCGAATCTTCCATGATTTATCTATATAGTTCTTGCTACGACAACTTGATTTTTTTCATATTAAACCTATACAAGGACGTAGTCATTGAAGGTGTAACGCAAAAACCAGGGTGCGCCGTAGAATTCCTTAATTTAATCCATAAATATATGGAATTCACGACTTGTCGTAGCAAGATATATGAAAATTGAACATTTCTCTACACAACATAAACCAAAAGTTCACTGTGAAATTAGTGGAACAACTTGCGCTCGAAGCTTCTTTTTCGTACTGTGTATATGTGCTATAAATAGCGATCACGTGACTTTCAGCACACCTGCAGAACTCGCCAATGACCCTTGACTTTCCTTCTATAAAGTACATATTCATACTTTTGATTAAAGTATATTTTATTGAGAGAAAGAGGTGTCCATTACAAAGGTGCGATAAAGGTGATGATATTTCCATAGGACGCCTTAACATACCCGCGTGTTTAACATATGTCGACCCTGAGGTTCCTTTTGTCAGAAAGTTTGTAAAAACTACAATGATTTCTTGCTTCACTAATAAAGAATAATCATAATATCATTTTTACAAGGATATCGGCTATGAAAGATAAAATTTATTCAAAACAATCATTACAGAACCGGTTTTCTTTGTCTCAAACGAGCGATATGCCTCCATATTAAGTTCGTGGTTTCACCAACTTAAGCCACGTGATGCTACACAGTGTTATATCTATCAAAATGTTTGTCACATGTTCAGGAACACAAAAAATCTAGTCAATTGCTTTTCTAGACACTTTGTAGTCCAGTAATTGCTGAAACATGTTGTCAGGGCTAGAAATCTCCAATGTTGTTAATAAACTGCAAGTCTGTAAAATTAAGTACCATTTGGATTGGCATGGGAGCTTATTTTCAATTATCTTTTTTTGCGTTTTAATAATAAAGGCCATTGAAAATAATGCGCATTTTATTCTAAAATAATTTAAAAGTGAACAAAGAGACTATAAAAGTGAAAAAAGGTACTACTCTTGGTAGAAAGTATTGAAAGCCCTGGGGATAAATAATTTTACTAGTAACTGGTGTGTACGACTTAGTACCTCGTGTGCACGACTTGGTAAGTCGTACGCATGAGATATTCAGCCAATTGAAATCTAACATCATATAAAATGACGACGATATTACTTATTTGGTCAGTTCCTGACTGTACACGGAAAAATGTCGGGTTGGTACAATCTGTGGAAGGCGAGGCGAAGCCGAGCCTTCCATAGATTGTACCAACCCGACATTTTTCCGTGTACAGTCAGGAACTGACCAAACAAGTGTTTTATTTCGTCGAGGACCCTTTTCTTCATTTGCAATAGGAGATACAATATATGGATATTACTGACAGAAAATATGTAAAGCAAAAAAAAAAAAACTTATTTCAACAGTAAATATAATTGTCAACAACTGTGTATCAATAAAATGATAAAACACAACACCAACAAATTTAACAATAAAGATATTTGCAACATGGTTTTTTTGTTTTATGTATTGAACCTTTTACAAATGGGAGAGTGTGAGGTTGTTTATGTTCACAGTACAGTTGTGAAAATTTTTATTTCAACAGTTACAGTAAATATAATTGTCAGCAACTGTGTATCAATAAAATGATAAAACACAACAACAAATTTAACAATGAAGATATTTGCAACATGGCTTTTTAGCTCACCTGAGCCAAAGGCTCAAGTGAGCTATTGTCATAGTGTGGCGTCCGGCGTCCGTCGTCCGTCGTCCGTCCGTCGTAAACTTTTAACATTTTCAACTTCTTCTCAAGAACGGCTGAAGGGATTTTGATGAAACTTGGTATGCATGAAGTACTAAAGGTCCTCTACCAAGTTTGTTCATTTCGGCTTGATCCCTTCAGGGGTGGATCCAGGGCGGGGTCAAATAGGCCCCAGAGGGTACCCCTCTTCAAAAATCTTCTTCTCCAGTTCCACTGAATGGATTGAAAAACTAATTGTATCTAAGTGATCTAGAAGGATGTACAATTCAAGTTTGTTCATTTCGTTAAAATCCAATAACTAATTTTTGACGCGTTTTTGACGTCTTTTTCGACATTGCATTTTTAATGCAAAAATTGATATTTCTCTTAATATTTTCTTTCTTATTGAAAAATTCTGCTCCAGTTTAGTATAGTTTAGCCATTTTTAAGCAAAGGAATGCTTTAGTGAAGAATTTTGCTGAAAGGTTTATTTTTGAATTTTTAATGATTTTTTTAATACTGTAAAAAAGGAAGGGAGGATGGTCATTTTCATCATTTTTGGCATTTTATGGTTCTTCCCATGAATGATTGTTTTAACATTTATAATATTTATTGTAAGGAATGTAACAGTGAAAGAATTTTCTCAATATCTTGACTTTTAGATTTTTAATGATTTCTTTAATACTGTAAATAGGCATGTTTTCTTTGTCAATGAGTCCCAAGGTAGCGAGTTCAAATCCCGGCTGGGCCTTAAAATTTTTTTCTTTATTTTTCATTTTTCATCCATATTTTAAGCTTTGAATGCTATTTTTAACTTACCTGAATAATTTCAATGCCATTTTTGCCACTTTTTGAACTTTGGAATTTTAATGAAGTTTGGCATTTCCCCTTGGGTTCATATTGATATTTTTAAAGCAATATTATAGGTTAAATTAAATTATAAATTTTAGCTAATTTTTAAAAAGAGGAGGCAGGGGTGAACGCTTGATTTATTTTTCATCAATTTATGTGTATGAGGGGTACAAGTCACTAGGGTGCTCCTAGTCGTTAGAGGGAATTACTACGAGTGGAAGTAAGTAAAATGGCGGAACCATATTTTATACTTTGATAAAGCTTGTATTTTTAGGACATAAAAGGGTGTATCTTGAGAGTAAATCGTATATTTTAATAGATTTTTATGTTATTATATGTATTCTTGTTGGGGCACTTGCATATTTGTTATCGATTAATTCATAACATTTATTTCGAATTTCCTCTGACTTGAAAAAAACGAGACTATTAATCGGCGTATAGCTTCAATATTTTGCCCGTCCCACACGCTGTTACTTTTTGGTTGTTTATTGTGTGTGGAAGGGCTTCAATTCCTTCCCGTAGATCGCTGTGTAGCAAGCCGATTGGGCCTTTGTTCAGTTTAGGGGACCGGGACTTTTAAGGCCAAAATGGACCATGAAATAACACTAAATAACCAATTAATAACTAAATAACATTAGAGGAACATTTAATAACCTTTATCGGGGGCTGCTGCCCCCAAACCCCCGCTAGATAACGCTCAAACTCCCCTTGGCTTCCTATTGAAACTGGTACCCTAAACTTACCTTTGTGACGGGTACTATAATTTCCCATACAAAAAGTGATTGCATGACGTAAAATCAATTGATTAAATTTAATACCTACATTTCCCTTACAAAAATTACATTGTGACGTCATCATTTTCGCGTGCAGTTACTGGTAAAATTCAAAACAAAATTGCAACATTTTCGCTCAGTTACTCAAGGTATGAACTTGCCCAAGACAAGTATTTTTTCCTGTGGGCGATCAAAAATTACCCTTTACTTGCCCACGTGGCGAATGAATTACACTTCACCAATAGCGCAGTAAACAGACGTCCGTCGGTATTATAAATGAAATAATAAATGAGCTATTTTGTCAAAATACACAAATGTGTTCGTTGAACGCCTGTTTGAAATATCCATGCATGATATAAAACTTCATTCTGAATTAAATGGTCTATAAATCTTCAGATCCATTGTACTATTTGCCACTTTCGTCTAATATACCGTTGTCGTTTTATCTTACGTACAGCGGCATGGTACACATGTAGGGATGGCGGTAAATTTGTCAACACAAATTGAATTGATGAATTCATAGAATGTTAAACAAATCGAAATAGTTGATAAGTAGAAGAAATAAAAAAGAAATTTCTCTGTTATTCTTCCCCCCCCCCCCTCTATTTTTACAATACCGCAGTCCGAAAAATCTGACCCATACCAGCCTTTGACAGTTATTTGAATAGTTGGGGCTGTGAATGGTGTAATCCCAGCGTAAATTTCGGCCGCACAGTCAAATCTATATCTTTAAACAATTATTTTACCCGCGACAGTTTTTATTTAACACAGCTAATTAATTTGTTTTTGAGAATGCCTTATAACCTGGCTAATTACCTTGTTCGGCTATATTAATCGGGTATTAACGCTTGTTTGTAACTTATGTCAGTGAGGGATGGCGTGACGTGCGTTTTACTAGAGTTTTATATCGAAAGAAATAGATATGTTCATACAGAAAAAAAAATTGTGGAGAATTTATGCAAGTTTTGCGTCATAGCGGGGAAAAAAGGGGGGAATATTAAGACAATACAGCAAATTCATTCATCTAGATCTTTTGACACATGCAAGCGTAAAAATAATGATAATGATGTATGACTTATTCAAACGTCTCATTGACACCGCACATTTTGAATCCGTATAGATTTTTTTCGTACATAAAATGCATTGCCAGGCTCAGTTGGATCATTTTAATTTAGGGGTTTCCTTGAAAAGAAATGTCTCTCCCAAAAGCTTTGTTTTTCTATGTGGGCTCGTAAAAAGTTGTCTTGGCCCCTGAAATCGAAATTTTACGAGCCCACATGGCTCGTGAAATTTTCAGTAAAGTTCATACCCTGTTACTACGTATACAACCCAATTTTCCCAATAATATCAAAGCCCTTCCTATTCTCGGAGGGTCTGCGACGCAAGATACTAGGATATTGAAGGGGGACTAGGGTAGGATATTTTTTACCTTTTAAAATTGTGTATATTTACTCATAAAGTCCGGTCCCCTAAACTGAACAGAGGATGTCGATTGAATATCACAATCGAATGTTAACGTATGACGACAAGATAATTTCGTTTATGTATCAAATCCCAAACTTATTATCAACTTAAATCAGCTTTCAAATCGGTGAAATCCCTTATCTTAGTCCTGTTTTCCTTCGATGAAAATTCGACTTGTTTTTTAAATCTCCACATTTTGCCGTTTTCACTCTAGGTCATGGGAATATTCGGGCTCTTATGTGACATATTTTTCCATATTTGGAAAACGTAGTAAATTCCATAGTAAAACTACATCACAAAAAGTCCGCTTGTTCACATGACCTACATGAAAATGGCGGCCGGCGGAGATTTCAAAAACGACTCGAATATTCATCGTAGAAAAACAGGACTTGGCAGGCGGAAAAAGATAAGCCGGATCGCCGATTCCTTGATTCATTTTATCTAAGCTATTAAAAATATATATAAGTTTGAAAATGCAGAAAAAAACTCTGATTGTACACTGAAGAGCGTTTTAATAAACTTTTAACAGCTGCAGCAACGATTGCAGCCATTTTCGGGCGATTTTCAGTTGAGAAAACGAGTCATGATGTAACATGATAAAATGAGCCAACTCATCGCCTGGTTTTGCAAAAACAAGTCCCCCCTTTCTCTTTGAAGTCATATTGACAAGCCAGATACATTATAAATTTTTATGTTTCTTTTATTGGAATATAAAGGAGCTGATAAGATAAGGGCCGTATTTAGCCCTGAATCTAGTGCCGTATTTCTTCAGTATGGTGATTCTTATGCAGGAAAAAGTATTGAAATATAATGTATTTGAATACTTTGAATATGTTTTATATTTCACTGAAGTCCTCCTAAGATACTGGAATTAAGGTCTAAATAAATAGGGGGTACTCGGTATGGAAAACTAATAATATCGGCAAAAAACGTAGAAAATTAAGAATATTTTAAATGAAATGGATAAATATTATCTAAAAGACATCATATATGTCTACATTGTATATCTGAAATAGATTTCGAAAGTTCTATCTCCTTTAATCGGTAAATAACGAAGTCCGGAACTTGAAATACGGTGTCATTTTGTAATGAATGGCTACAATGTGGGCTTTTCAGCGGGAAATACACATAGACGGAGAAATATACATTGCTCTTTCTAATTCGTTACATATGCTTGTATATTCCATTCGATTATTTTAGAACACATTTTATGAAGGATAAAAGAGGGAAAATATTCCAATTAGCCATATTTCATGGTCTGTAAGATTGATTTTAGAAGAATGCACCCCCTTTCCTTTTTTGTTTTTCGTCTCTGGAGTGCTGTTCCCTCCGGCTATACGGGATCCCACTTTGCCAGAACATTTGTATTATGGATCCTCATCAACAGTGTAAGTGGCTTTCCGTATAGCCGAGGGGAACAATGTTCAAAAAAACTTTTCCATTTTCTATTGATTTCTGAAAAAAGACTAGTTTTGACCCAAATATTAGCAATATTATGCATAACAGATCTAAAATAACTTCAGATTCTGGTGGGACGCTTAATAGGTATATATTTTACGAAAAATTTTCTTGAAATATCCATTTTCAAAATTCCACTTTTTAGGGCAGATTTTACGTCTTATCTTATCAGCTCCTTTTTATGTTTCTTTTATTGGAATCTGAATTGCCATTATGTGTGGTTTTTCTGTTTTTTTTTTTTTTTTTGGTACAGTCCAAGGGATTACTGGAAGTAGTAATATTACTAAAAATGATAATATAACATTAACTGGAGTCATCCTTTTTTATATTATTTAAAGAAGTAATACTACAGACATGGTGGGTTTGCCCCTATACTAGTTAGGGCCCCGCATAGGCGGGTGGCCTATAGTAATCACTCTGTCTGTCTGTCCGTCTGTCTGTCTGTCTGTCTGTCCGTCTGTCCGTCAGCAAAAACATTAACATTGGCCATAATTTTTGCACCGTAAGTGATAGAGCTTTCATATTTTGCATGAGTGTTCCTTGTGACAAGACCTTTCCGTTGGTACAAAAATTTTTGATCATGTGACCTTGACCGTGACCTTTGACCTACATTTGAAAAACTTTAACATTGGCCATAACTTTTGCACCGTAAGGGGTAGAGCTTTCATATTTTGCATGAGTGTTCCTTGTGACAAGACCTTTCTGTTGGTACAAAAATTTTTGATCATGTGACCTTGACCGTGACCTTTGACCTAAATTTGAAAAACTTTAACATTGGCCATAACTTTTGCACCGTAAGGGGTAGAGCTCTCATATTTTTTTTGCATGAGTGTTCCTTGTGACAAGACCTTTCCGTTGGTACAAAAATTTTCGATCTAGTGACCTTGACCTTTGATCATGTGACCTTCACCGTGACCTTTGACCTACATTTGAAAAACTTTAACATTGACCTTAACCTTTGGACCGTAAGTGGTAGAGCTTTCATATTTTGCATGAGTGTTTCTTGTGACAAGACCTTTTCGTTGGTACAAAAATTTTTGATCATGTGACCTTGACCGTGACCTTTGACCTACATTTGAAAAACTTTAATATTGACCATAACTCTTGCACCGTAAGAGGTAGAGCTTTCATATTTTGCACGAGTGTTCCTTGTGATAAGACCTTTCCATTGGTACAAAAATTTTGATCATGTGACCTTGATTGTGGCGGGGCCCTTCCTGACTTAGTCAGTTTTCTAGTGGATTTGGGGAATATTGAGGGTTGATAGGGGTTGTATCTTTATTACATTAACATTGAAAAATTGATAAGGACCCCATGAAATTTTTTTTATGCTCCCCGAAAAAAATTCGAGGGAGCATATAGTTGCCGGTGGGGGAGCATATAGTTGCCGTCGTGCCCGTTTGTCTGTCTGACCATCTGTCTGTCTCTTTCTGTCTGTCTGTCTGTCCGAGCTCATATCTCCTAAATCTTAGATCAGAATTTCATCTTATTTCATACAAATGTTCACTAGGAATTGCCCTCGCGGACAAAGGTCATCCAAGGTCACTCATCAGAGGTCTGGGTCATTTTGTGGCTAAAAATAGCTTTTTCTGCAGAAAAAATTTCAAAAATCAATTAATAATAAATTCTTTGTCCAAATGCAATGAAATTTTGTTTGATGGTAGATAAATGCATAAACTTTTATATATGTAATCGGTTTAAATACGTTTTGAAGCGTTGATATTGTTATGCCCCCAGAATCACAGATTCGGGGGCAAATAGTTTTTGGCCTGTCCGTCTGTTTATCTGTTAGTCTGTTTGTCTGTCTGTTTGTCTGTTTGTCCATGGCAAAAACTTTAACATTGGCAATAACTTTTGAATGGTAAGTGATAGGGCTTACATATTTCACATGTGTATTCCTTGTGACAAGACCTTTCCATTGATACCAAACTTTTTGACCTTGTGACCTTGACCTTTGACCTACTTTTCAAAAACTTTAACATTGGGCATAGCTTTTGAATGGAAAGTGATAAGGCTTTCATATTTCACATGTGTATTCCTTGTGACAAGACCTTTCCATTGATACCAAAATTTTTGACGTCATGACCTTGACCTTGACCTTTGACCTACTTTTCAAAAACTTTAACATTGGACATAACTTTTGAATGGTAAGTGATAGGGCTTTCATATTTCACATGTGTAGTCCTCGAGACAAGACCTTTCCATTGATATCAAAATTGTTGACCTGGTGACCTTGACCTTTGACCTACTTTTCAAAAACTTTAACATTGGGCATAGCTTTTGAATGGTAAGTGATAGAGCTTTCATATTTCACATGTGTATTCCTTGTGACAAGACCTTTCCATTGATACCAAAATTGTTGACCTCATGACCTTGACCTTGACCTTTGACCTGCCTTTCAAAAACTTTAACATTAGGCATAGCTTTTGAATTGTACGTGATAGGGCTTTCATATTTCACATGTGTATTCCTTGTGACAAGACCTTTCCATTGATACCAAAATATCTTACCTCATGACCTTAACCTTTAGTTACTTTACAGAAAATGGTATTAATACTAACAAATATGCCACCGGGGGCATTTGTGTTTCACAAACACAGGTTTTATTTTACATGAAAGGGAGGGGGGTGTTACATTCATGCTACAAATTAATCTGAGTTCACTTAACTAAACCAATTTTATTATATTTCATACAAATGTTCTCTAGGATATGCCCTAGCGGAAAAAGATCATCTGAGGTCACTCATCAAAGGTCAAGGTCATTTTTTGGCTAAAAATGGCTTTTCGTGCACAAAATGTTTTAAAAATCAATTAATAATAAATTCTTTGTCCGAATGCAAAGACATTTTGTTTGATGGTAGATAAATGCATAAACTTTTATATATGTTATGGGTTTTGTAGTGTTGATATTTTTTATGCGGAAGGGAGGGGGGGTATTACAAAATTATCAAAGTTCACATAACTAAACATTACAACAGCATGTAATCAAATTTCATTTAAATGCTAATTAGCATATGTCCTTCCAGGCAAAGGTCACTCAAGGTCAATAATCAAAGGTCAAGGCCATTTTGCGACTTATATATACTTAGCTTTCATGCAAAAATGTTTTTAAAATTCATTGAAATTCTATTTTATGTCCAAATGCAGTGAAATTTTGTATGATGGTAGAGAAATGTATGTTCTTTCATATTTTTGATGGGTTTTAAAATATTTTATAGCGTTCATTTTTTTTTTGCACCAGAAAAAGTTATGATGTTTTTACCCATAATTCTTACATATATAAAAAGAATATCTACTCCCTTCATCAACTGTTATCATATTTGAATTTATTTATTACACTTGTTCAGTCACATATTTCTTTGTGGACTTAGTCATCACAGTCAAGCTCACATTTATGATAAAAATTGTTCATCTGGATGGAAATTTTTAAAAACTCATAAAAAATAATAAATATATTGTACAAATTAAGTGAAAGGAGCTGTTAAGATAAGGGCCTGATTTAGCCCTGAAATTAATCGATTATTTCTCGTGCGCTGTTCTTCCATTTTAGGATAACGTTGGTCAGGATAAAAATGTAAAGTATTAGAAGATTCCTAGTAGGAATTTAATTTAAATAACTTTGATGAAAGATGTTTTAAATACAGGTTGAAAAGGTAGGGTGTTCTGATGATAGTATACGTCAAATATCGAGCAAACATTCATAAAAAATGCATAATTTTACACAAATTTGTTGCTTATTATAATTCTGTACCTTTTCATGTCAAAATTTGATAAGAATAATTAGATTTTAGGTTTTAAGATAAAAAAAATTGGTAAAATATATAATCCGGAAACTGAAAATCAGTTTTATTTCGTAGTTAGCAGCCACAAATGTAAATTTCAGGCGCGAAATACACACAGTGTAGAAATAGACAATTTTCTCGTTTATTTTCTCCCTAACGATTAAATATTTGATGGAAACATACTCCGAATAGATTGATCAATGATATTGAAAGAGGAAAATGATAATTTAAATCTACTTTATCGCGCTAAAGACTAATTTTAAGAAAGTAATCCATCCCCCCTTTTTGCGTTTTTCGCCAATTGGACATTGTTCCCATCCCCCTCGGTTCAGAACCCCACTTGATCAGAAAATGTCTTTTATCGACATACACCTTTGGTAAAATTGGACTTCTGAAGCGAGGGGGGAACAATGTTGTAGAAAAACTTTTCTGTTTTCCATTGATTTCTATGAGAAAATCGCTTATTTTGACCCCAAATTCGGTCTTATTTTGAAAAATTTATCCATCCAGACAGAAGATTCATATGTGGACCAAGTTACTTGCCATTTTTACCGAATTTTTTTCTCAAATTTTGCACTTTGAAATTTCGACTTTTCAGGGCAGATTTCACGCCTTATCTTAACAGCTCCTGATAGTTATCTGTAATATAAGGTTGCAACATTATTAATTTCAATAATAACAAAGATTATTGAAATCAGTAATATAACAATTTCAAGTAATATTACTGATTCTAGTATTCTCCTGCACTGTGGTACTTGTAAATCTGATTTACAGAACCAATGATAGTTATGAGTCTTAGGATTTAACAGGGAACGGGTCTTTTATAGGGCTGTGCGGTGCACCGAAATTATCGGTGCTCAGATATATTGACTTTGCCGGTTTGATTTACTGATCGTGAATTCCGGATTTCGATTCGGTTCAGGTTGAATTTTATATAGCGCTTGCATGTGCAACTGGCAACCAAAAACGTTCATATTTATGTGAATACTTCGATTTCTTGGATAGAGATTGAGTTTATAATTCCTAGTACAACTGTGTATTAGTTATTTTCCGAAAATGTTTATACAGAACTGGTTCTTTGAAGGTACATGTAATCCGAACTTCTTCCTACATCTTTATAGTTCGTGTTTTTAGCTCACCTGAGCCATAGGCTCATGTGAGCTATTGTCATAGTGTTGCGTCCGTCGTCTGTCGTCCGTCATCGTCGTCGTCGTCGTCGTCGTCCGTCGTCGTCCGTCGTCGTAAACTTTTCACATTTTAAACTTCTTCTCCAGAACGGCTGAAGGGATTTTGATGAAACTTGGTAGGTATAAAGTACTCATGGTCTCCTACAAGTGTTGTTGTTTTTCGTCCGGATCTGTCAACAGGTGGCGCCACCACAGCCAAAAGTAGGTCACGGGGGGTACCCTCCTTTGACAAACTTCTTCTTCAGAACCGAAGCATGTATCGACAAACCGAAAGCATCAGGATGATCTAGAGAGATGTCTTAAGAAGTGTTGTTATTTTTGGTTCCACTTGGAAGTCAAATTTTTGACGCGTTTTTGACGTCTTTTCGGACTTTGTCAGAAATGCACATTTTTGCACCATTTCTTTAAATAACTCAATAAGTGTATGATTTTACACACTCATTTACTACATATTTATCATATTTAAATAACTTAATGCTTTGATATGTATTTTATGCTTAAAATTTATTTTTTTGATTTTTTATCAATTTTTTTCTTGTGTAAAAAGGAAGGGGGGGTTGATTTTCATACATTTTCTGCTTCTTTTCTATAACCACTCTTCAGATTGTCATGACAATTTGTAGGTATGAGGTACTCATGCATGGTACCCTACAAGTGAAAGAATTTTGTCAAGATATCCACTTTTGGATTTTTAAGGAATATTTTTTAAGATTGTACATAGGTATAACGTATGTTTTCCAATCCAAATGGACCCATGGGGAGTAGCTTCAAACCCCGGCGGGACCCCAACAATTTTTTTCCCTTTTTCAGTTTTTTTCTCTTTTTATTTTTATATTTATCGCTAGAAATGAAACTGTGAAAGAATTTTGTCAAAATATCAACTTTTAGATTTTTAATGATTTAACACTGAATTATTTATTTCTGCCAGAATTATTTTGGCAAAAACGCGCCCGCCTCAAACGCGATGTACAAAGAAACCACTTATACCATTGCATAGACCATAATGAACATGTCCAAAATCTACCTTTTGATTACCTGCATCATACCTGACAGGTGAGTAAAACACCTTTAAAGTTTAATTTCCCATGGGAATTTTAAAAAATCCCATGGGAAATTTCAATATCCCATGGGAATTCTTAATTTCCAATGGGATATTGAAAATTCCCATGGGAATTTTTCATTTTCCCATGGGATTTTTTTTCTCCCAGGGGATTTTTTCTCCCATGGGAATAAATAATTCCCATAGGAATTTTTTTCTCCCATGGGAATATTCTTACTTCAAAAATATTCCCATAGGAGAAAAAAAAATCCTATGGGAGAAAAAATTTCCAATGGGAACTTTAATTTCCCATGGGAGAATAAATCTTCCCATGGTAAATTTAAAACTCCCATGGGAATATTTAAACTCCCATGGGAGAAAAAAAAAACATGCTGTCTTGCAAGACTTAATGTACAACAATTAAGCTTATAAATACATAAATCAGAAGTTATTTTTCTTTCTTCTAAGCTTTTGATCATTGCTGTCTGTGAATCTCACTTTAGAAGTTGTAAGAGAAAAAGTAATGTTCAATTTAATTCATTTTAGGCATTTTTGATAACAATGATCAAATTTTAAAAGAGCAAATTCAATACCAATTTTTCTACCATAACAATGTCATAATATTATCCATCATGTTCATATAAACTCAGTACAATTAAGAAGTAACAACTAGCTAGCCGTGGTTTATTGTCCAGTAATTCCAGGAGTTGCATGAACCAATCACATTATCACCTAGCCGCGAAATGACAAGGAGATAATTTGATTGGTTTATGCGACGAGGAGAATTACTGGATAATAAGCCACGGACAGCTTTAGTTTTTATTTCTATTCAAATATATTCTGATTAATACAGACAACAAATAGTTTATGTAGTTTTCAGAAAAAGAGTGTGTGATAGTATGCGCGTGAGAAGGCGTGACTTATCTGACCATGAATATGTTGAAGAAAGAGCACGGGCGAGTTCTAAACAGATATCGCAAAAGTTTTTACAACTTACCAGACATTTTTAATTTCTATAAAAATTCAAACATGTTTATTAAGAAAAAGTTTAATATTTTACCAGACCGAAGCAAATTTTACCTGATTTGTCTGGTAAGTCCGGTGACTTTTGGATTGTCTGGTTCTAAAGCATAAATAGGGAGAAAATCTCAAAATGAATGGAACGGCAAAGCCAAAATGATGTACTCACCATCATATAACATATACCAAAATTTACGACTAAGCAAGATTGATTGAGTGGTATCAACTTCATTTAAATTTTTGCATCATAAAGTATTCAAAATTGTGTTTATTCAGTTTCTGAAGTGAGCCGCGCGGACAGTTAAACATACTATTTAGTCTATGACAATAGACAGCCTACATACAAGTAAAAAGAAACATGATCTACCAAGTCATGCAATTTGAAGTATGTTAAAGATCTAGTTAGAGAAGCATAAATTTTCCATTCTCTCCAGTACAGCTTGAAGTACAACTTGCATGGTTATGTTTCATGAGCATCAGAGGAAATTCGAACAATATTGTGTTTCTATCCGTACTGTACTTGCATAAAATACGCCAAATATCAACATTTGAATGCTATAGACATTGAATGACCCATCAACTCAGATATATATGAAGATATTCTGTAGATTGTCGAGTCTCTCAACGCAACGTGCGACGCTCAGCATCTCCAAGGCCAGATAACATGCAGAACCGTGAACATTTCAATCAGATCCGACAAATCAGTGTTTAAATTACGGGCTTGAACATCCCCCTCCCCTAACTGGACCCATAACGTGTTCTGGATCCACACATGGGTATACTTTTAAAGATTTTTTTTAAGCTTCTTGATTTGTGTAATACTGTATACATATTTTTTCTTTACGCTAATTTATCTGAAAAAAAAAAGATTAAACACGTTTTCTTCAAAACTTCAGGGTGAGACACCAGACTCCCAAATACAAATGGGGGCCTCCGGACCATCCCCAACTAGGCATCAACCATTCGTGGAGGCGGACAGGGGGTACCTCTCCCCCCCCCCCCCACCCTCCCACCCCTCCTTTTCACCCGCCCCATTTCCTCCATCCCTTTTCTCCCTTTCCCTTCCTCCTTCCTCCCCCTCCTCCCCCTCCCTTTCACCCTGTCCACCCCTTCATTCGTGCATCGAATCAGCCAGGCCTATGGGTCGACACAATCCACTCACCCACTCACCCAAACCCCCACCTCCGTTGTCTGGATCCGCCCTTATTAAAAGTCCCCATTTATATATGTATCTTTTATTAACTTTAAATCATCAACAGCAGCTGCTGTTTTCAAAATATATATTTTTAATATGTCAAAAGTAATAAATTTATGAATCGCAAGCGATATAAGTCCCCTACCAACATTAATCCATGTCCTTCAACTCTGCCTTGACAGACCTTAACTTACACCAAAAGATGAATCCAACATCAAAATAAGTTCAATGTGTGTCTTAGGAAAAGGTCTGGAAAACAGGAAAATTCAATGAAATTTGCTATGAGGTCACTTGTAAGAACAAATAAATCAAACCCAACTCCAATATATATTCTTTATCATACAAACATGAAAGACTGGAAACTGAGAAGTTCTTGAAATTTGCTAAGTTCAAGGGCCATAACTCTTGTAGAAATGCGTCAATCAAATTGAAACACGAACTAGGTTTGTATTACACTGAGATATATTCAAATACCAAAAATGATTTCAATATCTGCAATACCTTGGAAGAAAAGTCCGAAAACTGATAATTTCATGAAATTTGCTAAGTCCAAGGATCATAACTCTTTGTAAAAATAGGTGAATCGAAAGCTAACTCGAACTTGATCTGTATCGCATTGAGATAAATTCACATGCCAAAAATGAGTTCGATATATGCAACGACAGCGAAAAACAGCCTGGAAAACTAAAGTGTGACGGACAGACAGACGGACGGACGGACGGACGGACACACAAACGGGGTGGAAACTATAAATTCCCTCCGGCGAGCCGGTTGGGGACTAATAAGAAGAATATTAGTCCTGAATTCAAAAGCATATGGAAAACTAAGGTTCAGTTAGTCGTTTCATTTTCTATGCACTTAATATACAAAGTATCTCCAAAAGATAAAGATTCAGACACAGGTTTATAAGTTTTTGGATATATTATTAAATGAATTTCTGAAAGACATCGTTATTAGTATATGTGTTCACTTTAAATGATTCAGAAATGAAAGTTAGAAAAAAGACATCTGTTTTGACATATCAGAGTTTCTTATGAAATCCATAAAATCGTTCTTATCTCAAGATTGATTATCAATTCAAACAATCATCATCAAACTCGGCCATATTGCACCATTTTCATCTATTATTCGCAAAATTTTCCAGGGAGGCACCCGGATCCCCTCCCACACAGTTCTATTCCTCGGCGCTTTGTGCATTGAAGTTCTCTCCCGACCCGACAATAAACCCTCTGGATCTGCAGCTGAATATGTATTATCATGACGGACCTCCTCCCGCACCTGCCCCCTCGGTGCTTCGTGCAATTACCTCAGTTCCGCCCCGCTAAAGACTCTGGATCCACAGCTTGGAAGTTTTGGAAGTCTTGGAAGTTTTGGAAGTCTAGACATTTAAAAAACGTTAAAAAATGAATAAACTTAAATTTGTGTTTTGTTATGGGTATGCAACACACAGCAAGTGCGATTTATCGTACATGTAATGCGCTTGCTGTGTTTTGCATACCCGTAACATAACGCAAATTATGACATTTATTCTCAGTGGCGGATCCAGCGTCCCCTTTGCCGGGGGTCTCGGGGCGAATTTGTCGATTTTTAGCAGAAATGTACCTGTTTGATAAATTTTTTGGTCAGTGCCGGGGGGGGGGGCGAATGCCCCCTCCGCATCCCCCTAAATCCGCCACTGATTCTATACATATGCGCCACAGTTTTGAAATCACGTTTTTCTAGGTAAAAGGTGACGTTAAAATTCAGGTCACCGCGGATATAATTTTCAGGTTGGAACAACCGTGGTGGCTTTTAATTATGTGCAGAAATGAAACACGTTCGTATATCAATAGCTGCATCTGGTTGTGCATATATTCATGTGTGGATATGTAGTCCGAGAACCTGACCCGAACCCAGGTTTTGACGAGTTGTTTTAAGGTTGGACCCCAACCGTCAAATTAAGCGTGAAAGGCTTGGTTTATATCAGGTTTTCGGACTAGTGGGTTTGAAGACTGGATAAAATTTTATGCAGTACCGATATTCAGCCAACGTATACTTTGCGTTCCAAAAAAAAAATATGTGTTTATGAAACACGAATGCCCCCGGTGGCATCTTTGTTAAGATTGATTTTAGAAGAATGCACCCCCTTTCCTTTTTTGTTTTTCGTCTCTGGAGTGCTGTTCCCTCCGGCTATACGGGATCCCACTTTGCCAGAACATTTGTATTATGGATCCTCATCAACAGTGTAAGTGGCTTTCCGTATAGCCGAGGGGAACAATGTTCAAAAAAACTTTTCCATTTTCTATTGATTTCTGGAAAAAGACTAGTTTTGACCCAAATATTAGCAATATTATGCATAACAGATCTAAAATAACTTCAGATTCTGGTGGGACGCTTAATAGGTATATATTTTACGAAAAATTTTCTTGAAATATCCATTTTCAAAATTCCACTTTTTAGGGCAGATTTTACGTCTTATCTTATCAGCTCCTTTTTATGTTTCTTTTATTGGAATCTGAATTGCCATTATGTGTGTTTTTTCTGTTTTTTTTTTTTTTTGGTACAGTCCAAGGGATTACTGGAAGTAGTAATATTACTAAAAATGATAATATAACATTAACTGGAGTCATCCTTTTTTATATTATTTAAAGGAGTAATACTACAGACATGGTGGGTTTGCCCCTATACTAGTTAGGGCCCCGCATAGGCGGGTGCCCTATAGTAATCACTCTGTCTGTCTGTCCGTCTGTCTGTCTGTCTGTCTGTCCGTCTGTCTGTCAGCAAAAACTTTAACATTGGCCATAATTTTTGCACCGTAAGTGATAGAGCTTTCATATTTTGCATGAGTGTTCCTTGTGACAAGACCTTTCCGTTGGTACAAAAATTTTTGATCATGTGACCTTGACCGTGACCTTTGACCTACATTTGAAAAACTTTAACATTGGCCATAACTTTTGCACCATAAGGGGTAGAGCTTTCATATTTTGCATGAGTGTTCCTTGTGACAAGACCTTTCTGTTGGTACAAAAATTTTCGATCATGTGACCTTGACCGTGACCTTTGACCTACATTTGAAAAACTTTAACATTGGCCATAACTTTTGCACCGTAAGCGGTAGAGCTCTCATATTTTTTTTGCATGAGTGTTCCTTGTGGCAAGACCTTTCCGTTGGTACAAAAATTTTCGATCTAGTGACCTTGACCTTTGATCATGTGACCTTCACCGTGACCTTTGACCTACATTTGAAAAACTTTAACATTGACCATAACTTTTGGACCGTAAGTGGTAGAGCTTTCATATTTTGCATGAGTGTTTCTTGTGACAAGACCTTTTCGTTGGTACAAAAATTTTTGATCATGTGACCTTGACCGTGACCTTTGACCTACATTTGAAAAACTTTAATATTGACCATAACTCTTGCACCGTAAGAGGTAGAGCTTTCATATTTTGTATGAGTGTTCCTTCTGACAAGACCTTTCCGTTGGTACAAAAATTTTTGATCATGTGACCTTGACCGTGACCTTTGACCTACATTTGAAAAACTTTAACATTGGCCATAACTTTTGCACCATAAGGGGTAGAGCTTTCATATTTTGCATGAGTGTTCCTGGTGACAAGACCTTTCTGTTGGTACAAAAATTTTCGATCATGTGACCTTGACCGTGACCTTTGACCTACATTTGAAATACTTTAACATTGGCCATAACTTTTGCACCGTAAGCGGTAGAGCTCTCATATTTTTTTTGCATGAGTGTTCCTTGTGGCAAGACCTTTCCGTTGGTACAAAAATTTTCGATCTAGTGACCTTGACCTTTGATCATGTGACCTTCACCGTGACCTTTGACCTACATTTGAAAAACTTTAACATTGACCATAACTTTTGGACCGTAAGTGGTAGAGCTTTCATATTTTGCATGAGTGTTTCTTGTGACAAGACCTTTTCGTTGGTACAAAAATTTTTGATCATGTGACCTTGACCGTGACCTTTGACCTACATTTGAAAAACTTTAATATTGACCATAACTCTTGCACCGTAAGAGGTAGAGCTTTCATATTTTGTATGAGTGTTCCTTCTGACAAGACCTTTCCGTTGGTACAAAAATTTTCGATCTAGTGACCTTGACCGTGACCTTTGACCTACATTTGAAAAACTTTAACATTGGCCATAACTTTTGCACCATAAGCTTCATATTTTGCACGAGTGTTCCTTGTGATAAGACCTTTCCATTGGTACAAAAATTTTGATCATGTGACCTTGATTGTGGCGGGGCCCTTCCTGACTTAGTCAGTTTTCTAGTGGATTTGGGGAATATTGAGGGTTGATAGGGGTTGTATCTTTATTACATTAACATTGAAAAATTGATAAGGACCCCATGAAAAATTTTTTATGCTCCCCGAAAAAAATTCGAGGGAGCATATAGTTGCCGGTGGGGGAGCATATAGTTGCCGTCGTGCCCGTTTGTCTGTCTGACCATCTGTCTGTCTCTTTCTGTCTGTCTGTCTGTCCGAGCTCATATCTCCTAAATCTTAGATCAGAATTTCATCTTATTTCATACAAATGTTCACTAGGAAATGCCCTCGCGGACAAAGGTCATCCAAGGTCACTCATCAGAGGTCTGGGTCATTTTGTGGCTAAAAATAGCTTTTTCTGCAGAAAAAATTTCAAAAATCAATTAATAATAAATTCTTTGTCCAAATGCAATGAAATTTTGTTTGATGGTAGATAAATGCATAAACTTTTATATATGTAATCGGTTTAAATACGTTTTGAAGCGTTGATATTGTTATGCCCCCAGAATCACAGATTCGGGGGCAAATAGTTTTTGGCCTGTCCGTCTGTTTATCTGTTAGTCTGTTTGTCTGTCTGTTTGTCTGTTTGTCCATGGCAAAAACTTTAACATTTGCAATAACTTTTGAATGGTAAGTGATAGGGCTTTCATATTTCACATGTGTATTCCTTGTGACAAGACCTTTCCATTGATACCAAACTTTTTGACCTTGTGACCTTGACCTTTGACCTACTTTTCAAAAACTTTAACATTGGGCATAGCTTTTGAATGGAAAGTGATAGGGCTTTCATATTTCACATGTGTATTCCTTGTGACAAGACCTTTCCATTGATACCAAAATTTTTGACGTCATGACCTTGACCTTGACCTTTGACCTACTTTTCAAAAACTTTAACATTGGACATAACTTTTGAATGGTAAGTGATAGGGCTTTCATATTTCACATGTGTAGTCATCGAGACAAGACCTTTCCATTGATATCAAAATTGTTGACCTGGTGACCTTGACCTTTGACCTACTTTTCAAAAACTTTAACATTGGGCATAGCTTTTGAATGGTAAGTGATAGAGCTTTCATATTTCACATGTGTATTCCTTGTGACAAGACCTTTCCATTGATACCAAAATTGTTGACCTCATGACCTTGACCTTGACCTTTGACCTACCTTTCAAAAACTTTAACATTAGGCATAGCTTTTGAATTGTACGTGATAGGGCTTTCATATTTCACATGTGTATTCCTTGTGACAAGACCTTTCCATTGATACCAAAATATCTTACCTCATGACCTTGACCTTTAGTTACTTTACAGAAAATGGTATTAATACTAACAAATATGCCACCGGGGGCATTTGTGTTTCACAAACACAGGTTTTATTTTACATGAAAGGGAGGGGGGTGTTACATTAATGCTACAAATTAATCTGAGTTCACTTAACTAAACCAATTTTATTATATTTCATACAAATGTTCTCTAGGATATGCCCTAGCGGACAAAGATCATCTGAGGTCACTCATCAAAGGTCAAGGTCATTTTTTGGCTAAAAATGGCTTTTCGTGCACAAAATGTTTTAAAAATCAATTAATAATAAATTCTTTGTCCGAATGCAAAGACATTTTGTTTGATGGTAGATAAATGCATAAACTTTTATATATGTTATGGGTTTTGTAGTGTTGATATTTTTTATGCGGAAGGGAGGGGGGGGGGGGGGTATTACAAAATTATCCAAGTTCACATAACTAAACATTACAACAGCATGTAATCAAATTTCATTTAAATGCTAATTAGCATATGTCCTTCCAGGCAAAGGTCACTCAAGGTCAATAATCAAAGGTCAAGGCCATTTTGCGACTTATATATACTTAGCTTTCATGCAAAAATGTTTTTAAAATTCATTGAAATTCTATTTTATGTCCAAATGCAGTGAAATTTTGTATGATGGTAGAGAAATGTATGTTCTTTCATATTTTTGATGGGTTTTAAAATATTTTATAGCGTTCATTTTTTTTTTTTTTTTTGCACCAGAAAAAGTTATGATGTTTTTACCCATAATTCTTACATATATAAAAAGAATATCTACTCCCTTCATCAACTGTTATCATATTTGAATTTATTTATTACACTTGTTCAGTCACATATTTCTTTGTGGACTTAGTCATCACAGTCAAGCTCACATTTATGATAAAAATTGTTCATCTGGATGGAAATTTTTAAAAACTCATAAAAAATAATAAATATATTGTACAAATTAAGTGAAAGGAGCTGTTAAGATAAGGGCCTGATTTAGCCCTGAAATTAATCGATTATTTCTCGTGCGCTGTTCTTCCATTTTAGGATAACGTTGGTCAGGATAAAAATGTAAAGTATTAGAAGATTCCTAGTAGGAATTTAATTTAAATAACTTTGATGAAAGATGTTTTAAATACAGGTTGAAAAGGTAGGGTGTTCTGATTATAGTATACGTCAAATATCGAGCAAACATTCATAAAAAATGCATAATTTTACACAAATTTGTTGTTTATTATAATTCTGTACCTTTTCATGTCAAAATTTGATAAGAATAATTAGATTTTAGGTTTTAAGATAAAAAAAAATTGGTAAAATATATAATCCGGAAACTGAAAATCAGTTTTATTTCGTAGTTAGCAGCCACAAATGTAAATTTCAGGCGCGAAATACACACAGTGTAGAAATAGACAATTTTCTCGTTTATTTTCTCCCTAACGATTAAATATTTGATGGAAACATACTCCGAATAGATTGATCAATGATATTGAAAGAGGAAAATGATAATTTAAATCTACTTTATCGCGCTAAAGACTAATTTTAAGAAAGTAATCCATCCCCCCTTTTTGCGTTTTTCGCCAATTGGACATTGTTCCCATCCCCCTCGGTTCAGAACCCCACTTGATCAGAAAATGTCTTTTATCGACATACACCTTTGGTAAAATTGGCATTCTGAAGCGAGGGGGGAACAATGTTGTAGAAAAACTTTTCTGTTTTCCATTGATTTCTATGAGAAAATCGCTTATTTTGACCCCAAATTCGGTCTTATTTTGAAAAATTTATCCATCCAGACAGAAGATTCATATGTGGACCAAGTTACTTGCCATTTTTACCGAATTTTTTTCTCAAATTTTGCACTTTGAAATTTCGACTTTTCAGGGCAGATTTCACGCCTTATCTTAACAGCTCCTGATAGTTATCTGTAATATAAGGTTGCAACATTATTAATTTCAATAATAACAAAGATTATTGAAATCAGTAATATAACAATTTCAAGTAATATTACTGATTCTAGTATTCTCCTGCACTGTGGTACTTGTAAATCTGATTTACAGAACCAATGATAGTTATGAGTCTTAGGATTTAACAGGGAACGGGTCTTTTATAGGGCTGTGCGGTGCACCGAAATTATCGGTGCTCAGATATATTGACTTTGCCGGTTTGATTTACTGATCGTGAATTCCGGATTTCGATTCGGTTCAGGTTGAATTTTATATAGCGCTTGCATGTGCAACTGGCAACCAAAAACGTTCATATTTATGTGAATACTTCGATTTCTTGGATAGAGATTGAGTTTATAATTCCTAGTACAACTGTGTATTAGTTATTTTCCGAAAATGTTTATACAGAACTGGTTCTTTGAAGGTACATGTAGTCCGAACTTCTTCCTACATCTTTATAGTTCGTGTTTTTAGCTCACCTGAGCCATAGGCTCATGTGAGCTATTGTCATAGTGTTGCGTCCGTCGTCTGTCGTCCGTCATCGTCGTCGTCGTCGTCGTCGTCGTCCGTCGTCGTCCGTCGTCGTAAACTTTTCACATTTTAAATTTCTTCTCCAGAACGGCTGAAGGGATTTTGATGAAACTTGGTAGGTATAAAGTACTCATGGTCTCCTACAAGTGTTGTTGTTTTTCGTCCGGATCTGTCAACAGGTGGCGCCACCACAGCCAAAAGTAGGTCACGGGGGGTACCCTCCTTTGACAAACTTCTTCTTCAGAACCGAAGCATGTATCGACAAACCGAAAGCATCAGGATGATCTAGAGAGATGTCTTAAGAAGTGTTGTTATTTTTGGTTCCACTTGGAAGTCAAATTTTTGACGCGTTTTTGACGTCTTTTCGGACTTTGTCAGAAATGCACATTTTTGCACCATTTCTTTAAATAACTCAATAAGTGTATGAT
The DNA here is from genome assembly GCA_028142955.1 of Pinctada fucata. NCBI lineage: Eukaryota > Metazoa > Mollusca > Bivalvia > Pterioida > Pteriidae > Pinctada > Pinctada fucata. Next base: position 48,919,140 of record AP027106.1, read on the forward strand.
TTTACACACTCATTTACTACATATTTATCATATTTAAATAACTTAATGCTTTGATATGTATTTTATGCTTAAAATTTATTTTTTTGATTTTTTATTAATTTTTTACTTGTGTAAAAAGGAAGGGGGGGGGGGGGTTGATTTTCATACATTTTCTGCTTCTTTTCTATAACCACTCTTCAGATTGTCATGACAATTTGTAGGTATGAGGTACTCATGCATGGTACCCTACAAGTGAAAGAATTTTGTCAAGATATCCACTTTTGGATTTTTAAGGAATATTTTTTAAGATTGTACATAGGTATAATGTATGTTTTCCAAGCCAAATGGACCCATGGGGAGTAGCTTCAAACCCCGGCGGGACCCCAACAATTTTTTTTTCCCTTTTTCAGTTTTTTCTCTTTTTATTTTTATATTTATCGCTAGAAATGAAACTGTGAAAGAATTTTGTCAAAATATCAACTTTTAGATTCTTAATGATTTAACACTGAATTATTTATTTCTGCCAGAATTATTTTGGCAAAAACGCGCCCGCCTCAAACGCGATGTACAAAGAAACCACTTATACCATTGCATAGACCATAATTAACATGTCCAAAATCTACCTTTTGATTACCTGCATCATACCTGACAGGTGAGTAAAACACCTTTAAAGTTTAATTTCCCATGGGAATTTTAAAAAATCCCATGGGAAATTTCAATATCCCATGGGAATTCTTAATTTCCAATGGGATATTGAAAATTCCCATGGGAATTTTTCATTTTCCCATGGGATTTTTTTTTCTCCCAGGGGATTTTTTCTCCCATGGGAATAAATAATTCCCATAGGAATTTTTTTCTCCCATGGGAATAGTCTTACTTCAAAAATATTCCCATAGGAGAAAAAAAAATCCTATGGGAGAAAAAATTTCCAATGGGAACTTTAATTTCCCATGGGAGAAAAAATCTTCCCATGGTAAATTTAAAACTCCCATGGGAATATTTAAACTCCCATGGGAGAAAAAAAACATGCTGTCTTGCAAGACTTAATGTACAACAATTAAGCTTATAAATACATAAATCAGAAGTTATTTTTCTTTCTTCTAAGCTTTTGATCATTGCTGTCTGTGAATCTCACTTTAGAAGTTGTAAGAGAAAAAGTAATGTTCAATTTAATTCATTTTAGGCATTTTTGATAACAATGATCAAATTTTAAAAGAGCAAATTCAATACCAATTTTTCTACCATAACAATGTCATAATATTATCCATCATGTTCATATAAACTCAGTACAATTAAGAAGTAACAACTAGCTAGCCGTGGTTTATTGTCCAGTAATTCCAGGAGTTGCATGAACCAATCACATTATCACCTAGCCGCGAAATGACAAGGAGATAATTTGATTGGTTTATGCGACGAGGAGAATTACTGGATAATAAGCCACGGACAGCTTTAGTTTTTATTTCTATTCAAATATATTCTGATTAATACAGACAACAAATAGTTTATGTAGTTTTCAGAAAAAGAGTGTGTGAGAGTATGCGCGTGAGAAGGCGTGACTTATCTGACCATGAATATGTTGAAGAAAGAGCACGGGCGAGTTCTAAACAGATATCGCAAAAGTTTTTACAACTTACCAGACATTTTTAATTTCTATAAAAATTCAAACATGTTTATTAAGAAAAAGTTTAATATTTTACCAGACCGAAGCAAATTTTACCTGATTTATCTGGTAAGTCCGGTGACTTTTGGATTGTCTGGTTCTAAAGCATAAATAGGGAGAAAATCTCAAAATGAATGGAACGGCAAAGCCAAAATGATGTACTCACCATCATATAACATATACCAAAATTTACGACTAAGCAAGATTGATTGAGTGGTATTAACTTCATTTAAATTTTTGCATCATAAAGTATTCAAAATTGTGTTTATTCAGTTTCTGAAGTGAGCCGCGCGGACAGTTAAACATACTATTTAGTCTATGACAATAGACAGCCTACATACAAGTAAAAAGAAACATGATCTACCAAGTCATGCAATTTGAAGTATGTTAAAGATCTAGTTAGAGAAGCATAAATTTTCCATTCTCTCCAGTACAGCTTGAAGTACAACTTGCATGGTTATGTTTCATGAGCATCAGAGGAAATTCGAACAATATTGTGTTTCTATCCGTACTGTACTTGCATAAAATACGCCAAATATCAACATTTGAATGCTATAGACATTGAATGACCCATCAACTCAGATATATATGAAGATATTCTGTAGATTGTCGAGTCTCTCAACGCAACGTGCGACGCTCAGCATCTCCAAGGCCAGAAAACATGCAGAACCGTGAACATTTCAATCAGATCCGACAAATCAGTGTTTAAATTACGGGCTTGAACATCCCCCTCCCCTAACTGGACCCATAACGTGTTCTGGATCCACACATGGGTATACTTTTAAAGATTTTTTTAAGCTTCTTGATTTGTGTAATACTGTATACATATTTTTTCTTTACGCTAATTTATCGGAAAAAAAAAAGATTAAACACGTTTTCTTCAAAACTTCAGGGTGAGACACCAGACTCCCATATACAAATGGGGGCCTCCGGACCATCCCCAACTAGGCATCAACCATTCGTGGAGGCGGACAGGGGGTACCTCTCTATCCCTACCCCCCCCCCCCACACCTTCCCACCCCTCCTTTTCACCCGCCCCATTTCCTCCATCCCTTTTCTCCCTTTCCCTTCCTCCTTCCTCCCCCTCCTCCCCCTCCCTTTCACCCTGTCCACCCCTTCATTCGTGCATCGAATCAGCCAGGCCTATGGGTCGACACAATCCACTCACCCACTCACCCAAACCCCCACCTCCGTTGTCTGGATCCGCCCTTATCAAAAGTCCCCATTTATATATGTATCTTTTATTAACTTTAAATCATCAACAGCAGCTGCTGTTTTCAAAATATATATTTTTTAATATGTCAAAAGTAATAAATTTATGAATCGCAAGCGATATAAGTCCCCTACCGACATTAATCCATGTCCTTCAACTCTGCCTTGACAGACCTTAACTTACACCAAAAGATGAATCCAACATCAAAATAAGTTCAATGTGTGTCTTAGGAAAAGGTCTGGAAAACAGGAAAATTCAATGAAATTTGCTATGAGGTCACTTGTAAGAACAAATAAATCAAACCCAATTCCAATATATATTCTTTATCATACAAACATGAAAGACTGGAAACTGAGAAGTTCTTGAAATTTGCTAAGTTCAAGGGCCATAACTCTTGTAGAAATGCGTCAATCAAATTGAAACACGAACTAGGTTTGTATCACACTGAGATATATTCAAATACCAAAAATGATTTCAATATCTGCAATACCTTGGAAGAAAAGTCCGAAAACTGATAATTTCATGAAATTTGCTAAGTCCAAGGGTCATAACTCTTTGTAAAAATAGGAGAATCGAAAGCTAACTCGAACTTGATCTGTATCGCATTGAGATAAATTCACATGCCAAAAATGAGTTCGATATATGCAACGACAGCGAAAAACAGCCTGGAAAACTAAAGTGTGACGGACAGACAGACGGACGGACGGACGGACGGACACACAAACGGGGTGGAAACTATAAATTCCCTCCGGCGAGCCGGTTGGGGACTAATAAGAAGAATATTAGTCCTGAATTCAAAAGCATATGGAAAACTAAGGTTCAGTTAGTCGTTTCATTTTCTATGCACTTAATATACAAAGTATCTCCAAAAGATAAAGATTCAGACACAGGTTTATAAGTTTTTGGATATATTATTAAATGAATTTCTGAAAGACATCGTTATTAGTATATGTGTTCACTTTAAATGATTCAGAAATGAAAGTTAGAAAAAAGACATCTGTTTTGACATATCAGAGTTTCTTATGAAATCCATAAAATCGTTCTTATCTCAAGATTGATTATCAATTCAAACAATCATCATCAAACTCGGCCATATTGCACCATTTTCATCCATTATTCGCAAAATTTTCCAGGGAGGCATCCGGATCCCCTCCCACACAGTTCTATTCCTCGGCGCTTTGTGCATTGAAGTTCTCTCCCGACCCGACAATAAACCCTCTGGATCTGCAGCTGAATATGTATTATCATGACGGACCTCCTCCCGCACCTGCCCCCTCGGTGCTTCGTGCAATTACCTCAGTTCCGCCCCGCTAAAGACTCTGGATCCACAGCTTGGAAGTTTTGGAAGTCTTGGAAGTTTTGGAAGTCTAGACATTTAAAAAACGTTAAAAAATGAATAAACTTAAATTTGTGTTTTGTTATTGGTATGCAACACACAGCAAGTGCGATTTATCGTACATGTAATGCGCTTGCTGTGTTTTGCATACCCGTAACATAACGCAAATTATGACATTTATTCTCAGTGGCGGATCCAGCGTCCCCTTTGCCGGGGGTCACGGGGCGAATTGGTCGATTTTTAGCAGAAATGTACCTGTTTGATAAATTTTTTGGTCAGTGCCGGAGGGGGGCGAATGCCCCCTCCGCATCCCCCTAAATCCGCCACTGATTCTATACATATGCGCCACAGTTTTGAAATCACGTTTTTCTAGGTAAAAGGTGACGTTAAAATTCAGGTCACCGCGGATATAATTTTCAGGTTGGAACAACCGTGGTGGCTTTTAATTATGTGCAGAAATGAAACACGTTCGTATATCAATAGCTGCATCTGGTTGTGCATATATTCATGTGTGGATATGTAGTCCGAGAACCTGACCCGAACCCAGGTTTTGACGAGTTGTTTTTAGGTTGGACCCCAACCGTCAAATTAAGCGTGAAAGGCTTGGTTTATATCAGGTTTTCGGACGTGTGGGTTTGAAGACTGGATAAAATTTTATGCAGTACCGATATTCAGCCAACGTATACTTTGCGTTCCAAAAAAAAATATGTGTTTATGAAACATGAATGCCCCCGGTGGCATCTTTGTTAATATAAGCATCTTTTTCTGTTAAGTAGATGAAAGTTCAGGGTTAGTGTCACAAGGTTAAAAATGTTGTTATCAATTGCAAAATCATGTGAAATATCCAAGCCCTATCACTTACCATTCAAAAGTTATTCCACATTCTACAGTTTTTGTTCAAAGGTCAAGGTTACTCGATCAAAAATTTTGATTCGAAAATGTACCCATTTCGAAAATGGTTTAGTTTAAACATATTTTATTCAATAATTACATTATTGAAAAGGATTGGACCATAAGTTATATAAACATTAGACACGGCCTTTTCCTATTAATTACAATTAAACACGTATATATGTCATAAGATGCATAACATAACAAATATATCAAATATTTTTTTATCCATAAGACAGTAGAGGAAACGTGCCAACAAGGATGGGTGCTTAGTAATAGGGTATGTGAAAAAATGGAAAGAAATGGGTGTGTATACGGCATATATAAAAAAGGCTTTTTGTAGAGCCTTTTTAATTTGCCGACCCCCCCCCCCCCGCCGAACTTGCCAAAAACGGCGACTTTTCCCGTTTTGAAATAATGTATTACATTTATTTTTCATATCCATAAGCAGTACAAACGCTATGACTGAGGGCTTGACAAGCGCTCCACCCCTTTGAAAAATATTATACATCCAGTCCAAGCATAAATCAATGTGAAATTTGAAACTGTTCACCATGGCTCTTTCTCCGCGCGATGTTTGGTCGCTTCATCAGCGAGACAGAAGTTTTCTTCTACAGTTACAGCACAGATCATGCAGACAAGATCACGCAAGAGCCATGTAGAGACTGAATTTAAGGTAAATTTAATATTTACATGTACTAATCAATGCAAATTTATTTAATTCATTTTGGAATCTGAACGAATCTATCAACATTCTTCATTCATTCATTCATTCATTCATTCATTCATTCATTCATTCATTCATTCATTTCAATAATCTGCAAGTTTTAACTTTTTACTATCTTAATCGAATTTGAATTATCGGTATGTTTCTTCCATTATATGATTTAATCAGTATAATATAATGTATAATGTATATATAATATTACATATTATCATCATATAATATTACATAATTATACGGATGAGATTAAAACCAGATCTGTACATGCTCCCGGTTTTGTTATGTCGCGTAGAGGCTCTACGCAAGATCTGGTTAAAATTGGCAAAAAATGGGACCAGGGTTGAATTATTTAAAAGATTAAAAAAAATATGTATAAACTACTCTCATACTCATGCAGGCTCACTTCCAGATCGAGTTGACCCCCATCTTTGAATAGTTACTGTACATAGTCTTCTTAATTGACATAAACTATTTCGGTATGTTTCCTTTTGTGACAAAAAATGATCATGAACTTGAAACATTTTATATGAATATTGATTCTTTTATCTCTTTTTCCCCCCTTCTTTTATTTATTATACTGTAGTCATTATTTTCATTACTCCTCATGCAAGACAGCACCCCCCCCCCTTTTATATGATGTGTTCTTCCCGCTCTCCATCTCATTTATAATCCCTCCATCAGTTGATCTGTTTTTCCATTTTGTCTATAATACATTCTATGTTCGTTCGTATTGTACATTTTGTGTTCACAATAGGTGTTAGTATGTCTTGATATTTTGGCTGGTTATCAAAGTCATTCTTTATCTTCATTTGGTATGTGCATACCTAAGGTTGGATTTCTATAAGAATATATATACCCAATTAATATGGTATAATTACAGTTTATTTCGTAATTGTGGTCATCAATAAATATTAAGACTAATAAAGGTCCTATGATAAAACCTTGTATAAGGCCTAGGATAGAACCTTGTTGGACTCCAGCATTAATAATACATGTATGTACTTTTCGTTGAAAATCTCGATTTCTTGAGGCCAAATAAATACAAATTACTGCAACTCAGAAAATCTTTTGACACCTCTATTTCTAAGAAATTGTAACAATTAAGTAAAATGTTTTTGTTCTAGGTAAAATTTATGGAATTTTATTTCAAAAATTGTACTTTTTCCATCGTGCGCAAAAAAAAAAATTGTAAGGCAATGAGGCAGACCTCGGTCATATCTTTTAAAAAAGTTTTTGTCAAGAAAATTTTTATAAAAAAAATCTGATAATCTACTAGAGGAAATATGGTCACCGGTTTATACATGTAAGTGCATGACCGGCGGTACTTCAAACTACGCATCCGATGACCATTCGGCGACTTGTTGTTTATTGGAAGTGTAGTGTCGGGGCATTGGCGCAAGTCGTTGACATGTTACGTAATACCATAGACCGTGTGAATTGGTCCCTTCTAAGGGGTGACCACTGACCATGCATAAGAATTCAACATTAAACTCTTTGATCCGCAGCTAAACACAAATTCGAGTTGAATACAATATTATCAGGGTATATATTATAAATCAATATAATTACTGAAAATTTTGAAAATTTTCTAAATTTCTTAGCATTAATTGATACAAAATTGAAAAATGGCTCCAAAAGTTAACTTGTATACAACATATCTGAGAAGCGTGCATGTCCTTGAAATTCACTGTCTGTTATATATATGTACATGTATTCATAAAGAATACCTGCTTTTATCAACTAGGTTGCATAGGAAGATCAGTCGGATAACCCCCCCCCCTTGTCTGGTCAGTTATTAAAAGAATAAATTAATTGGGGAGGGGGTTGACAGGGGAAAAGTTACCATATAGAAAGCTAAATAGATTCCTACCATTATGAATACAAATAAAAATAAATAAATAAAATAAATCAGTAAACAGAAATAATAATAATAAAAAATATGGATGTTAATATTTGAAGACGGGATTCTTGCTCATTAACCATTTATATTATATTGCTGTTAATACATGTTGCATGTATCCCATATAGTCATGTTCTTGTAAGCTTAGAAGGAGTTCAACTTCAGTTATTCACCAATTTACAATTCTACATTTAAAAGTTTGTCCTTCCCCTCAGACCATCTTATACATGTTATATATACATGTACCTTATATAAAATATTGAGAATTATATTGTAAAGACCTTTTATCTCTCTGTTTAAAAGTGAATTGAATTACTTGCATAAAAATAAACTAATTTATTAATATTTAGAGTTTTGAGTAGATATATAAATAATTTCTATTTATAAAACACAAACATTCTTAATATGCGCATCATTTTGTTAAAAAAATTCCTTGCTCCAACTTTGCCAGAAAAAAATAATTTTGCCCCGGTCCGCAGCGGAAAAAAATAATCTTGCACCGACAAAAAAAACCAAGCCCCCCCCCCCCCCTGAATATCAAATGGACCATGCCTTACGAAAATTTAAAACAAACAAGCGTGGATCTAGGGTGATGGTTAGGGGGTTAGATCCCGCCTGGAATTTGCAAAAAAATTGCTTTATATTTTCCCTAACTTTTGCGTGAATTGACGACTGGACCCCCCCCCCCCTAATGGGCTGACCTCTCTGCCCTTTTAAAACTTATCTTGATCCGCCTTTTCCTTAGAAATCCTGAACATTCTGACTTAGATTTTGAATGCCGTGCAAAAACAATACAGCATCAGATTAAGTCGTCATTCTTTTAAAATATACTAATTATTGTTATTGACACTGACGGAATCCCTTCTAAATTCAGTTCAAATACGCTTCAGATGACACCAAATTGCTTCATTCTTTCAAAATTTTCTCCCGAACCCCCTCCCATACCCTTTCTCATTCGGCCCTTCGGGCCTCGCAAATAATGCCCATCAACATTTTTATATAAGTCCCTGTCCCCATCAAAAATTGCATGTGCCCCCCCCCCCCCCGGGCAGTTGGGTTTCTGGATCCGCCCCTTGTTTCTCATTGAGGTTATTTCATAAAATGTTCGTGTGTGCATGGGTTTATGAATTTCTTCTTTTTTACGGGGCGGAGGGTTGTCATTTTTATACAAGCTTGTGTGTTATGAATTTGCAATGGAAATCTTTTAAAAATTTTACGATCAATCCACTGATATTAAAATAAAATATTCGCTGCAGGCTGAACCACATTATATTATTATCATGATTATGTTGGTTTCTCTCGCCTCGGATCAGACTGGTTTGTCGGTAAGAGGTTATATTAATAGAATCTAGCTATCACTACATTGGGACTGAGACAGGGGAATCTCATCCAAGTGTAAAAGATTTGCAATCCACGACGAGGCTTGCTGAGTCGTGGATGTAGCAAATATTTTGCACGAAGATTAGATTCCCCTGTCTCTGAGTCCCATTATGTAGTGATCTGTTCTATGACGTCATAATAGCAGTCACGTGGAGTGTGAGACAAGGAAATCTCAAACTGCTATTCGTTTACGTTTTTTCTTCTGTCTCACGACGTAAGTGAGTGAGAATATAGAATCTATCACCCTTTTGCACAAGGACAGGGAAATCCCATCCTAGTATCAAAGATTTGCTAGCCTCGTCGTTGACGTTGCAAATCTTTGATACTCGGGTGGGAATTCCCTGTCCCTGTACGAATTGGTGGTTGATATTATTTTCTATCGTCCACAGAGATTGGTTTGGGTTGATCAAGATCATAGATTAGGCTCGGCTTCGCATCCGCAGCCTTCTATGGGCTTCATCAACCCGACAAATAGCTGTAGACGGTCAGTGAGTAACAAACCTAACTGATATTACCTTGACTTTGCGGTTTGACCTACTTTTGGATTTTTTTTTCACCATGGCCATATCTTTAAAATGTGAAGTTTGAGTCTGACCTACATTTTAGCTCGCCGGGACGAAAGTCCGAAGAGCTAATGTCATACCCTAGGAATCGTTGTTGTCGCCCTTTAACCTGGGCTATATCTCTTCAACCATGATGGGTAGGACTTTCATATTTCAAAAGTAGATACCTTGTGATAATACCTTTCATTTGAGACCATGACCTTTGACCTAGTGACCTTGAACTTGGAAGTTGACCTACTTTTCAAAGATTTTAATCTGGGCTATATCTCTTCAATCATAAGGGGTAGGACTTTCATATCTCACTTGTAGATACCTTGTGATGAGACATTTCATTTGAGACCATGACCTTTGACCTAGTGACCATGACCTTGGACCTACTTTTCAAAAACTTTAACCTGGTTTCTGACAAAAACCTTAACCTTGGCTATATCTCTTGAACTATAAGGGGTAGGGCTTTGATATTTCACATGTAGATACCTTGGGACAAGACCTTTCATTTCTAGCTCGCCGGGACGAAAAAGTCCGGAGAGCTAATGCCATACCATCGGCATTGTTGTCGTAGTCGTCCGTAGACAAAACTTTAACCTGGGCTATATCTCTTGAACTATAAGGGGTAGGGCTTTGGTATTTCACATGTAGATACATTGTGACGAGACCTTTCATTTGAGACCATGACCTTTGACCTAGTGACCATGACCTTGGACCTACTTTTCAAAAACTTTAACCTGGTTTCTGACAAAAACCTGTATAGGCGAGCTATGTTATCTTTGATTACCCTATGTTAGACCAGGACCTTTGACCTAGTGACCTTGACCTTGGACTTTGACCTACTTTTCAAAAATTTTAACCTGGGCTATATATCTCTTCAACCATAAGGGGTAGGGCTTTCATAATTCATATTTCACAAGTAGATACCTTGTGATGAGACCTTTCATTTGAAATAATGACCTTTGACCCAGTGACATACCTTAACCATTAACCTACTACATTGTATTTAATAACTCATACTTTGGCTGTTTACTGGATATGTTACATCAAACATCGCAGTTGCATATCAGGTGATACGCTATTAATCTTGGGCACGGATATCCTCGGAGATTAAACATATGTTAATGCCTGAATCTTCCTTTAGTATATCTTTATTTAAGGTCCATAGGAGAACCATTATGATTTATATGATGGCAATCTTTTCTGATCAAGGATAGAACAGTATTCTGAGAACACTTAAGGAGAAAATTTTTGCATTTTTCACATGTTATGATATGATGCATGGAAAAATACAATTTTTTCTGCTATAGTGTTATCTGAATATACATCTATTCTTGATCAGAAAAAAATACCATCATATAGTTGATAATGATGATAGGCCTAAAATAAATACATAAAAAGTAGATTTAGACAATTTTTATCTTGTTTATTGGAAGGGGATTCCAGTACCCTAGATTATTTGCGTATCATGTGATATGCGACTGTGAAACATGTTAACATTTTTGTCATGACAAGCCCTTTCTATTGCATGTATTAGTACCAATAATTTTTTTGTATCAATACATGAAAGTTCAAATAAAAGGCATTGTTTATACTAATGAAATGATGTTGAAAGGGGTATTGACTATTCATATTTCTTAAACTTGTTTTGTTTCAATTAAATCTATTTCTCCTTTTTAACAGATGATGTCCCTCCCTGCATCCCAATAATTTTTCAGTAAGTGAGCAGGAGTTCTTGAAGTTTGGAATTCGTACCTGGCGAAAGCAATATGCAAATGAGTTCTGCATACAGGTAGATTTTATTAGTGATAGGGTTTGTTCCTTTCATACTGTAGGTGTGTAAAATTGAGGGGTGGGGTGTGAGGCCATCTAGGCCAAACTCTTTACACATTCACACACCTACTTTGATATAGGAAGTATGACAGGAACAAACCCTATAACAAAATTATGCTGAGAACATTTTGTTAAATTTAGTGACCTTCTTTGGCATAAAATTAGGACATCACATGACTGTTACACTGCAACCTTATTGGCTGAAATTAGTACAAGGCAAAAAATTATCTACCAGTAATTAGTTGGTGACTATTGTATGTATACTTACTTTAAGTTCTGATTACCTGTATTGTGATATTCTGTTTTTTTTTTCATATAATAGATATTTGATGTAAAAATGCTCTCAGCTCACCATAATTGAACATCAAGCAGCTGATTTCTATTTTAAGTAGAAACAATTATTTCAGCATAGGCACATAGTTATTAACATTGTCAGCCCTTTCTTTTGATAACAGAAAAAGGGATTATGGGAAACTTAATTGTTATGAGTTAATTTATCAAACTAATCTTAAATCATTTTTTGAGCTGTATGGAAAGTCAAGTTGGGCTCTTTTCAATGAATTTTCACACCCTTAAGATACTAAATAATTGAAATTTGTTATATAAAACAAATGTAAAACATTTCAAAACTGAATACAACTTTTTTCTTCATTCTATAGGAGGTGCAATTTGGGGAACAGATATGCATGTCTACCCTTCCATCATGCTCAACTCTTCTTGTGTTTGATTGATTTGAACAGGGACTTAAAAAAATGAAAGGTAACCTGCACTTCTAGTTAAAGTTCTACATTGTATATAAATCATATTGGTATAGACACACATATTGTAGCTAATTGCAAAAATGCTCATGACATTCATAATTATACATATTAAATAAAGCCACATTTTAGGTACAATGACCTTAGTTCACACAGAGCCAGGTAAGCTTAATTAGTAGGATTTTTAATGCAAAATACAATGAAATAAGTCAGACATAAAAAAACTTCCTGTCCGTCTGTCTGTGTCACTGCCACTAGCTTGCTGAGAAATTCTGTCGTGATTCTCGTGGTTTTTCATATTTCATAAAGTTTTTAATCCTCCCTCAAACAATAATATAATTCAACCTGAAATAAATGTACCCGTTAAGAAAAAAAAAATGTCTCCCAAGGGGTATTATTTGACACTTTAGGGCACTTCTAGTTATCATGCTATTCATATCACATGTATCATAAAACATAATACTAGTAAGAAATACTCATTCACTCATAAACGTATTGTATTTCATCTGTTTGACTTTTTCATGTACGGGTACATTTCATGTCCTCATTCAGACTATATTCATGTTAATTTCAAATTTCTTTGTCAGGATTCATACCACATACTTCACTGATGATTGTTGATGGTTCAACTGCCACTTCAGACTGAGGATGAGACAGATGTGAGTTTTCAAACAAATTTAAATGTTACTTGCAACACTACATTAAGGGTTAAGTATAGTCAGTGTCTGTCTATCCATCCATCTGACTGTCTGTCTTATAATAAGACATTCATTCACAGGGCTATATAAACTTACTTTACCGATATTATGAATCTTTCAGACTTGAATCAATTAATTGTCACCCGCTGTCTAGTTCCTCAATCTGTCCATCATTCTGTCCGTCAGTCACAGAAACTTTAACCTCGTCCATAACTTTTGAATGGTAAGTGATAGGGCTTTCATAGTTCTCATGTGTATTCAGTCTGACAAGACCTTTCTATGGATACCAACAATTTTGACCTTGACCTTGGGGTTTGACTTACTTTTAAAAAACTTCGACCTTGACCATAACTTTTGAATAGTAAGTGATAGGGCTTTTATATTTCACATGTGTATTCATTGTGACAAGACCTTTTCGTGGATACCAAATTTTTTGACCTTGTGACCTTGACCTGGAGTTTGAGCTACTTTTCAAAAACTTGAACCATGACCATAACTTTTGAATGGTTAGTGAAAGGGTTTTCATATTGTATTCCTGTCTGTTGGTAACAACATTCTGACCTTGTGATCTCATCCTTGGAGGTTGACCTACATTTAAAAACTTCAACCTTGACCTTCTTTTGGATGATAAATGATATGATTTTCATATTTCACATGTGCTATCCTTTTCACAAGACCTTTCCATCGGTAACACAAAAGTTTTGACCTTTTCTTGGAGTTTAATCGTTTGGGGGGCTGTAAGCATTTCATTTTATCACTATGGGCCATACATGAAATGTTTCATATTATTTATACAATGAAAGGAAGATTGCTATCTTGATTTTCAGCAAGTAAATAATATTATTTCACATTGCAGAGAGTCCAGAAAGTACAAGAGAGACAAACAGACACAGAAAAAGAGGTGACTATTGTATTTTTATGCTCCCGGTATTTTGATCAAGGGGACATATGTATAGCATATGGTTCTTACATCTGTCTGTGCGTCTGTCATTACGTCTCACCTTTAATAAATGGGTATACCATTTTAGGTAGAGGTTAGAGATGATAGGGCTTTCATATTTTGCATGTGTATGTATCTTGATAGGACACATCTTTTGACAATTTCTTATGCATGTGTCTGATTTCAGTTCTGATCTTCTTCACTTTGAAATCTACTTCTGCCGTCATCACCTATTGTTTGGCTGCAAGATTCTTGCAGACGGAAACTATGGCTTCGTATTTGTAAATAAAGTATAGCAAGTATTTACCATTAGGTATTACTACATGTATGAAGTATACAATGTACAAGCATTGTCTTTGTTTCAAATCAATGCAATACGATCCAGTATCAGGGATTCTTTCTTCACTTGAACGTTGCCAACACGATCAGCTGAGCAAGAAGTCTCCAATAAAAATACAAATTCTAGCTATAAATCGAAACCTACCGTCTTTAGACGTAAGTCTTGTAAGTTTTCCTTCATTGCCCATTTACCCATCCCTATACACTCAAATATGTGCCTCTGCCTTTGCCTTTGAATCTTTTGCACTGTTTACTTCAGAAGTCCGAATGATGTCACTGTGATGACTTGCCGTACCTCCGATGTCTCTCTGGTTTTATTATTGCGTGAATTGGCATAGAAAAATAGCGAGGACGGAAAGATTATTGATATATATTGCAAGCCTGTGCTGCCTATAACCTTGTTGCAAGTTGGTCTTTTGATAGCAATTTTTGTGTTGCCTGTGAAGCATAGCGACACTTAGGGATCACTTTGTCCGTCATCTGTCCATCCATCTGTCTGTCTGTCACACTTTGAGTGTCACACCCTATATAAAAGTGATTCCTAAGTGTCGCTATGTTTCCCAGGCGACACATGCATTCCTTGGAATGATTTTCTTACCTTTTGACCTCGTCCTTGACCCTTGACCTACTTTTTGACTTTTTAAAGGAAACTGCTAAACAAATTAACATAAAATCTATTTCTTCCTAAAATGTATACAAATTTTGTATATTTCAAGTGATACATATTTAATGTTATATATATTATGGGTTTTTAGGAATTATCTTAGAGTTTTTTAAACTCAGGCTGATCTTAATTTTTTAAATAATCATTTGTTTTCAAAAATTTTGCAATAAGTAGAGATTTTTTTCTCTGAAGCATATCTGTCTGTCTGATCAGTTTTATTATAAAAAATTGAAACAATGTAGCATGCTTATTATTTCAAAACCTCGATTTGTATTCAATGACCATTTAAAAATTTTTCTTTTCAGTTTGCCCTGACAGCAGCAAGAGTTCTGTACGAAGACAAGTTTAAAGAGACTGTACTTTTGAAGCATTGACGTGTATAAATTGAATTCAAAGACTATTGGAAATATAAGATGATTTTATTTTTCACGTCAATTGTATATAAAAAGTATGTATCACTAATTTACTTTTTTATGTATTCAAATTACAATAAATTTATCGCAACGTAAAATCTTATTTGCTATTTTCAGTCTTATTACAAAATAACATCTGCTTCTGAGTTATTACACAGATAATATAGTGTACAAACTTACTATAAAAAATACCGTCATGATAACAGCCTTATACAATGATACAACTTTACACAATTAAGATTGAAGATAAATTTCTCCCATGGGAGATTTTTTATTCCTACGGGAATTTAATTTCTCCCATGGGAATTTAAAATCTCCCATAGGAATTTAATTTTCCTATGGGAAAATAAAATTCCTATGAGAAATTTATTTTCCCATGGGATTTTTTTTTATTTTCAAATATCCCATGGGATTTTTTTTCTCCTATGGGAGATTTTTTCTCCCATGGGAGAAAAAAATCCCATGGGAGGATAAAATTCCCATAGGAATTTGAAAAATTCCCATGGGAATCATCAAATTTCCATGGGAATTTGAAATATCCCATGGGAATTTGAAATCTCCCATGGGAATTTGAAATCTCCTATGGGAATATGAAATCTCCCATGGGAAATTTATTTTTAAAGGTGTTTTTCTCACCTGTCAGGTAAGTTACAGGTAAAATAAAGGTAGATTTTAGATATGTTCAACATGGGCTACAAGTACTGTATATATGGTTTGTTCAAGTATTGCGTTTGAGGCGGGCGCGTTTTTGCCAAAATAATTCTGGCAGAAATAAATAATTCAGTGTTATTTTTTAAATAAGACAAGCTATAGCTAGTTTGGCTTTGTGTACTTATTATCATACTTCGAATTAACTTGGCCACATACGCTATCAAATGTACTCTGAATTTATTTTAAAGATGTTGACTTTTTGTGTCGCCTGCTAAGCACAGCGACACTTAGGGATCACTTTGTCCGTTGTTCGTCTGTCCGTCCATCCGTCCCTCCGTCTGTCCGTCTGTCTGTCACTCTTGGATGTCACACCCCATAACTTTTGATTGGTAAGTGATAGGGCTTTGATATTTCACATGTGTATTCCTTGTGACAAGACCTTTATACACATATCATAATTTTTGACCTTGTGACCTTGACCTAGATATTTGACCTACTTTTCTAAAAATCTAATATTGGCTATATCTCTTGATTGATTAGTGATAGGACTTTGATATTTCACATGTGTATTCCTTGTGTTTAGACCTTTCTACACATATAATGTCTGACCTTGTGACCTTGATCTAGATATTTGACCTACTTTTCTAAAAATCTAATATTGGCTATATCTCTTGATTGGCAAGTGACAGGGCTTTGATATTTCACATGTGTAATCTTTGTGACAAGACCTTTCTACGAAAACCATATTTTTTGACCTCGTGACCTTGACCTAGATATTTGACTTACTTTTCAAAAAATCTAAGATAGGCTATATCTTTTGATTGGTAAGTGATAGGGCTTTGATATTTCACATGTGTATTTCTTGTGACAAGCCCTTTTTCACATACTATATTTTTTAACCTTATGACCTTGACCTAGATATTTAAGATTTGCTATATCTTTTGATAGGTAAGTGATAGAGCTTTGATATTTCTTATGTGTATTTCTTCTTGTGACAAGGCCTTTCTACACATATCATAACTTTTGACCTCATGACCAAGACCTAGATATTTGACCTACTTTTCAAAAAATCTTAGATTGGCTATTTCTTTTGATTTCTGAGTGATAGGCTTTGATATTTCACATGTGCATTCCATGTGACAAGACCTTTCTTCACATACCATCATTTTTAGCTCGCCTCGACGAAGTTGAGTGAGCTTATGCTATAACCCAACGCGTCCGCGTCCGTGTCCGCGTCCGGTTAAGAAGTTTGGGGTAGCTCAGTATCTGACAAAGTACTAATGCGACAGTAACCAAACTGGCACATTTGATTCGTCTTTGGATGCTGAGGTGAACCCATGCATCGTATGCAGCATCTGACCTACATTTTCCGCTTGAGTGACTTGGTTAAGAACTTTGGGGTAGCTCAGTATCTGACAAAGTACTGATGCTACAGTAACCAAACTTGCACAAGTGATTCATTTTTGGATGCTGCGGTAAACCCATGCATCGGATGCAGCATCTGACCTACATTTTCCGCTTGAGTGACTTGGTTAAGAAGTTTGGGGTAGCTCAGTATCTGACAAAGTACTGATGCTACAGTAACCAAACTTGCACAAGTGATTCATCTTTGGATGCTGAGGTGAACCCTTGCATCGGATGCAGCATCTGACCTACATTTTCCGCTTGAGTGATTTGGATAAGAAGTGTGGGGTAGCTCAGTATCTGACAAAGTACTAATGCTACAGTAACCAAACTTGCGCAAGTGATTCATCTTTGGATGCCGAGATGGACCCATGCATTGGATGCAGCATCTGACCTACTTGTTCCATTTGAGTGATTTCGCTTTTAAAAGCCAATATTGAGCAGAGTATAAGTGCTACATGTACCAAACTTGCATATTGGATGTATCTTTGATCAAAATTTTATAAAATGACCTTGACCTACTTTTTCCGCTTGAGTGATTTTGCCTTTAAAAGCCAATATTGAGCAAAGTATAAGTGCTAGATGTTCCAAACTTGCATATTAGATGTATCTTTGATCAAACTTTCATAAAATGTCCTTGACCTACTTTTTCCGCTTGAGTGATTTTGCCTTTAAAAGCCAATATTGAGCAAAGTATAAGTGATACTTGTACCAAACTTGCATATTGGATGTATCTTTGATCAATCTTTCATAAAATGACCTTGACCTTCTTTTTCCGCTTGAGCGATTTTGCTCTATAAAGCCAATATTGAGCAAAGTATAACTGCTACATGTACCAAACTTGCATATTGGATGTATCTCTGATCAAACTTTCATAAAATGACCTTGACCTACTTTTTCTGCTTGAGTGGTGTTGCCTTTAAAAGCCAATATACATGTTCTAAGAAATATGTTTGAATTGAATTTTGCTGTCACGAGGCTAGCTTCGTAATCTGTGATTACCTATGTTTTACCTCGTGCACTTGCCCTATATATTTGACCTACTTTTCAACAAATCTATGATTTGCTATATCTTTTGAGTGGTAAGTGATAGGGCTTTGATATTTCACATTTGTATTCCTTCTGAAAAGACCTTTCTAAACATTCCATAATTTTTAACCTAGTGACCTTGCCCTTGACATTTGACCTAATTTCAATTAAAAAAAAATCCGCTACGCAGGCGACAGAAGCATTCCTTGGATTGCTTTTTTTCATACATGCATATTTCAGAACAATTTCCCTATTTAATGATTATTTTCTCTGTCTTATTTCTGTATCTATGGTAAACATAGTCGCCATATATCTTGTGTTACAGATTTGATTGGTTCAATACCTCCTTGCCCCTTTAGTAGGGCTAACTACAGGAAATAAAAAGGTGCACACTAAAAATTTTGACTGACTTAAAATGCCCGGAAGTCTGTAAAATTGCTCTTTTTTGATTGCGAATCTTTGGCACGCATAAAAATGTAAAGAAAAAAGGGGGGGGGGGGGTCATGCATGTCCTTTTTTCGCAAATTTCACTTTTTTTACAGGAACTCTGCGTCCTCATCGAAAATGTTCCGAATTTTGCATATTTTCAAACCTATCTGTAGATTGCATAAAAGACAAGATCAAGTTCGAAGTTAAATTTATCACGACTATTGATTCAATATGCTAAAAATACATTTCCAAGATCCGCATTTCAGCATATTTACCGAAAATAATTTGTCCAAGTGGCTTCACTGGGTCATGAGGTTTGATACACGGTACACTGCTGTTTGGAAAATAAATTGGCTCAATTTCTGCACAACTCACTTGAATTAATATTGTCCGCTAACAACTTGTCTGTGTTAATTGGATTAACACGATTTTGACTGTACATTACATGTATTAAGATGAAATCAATACTATTCAAAAGCTCTCATTCATAGATTTCTGTATAATTTAATATGAATAAAGGCAAAACCGAAAAGTCTTTGTTTTTTATGCTTCCGGAATCAAAGATACGGGGGCATATAGTTTTTGGCCTGTCCGTCTGTCTGTTTGTCCGAAAAACTTTACATTGGGCATAACTTTTGAATGGAAGGTGATAGAGCTTTCATATTTCACATGTGTATTCCTTGTGACAATACATTTCCATTGATACCAAAATTTTTGACCTCGTGACCTTGACCTTTGACCTACTTTTCAAAAACTTTAACATTGGGCAAAACTTTTGAATGGTTAGTGATAGGGCTTTCATATTGTACATGTGTATTCTTTGTGACAAGATCTTTCCATTGATACCAACATTACTCTGACCCTGACCTCTCACATACTTAACAGAAAATGGTGTTTATACCAACAAAGATGCCACCGCGGGGCATTCGTGTTTCACAAACACAGGCTTTATTATCTTCTGGCATACTAGCTATTAATAATGAAAGGTTTGGTGTTCAATTTTAAATAAACTTAATTTATGAAATCATTTCATTGTTTTATTCTGTTTCTGTTGCACATTAATGTGGAATTTTACAAAATGATTTTATTTTTGATGTTGCATAATCAAACTATACTAGCTGGGCATATGACTTTGGATCGCATAATCCATCTTTTCAAATCAGTAAAAAAAATGTTGTTTTGAAATGTGACTATTTTCTCTTGTTTGTACTTTTAAAGGTTGTCTGAAAAAAAAACTTGTCTGCATCCGGCTAAAATCTTGTTAGAAAGGTTGTGGGCTAAAATCCTGGTACTGGCACTATCAGAATTCAATGTCAGTATGTCAATTAGAGCGTGCATGGGTATCAGGTGAGTGTTGTGCCCCCTGGGGCTCTTGTTGTTTTATGTGTTGAACCGTTTACAAATGGGAGAGTGTGAGGTTGTTTATGTTCACAGTACAATTGTGAAAAATTGGCTGCGTGGAATGTGTTGAATTTCTCATCATGTTAATGCTACTACTTTGAACTTGAGGCACTTGTACAGACACATTTTCAAAATCACAGAATATTTCCTTCATGATTACTTCCGATAACTCCTGTGTCGGAAGGGAATCGGACGTAGACGGCGGCATAATAGCAGGTCGTTCCGTGGACGGCAAAGCTGGAGCCATCACATTTTCAGATCCAGTAGGGGGCATAATGCTAGCAAGTTGCTCAGTGGACGGCAATGCTGGAAGCACATTTTTTGAGACTGGCACGATGTTTTTGAATAGCGTATCTGCCATCTGGATTTTCTCATCATCACTGACTCTCTGATAAACGCTAAGACTTTGTACCGATTTATGTCCTGTTACAGCCATGACCTGTGCAGGCCCATACATGCCTTTGGACAAGAAAGTTGCCCCTGTGGCACGGATTGAGTGATTTGTGTACGATTTTGACAATCCAATGCTTTTGCTTAGACCACTCATAAAGGAACTTAATTTCTTCTCCCCTACGGGCACATTACAGTACCAGATCTAGTCCTCAGCGTTAAATGAGTCCTTTGGTCTCTGCCAAAGCCTGAAAATATACAGAAAGGGAAAATACATGAAACAAAATATACCAAACCGTAAATTTTGTTTCATAATACAATCTTAAATACGTACATTAATTTAAAAGTATATTTTACATTTTTATGACTACCTAATTAAAATACAGCATGAATAGGTACCAAAAAATTTACATACAAGTTTAAAAGTGTTTTTACCTCGCAATCTCTGGGTGCAGCTTCGAAATGTAACTTTCAAATGATGCGACAGGACAGATGGGCGAATCTGGAAATACAAATTACGATTGTTATCGTTTTGAAATGTTGTTTTTCCATACGTTACTTGTATAAACATTCTGAACATTCATGAAACAATTTCGAAAGTTTGTGAACATGTTGAATACAGAATAAATTATACTTACCAGGTGTTTCTGGCATTACACCAGAAGAAGCCTCTTTGTCGAAGCGGTGGTTCTTCGTCATCTCTTCAACAACCTTTTCCACATATTTCCGGCCAGTATTTTCATCGTTCACAACGTGAAATGTGTCCTTGGTCATGGAGTACATGTTTTCATTGCCTATGCGGCAGAAATACAATCTTACGTCAAAATGTACCTTGTTAAACAGTCCTTGCGGGGTTAACGTCGACATGTGAATACTAGAAAACAACTTCTGTAAATCTGAATCGGATATAATAGGAAAATGTGTCACGTCGCCCTTTCCAATACGTTTCAATTCTGCTATAGCTGCCTTGAAACTGGTATTGCTGTCAGTGAAAGCCGAATCCTTAATTATATCAGACTTTCTGTTGAAAGGGGGACTCTTCAAATGTCTGTTAATACCATGGCGGATTGATTCTAGTGAATTTGCCTTATAGTAACTCCCATCTCCTTTGCGCAGATCAAGATAAAAATGTCCAAGACACTCGTCCAGTGACATGTCGTCAAAATTCTCGAAGTTTTCATCTTGTCCCTTCTGTGCAAGATACTCTTTGAATATTTTAGCTGCCGATTTGTTGGATTTTAGCGTTGTTTCTGCATTCAGCATACGTCTTTTTGCTGAAATTTCTTCCGCAGTACTCTCGGCAAAACGTTTCGCCATCTTGTCGTCTGTTTACTGGCATCGTAGAGATATCTCACTTTGCAAAATATCGATTTCCCTCCGCTGTAGAGAGCACCCCTAGAACACCAGAGCTACCGTGGACCAGACCAAGCGCTGTCACGATAGAAAAATAATGCAGTGTACTCTTTTATCGATATGAGTCGTCATAGCAACAACTATGTATCCGCCATCTTGGTTTCCTAACTTTTTATTCTAAAACAGGAAGTCATACATGAAATTTTACTGACTGTACATAGTCTCATGTACGGTCACCATGTGACCGGTCTTATCCAATCGTTATCCTGGATTTTCGTCCGAGGCGAAATAATTTATCATGATCAACGATGTATATTGAAACATTTTCGTCTATCAAAAGTACAATAAACTTTCTTTGCTGTATTGAAAAATTACCGACATTGTGTTCCACACAAAATGTTTTTCGCAACTGTATACCCGATTAATTCTTATAAGCACGATGAAACCTTTGACCTCCCTCAATTTCGTAATGTTAGGTTTACATTTATCCACGATCGCCCCGATTGGCTTGATTAATGTGAAGCGTATGGAGCGTAAGAGACAATCCTAAAAGAGCGTGGTGGAATCGTGATGAACGTAGGAAATCGTAGAGATCGGGGCAAAAGTTTTGCTTCTCAAAAATTTGCTGCAAATGTCCTCATTTAACATTACATCGAGAGAGAGAGAGAGAGAGAGAGAGAGAGAGAGAGAGAGAGAGAGAGATACAGAGACAGAGAGAGAGAGAGAGAGAGAGCGTAGTGGAGCGCAATTAACGTTATGGAGCGTAGTAGAGCGTAAGAGACCTTGAAGTGACAAAGTGCAACATATTTTTATATATAATAGTTAGAGATCTTGGTGAAAGAAGTTCTCCTACGAGCCACTACAATTTCACTCATGCTCGTTGACGATTTGTTACTGTTTCCACGATCCAGCCCACGATCTACAAGATGTGTTGCGATTTCAGTATTCATGTAATAACAATTATTATAAGACAGCATGCTCTTGTTGGATTACAAGTCTACGAGAATTCAATATCCTCAACAATTTCTTTCATTCAAAGAAGCCTAAAAAAAAAGAAGTCTTGATAATCAGTTACGTGTTGCATTAACTGTATTCGAACGAGTAAAATATAAACACGCAATCAAAGATTTGTATTTCTCATTAACATGTTACCTTTGATCATCGAAAAAAAAAGAGAATTAGAAAACAGGTTTCATCAATGCGTTTTGCGATATACAATTTTCATCTCTTGGATGTTAAGTTTAATCTTGATTGAATATTACAAGTGGTATTGAAACTTGTTTGACAGTAAGTGTTTTGAATATATTTCCCTGACATGGTCGCAATAGCACTTTCTATATAGACATAACGTCAGACAGTGAATGCATTTTATATACTGTGTTCTTTATCGTGCATTAACATCGACGGCGGGTGCGGCTAGCCAACAGGGGATGCTTACTCCTCCCGGGCACCTGATCCCACCTCTAGCTTGCTAGGGTCCGTCGATGCTCAACATAGTACTTTATTGTGAGTGCTGTTGAGATTATCGTCAGGATCTTCTTTAACTCATTGTAGTCTATTTCATATCAACTCGTGTTAAATAGTGGCAATTTTTATCACATTGTAGTCCTGCATCTAACAGATCGCAAGAAATCTTGATAAGGGAAGGAAACCGTGATAGAGCGTGGCAAAGCGTAATAGCTCATCGTGGTAATCGTACGGGAACGCAGCCCGGGATGAGAATCGTAACATATCTTATCAAAATCGTAACATATCGCTACAGTGCGTATCAAATAGTACCATAAGTGTGGTGAAGCGTCGGATAGCGTGTGAAGACCAATTCTATTGATAGAATCGTGGAGCTTCACGATTTTGCTCAATCATGGACATCATAGGGCATAGTGGCTAAGTGTAAACCTAGCATAAACAGACGTAACTTTACATGTAACAAAGGCTAGTAATATTGCACCCCACGTCAAATGCTGGGCTTGATGGACCCTTCTCAAAATGGACAATTTCTCCAGTTTTATGCATATCTTTTTAAATCAAAGGTTAACCTCCATCCCGATAATTGGACCCCTTCAACATTTTCCAGATTTGCATATGACTGTTAAATGTACATCACTTCTTATGGTGAGGGGATATTCCAGTCAAACAATCTGGTGATCTTAGATTACCCCTATTGAATGAGAACAATCCTACCCCTTGATCGACACATCTTTGTAGTAATGTTGTTAAAAGATTAGGAAGGGGAAAGTTGAACACTAGTCTTCATTATTATATTCCCCTTACAAACCAATGAAGGTCACCCTAAACGCCAATGATTTTCTAAAACAACAAAAGAAGTTTTCTGTACTTTTTGATAGACGAGAGTGTTTCAGTATACATGCGTGATAATTATCAATTGTCGTCTTTTATTTGATTCTTGTTTTCTATTGGTTATCTCTCTTTAGTTCGAGTTTCAAAGCCGTGGGCAGGAGATAATTGACCAATAGGATGAAAACAAAAAGTGCACACGAGCTAGAAAAGGCGTGGGTAGGAGTTACAAAGTCGTGTACACGAGGTACAAAGTCGTGTGCACGAGTAACAAAATCGTATGTACAAGTTACATGTACTGAGTCTTGCGCACGAGTTACTAAATCGTAAACATGAGTTACAAAGTCGTGTGCACGAGTAACAAAGTTATGAGCACAAGATTTTTTTTGTCTCACCATGTGTCTTCCATGCTTCCGTATGAATCCTAAAAGAAGTAGGAAACTTATATCATGTATGTAAACATCAACATGTTACAATTTTCATCCAATTGAAAAAAATCAATTGAAGGAATTAAAATTAATGCTTTCTGTTTTGACTTAATATATTTAAGGTGATATTTTAGCAAATATGATAGAAACTGCAATAAGTGCAATAAATAGATGACATCCAATCGACCTCACACAGATTTTACTTTGGGTTTTAAAGGCCCATTACCTATATTTCCTATGCAAATTGTTTCCCATAGTTTAACAGTATTTTTGAAAGGCTCATCGTTAGCATGGACAATATCATGCTAAGATGAACACGTAAAACATGCAAGCTTAACCTTAAAAGTTTTTGTTTTTGTTTTCTTTCGCACCAAATATCACTTGTAAACAACAATAAGTACATGTTATCTTTAAGTACAACTACTGTTTGTGTAGCTCAGTTCAGAAACTGAATAAATCCGCTTTTAACAACTTTGTCATGCGATAATATAAAAGGAATATATTCCATTTAATAGATATCGCTTAGTCGCAAATTTGGTATAAATTTATATGCATGCAATGATTTTTTATAGACAAAAAAAAGTTTAAGATAGGTCATTTTCTATGTTAGTTCTTCCAGTAAGGTCGTGGCGCTTTTTATAGAATCAATGTTGAAGTCGGCGACATCACGCTGAAATTCAACATTGAAAATGCCTTACTAGTATCTAAAGAAAATTTTGTATGAAAAATAGAAGCAAGTCAGTTTGGAATGAAGACTGACTTGCCCGCAAACTTAGCGTCCCTCGTAAGTAGTTTCGTACAAATATTAACCAATCAATATCTAATAAATTCTAAAGAGTGAGAAATGTCTGGGGTCAATAGAGGTCATAACATGATTAACACGTAGTAATACAAAATACCGGTAGATTAAGGCCACGCTAACCGAACAAAGAAATGATCACACACAATAGGGAAATAATTGTTTATACAAAATGTTCCTAGACTTGAAAATACAAAAGACATTTACACTAAAATTACCAAAAATAGATATTAGGAGTAAAGTCAATCACTTAGAGTGAATAAATTACGGCAAGTTAGAAATTTTGATACGAGACAAACAAATTATCTAACAAAGAAATATACAAAATGAAAGTTTGGTAAAATAATCAAAATGGAAAAAATAGTTTCTTTTACCTCAAATAAAATCAATATTAAACAAAAACTAAATTCTGAATTTCAATTCTCAAAGTAAAAGATTAATAAAACTTTTATGATAAATTTGGTTGAAAAAGATTTGAAAAATTTAAAAAAAATCAGAAATGTATGCAAATCTGTATATAACATTTAAGATTTATCAAAAAGATTAAAGTGTTGATAAATGACAATACTGTTAAATGATAATTATGCATTAATTAATAATACTGTTTGTGCACAAACATTTGCGTATGTTGTTTGAAAGAATATCATGAAAATGCAATACTCCATGCATAAATATATACTTTCTCCGAAGATGCACAGAATAAAAAGAACATTCTTACAGTGAAATTAAAATTGATATACCTGAGCATGACGCAATGATCTTATTATTCCCTCGAAACTCTGTTGTGGTGATAATTATTATACCATAGCATTGCTTCCGTCCTTTTTATGTGAATCTATCCTATAACAAAAGATCTCAAGCTCAAGGTCGCTAAGAGCTTTCAATGTTTTGCTTAAAAATCTTAGAGTACAGCGATCACCAAACCTTCTACAAAATTGCGTATTGGGAGACAATGAAATCTTCATCAAGGTCAAGGGTAAAAAGTCAAGTTCACTACCATACGGACTTAAATTGAAAATTCTTTCACTGAAAGTAATGTTAGGGACAGACAATTGGGAATAGATGCTACAAAAATGCATAAACTTTAAGGCTTCTTTTGCTATTATTTAAATTCAAATGCATTTTCTCTGCCTGGGAAATATGATGATAGTAATTATTAAAATACACATGTACATAAAATGCATTTCTCTGAGATGAAACTCTTGAAATTGTACGTACATGCTTTGCATTTCATGTGAAATGACATCACAATGCATACAGAAACATGCCATGCATGTAAGCTGTTCTAACCTGCAAACGTATGTTGCCTTAATTTTAACACACAGCTCTTATTCAGCCAATATTAGGACCCGTTTTCCTAATTCATTGACCAAATATATATGCATTCAATTATTTTGCAATTTTTAAGTAAATGCCTCTATATTTTAAAATTTCATACGCTCCGGCCCCAGATCCAAAATTGGTGTTGAAGCCCTTCATGGAAGGTGGCAATTATCAGAAAAAAAGTACTTGTATATACATTCCATTATATTACATGTATAACATTTATTTACATGCGAAAAACGCACTTGTACTTGTTTATTACCCATAACAACACACAATTATAATTCTACCAACAGTTTTTTTCTCTACATTTTCGCTCAGATGTTTTTTTTTTCAATTGCTATGATGCTATGATTAGATCTACAGTCTAACTGTGATTGTGTACATATACAGACTAAGTATGTACATGTATAAGATGTACAAACATGTACGACTAAGCAAGATCTATAGCATGGTATCAAATTATAAATCTCATTTATCTTTTATGATTTCGTCAGCGATTGCTTTCAAAGGGGTAGGTTCGGTAACCATGGAATTCGTCCCTGTCGTACTTTTCAATAAAATTTTGTATGTCAAATAACTGATGTCTGCAGTTTCTAAAACTGTTTTCTTTTTTCAAATATCTTCAAAATTGACGAAAATATGTGGAATCGTTTAAGGCATGGTAGAGGGTATTGAGCGACATCAATGACGTCGTCACATGACGTCCTCACGACGTTGTGTCGCCATAAGAGATTTATGAACAATTGTTATAACGGAAATAATAAATGAAAATAGAAAGTATTTACATTTACGATTAAATCAGATTTGAAGAGATAGTCACTAACGCAGTCTTTCCCAATAATATCGGTCCGCCGGTCCTGACAGGCAAAATTACGTTCGGACCGGTACGTTCCTATTGCCGATGTTGGCTAAACTTAGAACTGATTTTTTGCTGAGTTTTTTTTTTTTTTTTTTTCGGACAGTTTTTGTTTCGGACCAATTTGTCCCTTTAAAACATAGGTTCGAATGACCCATGTGAGCTGAAAGTTTTTGAGAAAGATATGGGCAGGTAGCCTCAAGGTAGAGAAGATGCGTCGCGTATTTTCATCGGGAACTCGAGATCACTGTCCTTTGAACAACTCGTGCACACGCAGTCGAGACCTTATTTTTCACATATTGGATTTTTCTACTGAAGTTTATTTCGTGAAATAAAAGTTATTACGTAGAAAGATCCTACCATTATTAAAAAAAAAAGTCGTATAAATTTGTTTTGGTATACCCCATTCGATTCTGTTCCTGTTACTATTAGTTTTTTCTCTCATATTTTTTTTTCTCAATGGATAATTTATACTTGTGCATTCAAGGTATCCATAAAAGTATTTTTTTTTTAAATTTACTACATGACCTTCGAATTGTGTTCAAACGTACCTTACATGTAGATTGTGCAAGAGAGGGGGGGGGAGTTGTGGGTGTCGACCGAGCGCTACGATTGAAGTGACTTGCGAAATAAATTTTCTTGTCATATTTCAGTCTTCTTAAATTGCAACCTACATCGATTATTTCTTCCTAGTGTAAATGTAGTGATGGCTTCAATAATCCAAACATCATTCACGTTTTTTCCAATCTTAAAATGCCCCAGACACATAAACAGTGTGTGGGTCAGGTGATATACAGAAGCTATGTCACCATGTGCACGCAGAGGCCGTAGCCAGATTGGGGGGGGGATGTTCCCATGAAATCGCTGTACGAAGCTGATTAAATAGAAAGAGGGGATGGGGTATGGAATTTGATATATGCAGAATAATTTTATGGAAATAAGAAAAAAGAATTCTGGCTACGGCCCCTGTGGATGTGCACGAATAAGATGTATCATTTTAAAATCTCTGAATATAAAACGTTTGCTTTACAGACAGTTTCTTTGTCTAACAACAATTCATTTTAGCGCCTGGTAAATGTATCTTTTACATTCTACAGAACTCTAGATTTGAAAATCAACAAATTATATCATTAACATTATCGTCCATTCATGTAATCGTTTGTGAACTCTAGCTTAAAAGTCAACATCGGATGCGGTGATATTCTCACTTTGATTAAATCTCTTTTATTAATATCATTATTTATTCATGTATTTAGCATATACATTGTTTGTACTAGTATATAAATGTAGATATGTGCGCAAATTTGATAATGATCGATTTTCAAGCCGGAAGCTGCGTACTTATTACAAAATTGATTAAAAAAATAAAATAGATAAAACACAGAAAAATAAAGAACGGTGTGTTATACCTATTACCGGTCAAAATTTCGGGGCCATGAACATGCCCTTCCATCAAACCTCCTAGTTGCGCTTCCCTCTCAGAGGAAACAAATAGGTTATAAATTTCTGGAGGAAGTAGGTCCACCCGTGTGTGTGTCCGTCCGTCCGCCCCACACATGGTTCTGAACATTTTAAAGAAACCCTTACAGCGAATCGATTTACTTCCTTTATAACCTTTACAAAAAAGAGTCATATTCGAGTATGACCCATGTCGCTCAGTTATGTTCAGATTTACTCCTTGAAACTTGGAAAAACTGAACATTATGTGGACTTCAGAGATTTCAACAAACCCGTCGTAGACCAAAAGATACTGAATTTGAAATATAAATGTTGTAGGATTTATAGATAGGCGGTGGTATTACTAATTTCTCGATCAACATCTCTAGATTTGGTTTGACCGTATCCTATTCTTGTACTTTGTTAATTCAATTTGATAAGGGAGGGGGGGGGGGGGGGTTCCTGACTAGTGATGAATAGAATGTTGCCGACAATCAGCTGTCAATCACTAAAAGCCTTTCGATTCCGATTAACGATTTCAATTTTTCTCGATCAATTTCGCCGATAGAAATAATTTTCAGCTTGAGGCATTTATTTCCATCAAATTCAATATATCACCTTATACAGATACCTTAAATTGTTTTGCCTGCAAAGATGATAAGACACACAGGCACTTTTATATTAAATGATATCTATTTTAATTTAAAAAATTTTCTCAACATTTTGCAGAAAAAAATGCAACCTTTTCGTTAAATCTCATGCCGCATTTTTCCGAATTTAATCGATTCTGATTATTTACAAAAATATTTTAGAAATTCCGATTCCTAAACGTCTTCAAGACTAGTACTTGCCCAGCCCATGATCTCTCTTTAGATCAGTGCTAACACTTTGATGTTGGATTCATGAAACCACAAAAAAGGAGTTTAGTTTCCTCTTGATACATTACAAACTCAGATCCCGGGTACATTTTGTATAAAACATGACCACGAGCTAAGTAATAAGCTAGGGTATCCTACATCATACATGTATTTCCATAGTTGTAATTGCAGTATACCAATAATAATAAAATTTTCCGATACTCTTTCTCTCTCATTTTCTGATTAGGAATTTCGTCTTTCTTTTTGTCGTTTTGAATTCGAGAATGTATGTTATATTCATAGCGATATCAACTGAATCTTGATTACTATTTCTGTTTAGAGATTTGGAAAAAATCAAAATACAAACTGTTAGATAACGCGCCAATATTTCTTCATTTATTCAATTTATATTAACCTTCCATTACATTTGCAGTATGTATGAATGATTAAATACATTCTTTATTCAACTTAATTTAATTTTTTACCTATCGTCCATCATTTTTTTTATTTTGGTACTGTCCGCGCAGCACACTTCAGAAATCGGAAAATCAAGATTTTGTCATCTTTATCTTTTGAAACTTTTGATAGGATGTAGACCATTTGATAGCTCTAGTTTTAATATAAATTCAATACTGATATGTACATCGTATATTTATATCAAGAAACTCATACACGACGTACATGAGCCTTTACATTGTTTTCTCTTATAAAAACGCCCTATCAAACTTAATTTCTGGTCCTGGTAAATATGTTAGTTTCACTTATGATCGCTGAACTTCTGTTATTACCCCCCGTTTACACTATCTTCCCGGCGGCCACGGCGGCCAAGTTTCAAGCCACCGTGGACGAAACGTGGTGACCGTGAGACAACGTAGGGGAACGGGATCGACAATCGTAACTAGCCGTGGTTGCCGGGGCTGACGGGGCAAATGTTAAAAACTGTCAAAACATTTGTCACGGCAGCCCACAGAGCAGATGGCCTACTTTAGAAACCGTAGCAAAACGGGTCGAACGCAACGCAACGTGACAGAACGTGACAAAACTTGGGACAGTGTCCGTAGCGGAACGGGAAGCAAAATTATGACTCAACAAATTACGATCCTAGCGAAGTTGAGTTACGGTCTGCCACGTTAAGCTGCGGCTGCTTTAGGGCAGATGCACGTTTTATCAAGGTTTTATCAAGGTGAGCTACGGTTTCATACGGCGAGCTAAGGAAGTGTTAGCCGTTTCGTCACGGTACGTCCCGGCTTATTACGGTTTATTTCAAGTTCTACTATGGCCTGGCACGGCACGCACGGTCACACAAGAAGTATAACAAACCAAACCTTTTTATGCAGCTTTTTGAGTCTCCTGTTCCCGGTTAATCGTAGTGGGCCTTGACAGAACTTGGTAGTCGTGGCCAACTTGATTGGATCGTAACAAACCGTGACAGACCTTATCAGAACGTGACAGGTCGTGAGGAAACGTACAAACGTCCGTAACAAGCCGTAGGTTGAAACGTAGTGCGCCGTCAGGTCTCGGGGATTCAGGAGCCGCGGCGTGTCAAGGATACCTTGATAGACCGTGCGAAAACGTAACGAGACCTAACAGAACTTGATTACCAAGATAAAGACTGCCAAAAATCATACGGTGTGCTACGTTTTTGGCCGCCGTGACTGCCGTGGTCGCCGGGAACATAGTGTAAACCTTGGGTTATAAGTTATCAGACATCAAGAACGATCAAACTGTATAAGAATTATTCTCAAAATCTATAGACATTGAAAAAAATCTCGATTTTCTGATTTCTAAAGAGAGCTGCACGCGCAAAATCTCTTTCAGGTTGGTAGAAGTACAACATCGAAAACTTTAAAATAGATGCACAGCACACTGCGTCACAGAAACGAATTTGTCTGTACAGCAAGATATGAGTATGATCTTCAATTTGATATAAATTCAATTTCTGTGACAACGTGTGCTACGGGTTAAATTTCAGGATAAAGACACTTAAAACATGCTAAAAACACGGAAATCGGCATACCGTCATGGATTAACGACGTCATAGATGACGTCACAGCACGTGCAGATTCCCGAACGTTGCATTTTTGGGAACTTTCAAAGTTTGTCATTGCTTTCATGAAAAAATAACATGAAATAAAACGTTTTTAAAATCTAGGTTAGAACAGGGCCAATATCGGTAGTTTCCGAACCTACTCCTTTTGAGTACTCGAGAGATGGCAAGATTTTGAAAGCTCAGAGCTCCAATGTTTCAAATTTCTTCAGCGAATCCTCGTTTACTGATTTTCGTCAGCGATTTCCTAACTCTAAAATTTCGTCAGTGATTAGCTTTCAAAATTTTCGAAAGCTATAGTTAACGAAATTTGTTAATTATAGCTTTCCAAATTTTTGAAAGATAATCGCTGACGAAATTTCGTCTACTAAATTCTAAAATTTTTAAAGCTTTTCGTAAGTTATTTTGATTTCAGAAAACCAAGATGACCGAGATCAAAGCAATCATCGTCATAATTTGCTTGATTAGTTATAGTTATATTGATGTTTATTCAGATTAATTATGAAAAAAATATATTCTTTGATTATATGAAATACTGTATGTTGTTTCATTTACTTATTACCAATTATTTAAGTTTAAAGATTCCGTGTTGCCGCAGCCATTTGAAAAATAATATGACAACAGCGAGCGTTCGAAAAGCTTTCAAAATTGCGTTAACATTAGCTTTATAAAATCTTTCCAGTGATAACTTTCAAAATGTGGTCAGCGATTGCTTTCAAAATTTAGTCAGCAATTGCTTTCGAAATTTCATCAGCGATTGATTTTAAATATTTTGAACCCTCCGAGCTGAAGAAAATTTGAAAACTAATAGCTTTGAAATTTCGTTATCAAAGATCAGTTAACGAAATTTCCGTCATCTACATGTTCGAAAGATTTTTGTTGGCTTTCAAAATGTCGACATCTCAGTAGATTAAGAAAAAAGATGCCGAATAGTTAACGAAAATAACCCATTTAGCTTTCAAAATTTCGTCATTTCGGTGTTTAACTTTCCACTGGTCGGGGCTCTATTTACTTTTGAAATTAGAAATTCATACTTTGTTATTTCGCTTCATCTACATCATTGACAAAATTAAATGTACTCATTTATAGACTTACAACTTCGCGCCTCGGTGATAATTTCATTGGTTCATTCGACTCGGGGAATTACTGGAGAACAAACAAAGCTAGCTAGTTGTTATTTCTTAAATAAACGATTCATATCTGAAATAAAAATAATGTCATAATAACCTGCATATGATATTCAAATAACTGCATATGAAATGTGGTCAATGATAATATTTGTATAAAACTGTTAGATTTCTAGGGGGAAAAGTAGCAAGTTAAAAGAAGAGTACCCGAACAATCGGGCATTATTAGATTATGTGGAAGTTAAGAGTAAGAGATATCTTGCAACCATTTTTCTCATAAATTGATATATTCATTTATGTATTCACTTATCCAATTATGTCTCCCCCGACGGGGAAGAGACACATTGGTTTTGTCATCGTCGTCCGTCTGTCACACATCGTGTCCGGGCTATATCTCCTGACCCGTTTGTCTGATCACTTTCATATTTTAGTATGTTGTTGCTTATGACCCAAAGTTTTCACCAAGGCCATAAAAGCAAGGTCAAGGTCACTTAGTGCATTCTTAATGAAATTATGCATACAATCCTGTCCGGGCTATGGTCATTTGATCAAGGTCAAAGTTACAAAGTACATTTTAATGAAATTGATCATTCTTTCTCGTTGGGGCTGTATCTCTAAACTATTTATCAGGTCACTGTCATATTTTAGTGTGTTGTTGTTTATCACCTAAAGATTTCACATCACGTTGACTCAAGGTCATATGACCAAGGTCAAGGTCAATTAGTATATTTTAAATAAAATTGTACTTGTTACGTGTATTATGTCCAGGCTTAATCTTTTGAGCCGTTTGCCGGATCACTTCATATTTTAGCATGATGGTGCTGATGACCCAGACGTTTCACACCACCTTGATACAAGGTCATATGACTACGGTCAAGGTCAAGTATTACATTTTTAATGAAATTGTAAATACTATTAAGTCTAGGCTATATCTGTGGATTTGTAAACTTGATCACTCTGATACTTTAGTATGCTGTTGCTCGGGACTGGAGGTTTTCTTATCATCTTGACCCAAGGTTTGTAAGTCGGAGTAGGCCACGTTGAGGTCTGTAAGAAGGTTAGATACTCATCAAGGATTTTCTATGATACTTTTCTAAATGAATCTGTAAACACATGTTAAAAGGATTATGAATCTAAATATACAATTACTCTTAACCCGGCCCCGACAAGTTGGAAAGTTATTTACCTTTCAAATATTCATTTTTCAAAAGAAAACAGACTTTTATGGTTTCAGTATAAAATGACTCAGCATACCTTAGCAACCAATGAACTACTTTAGAAATATCGAATTAAAAGTGAACCATTTTACGAATACTTTGAAATTAAACTCTTGAACATTATTGCATAGACTTACCAAACGCAATCGCACCCTGGTGTCATAATTTCGTACGAATGCAACAGGGTTAAAAGGGTAAAAATTCTTTCATTGATTGCCTTGTATTTGGTTTACATTTAAATTGAAACCATGTTTGTTTCATCTAGTATCGTATGTAATACATAGTTTATAATACGAGTAAGAAATATACTGATTTATCCGTGCATGAAAAATAAGAAACTAGAGTTATAATGTTAGAATATA
This sequence comes from Pinctada fucata, assembly GCA_028142955.1. Lineage (NCBI taxonomy): Eukaryota > Metazoa > Mollusca > Bivalvia > Pterioida > Pteriidae > Pinctada > Pinctada fucata. Next base: position 48,953,827 of record AP027106.1, read on the forward strand.
GAAATTTGAATTTTAGAATTACAATGCCAGAATGTTAGAAATAGAATATCAAAAAATTAGGCAAAATTAAGAAAATTATTAAAGAAATTATAAAATTAGAATTGGATTTCGAAATGATGTGAATAAGAGAAAAGATAAAACAAAAAAAGAATGTATGGTAAAACAATAAGAATATTGGAATTGGAATTGAAAACAAAGAATTAAAAGATAAGAATGTGGTAATGGAATCGTAGAAATGAAAGGGCAGAACAATAACAATTTAACTAAAAAAACTAGAATAGAATAAGAATATAAACAATTGAAATAAAAAGATTAGAATAGAATAAGAATATAAACAATTGAAATATTTTCTTTTTAAAAAAGAAATAGAATATTAACTATTGAAATAAAAATATTAAGATAGAATAAGAATATTAACAATTGGAATGAAAATATAGAAATAGAACTAGATGGCTACTGTTGCAAGCAACAGACGGATTCCTCCTTTATTAGACAATCCTCGGAACTGAAGTGTTAAAATCCGAATAAAGAAGATGGAAAAAAGAATAGTTGCTTTAGTACCTTACTCACTTCAGCAAATAAATCAAAAGAGTTTATGTCTAAATTTGGACTCTTATTTATTTATCAACAAAATAGAAGAAAAAGGTAATAAATACCTTCCATGTTTACGAAAGCTTTAGACTCCATGATTTATCAATTTTAAATCCTTTAGAATTACTATCTCAAAACAGAATTGCACAATGATTTGGCAATGAGATAATTTCTATAAACAAAAATGACAACAGCATGTAATGCTACTAAGAAAAAAAGGAAACAGAGAACAAGAATGAAAGAGTTATCTTTCTTGGACTATGTTAAGGACTACTTGTGTGAAGAATAAATAGTATAGGACCAGAAATGTGAATTCAACAGGAAGAAATGTTTGTTATGACCTTGAGAATGATTATTTGACCTTGAATTAATGTCACAGATAAAAGATAAGTGTTGGAGGTTATTCTCATCAAAATTGATCTTAAACTGATCAAAGTTCAGTATTTCATCAACCAAAGTATGCTGTGACCTTGAAATCGAACAAATGACCTTGGGTAAAGGTCAAGGTGAGAGGGTTTGATGCAAGGAATAGTTGTGTAAAGTTTAAACTCTCAACGTCAAACACTCTTTGTTTTACAGGCAAAAGTTTGTTGTGACCTTGAGAAGGAAAATTTGACCTTGGGTCAAGATCAAGGTGAAAGGGCTTAGCTCAACGATTATATGTATGAAGTTTGAACTCTCAAGGTCAAACCGTCTTTGTTCTATAGGCAAACGTTTGTTGTGACCTTGAGAAGCACAATTTGCATTGACCTTGAAACAGGTCAACATTAAATGACTACCTATAAGTAACCTACTATCCAAATTTCAACTCACTGGCACTGTGCCAATTTAAAATTCCATTTTCAACTCGTAATAGAGCGGAAACCGTAAATATTTCATCAAGCATGTAAGCGTATAAAAGTTTTCCAAAGAACAATATAAAACAAATTTCATTCAAATCGTACGGTTACTTTTGGAGTTATGAGAGTTTAAAGATTTGACATTTGATGACCTCTAGCGGGGGCATATGTGAACCTTTGGACAAGAAAAAAAAATTTGAATTGAGATCTTGATATGCTCTTTCACATGGTATTTTCCACTTTATCATATATTGCGGTACTTTTTTGTAAAGTGTCTGGAACGTTTGGGGGTAAGAATAATAAGAATAAAGAAAAGACAATACAATTACAGAAGTCGGAATCCTTAATAAGAATATTAACAATTGAAAAAAAGATAATAAAATAGAATAAGAATATTAACAATTAAAATGAAATATCATAATAGAATAAGAATATTAACAATTGAAATATGATAATAATAGAATAAGACTAAGGCTCTTCCTACACTCCAGGGTTTACCTCAGTTCGGATTTTGTTATTTTATGAAGAGTATTACTTACTAAAAACCCATGGCAGCGATAGTTGTCAAAAAGTCGTTTTAAACGTGTGACTGCAGGCAAATATGAAAAAAAAACATGTGTTTGTGAAACATGAATGCCTCTGTTGGCATCTATGAAAGTAAAACAGATGTAAAGTATTTAATCCTCCGAGGTCAAGGTCGAATGTCAAGCATTTTGGTATCAATTGAAAGGTCTATTCACAAGGAATACACATGTGAAATATAAAAGCCATATAACTAACCACTCAAATTTATGGCAAAGGTTAACGTTTTTCAAAGGTAGGTACATCTCAAAGGTCAAGGCCACGCGGTCAAACGTTTTGGTATCCATGGAAAGGTCTCGTCACAAGGAATGCATATGTCAATATAAAAGACGTATCACTTACTATTCAAACGTTATGGTCAAGTATTTCAAAAAAGGTCAATCTCCAAAGTCAAGGTCACAAGGTCAAATTTTCGTTGTCTATGGAAAGCTATCACTTACAATTCAAAAGTTATGTCCAAGGTTGAATTTTATTCAAAAGTAGGTCAATCTCCAAGGTCGTGGTCACAAGGTCGAAAATTTAGCTATCCAAGGAAAGGTCTTGTCACAAGGAAACGCCCATGAAATATGAAGGCCCTATCACTTACCATTCAAACATTATGGCTAAGGTGAAAGTTTTTGCGGACAAACAGACAAACGGACACGCCAAAACGTATATGCCCCCGAATGTCCGATTACGGGGGCATAAAATGTTAAAGGCGAAATTAACATTTTTTATTGATTTCACAACAGAGATGCTGATAACAAAGGACTAAATCTCGGAAGGGTGTTTGAACTGAAAGTTCAATTAAGAAAAGAAGACCTCCGAATCGGAATGGAATACAATTACTACAAGAAGACACACAAAAATGAATGGAAAGCAGAGGAAGGCCTGACGAATAAGAAAGTGATAAGAACACTTCAGATACCATCTGAAACTTTGAAACATTACGGTATGGTGTTTTTTTTTCCAATTTGCTACTTTATCAATATATTAAATACGTACTTAAGGGCAGACACAAGACTCAATTTTTTTTCTTAATATCTATACTGAATACGTTGTTGATTGTTTCATTGTTATATACTTATGCGACAACTATTCTGTTATTTTGATGAGTCCCTGGATAGCCTCGGAAATAGAGAGTACGTTTCTTACACTGAATACCTCGGGCAGGCTAATGCCTATGTATCACATATTTGTAAAGATGTACCCTAGCTAATTTTTTTTACATTTGCTTTAAAATCATCAAACATTTTGGTATGTGCAAAAAATCAAATCAAACACTATTCCTACATAGTATATAATTGTGAGATACATTCAGAAAGTCATAGACATCGGACACCCCCCCCCCTCCCTTCATACACAACTTACTTTCCTTTAATTTTGGATGTAACCTTTTATCTAAATTTACCGGACTGATACTATTTATTCGCAGAATAAATTGTATTAGGACACTATTGCAGAAAAAAAGAATGCATGTACTCATATATAGATGCATTAACAAAGTGAAAAAGAAAGATATCTCTAATTCATTGCTCTGTAGATATCGTTAACGGACTATATTACTAAAAATATACAACTCAACGATGTTCTGAAAATAGACATAAATGTATCTCCTATCGTCAATTTCTTTTAAAAGTCTTAGTGACCATTTATCATTATATACATATCCCATTGTCCACTTCATATCTAATGAAAAAACAGAACTTGTTACTATTCTGCCTCTACATAATATTTGTAACTTTTTGCCATTACCTAAAGTGTGTTAATTTAAACGTCGCATTTACAGCCCATATTGGGGCTTTCAATGGGTATATGTACGTTCGTAGCTTCAAAACAAACGGTAAAAAATTATTGAAACTTAACATGTAGAAAAGGCATGTTTCATTTATGAACATTTATTATTTTAGGAATAATTAAATGATAGGATCTTTATTTCAGTCTGACTGCCCTGGACCTCATTGAATTGAATAATGAAATGATCTTTTGTGCCGAAATAAAAAAAAAACCAAACACTATCTAACATAAATGTTAAACAGTTGACTTATCTAATCAATTTCGTAGTTCGACAATGTCCATTTCTGTCTCATCTTGTACCTGTCACTTACAGTTTCCTTGCAGAATCCAACCCACGAATAGATCCACTATCATTATAAAGTATACAAGAAACGACATACGTAGATGTAAACGTCGTATATGTCATGCAGAAAGGTAAATTGCCTATTAGAACTGTATCTGTAAGTTTACCGTTCCAATATGGACTTGAGAATAGGCACGATTCGTTTTTAAATAAGATAACGTTACGGGACGTCCAAAGTGATTTATCCCTTATATAATCTTAGGGCAGAGCATTGACATCGTATCATGTTGAGGCATAGTGTAAAATCTGGATTGGATTGGATTGGACGATTGGACTGGACGATTGGATTGGACTGACAAATTGGATTGGACAATTGGATTGGACGAATATTTCAAAAACTTTGCTCATTCAATTATCTTGCTTTTGAATGTTATCTAACTAAGAACAAATAATAGTAAGACGGAGTGTCATAGAAATTTAAATTTCTTTTGCCGATCGACTTCTTTCATGATACAAAATACAGTAAAATATGGGGTAATTAAAAGTTATGAGTTCACCTAATGGCAGAGCAATTACATTAGTTACTTTTCTGTGTAAGCATTAACGTAATTGAGAAGAGGACCTAACTCTTCTCTAAAATATAGAATCTGAAAACAGGCTTATTGTATACAACCTACAAATCAAAATAATTAATGACGGTATACTATGTATAGTACCGTGAGATTCGCAACATGTACCATATGCAATGTGCCCAATATTGGCGATAAGAAAAGAAATATTTGAAGCAGATGAAGTAGGCCAAGGTCATAACTCAATACGTTCATCAAAAATGCAAGTTGGTTCATATACCAATAATTTTGTACTTTGCAGATCCCTGAAACGGAAAATGTGGGTCTAGAAAAAATAATGAAATATTGATACAGTATGACAGAGATGCATCTAACATGCAAGTTTAGTGCGCAGTAATGCGGAATGGCCATTTAATGCAGAATCAGAATGGAAAAAGAAGGTCAAGGTCAAATCATAAAAAAATTGACCAAAGATCCCTCCAAAGTGCACGTTTGGTGAATATAGCAGTCGCTTATATTGGCTATTATAAACAAAATCATTCAAGAGGAAAAAGTAGGTCAGATGCAGTATCTGATGAATAGATTCAACTACGCAACCTTAGATTATTCAGATTATTCACTTTGTAAAAGTTTGGTTACTTTTCACTTTTTCTTATACTGAGCTACCCCAAACTTCCTAATCGAGTCATTTCAGTAGAAAATGTAGGTCAGATGCAGTATCCCAAGCATTGTGTTCAACTCAAAATCCCATAATGGATCACTTGTGCAAGTTTGGTCACTATTACATCAGTACTTTATCCTATACTGATCTACCAAACTTCTTCATCAGACACATACGTCGGGGTATAGCATAAGCTGAATCAGCTTCGAAAAAAAATAATTTGTTCTTTGTTAAAAAACATTCAAAAGTAAGATAATTGAACGAGAACAGTTTTTGAAATGTCGTCCAATCCAATAATCCAGTCCAATTTGTCAGTCCAATCCAATCGTCCAGTCCAATCGTCCAATCCAATCCAATCCACATTTTACACTATGCTTCATGTTGAAGGGGTATTTTAAAAGCATACACTTTAATTTCTCTCCCCCTTCTTCCTTGCTCTCGAGTTCGCCTTGATTTGCAATAGCACCGAATATCAAACAGTGAAAGATGAGGTCAAGGAAAGTTCCAAATATGGATTAAACAAAACAACAATGGCATCTGATGCGTATTGGTCATAGTAGAATACTGACCATTCGAGTCAATTAACTACGGCCATGTTGTCCATTTATTACGAATTACTACAATGAGTCACCTGCACTTAGGGGTATCCCTATCAAAATTCTGGGGGTCAAAGAGAAGCTCGTTTACGAAAAAAAAATAATAGCATTTCGTTGATTTAAATCAACTTCAATAAGCCTTTTTACCGAAGGGTTTTAAAGTGCATGACAAATTACACCATAAAATAAGATAACGAAATGGAACAACACTAATTTTATTTTGTACATAATCATCATAATAATGGACAGCATGAAGACAAAATACATTGGTTTTATCATTTTACCCTAAACATAAAATGGTGGGGGTATATAGTGATGCACAAGTCCGTGCGTGCGTCTGTCCGTCCGTCCCACCTATGGTTTCCGGACATTTAAAGGAACACTGTTACAAAAAATCAATTCATTTCTGGCATATAGCTTTTACACCAAGAAATACAGGTCAACTTCGAATATGGGTCATATCCCTCAATTTTATGCAGAGTTATGCCCCTTGAAACTTGGAAAAAATTGTGGTTTCCGGACATTTAAAGGAAAACCGTTACAGATAATTAATTCATTTCTTTAATAGGGATTTTTTACCAAGAAATATAGGTTGTCATGTACCTCAATTGTGTCCAGAGTTATACACCTTGGCACTAAGAAAAATTCTAAATTTTGTGCTTTTCGAACATTGCAAGGAAAATCGTTACAAGTAATCAATTGATTTCTTGGATGTACATTTTGCATCAAGAAATGTAGATCAACTTTAAGTATGGGTCATGTTGCTCAATATTGTGCAGAATTATGTCCCTTGAAACTTAAACAAATTCAATACTCTAAGGTTACCAAACACTTTAAGGGAAATTATGTGTATCATAGGGTATCAATCAATTTGTTGAATATAACTTTTACACAAAGAAATACACTGGTCTAGTTCAGAAATGGGTCATATCGCTCAATTATGTGCAGAGATTTGTCCCTTGAAGCTAAGAAAAAATAAGTACGTTGTGATGTCAAAAGAAAACCCTCACAGTGAATAAATTGATTTCTCATATTCAGATTTCAGAGTTCAAAAACCTAATATATAGGCTTTGTTGATTAATTTTGTTGGGTGCTATGTACCTTAAATCAATATTTTGTGGTTTCCTGACATTTCAAGATGAAACGTAAAGGAAAATTACATCAGAAAATCAATTCATTGTTAAAGATTTTATACTATGTGAAGCAGGAAAATTTTGAATATGGATTATGTTGCTCAATTATGTGCAGATGACAAATATAGTACAAAATCGATAATTCAGAAAATCATTAACCGAAGCCATACAAATGTTAAACCTGATAAATTTACAGCATGGACCAGACATGCATGTTTCGGGTACTAAACCCTCGTCACTGATCCCCAGTCTAAACAATGTAATATGGCCAAAAGGTATGGAAATTATGATGTCCAAAAATGTACAAAAAGACGTAGCAGAATGGGTTGGATATGATGCCACAGGACCCACGTTTTAAAATCAGGGTAAAACAAGAACCAAAGCAAGCAAAGAAAACCCTCCACCATATGAAAAGAAGCGAACTCCCTATATGGGAGTGAGACCAGGTGCCCCAGGAAGAGTCAGTATCTCCTACTTGCATGCAACACCAATCACTTCAATTCGGTAGAATAGTCACATCCGGCTACTCCATTTCGGTAGCTGGATGGTTCAAATGTTCTCAGACAGAATATCATCCATCATTCTGGAGAGTGCGTCATCATAATGTATGACGACTTGTAGAATTTCCTCAGTGACAAGGTTAGTAGGTCACAAACGTATCACTGACTGACAAACTTATGTGAAAGACGCCTGGCTGTCAGAACAAAATCTATATATATGGTACTTGTCCTGGCATACCGTATCAACAGACATATGAACACGCCATAAAGGTGACCTGCAAAGATCCCTCACTCATCTCATTTTTTCTTGTTCACTTAATCAAGTAGATCTAGAATAACACATTCCAATTTTTCATTTGACCAAATTGCGTCCCGTTTAGCAAATAAAGCGGGTGAAAATACGTCCCGTATTAAAATTCAAAAAAGCCTACCCGGATTACCTCCCGTGGCGATGACGTATTGTACACCCAAGCCCGCTATATATACTATGCTGTAATCACTGTATATATATACAGCTTAAAAAGAACGATTTATGCGAGTATATATTTCCTTTCTTTAATTCATCAAATATCAAATAGCTTTGCGCTAATTTTGTACATCACATTAACAATCGTTTTGATATCATAAGTTGACGACTGTGCGGTTAGAAGTTTCCTATAGAAAGTGGCTTCACCTGCTTTCAAGATTTGTTACCGGGGCGAAATTTTATGGATTGAATTTTTCGAGCAACCCTAAGAAATGTATATATTTTTGAAAAGGTCTTTCCAAAACGGCGACTTTGAAAATGATTTCAATTAAATCGGACTTAAAACAAAAAAGTTATTAGCAAAAAGAACTTTGATGGCCAAAAAATTAATTGTGTGTAGATTTATTTCTATGCGTTTAATTGGAGTATTGTGGTCGTGTTTGGTATCAAATGAATTCGAATGAAGTGCTGTAGAGGAAGATGATAAGGAAATGCAAAAATAATGTTGAAACAAACAATTTGTATCTTTACGGCCGAGTTTGTCGGTGCATCAAAGGCTTGGCGATCGTTGCCGAATAACGGTATAAAAGTTGTCGGCAAAAAGCGTAATGATGAGTGGAGGGTGTGTGTTCCCGATTCGTCGACTTCAATTATATCATAATCACCTTAATTGGTGGCAAAGGGGCCATCTAAGGGGCACAGGTAGACTGATCATTAACCAATTATTATAAAGTTTACCGGTAGTTTACCTGTAAAAGTATATGATGAGTATTGAAAGCTAAGATTCTAGAATATTTGAACGTGTGATGTAATGTGTTTGTGTTCAATCTGTAAAGATGTGCTGGTCTTTATATGAATACACTTTTCAAATTTAAATATAGCACCAACACTCGTCGTTCAAAGATATCAAGAGCTGCTTTTTTTTTTTTTTTTTTTTTAGCTACATCAGAAGAAGAAGAAGAATGTTAATTATTTTAGTTACATTTATTTCATTTCATAAAAATATGTCATATATACGTCATATTTAAATAACGAAATGGTTCAACCGTAGTCAGTGAATGGTTCGGTAAGGTATGTGATGTCCGTCTCATCTCCGTTCACGTCCTCAATTGCGTCCAATAAAATAAATGGTAGTATGGCTGTCCGTCGTACCGATGTCTTTACTGCATTGTTGTCCTGCATGGTAGGGCCGGTTGCCTGGGCTCGTCTCCACATACACTGAATATAGTGGATAAAGTACCCCGTTGTTGTCAACACGGATGTGGATTGTGTATATCTGGTGGAACAGCAGTGGCGGATCCAACGCATTACTTCGATTTCTAGAACGTTTTCTGACAAATTATTTACTGTACAATGTGGAAATTAACGCAGTTGCAGTGGCGGATTTAGAGGGATGCGGAGGGGGCGTCCGCCCCCCGGCACTGACCCAAAATTTTCCAAAACAGGTATATTTTGGCCCATTTTCAGTAAAAATCGGCAAAATTCGTCCCTTGATCCCCCGGCAAAGGGGGCGCTGGATCCGCCACTGAGTTGGATACACATCGAGTCTTTGGTATCGAAATATTTCAGTTTACTTTATCAGAAAATTGATTATATATATATATATATATGCCGTCTATACAGCGCCTGTCAACTACGTTGACTGATTTCATGCAGTTTACACAGTATCTTCAGGCCAGTTGTTATTGTTGTTTGTTAATTATGTTAACTAACAACTACTTCTGCCAAAATTGAGGGAAAAAATGTGAAGAAATGCGAAAAATTGAAGACATAGAATTTAATGATGTTATCACATTTATCTTGTTTTAACATATATAACATGCAAACTTCATTACTAAATATCAAATATAACGAAATACTTTCGCCGATAAACAGACTTATGGAATAAATGTTTGTAATATCTATGCATTTGTTTATCGAAAAATGTTGTAAATTCGGGAGATGTTTTTTTTTTTTTTAATCAGGCTTAAGTATTCTGAAAATTTGAATGATTAATTATTATCGAGTAAATACAAATATTGAAAAATCCGTGGTTTTCAGTGGCGGATCCAAAGGGTGCGGGGTTTGCATCGAGGGGGAGAGGTGCGGGAGGCGGTCCGGGGCCTCACTCGGGAAATTTTGCAAAAAAATATATGCAAATGGTGCAATCTGAATATTTGAAACCTGTATTAATTAGCTTTACCAAAATTGCAATAATAAGAAAAGAAAATATGGAGTGTCCATGCATAATTTTCACAGATTTTGGACCAGAGATACAATTTACCTGAAGATAAGGGTCGATCTTGACACTGAATCTCATGCCGTATTTCTTCTGCATGGCGATTCGTATGTAAAAAAAATATATATATTCAATATCTTCGTACAATGTAATTAGCTTTTTACCATGTTTATTGCAGAAAAGTCGGCGGAGAAATAAACATAGCACATAGTCAGTCTTGCTGATTTTGTATATTTCATTCGATTATATCTTAGTTCAAAATAGTTTTCGGGTGTATAAGCATGATAAGAGATGGACAATGGTCAAACTATTTCATCATGGTCTATAAAGTTCGATCCTCAAGAAAAACTTGTTATTCTAAATTTATCGATTTTCATTTTTTGATTTTTTCAAACAAAAAGACGACTAGACTAGCGGGCATCATATAACTTCCAGCATATTTTAGCGGTCATTCGAATTTTAACGTCATGCAGATTTTTTTTTTCATTATATGGCATTGGTAACTTTGTTTTTCTAAAATTCCATCAAGACGAACATTGCCCAAACGTAAAAGCATCTACTGTCTGTTTCCCAACAAATGCCTGTCGTGGTCTAATTTGTTGTTCACACCTTGTACGGGGGTCAAATATTACGCAATCTATAGGCTTGCCTGTATATGACACGCCTGCGATCACTCTGACTTGAATATACAACCTCTATAATGAACTGACACTTATACCAGGCTAACTAAGGTCATCACTCAATGATAGGTAAAAGTCATACTTGGGTAATTCCGAATACGTTGTAAAGTCGTTTTAGAAGAAACCCCCCCACCCCCTCTCCACACCCCAAGAAGAAAAAATAGATAAATAAATAAAATATAAAAATCAATCAATCAATCAATAAAACGTATTTGGTACCGATTCGTTTTTATCTATCTTCAAGTAAACAAGATATGGGAGTTTCATCCCTCACTGCCTTCAGATAGTCTCTAACACTCGCTTGGGTGCACATGACGTCACACAAAGGGGCAGATAATTCAGTCGCGCCGCTTCAACGATTAAACTTTTCAGGTCGATTTACAGGAAAATGGACGGTCGGAAAAATATAATTCTTTTGAAATTTTTTCTCTAGTATAAATAAGTAAAAGAAAATATAGGTTTTTTAGCATTTAAAAACCTTTAGAGGTGACCTATAAGTAGGCGATGAAGGGATGTTGCTACTCAGAAAAGGAAAGTTTGTGATGTTTAAATTGAAGTCGTCACGTTTGTCAGAGTGAGGTGTCCATGTAACCATCAGTGTCGTAGGACAACATTATGCCCAAATAGAATGCTGCATCATTTGTCTCTGTAGTTTCTTTTACTTCAAGCTCCGAAGGATAGATTCTGATGAGGTAATCCGCGAATTTTGATTACTAATGGACAGCACATCATCTATGTATCTGTAAGTGAAGTTAAATTTAGATGCTACGCAACTGTTCCCTTCAGAGACCAAAAATTTAATTCGCACGAGTAAAGAATAAGGTCGACGAGGAGTGGGGCACAATTGGTTCCTATTGGAATTCCTACAATTTGCTGGAAGGTTTTCCTCCAAAAGGAACAAAAATGTTGTCCTTCATGAAGCTTAACATCTGAAAAAAATATCTGCTTCAGTCTTCTTATTTTTAGAATCGGATTTTTCTTTAACAAAGTAGGTTTTGTTATAATTAACAACAATAAATTTTTATTTGTGATTGCCTTTCTTGCCTGTAAACACATTACTTATAATTTTTGCGAAACTCTTTCTTTCAGTTTAGAATGTGGGATTTTTGCGTAAAGTGTCGAAAAATTAATCGATCATGCTTTGATCCAACAGACTTATTGAAATGAGTGGATTTCAGATGCTCTAAAAGTTTCTTTGAATTTTTTTTAAATTCGCATCTGGTTAATACCGCTTCGAGAATATACTGTCGAACAATATGTTTGAAGTCCAGATTTGATTTCAGTTAAAACTTTGGTGAGTAAGATCGATACAGATTTGGTTGATCATTTTGAGGAACCAGTAATGAAGCGTTGCGTGTAAGGATTTTTATGCATTTTAGGTATGCAATGTAAGTATGGTAAATCTGCATTGCTTGTGTCAAAGCTAACGGAAGCGAGAGCTGATTTATGGTTATCTATTATTTCCGAGGCAGAAAGGTTTATTTGAGTGTAAGTACGATATCCAGGTGACATTTTGGCACGGCATGTCATGGATTTTTTTTTAGTTTTTTGGTATGGAAGTTGAATATGAAGTATTAATATGCAAATCGACCCCGGTTTTTTCAAAAAGGTTGTCGTTGCCATGGTTACCATGTCTGAAGTTTCAAAAATCGGAAAATTTCATAGGACGAGGCATATTTGTAGGCTTCGTTACCATGGAAACGGATACATTTTTTGTCTGAAATTACTTTGATTATTTTCTTTCAATCCTTTTTATTATACGGGAAATTTCATAGGACGAGGCATATTTATAGGCTTCGTTACCATGGAAACGGATACATTTTTTGTCTGAAATTACTTTGATTATTTTCTTTCAATCCTTTTTATTATACACATTTGTAAAGTTATTTACATTAATCTCGGATGCCTTTTGTATACAGGATGAAAAATTGGGCCAAAATGGGGTATCAAAATGCTCTCTTTTGGGCATTAAAAGACCCTGTTTTGCATGTTTTTACTGTTTCACAAGGTTGATAATTTCACAAAAGCACTCATTTTTAAAGTCTAAAATCTAGTTATCCAATGAGTATCATCTTTGAACTATACATAAATATAAAAATTTGATTGGGTAAATTTGTCCTTTTATATGAAAACCAGCTTCAAATTTGGTTGCTATGGCAACAAACGACAGAAAGGTTTCCATACGATAGATTTAAACACAACCTCTATCAAACTATCTACACATGATATTGGAACAGACGTTCATGTATACATCTATCAGGGGGGTTTTAATAAAAAAAATGACCTTGAAATTATTTCAAGGTCACCCACTGAATTTCCAAGGTCATTAAACTTTAAGTGACCAGATTTGACGAAAAATCCTGATTTTTCATAAAATTAAGGTGGCAATATTTCAGAAACCTTGAAATATTGATCTTAACAGTTATTTGCCATAAAATGATAAACGTATCACTAATTTCTTAGAACTATTGATAACGTTTCTTCAAATCTTCGAATATCTAAATTCTTGGTGATTATTTTGATAAAAAAGGGACGAAATCTGTATTTTCTTGTTTTTTTGACGAAAAAATATTTTCCCATTAAATTTCTCCAGTTCAATAAATTCTCAGATTTTTCTTTCTTATATTCATTTGCTTTCATAAAAAATATAACCTATGAAAATATTCAAATAAAAAATAATTAAAATCGGTAACAAACAATTTAAGAAAATCAATATTTTATGCAAAATTTGAGACTCAAAGTATAAATGACCTTGAATATCAAGCCAATGACCTTGAACATTTTAATTGTTCTTATGTAAAGATTTAAGTCATATCTATACATGGATACATTTTGACAATCTTATGTAACTCTAAAGAAGAATGAAAATCAATTTCAAAGATAATATGAAACAAGCAAAAAGGTCTAATGTTGCCATGGCAACGGTCTTTGGCGACAGAATTTAGGTAAAACTCTTAAAATACTCACTCCAATTTTTCGTTCATTTTATCTGTCAATGAACATATATTTCCTTTGATGAAAATCATTGGTCTCCTATTGGTGCCGTTTGTGATATTTAAGATTGAAAATGGTCAAAAACACACTAAATTGGCCCTTATTTTCACCTCTATTTTTCGCTACATTTTGACTTATTTTGACTTAATACAATAAGCTTCCTGTAATAAATATCACATAACTAAGTGTACTAAGTAAGAATAGAAGTAAGGAAGAATAGATTACATAAAGATGAACAAGCTGTTACAGTGGTATCCATGGCAACGAAGTCTCCAGAGATGGCTTATTTCATGGTCCCAACAGTGCTATAAATAGAATGACCTCGTTACCATGGCAACCTGAGGTCACATTGGCCAAAAAGTGTCATTTTCATGGTCAGTACTTAATATATACCCATTATACCGAAAATCATCAAAATCCATGACATGCCGTGCCGGGCGATTTTGGTCCTTACAGAGAATTGCTATTAATCAGGCTGTCGAAATAGTACATTTTGCATGTAAAGGTGTAGTTTTTTTAGGCTTTGTCTGCTGGTGTGATGACGTAATGATCTTGGAGGTAGGTCAGCTCTGTGATAACATAAGGGTCTTTAAAGAAAGACTCGAATCTGGTTTTCGCAGTTGCTTGTACGTTGTAAATTCTAGATAAAAGTACAGTCTGATGTATTTTATCCATTCGGAAAGGGTGTCGAGTTGTACATCCTCTTTATTTACCCAACGTCTTGCATATTCCTCTCACGAGACCATGATAATTTTGAAATTTTGGTTCCGTGTAAAGGATTTACTTTCTCTGTATTTGGGATCCTTTTTGAACAATTCTCTCAACGGAGCTGTTAAGATAAGGCGTAAAATCAGCCCTGAAAAGTGGAATTTTGAAAATTGGAATTTCAAGAACCTTTTCTGGTAAAATGTATACCTAAACGGCATTCCATCAGAATATGAAGTTATTTTTTATCTGTTATGCATAATATTGCTAATTTTAAGGTCAAAACTTATCTATTTCTCATAAAAATCAATAGAAAACGGAAAAGTTTTATTGAACATTGTTCCCCCCGGATATACAGAAAGCCACTTTTACTGGAGATGTGTATCCATGATACAAAATTTTTGGCAAAGTGGGTTCTGTATCTCTTGGGGGAACACTACTCCAGAGACGAAAAACTAAAAATGGAAAGGGGGGTGCATTTTATAAGAATCGATCTTTTTTACCATTAAATATAGCACATTTGACAATTTTACCTCTGTAATCATCAAACATTGTGTACTCAATATAATTGAATGAAAGATACAAGAATTTGAAACGGAATAAGCAAGAGTGATG
Organism: Pinctada fucata; assembly: GCA_028142955.1. Classification (NCBI taxonomy): domain Eukaryota; kingdom Metazoa; phylum Mollusca; class Bivalvia; order Pterioida; family Pteriidae; genus Pinctada; species Pinctada fucata. Next base: position 48,969,035 of record AP027106.1, read on the forward strand.
TTCATTTCTCCGTCAATGTGTATTTCGCACTAAAAGGCTTACATTGTAGCCATTGAATGAAGAATAAGACCGTATTTTAAGTTCCGGATTTCATTATTTACCGATTAAAGGAGGTAGAATGTTCGAAATCTATTTCTGATACACAATGTAGACATATTTGATGTCTTTTAGCTTATATCTATCCATTTTAGATAAAATATTAAAGAATGTTTACGGTTTTTTTTTGTCGATATTATCGGATTTTCTATCCGTGCACCCCTACCTCTTTCGACCTTAATTTTACAACCTTAAGAGTTCCTCAACATAATCATGAAAATGTTAATCATGTAAAAGGTATGCAAATACATTATATTTCAATAATGATTCATGTTTTTCTGTGTACGATTCGCCATGCGGAAGAAATAAGTCATGAGATTCAGGGCTAAATACAGTCCTTATCTTAACAGCTCCTTTTCGTTCTTGACTATACTAAGGTCACCAGTAACAACGTGTCCGCAAGGGGAGAAGTTGAAATCAAATGAAGAACATTCACAAGGTAATGGATGTAGTGAGGATTTACTAAAATCAATGCACTGCAGGAATCGTTTGTAATTGTAAATTTTAGATGCAACAATTGGTTTGCAGCTGTAGGATATACAAGAAGTTTCTTTTCTTTTGAAATATGGTAGGATCTTTTCTGCGACAGATTTGTGATTCAAAATTTCCCAAGATTTAATTTATCAATTTGTTTGTTTGCAAATTTTACTTTAATGATAAAGGCGGTTTGTTTTCTCCTCTGATTTATTTGTTCGTACTGCTTGACATAAACGAAAAGTAGAAATGTCCAAGATGACACATTGTAGTCTGTACTCTGGGGAATATCTATCGGTAATTGTGAGGTACTTAGTATATTTGTAGATGTCGTGTAACTTCCGTATATGAGCAGAGTACAATTTGGTACGAATGTGGTGTAGACCTTGAGGCTCATTCAAAAATGGATTCAAGTCATCGAAGGAAATACTTTGTATCTCAGGCTTATCATATTTACGGATGCAATGATTTCGACAAATTCTTTGTTGTCTGTTGTAAAAGCTAATGGAATTAACCGATTGACACCAGGGACTTCTTAGGTTCCTTTCGCTACTGATGTTACCATTGCAACCAGTATTGCAGTGTTGAGATTCTGAATCAAGTCTCTCTGTTGCGACGGAATTATATGCCCTTTAAAACTACCATATGTACAGTCAATATGTAACATACGCCCGGCGAGGGCATCATTGATCCTTAGATCAACAATGAATTTCGTTTTATTTATTTTTCAATAGTTTTGTTTCTAATAGCAGAAAATGACGTTGGGAAGATGTACTTACATTAACTGTGCATCAAAATCAAGAAACACAGATAATGGGATGTTATGTTTTAGTTTGAATCGAAAAATCAGAGGTGTAGATATGGTATTTTTATCTTAAGTTAACTATTAACCAGACTATTTTGGACCGGAACGCCTTTTTTCAAGGACAACAGTTATCGAGATCTGTAAACGAGACGTCAAATGACTCAGTGACGTTGCAAGAGCATACCATTTTTACAGAATGCAAGTGAGAGTTTGTACCTAGTGCTAGATACTGATGCAATGCATTGCCCTTGTTTAGGCACTGAGCCCCCCCCCCCCCCCCCCCCCCAATTACGATTTCAAGAAATGTTCCTTAGGTCCACACTAGAAGATGAAAGCTATTTATCTGAATCTTGAACACCGATAATAACATATGTACGCATTTTTTTTTTTGCAGTCGATTATAAGATTAAGTGAAACTTGAAACTTTTGATGATCCCTGTGCATTGCCCCCTCCTCAATTTTTGATACATTATTTCAAAGTGTCATCCCCACCTCATAGAAAAATTAAACACATGACATATTAAAAATACAACTGTTTGAAATAATGCTTATTCTCATATTGAATTTAGGAAATATGAGCTACGGACAGACTGACGTACGGATGTACCGATTCAACAAAACAATAATTCATGGAGTATAGAAAATGTTCTGTCATTGTTTACATTTGTAATAAATTGTAATTGGAATCCAGGTCATTGTAAAGATACCTATATCTTTATGACACCAAAATCAAACATTCGGGGGCATACAGTTTTTAGCATGTCGGTCTGATTGTCACTCTGTCCGTTTGTCTGTTTGGCTGAAAAACTTTAACATTCAATTTGAATATAACTGTTGAATGAAAGGTTATAGAGCTTTCATATTTCATATGTGTATTCCTTGTAAAAAGACATTCTATCGAAATCGAATTTCTATTCTTTTCTATTACGACATATTTTACAGAAAATGGTATAAATACTGACAACGATGCTGCCGAGGGCATTCGTGTTTCACAAACAAAAGTTTTATTGTTTCTTAATTTCTAGGTATGGTCAAATCTTGGATCTATGTGAAATGTTATAGTTTGATAATCATCAATAATCGAGATACTGACTTATTGACAAAGTATTGATTTCCATATGATTATATTACTAAAATTGTGATTAATTGTAGGTGGCTCACAGATAGTGAATTATCAAAATTGCAATATTCTAACCTAGATAACTATGTTTAGATAGGTCAGGTTTGTTTGACAAATTTATTAGGCCTCTTTAAGAATTATACCGCAATATCAGAATATAATAAGACAGTAGAAATAAAGTATCATTATAAACAACTATCTTTATTTCTTGCATTCAACTAATTGAAATAAACGCAAAGAAGCAAGAGAAAATCTGATATAAATGTGAGCAGGTGCTAAGTGTTTTCTATTTCTTAGCACCACCAGTCATTACAAAAAAAATTAAAAGTCGGGTCTTTTAGATAATTCTATCTGAAAAAAAAATGTTCCATAAGGAGGACACTGATATGTTTTAAAGTTTTATATTTTCATTCTATCATGAAAAAATGAAATGCCAAAAAAAGTCGCTCACAAAGATGCCATTGATTCAGTTAGTTTTTTTTTTCTTTAATCATTTCGGTTTGTCTCCTTGCCCTCATATGGTATTTGAACGAAGCCGTTGTAGCTTTAGAAACCTGTTCAGGAAGATAGTGTCAAATGTAATATAAATACATCAGAGGCAGGGAATTAAGAAATGTTATTACATCGGAAAACGAATGCTCAATTCCATCTTAAAATTGCTCGCCTCAAGTCATAGTTTGTTTGTTTGTTTTAGTTTCGTTCTCGACATATTGATTCGATTATTATATATATGGACACGAGAATGCATATTCTTCAGTAATTCTTTGCTCTTTCATATTTCGTATTAAAATGGGACTTTTTACATGTATTTTGAAAGAACTAGGTGCGCAAACACCTTATATCGGTCCTAAATTTCACCCGATGAAAAAACACAAAAGACGAGTACTGCACTAGACGGAAAAGAAACACACGACATGTAAACATCAAACACAAAAGACTAAACATAAACCGACGAGACCAATGGGCAACCGGTGCCGACTTTGGACGGCCATTTGTCACGCAAGTAGCAAATGGTGTGGTTATCCTGGATTACGTGCGCACAACCCTCTCACTTCTCCAATTACCCAGAGGTCTCGAAGAACGTACAATTGTGGTGTAAAACAACCTCCTCTCTGTAAGATGACATCACACAAACACGATCGCGAAACGTAGAGGCCCCAGAAACACAGATGAGTATGTAAATGGATATAAAAAGAGGGCATGCATAGTACAGTCCGTGCTCTGTCGGCTGTAGCGAGCTCATGTGTGTAATCACCCGAGGAGTCCGACTGACATTCAGAGAGGACAGGTGGTCGGGGCCTGTCTTCTCTAAAGAGGTTTGGACAGGGCCCGTCATGGAGTCCCGTCGTCACAGTCAGTCAGAGTGCAAGTCTCAAGGATGCGCTTGTACAAGACTGTAGATTGTTCAAGTACCAAGCCTAGTGTCCGTCTGGTGACATTAGGATCATATCCACGGTATAAAAGGCGCTTGGTGATTCTGACGCATTTTCGATGGTTATGCTGCCTACCTTTGATCCTTTTTATTTTGTTTATCATATCACCATAAAAAACAGGTTGTGTAATACCCATAGTAATATACTCTGTTGCATGGATAGATCCGAATTTTAAAAGAGGTTGACTATATTTTTTGTAAAATTTCCAGAAAGTCTTAACTAGTTTACGTAAGCGGAAACCTTGACCTAAAAGTTTCTTGGTAATTTGTAAATTTCTGCTTTGAAAATCCAAAATATCGGTACATGCTCTAGCGTACCGGATGAGCTGTGATATGTAATTGCCGTATGACGGTAATCTTGGAACATCACCGCCAAGCCAGGGGATATTTACTATGTTGAAACCAAAATCATCCCTTTTGTCATATATACTTGCATGAATCTTTCCTTTTACAATTTTGATATTTAGGTCCAAAAACGGTGTTTCTGTATTTGAAAAGTTTGCCTTGTTAAGTGTTAATTCTTGTGGATAGATTTCATGCTTATATAATTCAAAAGCAGGATTGTCAATGGTTAGAATATCATCCAGATACCTAGAAGTATTATTGAAACATTTCAGATCATCAAATTTTCTTTGCTTTTAAAGATTTTGGATAAATTCTTTTTCATAAGTATATAAAAATAAATCTGCAACAAGAGGCGCACAGTTAGTACCAATAGGAATTACTACAACCTGCTTGTAAAGATCCTCACCAAATCTAACATAAATCTTGTCCAAGAGGAAGGACAAGGCATTACACAGGTCACTACATGTCCATGATTTGTAGTCTGTCGAGGAAAAGAAACCCTTCGATTCAGATGTACAAATGTAAGTTTTTCGCTCTCGATCAAAACACCATTTTATTAGATTAGATAATCGATCATTGATTTTGTCATGAGGTAGTGTGGTGTACATATTAGAGAAGTCGTATGAAGAAATAGTATTGGCTTGGAAATTTCCATATTTCAATTTGTAGATCACATCCCCAGAATTATTGATAGACCAAAATAAATTTACATCGTTCCTGTTTAGAAACGTTTCACAATATCTAGTTGTGAGTTCTTTAATAAAAAAAGAAAAAAAGATTAGGGTTTTTATGGAAGTTATCTATTCGAATATCCGTTATATCTAAAATGAGGTTTTTCCAGTCATTCAGGGCATGTGTTTCGACTCCTTTTGATTTACACCATCTTTTCGTATAATCATCTAAGGCTTCCGTAAGCACCTCACGGCATTTGACAAAATCTATCTTGGATTGGATTCTATACTAAGGTTCTTTTTTAAGAAGACCATGGAGCTGTCTGTCTTGGATAATTGAATAGTCACCTGTATCAACATGGCCAGCTGGTTTGTAGAGATATTTAGAAGTTGCACATTCTCAAGAAGCAGGACACGATTCGAGTATGTCAGGATCCGATGTAACTTTATTATAGTTAAAAACAAAGTTTCGAATATGTTTCTTGTACTTATAACAAATAAGAGGTGGCTCTAAATTTTCAAAATATTGAGGAATGGTACTTTGTACGCGATGATCCCGAAAAATATTAGAGATGTTTAGAATATCAAAACCTTTGTTAATAAACGGGATTTTTATGAATCGTCTTTTAGGTGAGGTGTTTTTCACAATACGATAAAGTTTACACTGTACAAATGAGACAATGATATTAAGTCTTAATCAGTCAGTGTTTCTTAAGAATGCAACCTCTGCTTCATCCATGATAGATTTCAAGTGTATGACAAATATGGATAATGACCATATCCCTGTCCACAGTACAAAATCGATAATTCAGAAAATCAGAAACCGAAGGCATACAAAATCAGGATAAAACAGGAACCAAAGCAAACAAAAACAAAAACCTCCACCATATGAAAAGAAGCGAACTCCCGACATTTGAGTGAGACCAGGTGCCCATGAAGAGTAAGCATCTCCTGCTTGCATGCAACACCCGTCGCTTCAATTCGGTAGAACTGTCACATCCGGTTACTTCCGTTTTGGAAGATATAGAGTACAATCTTTGGTTGGATGGTTCAAATGGTCAGAATATCATCCACCATTCTGGATAGTGGGACATCATAGTGTATGACGAGTTCCCCCTATCGACCGTAGAACTTCCTCAGTGACGATGTTAGTCGGTCACAAACATATCCCTGACTGAGAAGCTTATCTGAAAGACGCCTAGCTCTCAGAACAAAATCCGTATATTTGGTACTTGCTCTGGCATAGCGTATCAACTGAGATATAAACACGCCATAAGCAGGCGATGAAGGGATGTTGCTACTCAGAAAAGGAAAGTTCGTAATGATGAAATTGAAGTCGTCACGTTTGTCATAGAGTGAAGTGTTCATGTGACCATCAGTGTCGTAGGACAACATTATGTCCAAATAGGATGCTGAATTATTTGTCTCTGTAGTTTCTTTGAGATCTCCTCCCTTCTTTGACTTCAAGCTCCGAAGGATAGATACTGCTCAGGTTATCCGCGAATTTTGGATTATTGATGGACAACACATCGTCTATGTATCTGTAAGTGAAGTTGAATTCAGAAGCTAAGTATCTTTGTCCTTCAGAGACCAAAGATTGAATGAATTCAGCTTCGTACGAGTAAAGGAAAATGTCGGCAAGGAGTGGGGCACAATTGGTCCCTATTGGAATTCCGACAATTTGCTGGAAGACCTTTCCTCCAAACACCACAAAAATGTTGTCGATCAGAAAGTTTAACATCTGAAAAATGTCTGTTTCAGTGTACTTATTTTCAGAATCTGACTTTTCTTTTCCAAAGTAGGTCTTGTCATAGTTAACAACAATAAATTTGTATTTCCGATTACCGTTCTTACTTGTAAACGCATTACTTATAATTTTTGCGAGTCTTTCTTTCAATTTAGAATGTGGAATTGTAGTGTAAAGTGTCGAAAAAATCAAAGGCTTTGATCGAATAGACTCTACTAAAATGAGTGGATTTCAGATGTTCTAAAAGTTCCTTCGAATTCTTTAAAATCCACATCTGGTTGATACCACTGCGAGAATATACTGTCGAACAATATTTTTGTAGCCCAGATTTGATTTCAGATAAAACTCTGGTAAGTAAGATCGATACAGATTTGGTAGAACATTTTGAGGAACCAGCGATGAAACGTTGTTTGTACGGATTTTTATGCATTTTAGGTATGCAGTATAAGTATGGTAAATCTAAATCTAAATTGGTAGTGTCAAAGCCAAAGGAAGCAAGAGCTGATTTGTGGTTATCTATTATTTCAGAGGCAGAAAGGTTTGTTGGGGTGTAAGTGGGATTTCCAGGTGTCGAATTTAAACCCAACTCTTTAACTAGACTGTCGAAATAGTACTTTTTGCAAGTAAATGTGTAATTATTTGAGGCTTTGTCCGCTGGTGTGATGACATAATGTTCTTGGAGGTAGGTAAGCTCTGTGATAACATCAGAGTCTTTAAATATAGACACGAATCTGGTGTTCACAGTTGATTTAATTCGGTTAATTCTAGATAAAAGTAACCCTCTGATTGATTTTATCCATTCGGAAAGGGTGTCGAGCTGTACATCCTCTTTCTTTGCCCAACGTCTTGCATATTCCTCACAAGAGTCCATGATAATTTTGACATTTTGGTTCCATGAGAAAGTCATACTTTCTCTGTATTTGGGACCCTTTTTTAACAATTCTCTCAACTTGTCGTTCTTCACTATATTAAGGTCACCAGTAATAACGTGTCCACAAGGAGAGTTGTTGAACTCCGATGAAGAACATTCGCAGGGAAGTGGATGTAGTCAGGGATTACTTAAATCAATACACTGCAAGAATCGTTTGTAATTGTAAATTTTAGATGCAACTGTTGGTGTGTAGCTATAGGAAATACAAGGAGTTTCTTTTCTTTTGAAATATGGTGGGATTTTTTCTGTGACAGTTTTGTGATTCAAAATTTGACCAAGATTCAAGTTATCAATACCTTTGTTTGCAAATCTTACTTTAATGAAAGGGCGGTTTGTTTTCTCCTCTGATTTATCTGATCTAACTGCTTGAAATAAACGAAAAGTAGAAATGTCCAAGATGACTCCTTGTAGTCTGTATTCTGGGGAACGTGTATCGGTATATGCGAGGTCCTTCGTATAATCGTAGATTTCGTGTAACTTCCGTAAAGGAACAGAGTATAATTTGGTACGAATATAATGCAGACCTAGAGGCTCATTCAAAAATGGAACCAAGTCATCGAAGGAGAAACTATGTATCTCAGGCCTATTATATTTTCGTATGCCATGACTTCGAGGTCTTCTTTGTGATCTGTTGAATAATCTAGTCACATTTACCGATTGACAACCGGGACTTGTTAAGTTTCCTATAGTGCTGATGTTATCGTTGCACCCATAGGGCGCTGCAGTGTTAAGATTTTTTTATCCAGAACTCTTCTCTGTTGCGACGGAGAGGTGTGCTCAAATTGGGATTGTTTGTGGGGTGATATATTTTCTCCAGGATTCTGACTCTCATAGATAAAACAGAATGATCCGCCTGGTCAAAATGTCGATAAAGGAGTTGACTTCCTTTATCATTTATTTTTGACCGGTGTCCTGACATTCTTTTACGGAGCTGGCCTTTGGTTTCGTCGATATAAATCAATCCACAAAGTGAGCACTCTATTCCGTACTCAACATTAGATGTCATGCAGTTAAGGTTTTCAAAACAATGCGTGTTAAATGTTTGTTTTGTGAGATTACTTGAGAATGAAGTGTCTGTTATTAGGATGTTACAAGTTTTGCAGTTCTTCATGCCACACTTAGAAATTGAGCAATCGCTTGGTGAAAATAGGTGCTCTTTTAGTATATCGACCACTTCAATCTTACAGGGCTTGATTTTAATATACCCATCTCCATGTTTATACCAAAACTCATGGTTGTTACTAAATGTCGTGTAAGCTAATTCTAGGGACACCTAAGTTCCCTGTTGCGTATGTGTCCGTAGACGCAACAGGTTGGGGCCTTTTTATAGTGGGCGACGCCCCAGCCACTTTGTAGGTCTCTTGAGTTCTATCCATTTAAGCAAAAGACTGCTCGACAAGTGCCATCGGGGACAATTTGTCCACCAGCAGTGACACATGAACAGTGGTAAAAATGACAAATATGGATAATGACCATATCCCTGTCCACAGGACTAAATCGATAATTCAGAAAATCAGAAACCGAAGGCATACAAAATCAGGATAAAACAGGAACCAAAGCAAACAAAAACAAAAACCTCCACCATATGAAAAGAAGCGAACTCCCGATATGAGAGTGAGACCAGGTGCCCAGGAAGAGTAAGCATCTCCTGCTTGCATGCAACACCCGTCGCTTCAATTCGGTAGAACTGTCAAATCCGGTTTCTACCATTTTGGAAGATATAGAGTACAATCTTTGGTTAGATGGTTCAAATGGTCAGAATATCATCCACCATTCTGGATAGTGGGACATCATAGTGTAAGACGAGTTCCCCATATCGACCGTAGAACTTCCTCAGTGACGATGTTAGACGGTCACAAACATATCCCTGACTGAGAAGCTTATCTGAAAGACGCCTAGCTCTCAGAACAAAATTCGTATATTTTGTACTTGCTCTGGCATAGCGTATCAACTGAGATATGAGCATGCCATAAGCAGGCGATGAAGGGATGTTGCTACTCAGAAAAGGAAAGTTCGTAATGCTGAAATTGAAGTCGTCACGTTAGTCATAGATTGAGGTGTTCATGTGACCATCAGTGTCGTAGGACAACATTATGTCCAAATAGGATGCTGAATTATTTGTCTCTGTAGTTTCTTTGACTTCAAGCTCCGAAGGATAGATACTGCTCAGGTAATCCGCGAATTTTGGATTATTGATGGACAACACATCGTCGATGTATCTGTAAGTGAAGTTGAAGTCAGAAGCTAACTATCTTTTCCCTTCAGAGACCAAAGATTGAATGAATTCAGCTTCGTACGAGTAAAGGAAAATGTCGGCAAGGAGTGGGGCACAATTGGTCCCCATTGGAATTCCGACAATTTGCTGGAAGACCTTTCCTCCAAACACCACAAAAATGTTGTCGATCAGAAAGTTAAACATCTGAATAATGTCTGTTTCAGTGTACTTATTTTCAGAATCTGACTATTCTTTTACAAAGTAGGATTTGTCATAGTTAACAACAATTAATTTGTATTTGCGATTACCGTTCTTATTTGTAAACGCATTACTTATAATTTTTGCGAGTCTTTCTTTCAATTTAGAATGTGGAATTGTAGTGTAAAGTGTCGAAAAATCAAAGGCTTTGATCGAATGGACTCTACTAAAATGAGTGGATTTCAGATGTTCTAAAAGTTCCTTCGAATTCTTTAAAATCCACATCTGGTTGATACCACTGCGAGAATATAATGTCGAACAATATTTTTGTAGCCCAGATTTGATTTCAGATAAAACTCTGGTAAGTAAGATCGATACATATTTGGTAGAACATTTTGAGGAACCAGCGATGAAACGTTGTTTGTACTGATTTTTATGCATTTTAGGTATGCAGTATAAGTATGGTAAATCTAAATCTAAATTGGTAGTGTCAAAGCCAAAGGAAGCAAGAGCTGATTTGTGGTTATCTATTATTTCAGAGGCAGAAAGGTTTGTTGGGGTGTAAGTTGGATTTCCAGGTGTCGAATTTAAATCCAACTCTTTAACTAGACTGTCGAAATAGTACTTTTTGCAAGTAAATGTGTAATTATTTGAGGCTTTGTCCGCTGGTGTGATGATATAATGTTCTTGGAGGTAGGTAAGCTCTGTGATAACATCAGGGTCTTTAAATATAGACACGAATCTGGTGCTCACAGTTGATTTTATTCGGTTAATTCTAGATAAAAGTAACCCTCTGATTGATTTTATCCATTCGGAAAGGGTGTCGAGCTGTACATCCTCTTTCTTTGCCCAACGTCTTGCATATTCCTCACAAGAGTCCATGATAATTTTGACATTTTGGTTCCATGTAAAGGACATACTTTCTCTGTATTTGGGACCCTTTTTTAACAATTCTCTCAACTTGTCGTTCTTGACTATACTAAGGTCACCAGTAATAACGTGTCCACAAGGAGAGTAGTTGAACTCCGATGAAGAACATTCGCAGGGAAGTGGATGTAGTGAGGGATTACTTAAATCAATACACTGCAAGAATCGTTTGTAATTGTAAATTTTAGATGCAACTGTTGGTGTGTAGCTATAGGAATGAGTAAAAGAAGACCCTGGCGATAATCTCAACAGCACCCACAATAGAGCACCAAATTGAGCATCGACGGACCCCTAGAAAGCTAGAGGTGGGACCAGGTGCCCGGGAGGAGTAAGCATCCCCTGTTGGCTAGCCGCACCCGCCGTCGATGTTCATGCACGAAAATCAAAAGAATATATAAAAATGCGCTGTCTGAGGCCACGTCTATATAGAAAGTGCTATGGCGACAATGTCAGGGAATAATATTCAAAACACTTACTGTCAAACCCCTCGCGGGGAACTTTTTTACGAGCTCCACACGGCAAAGGGCATAAGTGTGACACAAATGAGTAAAAGAAGACCCTGGCGATAATCTCAACAGCACCCACAATAGAGCACCAAATTGAGCATCGACGGACCCCTAGAAAGCTAGAGGTGGGACCAGGTGCCCGGGAGGAGTAAGCATCCCCTGTTGGCTAGCCGCACCCGCCGTCGATGTTCATGCACGAAAATCAAAAGAATATATAAAAATGCGCTGTCTGAGGCCACGTCTATATAGAAAGTGCTATGGCGACAATGTCAGGGAATAATATTCAAAACACTTACTGTCAAACCCCTCGCGGGGAACTTTTTTACGAGCTCCACACGGCAAAGGGCATAAGTGTGACACAAATGAGTAAAAGAAGACCCTGGCGATAATCTCAACAGCACCCACAATAGAGCACCAAATTGAGCATCGACGGACCCCTAGAAAGCTAGAGGTGGGACCAGGTGCCCGGGAGGAGTAAGCATCCCCTGTTGGCTAGCCGCACCCGCCGTCGATGTTCATGCACGAAAATCAAAAGAATATATAAAAATGCGCTGTCTGAGGCCACGTCTATATAGAAAGTGCTATGGCGACAATGTCAGGGAATAATATTCAAAACACTTACTGTCAAACCCCTCGCGGGGAACTTTTTTACGAGCTCCACACGGCAAAGGGCATAAGTGTGACACAAATGAGTAAAAGAAGACCCTGGCGATAATCTCAACAGCACCCACAATAGAGCACCAAATTGAGCATCGACGGACCCCTAGAAAGCTAGAGGTGGGACCAGGTGCCCGGGAGGAGTAAGCATCCCCTGTTGGCTAGCCGCACCCGCCGTCGATGTTCATGCACGAAAATCAAAAGAATATATAAAAATGCGCTGTCTGAGGCCACGTCTATATAGAAAGTGCTATGGCGACAATGTCAGGGAATAATATTCAAAACACTTACTGTCAAACCCCTCGCGGGGAACTTTTTTACGAGCTCCACACGGCAAAGGGCATAAGTGTGACACAAATGAGTAAAAGAAGACCCTGGCGATAATCTCAACAGCACCCACAATAGAGCACCAAATTGAGCATCGACGGACCCCTAGAAAGCTAGAGGTGGGACCAGGTGCCCGGGAGGAGTAAGCATCCCCTGTTGGCTAGCCGCACCCGCCGTCGATGTTCATGCACGAAAATCAAAAGAATATATAAAAATGCGCTGTCTGAGGCCACGTCTATATAGAAAGTGCTATGGCGACAATGTCAGGGAATAATATTCAAAACACTTACTGTCAAACCCCTCGCGGGGAACTTTTTTACGAGCTCCACACGGCAAAGGGCATAAGTGTGACACAAATGAGTAAAAGAAGACAAAAGAAGGAAATACAAGGAGTTTCTTTTCTTTTGAAATATGGTGGGATTTTTTTCTGTGACAGTTTTGTGATTCAAAATTTGACCAAGATTCAAGTTATCAATACCTTTGTTTGCAAATCTTACTTTAATGAAAGGGCGGTTTGTTTTTCTCCTCTGATTTATCTGATCTAACTGCTTGAAATAAATGAAAAGTAAAAATGTCCAAGATGACTCCTTGTAGTCTGTATTCTGGGGAACGTGTATCGGTATATGCGAGGTCCTTCGTATAATCGTAGATTTTGTGTAACTTCCGTAAAGGAACAGAGTATAATTTGGTACGAATATAATGCAGGCCTAGAGGCTCATTCAAAAATGGAACCAAGTCATCGAAGGAGAAACTATGTATCTCAGGCCTATTATATTTTCGTATGCCATGACTTCGAGGTCTTCTTTGTGATCTGTTGAATAAGCTAGTCACATTTACCGATTGACAACCGGGACTTGTTACGTTTCCTATAGTGCTGATGTTATCGTTGCACCCATAGGGCGCTGCAGTGTTAAGATTTTTTATCCAGAACTCTTCTCTGTTGCGACGGAGAGGTGTGCTCAAATTGGGATTGTTTGTGGGGTGATATATTTTCTCCAGGATTCTGACTCTCATAGATAAAACAGAATGATCCGCCTGGTCAAAATGTCGATAAAGGAGTTGACTTCCTTTATTATTTATTTTTGACCGGTGTCCTGACATTCTTTTTCGGAGCTGGCCTTTAGTTTCGCCCACATAAATCAATCCACAAAGTGAGCAGTCTATTCCGTACACAACATTAGATGTCATGCAGTTAAGGTTTTCAAAACTATGCGTGTTAAATGTTTGTTTTGTGAGATTACTTGAGAATGAAGTGTCTGTTATTAGGATGTTACAAGTTTTGCAGTTCTTCATGCCACACTTAGAAATTGAGTAATCGCTTGGTGAAAATAGGTGCTCTTTTAGTATATCGACCACTTCAATCTTACAGGGCTTCATTTTAATATACCCATCTGCATGTTTATACCAAAACTCATGGTTGTTACTAACTACAAATGTTTCATATCTAATGTCGTGTAAGCTAATTCTACGGACACCTAAGTTACCTGTTGCGTATGTGTCCGTAATCGCAACAGGTTGGGGCCTTTTTATAGTGGGCGACGCCCCAGCCACTTTGTATGTCTCTTGAGTTCTATCCATTTAAGCAAAAGACTGCTCGACAAGTGCCCTCGGGGACAATTTGTCCACCAGCAGAGACACATGAACAGTGGTAAAAATGACAAATATGGATAATGACCATATCCCTGTCCACAGGAAAAAATCGATAATTCAGAAAATCAGAAACCGAAGGCATACAAAATCGATAATTCAGAAAATCAGAAACCGAAGGCATACAGAATCAGGATAAAACAGGAACCAAAGCAAACAAAAACAAAAACCTCCACCATATGAAAAGAATCGAAATCCCGATATGAGAGTGAGACCAGGTGCCCATGAAGAGTAAGCATCTCCTGCTTGCATGCAACACCCGTCGCTTCAATTCGGTAGAACTGTCACATCTTGTTTCTTCCATTTTGGAAGATATAGAGTACAATCTTTGGTTGGATGGTTCAAATGGTCAGAATATCATCCACCATTCTGGATAGTGGGACATCATCGTGTATGACGAGTTCCCCATATCGACCGTAGAACTTCCTCAGTGACGATGTTAGTCGGTCACAAACATATCCCTGACTGAGAAGCTTATCTGAAAGACGCCTAGCTCTCAGAACAAAATCCGTATATTTGGTACTTGCTCTGGCATAGCGTATCAACTGAGATATGAACACTCCATAAGCAGGCGATGAAGGGATGTTGCTACTCAGAAAAAGAAAGTTCGTAATGCTGAAATTGAAGTCGTCACGTTTGTCATAGAGTGAGGTGTTCATGTGACCGTCAGTGTCGTAGGACAACATTATGTCCAAATAGGATGCTGAATCATTTGTCTCTGTAGTTTCTTTGACTTCAAGCTCCGAAGGATAGATACTGCTCAGGTAATCCGCGAATTTTGGATTATTGATGGACAACACATCGTCGATGTATCTGTAAGTGAAGTTGAAGTCAGAAGCTAAGTATCTTTTCCCTTCAGAGACCAAAGATTGAATGAATTCAGCTTCGTACGAGTAAAGGAAAATGTCGGCAAGGAGTGGGGCACAATTGGTTCCCATTGGAATTCCGACAATTTGCTGGAAGAACTTTCCTCCAAACACCACAAAAATGTTGTCGATCAGAAAGTTAAACATCTGAATAATGTCTGTTTCAGTGTACTTATTTTCAGAATCTGACTTTTCTTTTACAAAGTAGGTTTTGTCATAGTTAACAACAATAAATTTGTATTTCCGATTACCGTTCTAACTTGTAAACGTATTACTTATAATTTTTGCGAGTCTTTCTTTCAATTTAGAATGTGGAATTGTAGTGTAAAGTGTCGAAAAATCAAAGGCTTTGATCGAATGGACTCTACTAAAATGAGTGGATTTCAGATGTTCTAAAAGTTCCCTCGAATTATTTAAAATCCACATCTGGTTGATACCACTGCGAGAATATACTGTCGAACAATATTTTTGTAGCCCAGATTTGATTTCAGATAAAACTCTGGTAAGTAAGATCGATACAGATTTGGTAGAACATTTTGAGGAACCAGCGATGAAACGTTGTTTGTACGGATTTTTATGCATTTTAGGTATGCAGTATAAGTATGGTAAATCTAAATCTAAATTGGTAGTGTCAAAGCCAAAGGAAGCAAGAGCTGATTTGTGGTTATCTATTATTTCAGAGGCAGAAAGGTTTGTTGGGGTGTAAGTGGGATTTCCAGGTGTCGAATTTAAACCCAACTCTTTAAATAGACTGTCGAAATAGTACTTTTTGCAAGTAAATGTGTAATTATTTGAGGCTTTGTCCGCTGGTGTGATGACATAATGTTCTTGGAGGTAGGTAAGCTCTGTTATAACATCAGGGTCTTTAAATATAGGCACGAATCTGGTGTTCACAGTTGATTTAATTTGGTTAATTCTAGATAAATGTAACCCTCTGATTGATTTTATCCATTCGGAAAGGGTGTCGAGCTGTACATCCTCTTTCTTTGCCAAACGTCTTGCATATTCCTCACAAGAGTCCCTGATAATTTTGACATGTTGGTTCCATGTAAAGGACATACTTTCTCTGTATTTGGGACCCTTTTTTAACAATTCTCTCAACTTTTCGTTCTTCACTATACTAAGGTCACCAGTAATAACGTGTCCACAAGGAGAGTAGTTGAACTCCGATGAAGAACATTCGCAGGGAAGTGGATGTAGTGAGGGATTACTTAAATCAATACACTGCAAGAATCGTTTGTAATTGTAAATTTTAGATGCAACTGTTGGTGTGTAGCTATAGGAAATACAAGGAGTTTCTTTTCTTTTGAAATATGGTGGGATTTTTTCTGTGACAGTTTTGTGATTCAAAATTTGACAAAGATTCAAGTTATCAATACCTTTGTTTGCAAATCTTACTTTAATGAAAGGGCGGTTTGTTTTCTCCTCTAATTTATCTGATCTAACTGCTTGAAATAAACGAAAAGTAGAAATTTCCAAGATGACTCCTTGTAGTCTGTATTCTGGGGAACGTGTATCGGTATATGCGAGGTCCTTCGTATAATCGTAGATTTCGTGTAACTTCCGTAAAGGAACAGAGTATAATTTGGTACGAATATAATGCAGGCCTAGATGCTCATTCAAAAATGGAACCAAGTCATCGAAGGAGAAACTATGTATCTCAGGCCTATTATATTTTCGTATGCCATGACTTCGAGGTCTTCTTTGTTATCTGTTGAATAAGCTAGTCACATTTACCGATTGACAACCGGGACTTGTTAAGTTTCCTATAGTGCTGATGTTATCGTTGCACCCATAGGGCGGTGCAGTGTTAAGATTTTTTATCCAGAACTCTTCTCTGTTGCGACGGAGAGGTGTGCTATAATTGGGATTGTTTGTGGGGTGATATATTTTCTCCAGGATTCTGACTCTCATAGATAAAACAGAATGATCCGCCTGGTCAAAATGTCGATAAAGGAGTTGACTTCCTTTATTATTTTTTTTTACCGGTGTCCTGACATTCTTTTTCGGAGCTGGCCTTTGGTTTCGCCCACATAAATCAATCCACAAAGTGAGCACTCCATTCCGTACACAACATTAGATGTCATGCAGTTAAGGTTTTCAAAACTATGCGTGTTAAATGTTTGTTTTGTGAGATTAATTGAGAATGAAGTGTCTGTTATTAGGATGTTACAAGTTTTGCAGTTCTTCGTGCCACACTTAGAAATTGAGCAATCGCTTGGTGAAAATAGGTGCTCTTTTAGTATATCGACCACTTCAATCTTACAGGGCTTGATTTTAATATACCCATCTGTATGTTTATACCAAAACTCATGGTTGTTACTAACTACAAATGTTTCATCTCTAATGTCGTGTAAGCTAATTCTAGGGACACCTAAGTTACCTGTTGCGTATGTGTCCGTAGACGCAACAGGTTGGGGCCTTTTTATAGTGGGCGACGCCCCAGCCACTTTGTAGGTCTCTTGAGTTCTATCCATTTAAGCAAAAGACTGCTTGACAAGTGCCCTCGGGGACAATTTATCCACCAGCAGTGACACATGAACAGTGGTAAAAATGACAAATATGGATTATGACCATATCCATGTCCACAGTACAAAATCGATAATTCAGAAAATCAGAAACCGAAGGCATACAAAATCAGGATAAAACAGGAACCAAAGCAAACAAGAACAAAAACCTCCACCATATGAAAAGAAGCGAACTCCCGATATGAGAGTGAGACCAGGTGCCAAGGAAGAGTAAGCATCTCCTGCTTGCATGCAACACCCGTCGCTTCAATTCGGTAGAACTGTCACATCCGGTTACTTCCATTTTGGAAGATATAGAGTACAATCTTTGGTTGGATGGTTCAAATTGTCAGAATATCATCCACCATTCTGGATAGTGGGACATCATAGTGTATGACGAGTTCCCCATATCCCTATAACTGGTATTGACGACAGAGCATGTAACAACTCATGTCTGCCGCCATTGCGTGCTATAGTAAGTAAATCGTTGATCGTTTTCTCCTTTGTCTGTTTCGTCTTTTCCCGTGTGACCTGTATTTCCTTTCAGTGTTTGGGCGAATTGAAAAGATGTTGATATTGGTAGAGGCTGAGGAAATGTTTCCTTGTCCATAGATTTTATCGTTTAAACCAAGAAGGTACGCAGTCTGTAGTTTGGTGATCCAGGCAAGTTCAGCTTGTAGTCGGGTTTTTTTAATTTCGGTCTTAATTTCATTTTTATGTTTTTGAAAAGTCTGAACTGGGGTAATGGTGATATCCGAAATAGAATGATTATATTTAATAAAGTGATTATAAAGAACGTTTCTGTGTTTTTGTTGACGTGAGGTTCTGATCTTAAAAGAATGGCTCCTAAAACGAGATTTAAAGGTTGGCCTGTCTCACCTACATATTGTGCGCCGCATCCCCTGGTATTTCAAGTCATAACGTATATAAGATCTTGAGACGATTAATCGATGTCTTGGTCAACCTCGATTTTGAATTTCTGTCCATTTACACTAGATGTTATTGTGGAGTCGCAGTTGATGAGGTGACACAAAGATCATCTCCTACTGTTGCACTTAGAAATAATTGAGAACCCTCTGTTTTTGTTGTTGAATGTAGAGCCTGCGGATGGAGTAGTGCGTAAAATACGACTGTGGGATTTAAATTTGAGAGGAGATAGGAGTACTCTTGGTGAGGAAAAAAGTTTTTTTACTGTTGAATGTCGATGATTGTAAAGTGACTGAAGTGACAGAGGGTAATTACAAGGGGGTTAGTTTAATACGAGGCGACCTTAAAATGCCATAATGCGATAATGGAAGAAAAGTGAATTAGAGTCCTACGTAGAAGACACTACAACAAAGCCAAGTTAGAGAACACAATGTAATCAAAACACTTCAAACATCGGGTCGCGGGGAATTGCTTTACCAACTCCACACTGCAACACGAAATAAGTGTAGATATTAAAGAAGGGGAATCCATTGATTGGTACAAAAAGTATAATTGGCAATTGCCTGGGGCGCTACTTGATTTCATAATTTTGTATCGAATTTTCGCTCATTTATTGATATTTTCAATGATTTCAACGTTTGTAGACGTTTTGTGCGTCGTTGTATTCAGTATAGGATTGTCAAATCAAAACAGGCTTTCCTGATTTACATTCACTATACATTTTACATTAATGTTAATAAACAAGAATATTTATGATATATTAACAACAAATAACGCCTAAATGGCATGTTACCGCACCTACTCCTTTTGAAACCATTTTCATTTGCAATAATGTCATGTTTGGTAAGAATTCCATAATGATTCATTACATATCATTGTTCATCCATAATATAGAATAAGAATACTCGAAAGGAAATGAAAATATGTGCATTGCGTTGCATAACTGAGCTTTTCTCGTTGCTCGGATGACCTTCAATTAATTAATTTTGATAAGAAGAGAGGCAGGGTATGGAACGCTTTCGCTGTCTTATAATGAAATATTTCAAGGACCAGAGCCACGAACGGCGATATCGGCCTAAAGTTTTCGTATATTTTCAAACACAGACAATGTTTCTAAATTATCAACAAAAGGAAAGGAGAACATTTTGTCTTTCGAAAACGTGCGAAGTTGTGAGATTCCGGATATGTCTTAAGAAGATATAGAGCCCAAACCAAGCTAGGATTGGCATTTCCGGTATTTTTGTGAGATATCATGAAATTTGATCGATAATTTCGCATAGGGCCGGACATTCTAGCACAAAAATAATTATATTTAAATATTCTTTGATTATACCTGTGATTATTTCGATGAAGATTTTTTTGGTAGAAGGTCCGGTCGTAGTCGAAAATTAAACGTTTATGAGTTCTCTGTTGGCACATTTCTTGACAAATTGTTCATCAAAGATGGTTAATACGTCAATCTTTTGAACCACTCTATGTCTTCCCTGTATATATCGGCATGTAAACACATAATACTACGAGGACAAAATATGAGAATTATTTTAAAATCGTTTAAAGAAGTCATATATAATGTATGTGGGATTTTGGGGGTTTCGGTTTATTTGTTTGTTATAATTATATATGTATGTTATTTCCTAAAATGTTCCTAATACGGGAATAAAATATGTAAACAAAAAATGCATCGGCTTTCTACAATTATCCTATACGATAGAGAAATTGGAAGATAAGGGGTAGAAAACGTGATTGAAATAATGAGAATTCGAAACATAAAAGAAAGACGTAATATGAATCCAGCATAAAGAAGCAAAATAGATCGACGCCCAAGAAGAAATATTTATGATCTAATTCTTTTAAAGAGGAGGTGGGGATTTTTGAAGACAAAAAAAAAAAAAAAAAAAAAAAGATGGAAAACTTGAAATCAAATGATTAATTTGAAATAGGTAATTGACGAACGATATCAAATCAACGTATTTTGATTGAGGTTCAGACTATGCTGGATCAATTCTCTGTCCGTTTATTTTGATGTAATTTATCCAGCGCCCAATATAATAGATAACAGGGGATAGGAGACCGTGGTATAATAATTTATTCAAAGATACTATTTCCCTGAAAATAAATTTTATTGAAAACGTAAAATTTATTCCGACGGGTCTGGGTTGAGAAAAAGAAAGGGAGACATAAAAAGTTTTATTTGAAAGTATGCAGTAACGACCATAATGTTGTCGAATTTGTAAAATTAAATCTCCATATACCTCTATTATAAAAACACAATACATTGTAGGTGGCACCAGGGAAATGAATTAGAGCTGCGCACCCCAAATTGAAAATGACGTTTTCAAACGGCTATAGTATGCGTTAGATTCGCCTGAAAATTTGAATTTATTCAATTGAGAATGTAAACTTTCATATGAAAAGAAATATTTTGCATTAAAAAATTTTGTAAAGTTAAATCATTTTCAAGGACACCGTACTGTTATAAAAGCTTTATCATCAAGTTCTGAAAACAAAAATCACGTCATTAAAAAATGTTGACCGCAAAAAGGGGAGAGTCTATAACATGCTCCCCTTCTCGCCCTGGCCTCATCTCTCCCTTTAAATTCGCTAATCATCCGATATGGCAAAAATTGATTCTTAAAAAGTACGAGAACGCTGCAATTCATAACATTCGAACATTAATCACCTTTGCTACAGTCCATCGATCCAGAAATTAATAATGTTGTGCATCTATGACATCGTTTTCTTATTCGTGTAACGTACCTAAATTTTCATTCCTCTAAGCGCGAATCATTATGTACATGTATTCGTATTCCATACCTTGATCTCTATCTTGTTCACATTAATACACGCTGTATTATTGTAACGATAGTCGCAGCTATCGTCGCTATCGTCTCTAAAATATCCAACTCGCCGACTATCGATTATATCTCTGAGAATCGATTAATCGGAGTAAAGAGATCTACACTTCTTTGAAAAAATGTTCTCTCTTCACACAAAATGACACTAAAAAATGTATCAGAATGGGAGTCATGGCAACGGATTCTAGTTGAATGATGGAAGGATTATCGCTGACGATCGATTGTCGGTCGTTGAATGGCCAGCGATGAACATTACTAATCGATGTTGAAAATCAAACGCGATTGTCGCCGACATCGCTGATTACCGGATTGTCCGATTTAGTATCTTGGTTTTGATAAATTCGTGTATTTCCCTTTTATACTATTATTTTTTTCATTGTACTTCAAAGTACATACTGGTGTATGACATTTTCTGTTGCATGGTATTCAAGATAAAGGATCTTGAACGAATTGATAGGGTATTCATAGTAGTTGTGATCGAAAGTGCTTTACTCAATAAAACAATTTTATTCAAAGAAATAATGATTTAGTGTTTATTTCAATTCATTGTTGGTTGCAAAATGAAAAAAAAAAAGAAATGTTTTGAATTTTCCGATAATAATAATAATGGGTTATGCCCATCCGATTATTTCCGCTCATTGATTATGATTTTACTTCCGATTGCCCAACAATTATACTAGTACTAGCACATACATGTGAGAAGAGTCACATGTATTTCTCTTATCAATAATTACATACTAGTATATCATGATAAGAACGGGAGCATGAAAAGTAATTTAAAATGCGAAATATTCAAAATGCAACCATCGTTTTTTCTCTATGTTCAAAGTCCGCTACCATTGACCCGAATAGGACCCTTCGCTTTTATATTAGAAATATCCCGTCCCCTAATTCCTGTATCCGCCACAACCTCTGCAAATGGGTATTACACGCTGATTTTAGAAGGAAAATCATTAAGACATTATTTTTCTCATTTTTCAACTCGAGTTTTAGCTGTACTTATTTATATTGAGTCATTGACTCATATGCACCGAAGTGTACGGAAGGGGTTTTCAATAAAGCCGATGTATTATCTCTGTCTAGTCCAGCAACTGACCGCGAAATTGGATTAAAAACTGATACGAGTAATTTGAGCTTACTAGTTTATAGGAACAAATTTGAAGTACTTATATATGTCAAATTGAGTCACATCAATGTTCACCTTCATACATCGCTGACAGTGGGTGGTGTATCTAGGGCAAAATTAAGTGGATGCTTTAATTATCTAAATCTGCAGCAGATATAGAACCGTGTTTTGAGGTTTTACAGGGTATGCACTTTTGATTGGAGATGTTCTGACAACTTTATTACGAGAAAATCTTTGAATTTAACGGTATTTCAGAAATTTTCGGAAAAAATGAAGAAGCATACATGGTATTCCTTTGTCTGATCTGATACAGCCTAACACTCTTCTAGGACAGTTTGAACATATCGGATCCGTGATTCATGAAGATGGTAAACATGAAGCCTTTCTTTGATTTTTTTTTCATATAATCATAAATAATGACATCAATTTCTTGTGGATCGATGCAGCTTACATCTTACGCGATTTAAACGAATACAAAAAGTAAAAGTATTACATTGAAGACATGCATACTGTAGTTCCAGGACGAACATTTTCAGCCTGTGATTTCGAGCAAAGGCAAACCAAACACGGATTGTACATGATAAATTGTACACATATTGTATTTATAGAAATTTTTTAAATATGTTTTCTTTAAATTAATATTTCACACATTTTCTCAATGTAGAAATATCTCTTATCATTTCTTATACTTAGTGATTCATGGTACTTGTCCTGACATTATGCGAAGTCATATGTGAAAATGACGTCAAATGACGTCGCAAACAATATACCGTACCCTCAATTCACATTAAAATATTTTGCTTCAACAAGGCCGTAAGTCACAAAGTTGGCCAGTTCTGAATTGCTGAAATATGGTATTATCAAAATATAAAAGATGAACGTTGTGGCAAATTAGGCCGATTTTGTCGTTCGCTGTTCTTGTCCTTTATCACATGATTCACCCGTTATGCAGTTTCATAAAGCCATTTCATAAATATATGATATGAAAACACGTTACATATCACTCTGCTTGAATGCGATTGGTCAAGTTTGGAACCTAATCACATAAACCTTGACAAATGTGACCTTTCAAATATCGGTCAACTCTTAAATTCAGACCCGGAGTCAATATCAATGATTAAAATTGTTGTTGTTGAATTAATATTTGCATTAAATTACTATCCAAAATTGAAATACCTTTCTCTTACGCACAGAATATCTTTACGATGGGGACACTACTTTTCATGGCGTAGCAGACGACTTCTAGATCACGGCGTGATTCGCCACAGTAGTTCTCGGAAACGTTGATTTCACGTTAGAAATACACATTTTTAGGCAATATCATGTGATAAAAAGAATCTCAAATGAATTTTCATTTCATACGATGTATTATGAAACTCGTTGTGCGTTTTATATCCCCTCGCCAAGGCTCGGGGATATAAAACTCACAACTCGTTTCATAATACATCGTATGAAATGAAAATTCATTGGAGATCCTTTATATATGGGATGGGTTAATCAATATTTGCGGTGGTAAGTAAATTATATGGAGTGGTAAGTATAATATTTGGAGTGATAATTACATTGTGTGGTGTGTTAAAAACATAACAAGTGGTGCTAAGATCATTATATGCGGTGGAAAGTACATTATATGGAGTGCTAAGTACATTATATGGAGTGGTAAATACATTATATGCGGAGCTAAATACATTATATGCGGAGCTAAGTACATTATATTGAGTGCTAAGTACATTATATGCGGTGGTACGTACACTATATGGTGGTTAGTGCATTATATGCGGTGCTATGTACAATATATGGGGTAGTATGTACATTACATGGGGTGGTTAGTACATTATATGCGGTGCTAAGTACATTATATGCGGTGCTAAGAACATTATATGGGGTGATGAGTACATGATATGCAGTACTTAGTTCGTTATGTGGACAGGTGATTTCGTTTTGATAAACATTCTGATGACCAAGATTAAACATTTTTGAGACTCGCGTTATCATTATCCCTAAAAGGACACAAAAGGAACCCATACGGACTTAAAGGACAAAAGACCAAATACCCAAAATGATTCAACATTTCTCCCACCTCTATGATGGGGGGGAGGGCTGTAGGAAACCTTGTGGAAAGTTTAAAAGGAGTTATATATTAGGAAAAAGATAAAGATTAAAAGAAGATTTGATCTATGAAAATTAAAATATTTCAGATAATGAATTTGAAAAAATCCTTTTCAGAGAAATTTAACATTTGGGTTTGGTTTCAAGTTGTTTACTGCTCCCTTCGTGATCTCTCTTTCAATGGCTAGCAGCAAATAAGGCTCTTGTTGTGAAAATCGCATAAATCGACTCATAAATATATCATACGTAATGGAAAATCATTCAGTCGAGATCCTACATATATACTCCAATTTTTTAATTTAATTTATTTATCTATTTATTTATTTGTTTATTTATTTAATCATTTTGCATTTTGAAACAATGCGACATGTAAAGATAAGGCGTAAAATCTGCCCCGAAACGTCGAAATTTCAAAATGCAACTTTTGATAATTTATTTTTCGGTAGATGAATTGCTGTCAGATGGGATTATTTATCCAAAATAAGCCGAAATTTGGGTCAAATTAAGCATTTTTTACACTGAAAACAATGGAAAACGGAAACGTTTTTATGCAACAGCGCCCCCCCCCCCCGTCGCTTACAATGCCACTTTCACCAAAGGTGTATATCAATAAAACACATTTTCTGGCAAAGTGGGGTTCTGAAGCGAGGGGGGAGGCAATGTCCCACAGGCAAAAACCGAAGAAAGGGGGGAAGGATGACTATTTTCAAATCTATCTTTAGAGCGATATTCAAAGTAGGTTATAATTGCCATCTTTTTCTTTTAATCTATTCATATTGTGTACCAATCAAATATTTAACCGTTTGGAAGGAAATAAACGGGAAAGTTGTATATTTCTACACCGTGTGTATTTCGCGCCAGAAAGCTACATAAGTGGCTGAGAAGAACGAAATAAAACCTTTTTTCCAGTTTCTGGATCTCAGAGATTGCCGATTATATTGATAATAACCTCAGAGTTAGTTTCTCTCCTCCAATTACGACATGAAAAGGCATTAAAAGCATAATAAACTTTAATTAAAAAAAAAGTAATATAATGCATTTTTTGTGCATTTTATTCCATATTTGACATTTTCCGTCATCTGTACCTCTACCTCTTCAACCCGTAGTCATAACATCTTTCACCAATTCATCTAAATAAAATTCCTACTAGGAATCTTATTATATTTTACATTTTATCCTGGCCAAACTTAATCTAAATTGGAAGTACAGCGCACAGATGATAATCGAGTGATTTCAGGGCTAAATCAGGTCCTCCTTATCTTAACAGCTCCTTTGAACCAAAGCATAATTTTGAAATTCTGCAAGCCATAAAAATAATCAGTTTTCAAAGATTGGCTTTTGGGTTCCTTTTTATCCTTCTTGGTTCCTTTTTAATCCTTTTGGTTCCTTTTTGGATTTTTGGTCCTTCTGGGTCCTTTTGGGTAATTCGACGCATCCGAGTACATGTAACAGAAATGTTTAATCTTGGTCATCAGACTGTTTATCATAACGAAATCAGCACATAACGAACTAAGCACCCCATATAGTGTACTCACCACCCCATATAGTATTCCAATCACAGCATATAATGTACTAAGCACCGCATATGATGTACTAATCACTGCATGTATTGTACACACCATCCCATATCGGTATAATGTACTTAGCACAGCATATAATGCACTAACCACCCCATATGATGTTCTTAACACAACATATAATGTACTTAGCTCCGATATGATGTATATACCACTCCATATAATGTACTTAGCACTTCATATAATGTACTTACCATCGCATATTATGTTCTTATAACCACATACACATATACCATATAATGTGTTTAGCACTGCATATAATGTAATTACCACTGCATATATTGATTAAATCATTCCATATATTGAAATATCTCATTATAAAATCGATGACGTTACATAGCAGGGATCTACAACAAGACTCTGTTGTATAGCCCACAGTTAAACACGCCAAACAACAAACAGAGAGGGAACATAAAGCAGCAGGACGAAAAAGGGACAAAGAGCACCAAGCACGAGACCAAAACATCAAACACAACAAAACCCAATCGACATTCCGAGAGGACAGGGGCTAGGATCCCTTTTGGACATGAATGATATACATCTGGTGACAGTAGGATTATATCCACGAAGAAGAAATACATACTTTTGCAATTTTGTCAATAGAAGAACATTTTTTTATCACGAATCGTTTGCCTTTATTTTCTCACAGATCAATGGCATGTATACGACGGCTACATATATAAAGGGAAGCTCGGGAAAGAAAAGAAAAGCTACATTTCAAAACTTCTTCAGGCCTTTTTCTCAGACAGCAATGAATCTAAAAATATTCAGCGACTGAAAACAGATGGATGTACGGCACTTGACACCCTTATTTTACCTTTACTCGATCCTTGCATGAAAACTGCTGCTTTCAAAGAAGCAATGGATAAAATTTCAATGATCAATTACGGTTCGCTCCGGTTGAATTTTCCTTCATCATATGGAATGGACTACGATGAAACTGAGTACAAGAGGGTAAGTATATTTGACGTCAAACTTGTAAAGACCAACAAAATAAATAGCACGTTGGCACGGGATACCATGGATTGCTGTTGCTTATTTTTGTGGAACCTGTCATTGAATTTCATTCAATCTTTTCATCGTGATGTATGCAATTTTTTTAACATTTTACAGTGGCTTTACAAGTTCGTTGTCGAGCGCAGGATAAATTCTATAGAGTCACTAGACAGCAAGCGAGTCCAAGAAAATGAAATCATCTCGGTTTTACTCATTATCCATATGGCTGTTGAACTAAATCTATGTAGCTTTTTAGAGGATAGACAAAACACTCTGTTTGTTAAACTTCAACTTGAGCCGAATATTGAAGAAAAATCATGCGAGATATTCAACACAATACAGGATATATGCCAAACGTCCGTCGGGTATGTACTTTTTAGTCCATCTCTTATGACAGTCTACGTACATTATATATGCTGCTTAAGTATCTGTTGATAGTGTCTATATTCTCTTCATTTCAGACTGAGTGGTTTCATTCTATACGGTTTTCTATGTATAATCTCTTATCTGTCTTTTTTTACCTCATCCGAACATAGTGAGCTATTGTCATAGCGTGCCGTCCGGCGTCCGTCGTCCGTCGTAAACTTTTCACATTTTCGACTTCTTCTCAAGAACGGCTGAAGGGATTTTGATGAAACTTGGTAGATATGAAGTTCTCATGGTCCCCTACAAGTGTTGTTGTGTTTCGTCCGGATCCGTCAACAGGTGGCGCCACCACAGCCAAAAGTAGGTCACGAGGGGTACCCTCCTTTGACAAACTTCTTCTTCAGAACCAAAGCATGTATCGACAAACCGAAAGCATCAGGATAATCTAGAAAGATGTCTTAAGAAGTGTTGTTATTTTTGGTTCCACTTCGAAGTCAAATTTTTTTTGACGCGTATTTGACGTCTTCTCGTACTTAGTCAGAAATGCACAATTTTGCACTATTTCTTTAAATAACTCAATAAGTGTATGATTTTACACACTCATTTACTGCATATTTATCATATTAAACTTACTTAATGCTTTGATATGTATTTTATGCTTAAATTTTATTTTGTTGTTGTTGATTTTTTATGAATTTTTTTCTTATGTAAAAAGGAAGGGGTGTTGATTTTCAGTACTAAAAGCCTTTTCCATTGAAGTCTATGGATCACCTACCTCTATTCAATTGCTTCCCACGTCTCTCACAACATTCACCCCAAAGTTTCACTATTTTCGTTTTGTACACTAAGGTTTGTGATACTTAAAAATGTTATCTCTAGAAAAAGTGACCACAGAGTCTTGAAAGATCAAACCACTTGAAATTCAAGGTCCCTTTTTTGCACTTAAAACTAAAATACGATTTTTGAATTCATGGGACCCCTTTTAGATCGACCTTTCATCCATAGTTACAGCTGATAATTCAACAAGTGACACATGCTTCAATGTTTTATTGATTGACCTTTTATGTGATATGATTCAATTATCTAAATTCTTTATACTTATTTAGAATTTTATTTTTAAAGTCGGGAACAAGATTTCAAAAGCAGCCATATTTTGCCGTGTACCCGAAGGGGGTTCCCCATTTAGTACTGTGATACCTTTTTATGCCCCCGGAATCAAAGATTCGGGGGCATATAGTTTTTGGCCTGTCCGTCTGTTTGTCTGTCTGTCTGTTTGTCCGAATAACTTTAACATTGGACATAACTTTTGAATGGTAAGTGTTAGGGCTTTCATATTTCACATGTGTATTCCTTGTGACAAGACCTTTACATTGATACCAGTATTTTTTACCTTGTGACCTTGACCTTGACCTTTGACCTACTTTTCAAAAACTTTAACATTTGGCATAACTTTTGATAGGTAAGTGATAGGGCTTTCATATATCACATGTTTATTACTTGTGCAAAGACCTTTCCATTGATACCAAAATTTTTGACCTCGTGACCTCGACTTTAACCTTTGGCTTATCTTTCAGAATCTTTAACATTGGGCATACTTTTTAAATAGTAGGTTTTAGGGCTTCGATATTTTACACATGTATTTGTTATGTTAAAACCTTTCTATTGATACCATATTTTTTTACCTTGTCATTGACCTTTGACCTACTTTACAAAAACTTTCAAAAGGTGTTTATACTAACAAAGATGCCAACGGGGGCATTCGTGTTTCACAAACACATGCTTTATTAGCTTTAGTACTGCGATTCATATCAGGAGATACAGTGCAAACGGAATAGATTTTTACTTTATGTGCATTATACTTGGAACACTTTCATAATGGTTGTCATTCATGTATTTGGAACATTTGCATATACTTGTTTATAAAGTTTGCTAGAATGTCCTTTGTCTTAGACTCTCTTAGATGAAGTAATTTACGGACTGATTTCTTGAAGAAACGTCTAATGAGTAATCTCTTCCTCTGGATGTTGAGAATGCATAGGACATTTAATATCTGAAATTCTTGAAAATAGATAATTCAGTTCAGAGTTCCTGAAATCTTCCAATGAAATGTTATACCACAGGAAGCTGTTGTTTTAATAGAGAAAATAAATTATTATTCACAACCTTAAGCCATTGTTTCTTCGACGTCTTGTATGTATAATATTTCTAAGAGGAACACAGAGGCCTGAGGTTGTGAATAATAAAACATTTTCTCTCATAAAACGACAGTATCTTGTGGCACGACAATTGGGAATTCTTATCTGTTCAAATAATAGATACAACATGAGTTTTTTTTTGACCAAATTACTTTTTGTCGGCAAATCCGATGCAACCGATACATTTCATGAACTCTCTCCGCTAACAATTAGTTAACAGTAAATGACGAAGTCGTAGGTCTGCTAGTTGGACAAGCTTAATAATTTCATGGGCCTTTTAATTTGTTTCAAACTGCGATACCTAGCAAATCCACTTGAGTTGTTGAACAGCGTATGCTGAAATGCGACGCTCTTTCTCGCCTGTTGAAATATGCATAGGCAAGAAGCGCCGCATTTCAGCATATTTACTGAAAATTATTTGTTCAAGTGGCTTCACTGGGTCATGAGGTTTGATACACCATACAATGCTTTTTGGAAAACAAATTGGCCCAATTTCTGCACAACTCACTTGAATTGATAAATATTGGATAAAAACGAATTTAACTGTACGTTTCATGTATTTGAGATGAAATCAATACTATTCAAAAGCATTCATAGATTTCAGTATACTTTAATATGAATAAAGGCAAAACCGAAAAATCTTTGTTTGTTTTTTTATATAGTTGGAACCCTTCAACATTTTTAAAGGTTATCTGAAAAAAAAAACTTCTCTGAATCCGGCAAAAATCTTTTTAGAAAGGTTGTGGGCTAAAATCCTGGTACTGGCACTGTAAGTATTCAATGTCAGTATGTCAATTAGAGCGTGCATGGGTATCAGGTGAGCGTTGTGCCCCCTGGGGCTCTTGTTTTAATCTAAAAGGGATAGGGCTTTGATATTTCATATATAGATTCGTCATGACCAGAGCTTTCATTTGATACCATTACTTTTGACCTAGTGACCTACTTTTAAACTATAACGAATAGGGCTTTGATATTCCACATATATATTCCTCATGATGAGAGCTTTCATTTGAGATCATGACTTTTGACCTAGTGACCTTGCTCTTGACCTTTTACCTACGTTTTAACTATAAGCGATAGGGCTTTGATGTTTCACATATAGATTCCTCATAATAAGAGCTTTTATTTGATATCATGACTTTTGACCTAGTGATCTTCATCTTGGCCTTTGACCATTTTTTAACTCACCTGAGCGAAGCTCAAGTGAGCGCTGCTCAAGCGAGCGATTTTCATAGCGAGCCGTCCGTCGTCCCTCCGTCGTCCCTCCGTCGTCCCTCCGTCGTCCGTCGTCGTCGTCTTCGTCCGTCTGGCGTAAACTTTTAATATTTTTGACATCTCCTCTGCAACCGCTGCATGGAATTTCACCAAACCTTACAGGAAGCAAGTACTCAAGGTCCTCTACCAAGT
This sequence comes from Pinctada fucata, assembly GCA_028142955.1. Lineage (NCBI taxonomy): Eukaryota > Metazoa > Mollusca > Bivalvia > Pterioida > Pteriidae > Pinctada > Pinctada fucata. The sequence continues at coordinate 49,000,064 of AP027106.1, forward strand.
TTGTGTTTTTCATTCCGAACAGTCAACAAATATGGCCACCGAAGGCTCTGATTGGCTGACACATTTTCGACATCTCCTCTGCAACCGATGCACAGAATTTCATGAAATTTTACTGCAAGGAAGTACTCAAGGTCCTCTACCAAGTTTGTGTTTTTCGTGCTGATCGGTCAACAAATATGGCCGCCGAGGGCTCTGATTGGCTGACATATTTTCGACATCTCCTCTGCAACCGCTGCATAGAATTCCATGAAACTTTACAGGAAGGAAGTACTTAAGGTCCTCTAACAAGTTTGTGTTTTTTTTTGTGCCGATCGGTCAACAAATATGGCCGAAGGGCTCTGATTGGCTGACACATTTACGACATCTCCTCTGCAACCACTGCACAGAATTTCATGAAACTTTGCAGGAAGAAAGTACTCAAGGTCCTCTGCCAAGTTTGTGTTTTTCGTGCCGATCGGTCAACATATATGGCCGCAGAGGGCTCTGATTGGCTGATACATTTTCGACATCTCCTCTTCAATAGCTGCATAGAATTTCATGAAACTTTACAGGAAGGAAATACTCAAGGTCCTCTACCTAGTTTGTGTTTTTCATGCCGAAAGGTCAACAAATATGGCCGCCGAGTGCTCTGATTGGCTGATACATTTTCGACATCTCCTCTGCAACCGCTGAACATAATTTCATGAAACTTTACAGGAAGGAAGTACTTAAGGTCCTCTACCAAGTTTGTGATTATCAGGCCCATCGTTCAACAAATATGGCCGCCAATGGCTCCGATTGGCCGACACATTTTCGACATCATATTTCATGAAACTTTAGAGGAAGGAAGTACTCAAGGTCCTCTACCAAGTTTGTGTTTTTCATGCCGAAAGGTCAACAAATATGGCAGCCGAGGGCTCTGATTGGCTGATTCATATTCGACATCTCCTTTGCAACCGCTGAACAGAATTTCATGAAACTTTACAGGAAGAAAGTACTTAAGGTCCTCTACCATATTTGTGATTTACAGGCCTATCGTTCAACAAATATGGCCGCCAATGGCTCCGATTGGCCGACACATTTTCGACATCACCTCTGCAACCGCTGCACAGAATTTCATGAAACTTTATAGGAAGGAAGTACTCAAGGTCCTCTACCAAGGTTGTGTTTTTTTTGTGCCGATCGGTCAACAAATATGGCTGCCGAGGGCTCTGATTGGCTGACACATTTTCGACATCTCCTCTGCAACTACTGCACAGAATTTCATGAAACTTTACAGGAAGGAAGTATTTTTGTGCCGATCGGTCAACAAATATGGCCGCCGCGGGCTCTGATTGGCTAACACATTTTCAACATCTTCTCTGCAAAAAAAACCGCTGCACAGAATTTCATGAAACTTTACAGGAAGAAAGTACTCAAGGTCCTCTACCAAGATTGTGTATTTTGTGCTGATCGATCAAAAAATATGGCTGCCGAGGACTCTGATTGGCTGACTCATTTTCGAAATCTCCTATGCAACCATTACACAGAATTTCACGAAACCTTGCAGCAAGCAAGTACTCAAGGTCCTCTGCCAATTTTGTGTTTTTCTTGTCGAAAGGTCAACAAATATGGCTTTCAAGAGCTTTGATCTGTAGAAGTATTTTTGTGACTTTTAACCCTTTGTCTGCAACTCAGGTGAGCGATGTGGCCCCCTTGGGCCTCTTGTTTTCAAATACATTTCAACTGCTCTGCTGTGTTCAGTGCTAGGTAGTAATGCTAGAGTTTCTTATCTTTATTTCATGCAACACAGAAAGAGAGCGCTAATTCCTATTGACAATTATTTCATATAAATTTTCTGAGACGACTGAATTAATTTTTATATCTACTAAGGGGTCCCTAATTGCAAACTGAAAAAAGCAACACACATCAACATTTCTAAAGGCTTAAAAGAATTAAAAGTGTTGAGTAAAACAAAATAGTAACTAGCGAAAGTGTTAGCATTTTGAACATAGTTACACATTGAATCACTGGAGCAATATAACCAACAAACAGCTCTCAGCTCATGAGATACGCTAGAGCTTGCTTGTTTCAGACTTCCATGAAAAATAGACAAGTTCCAAAGAAACTTATCAATCAAGAATTAAGATATCATAAACTTGTGAAATCCTTTTGAAAATTTTACAATAACTATTTTGAACTTCTTTCAAAATTTGGGACATTTCCAGCATCAGGGTATTCATTACCTTCAGTGACTTAGTAAACAAAATAAGAAGGATCAAAGGCTTCAACCACAAATGTAAGAAAATAGTCGGTCGCCTGCTTACCGAGGATATGATCCCAACGTCATCAAAAGAACACTGGTACTGACCCAATCTACAGTTTTGCACCAGTGTTTTTCCCAACGATTCATTCTTTCCAACCATGACGACGGATGGAAAGACGGGACTTGTTAAATCTCGCCAGAGAAGACTGGGTCCTGATTTTCTGTCCTATCTGAAAGTTGGCCATACTTCTCGGGTGATTGATCTTGAGCTCGCTTCAGAAGGCAGAGCACAGACTGATATACGCATGCCATAGAATTTCTTTAGATCCTTTTACATAGAATTTGTGTTACAAAAGGCCGCTGCTTGTAACTGTCTTGTTTTTTACGTCACCTTACAGTGAGAAGTTCTATGTTTATACAACTATTGTGCGTCTGCGGAGACCTCTTTGTATCTAGATAAGTGGGAGGATTGTACGCACGTAATCCGCACAACCACATCATTTGCTTATAGAAGATGACCGTCCAAAGTCGGCGCTCGGTGCACATTGATCTCCTTCCTTTAGTGTTTTATGTTTCTGTTCGTCTGGTTCGATTGTCTTGTATCGATGTTCTAGTGATTATTGTCGTGTATTTTGTGTTGTTGGTAGTTTCTTCTGATGTCATTTACGGGTTTGTTTCGCTGGGTCAGTGGAGGGTGGTCATACAGACAAGACAGATCGTCAAGACCCAGTCTTATCAAAGAAGGTGTTATGGGTCAGAATACCCCAAAACGCCAGCAAAAATCAGACAAAGACAGAATATAAATTTACAAGTTTAATTATGTACAATATATATATATTTCAAATGATTACAACTGAGTGCCGATTTAGGGGTCTCGTGGCCCTACCTCTTTTGAGCCAGCCGCGCACTCTCTGTAATGTAAATGTACAAATCAATCTTCAAAAGATTAAAGAGGGCGCAATTAAAATTATTTTTGTGGTTCCGCTGGAAGCATAACTAATGAGAATTCAATATTCGAAACACGTGTCTGGTGCATGGAAATTGGTTTCGAATTTTCTTCAAGAAGGTATAGAGTTGGAACCCTTCGACATTATTTAAAACAGGAAGAAATTGAGGGATCAATGAGTAATCACCATTAACGGAATGTCTTCAATTGGTCGATTTAGATATATGAAGGAATACAGTCGGACGAAATCTGTGAATATTCAATTTAAAGGAGCTGATAAGTTAAGGACCGCTTTAGCCCTAGATAACGTGCCATATTTCTTCCGCATGACGGTACATATGTAGACGAAAGATAATCATTATTGAAATATAATGTTTTTGAAGAGTTTTTGTATGTTTTACTTTTCGATGAAATACTCCCAAGATTCTAATATGAAGGTCCAAAGAGGTAGGGAGTACTCGTGTAGTAAAAGCTGATAATATCGACTAAAACATAGACATTTTTAGAATATTTTGGCTAAAATGTATAAACATTAACTAAAATATATCAGACATATCTACATTGCATGTTAGAAATACATTTTCATGTCAATTATCAATGTGACATCATACATATATTTTTGCTATTTCGGAAACTAGCCATTTCAACGATAAATATCATTGAAATTAAAGGAGTATAACATATTAGCACCATCCCTCCAATGCTATTTTGAATATAGATTTTATTTGGATGTGCTATTAAATCGACCCTACAGGAAATTTGGAGGCACGCACTCTCTGTTATGAAATTGAACAAATCTAAATTCAAAAAAATTAAAGAGGGCGCTACTGAAATGATTTTTGGTGGCTTCGCTGATGAGAATTTAATATTCGAAACACGTGTCTGGTGCATGGAAATTGGTTTGGAATTTTCTTCCAGAAGGTATAGAGTTGGAACCCTTCGAAATTGTTTTGATTGGATCTTAACCAAACGGCATATAATGATAGCTTATGCCACGAGGAAGAAGCATATTGATTTTCCAAGTGATGGGTCAAAGGTCAAGTTCACAGATTGGAAAAGGTAAAATCCTTATACAGCCTAGAGGGTACAATTTTAAATAGATCGTAATCACATTTCCTACACTGATAGGGTAAAAGAGAAAGTAACCTATTGATTTTCAAGGTTATAAGCCAAAGATCAAGTTCACATGTACAGATTGGAAAATTTCAAAATAAATTTATACATCCTAAAGGCTGCAGTTTAAATTGGAACTGAACCAAACTTCATACACTGATAGCTTATGACAAGAGGACGAAACCTATTGATTTTCAAGGTCATACCTCAGAGGTCAAGGTTACAGATTGAAAAGGTGAAGATCCTTGTATACAGCCTATGGAGTGCAGTCACAGATGAGAAATGGTCAAATTCTTTGTATACAGACGGGATAAATTCTCATGCCATGCGAGGGGATGCTACGCTTTGCGTTGCCTAGGTTTTTAATTTATTAGCGTAATGCCACAATTATAGGAGCAGCATGATGAAACATGTGATAAAAGTACATATTTTACAAACAAGACACGAGTTGACAAGGTATAAAGTAATGTGTCATTCACGGAGAATGTAAACTTTCTTAAGCTACGACATCCCACAAACCATTATTTCTGCATAAGAGTATATCATATTAGAAAGATTCCCCATTGAAATCTCAAAGTTCATAATGCTATATACCATTCATAAATTGCAAAAGTTACTTACGAAAGTCTACATCCATACAATCAACGGACGCTTATGGCGTCGCATCACCTGTGTTTTTCTATCCACGGACGGTAAACACGCCTAACTTTAAAGGTTTTGAAAACAACGGTGATGAAACCATCTTAACGTATTCCTCCCCGTGGTTGTGTTTCCTGAGGGATTTTTGAAATCAGTTCTTAAATGATTCTATTGAATATGAAGACCTTTAACATGATATTAAAGCAGTGTGAAGCTATAAAATATTTCAGTTTTTCTGTCGGTTCCAGTGCTTGGATTTTGCCCATGCCAATTTGAATGCGATTTCTTGCGCGCAGGGAAGAAATTTACCGTAGCAAGTATCTCAAAGACGATCACTAGCCGTAAAGTGTATCGCTCAAGTAAAATTATAAATTTATATTTACTTTTTAGCTCACCTGAGCGAAGCTCAAGTAAGCTATTGTCATAGCGCGCCGTGCGTCGTCCGTCCGTCCGTCGTCGTCGTCGTCGTCGTCGTCCGTCCGTCCGGCGTAAACTTTTAACATTTTCGACATCTCCTCTGCAACCGCTACACAGAATTTCACGAAACTTTACTGGAAGCAAGTCCTCAATGCCCTCAACCAAGTTTGTGTTTTTCGAGCCGATCTGAAATCAAAGATGGTCGCCACAGGCTCTGATTGGCTGACACATTTTCGACATCTCCTCTGCATCACTGCACAGAATTTCATGAAACTTAAAAGGAAGGAAGTACTCAAGGTCTTCTACCAAGTTTGTGTTTTTCGTGCCGATCGGACAACAAATATGGCCGCCGAAGGCTCTGATTGGCTGACACATTTTCGACATCTCCTCTGCAACCGCTGCACAGAATTTCATGAAACTTTACAGGAAGAAAGTACTCAAGGTACTCTACCAAGTTTGTGTTTTTTGTGCCGATCGGTCAACAAATATGGCTGCCGAGGGCTGTGATTGGCTGTCACATTTTCTACATCTCCTCTGCAACCGCTGCACAGAATTTCATGAAACTTTACAGGAAAGAAGTACTCAAGGTCCTCTACCAAGTTTGTGTTTTTCGTGCCGATCGATCAACTAATATGGCTGCCGAGGGCTCTGATTGGCTGACACATTTTCGACATCTCCTCTGCAACCGCTGCACAGAATTTCGTGAAACTTTACAGGAAGGAAGTACTCAAGGTCTTCTACCAAGTTTGTGTTTTTTGTGCCGATCGGTCAACAAATATGGCTGCCGAGGGCTCTGATTTGCTGATACATTTTCGACATCTCCTCTGCAACCGCTGCACAGAATTTCATGAAACTTTACAGGAAGGAAGTACTCAAGGTCCTCTACCAAGTTTGTGTTTTTCGTGCCGATCGGTCAACAAATATGGCCACCGAGGGCTCTGATTGGCTGACACATTTTCGACATCTCCTCTGGAACCGCTGCACAGAATTTCATGAAACTTTACAGGAAGGAAGTACTCAAGGTCTTCTACCAAGTTTGTGTTTTTCGTGCCGATCGGTCAACAAATATGGCCGTCGAGGGCTCTGATTGGCTGATAAATATTCGACATCTCCTCTGCAACTGCTGCACAGAATTTCATGAAACTTTACAGGAAGGAAGTACTCAAGGTCCTCTACCGAGTTTGTGTTTTTCGTGCCAATTGGTAAACAAATATGGCCGCCGAGGGCTCTGATTGGCTGATAAATATTCGACATATCCTCTGCAACTGCTGCACAGGATTTCACGAAACCTTGCAGCAAGCAGGTATTCAAGGTCCTCTGCCAAGTTTCTTGTCGATAGGTCAACAAATATGGCTGTCAAGGGCTTTGATCTGTAGAAGTATTTTTGTGACTTTTAACCCTTTGTCTGCAACTCAGGTGAGCGATGTGACCCCCTTGGGCCTCTTGTTTGTTTCGAATTTATTTATTTATTAGAACATTAAAATACATAAAAATAAAATGTTGTATCTAAATTTATAAAACTTAAATAATTGTAGAAGATTACTTTCTCAATATCTTGTCATTTATTTCAAACACATGACATCCTCCTTCAATTTCAAAAAAGGTTGTATCCAATTTAACTAAATAAATTAAAACATGCAAATTGTGCAAACTTTGTACGACGTTGAACATTTTGCGACAGAACCTGCAGATTTCGGTCGAATTCTGTGCTGAAAATAAGTGTTTCTATATATTTTTAAAAACATTATTCGATCTTCAACCTAAAAAATAGCATTAAACGAAAAAAAAAAAAAGATTACAAACAATGGAAATGTCTCCCAAGGTAAGATCAACGTCCGCAGTAGATTTTGTTCTGATTTGGCATGGAGAAATTATTTCACAATCGATGTGTTATCTGAAATATTAGCTGATACCCGTTCTTTAATCTGAACGAGAAACTCAAGATTCAAACAAATGATGGAAGAATGTATCCACGCATGACCAACGTTGGCTTAGCGTAGGATATGTTGCGATAGAAAACTGCAGGTTTTGTGCAAAACGTTTGTAAAAATTTTATTTCTAAATACATTCATGGTTTGAAATATCAGATACCTGTTTATTATCTTAAAAATAACATATTCACTAAGGTGCTGTCAAAAAATGGAAACATTGTGCTAACGTAGGGCCAATGTAATAAAGCTAAAATGTACAATAAATGGTAACAATTAATTAAAAATGTGAGAACTAATCCAGAATACAATGAACTAAAGTATTTATGGTATTGAATTATTTTTCTACAAATAACCTTAACTTAATGTTGGCAGTGGTCCTACGTCAAATAAACGAATAACAATAAACAAATAAAATAGACCCGAGTTACACGTTTAACCAACCCTTCCAACTGGTTACATGCTGACCGGGTTGTATTTCCTGTTTCCATTTTTTGAAAGAAAGGTGTTGCGAATAATATTGGACAGTCTGTTTTGAGCTTTTGGTGTGACTTGGTTGGACCAACAGGGGGTGCTTACTCCTCCTTTAGTGTGACTTGGTTGGACCAACAGGGGATGCTTACTCCTCCCGGGCACCTGGTCCCACCTCTAGCTTAATTGCTAGGGGTCCGTCGATGCTTAATTATGTGCTCTATTGTGTGTGCTGTTGAGATTATCGTAAGGATCTTCTTTAACTCATTTGTGTCACACTTATGCCCTTTGCCGTGTGAAGCTCGTTAAAAAGATCCCCGCGAGGGGTTTGATAGTAAGTGTTTTGTATATATTTCCCTGACATTGTCGCCATAGCACTTTCTATATTATAGACATAACGTCAGACAGTGCATGGATGTCATATATTGTTTTCATTTTCGTGTTTAAACATCGACGGCGGGTGCGGCTAGCCAACAGGGGATGCTTACTCCTCCCGGGCACCTGGTCCCACCTCTAGCTTGCTAGGGGTCCGTCGATGCTTAATTATGTACTCTTATGTAGGAGCTGTTGAAATTATCGTCAAGATCTTCTTTAACTCATTTGTAGTGTAGAACGTAGAGAAGTTGAAATACTTTCTGCTGGTAATATGATTGAAATTGATGGCTTTTTAATTTTCCAAAAGTTCATTAGAATTCTTTAGAATCCCCATTGATTGATTGATTCCATTTCTGGAATATGCTGTTCGCAGTATGTTTTAAGTCCTTGCTTGATGCGAGTTAATATTTCTTAAACAAAACGGAGAGAGGATAAGTGAAGTCTTAGTGAAGTAAAAAAAGCGAGGAAAGTGTCTCTACCGAAAAAAAAAAAGAAAACAAATTACGATTTCTGAATCTGAAATTTTCCCACTCAGACCATTTCATTATCACCTAAATGATTTTTGTCATACCAGAATCGACACAATATATACACAAATCTAACAATGGCGTGACGATACGTTCTATGTTCTATGACGTCATAATAGGTGTCACATGGAGTGTGAGACAAGCAAATATCTAACTGTCACATTTATGATATTCTTTTCTTTTGTATCAAAGCGAAAGTGAGATAGAGAACTGGAGACATACTGTTTTTACATATTTTTCTCATCATTCCATTCCATTTTCTACCATCGATAGCAAACAGTTGATAAAATAAATATCGCCGTATATTGGTACATGTATCTTATCTACCTTAATAAGTATAATTTAACCAAAACGTCATAATCATATCGGTGGCATGCTATCTGTTGCGTAGTCCTTTCACATATATCATAAAAAATATTTTCGTCTAAAAAGAAATGTTTTGTATTGTAGAAAAACCAAACGTTCCCTCGAGTGCTTCATACGGTATTTTGCCAACTGCAAAATCCAAAGTGATTATCTACCACATGAGCCTTCCTGGTTAAATGCCTTGCCCTTGCTTCATTTGTTGGAGAATCGATGTTCACCTTTTCAAAGGTTACAACTGTTTGGATCGAATCCAGAACATCCCAACTGGTGGGGATCTGAAGAATTTGAAGAAGTTTACAGATCAATTAAAGAATCTTCTTGGAGAAGGTAAAAAATAAGAATACGACATAAAGATACCAAAGAAACAATTAAGTGAACTTAGTAAAAGAGGAAATTAGCATCTAATCTATGAATCAATATCCTGATTTTATCGTCGTATCTATACTCAAATTCGATACAGATATTACTATTTATAAACAAACTAATATCCTAAATCTGCGTGTTGAGTAACACTTAAATAACATGTTGTTACACGTGTTCAAAATCCTTATATATTTTTGATAACAGTGATATTGTAATACCTTTATACAACAGGGTTATTTAGGATAAGTGGAAGGTTTCATTATTTGATATTCTAGTAGTTATTTTACTTTTGAGAAGGAAATGGATGCTTGTCAAAAGCTTTCCATTTTACAACAAAGCTCCTTTTTTTGGATTTTCGTATTGTGTGTTACATTTAGTCCTGTCAGTGTCCTTCTCTGACATCAGTGAAGTGTAGTTGCTTTGAGGATCTTTAAAAATCATTCTTCAATTTTTCATTTGCATTCTTCATGGTCCTTTGATTTTGATTATCTAATTCTTTATTAATGTAATTGTATTGCATGATAGCATTTCAGCAACAAAAACTTTCATTTTTCTGATAAACAAAGCTGATTATCAATATTGTATGCATCATTCAAACAGACGTTCGGACCTCTTTCTATAAATCGATCAATCTTTGAATCGCAGAAAAGGATAAATCAAAGTCAAAGTAACAAAAAATGACTTATTGACTTGTTTCAATCTTACTAATTGTAGGGAGGTTATGTTGTTAGATGTTCCGTATTTGATGTTTTACTACAAGTGTAAGTCTTTGGAGTTGAGTATACACTACCAATCATAAATTGGTATCCAGGTAGTTAACACATAATTAGTTGCTTGAAAAGCTCATCCCAATATTTTCTCCTCTGAGCTTTAAAATTTCAACGTATTGTTTGCATTTGTTTTTTTCTTTTCACAAAATCTGAAGAAAAATAGATTTTTTTTTTGTCAAAATTTGACATTTATTATTGAAAAATTGTTAAAATATATAAAACATTTATTTAGCTTAGCAATTTACTCAAATTGATAGCAGGATGATTAAAATAGGAAAAAAAACAATGGAACATAAATGAGTTAAAGAAGATCCTGATGAAAATCTCAACAGCACTCACAATAGAGCACCAAATTGAGCATCGACTGACCCTAGCAAGATAGAGGTTGGACCAGGTGCCCAGGAGGAGTTAGTATCCCCTGTTTGGTCGATGTTCATGCACGAAGATAAAAACAATATATACAATACAGGCATTGCACTGTCTGAGGTTATATCTATATAGAAAGTGTTATGGCGACCATGTCACCTCATCGTTTTTTTAGCTCACCTGAGCCATAGGCTCAAGTGAGCTATTGTCATAGTGTTGCGTCCGTCGTCCGTCGTCGTCCGTCGTCGTCCGTCGTCGTCGTGAACTTTTCACATTTTAAACTTCTTCTCCAGAACGGCTGAAGGGATTTTGATGAAACTTGGTAGGTATAAAGTACTCATGGTCCCCTACAAGTGTTGTTGTTTTTCGTCCGGATCTGTCAACAGGTGGCGCCACCACAGCCAAAAGTAGGTCACGGGGGGTACCCTCCTTTGACAAACTTCTTCTTCAGAAGCGAAGCATGTATCGACAAACCGAAAGCATCAGGATGATCTAGAGAGATGTCTCAAGAAGTGTTGTTATTTTTGGTTCCACTTCGAAGTCAAATTTTTGACGCGTTTTTGACGTCTTTTCGGACTTAGTCAGAAATGCACATTTTTGCACTATTTCTTTAAATAACTCAATAAGTGTATGATTTTACACACTCATTTACTACATATTTATCATATTTAACTTACTTAATGCTTTGATATGTATTTTATGCTTAAATTTTATTTTTTGGATTTTTTATGAATTTTTTTCTTATGTAAAAAGGAAGGGGGGGGGGTGATTTTCATACATTTTCTGCTTCTGTTCTATAACCACTCTTCAGATTGTCATGACAATTTGTAGGTATGAGGTACTCATGCATGGTACCCTACAAGTGAAAGAATTTTGTCAAGATATCCACTTTTGGATTTTTAAGGAATATTTTTTAAGATTGTACATAGGTATAATGTATGTTTTCCATGCCCAATGGACCCATGGGGAGTGGCTTCAAACCCCGGCAGGACCACAACAAAATTTTTTTTCCCTTTTTAGCTCACCTGAGCCATAGGCTCAAGTGAGCTATTGTCATAGTGTTGCGTCCGTCGTCCGTCGTCGTCCGTCGTCGTCCGTCGTCGTCGTAAACTTTTCACATTTTCAACTTCTTCTCCAGAACGGCTGAAGGGATCTTGATGAAACTTGGTAGGTATGAAGTACTCATGGTCCCCTACAAGTGTTGTTGTTTTTCGTCCGGATCTGTCAACAGGTGGCGCCACCACAGCCAAAAGTAGGTCACGGGGGTACCCTCCTTTGACAAACTTCTTCTTCAGAACCGAAGCATGTATCGACAAACCGAAAGCATCAGGATGATCTAGAGAGATGTCTCAAGAAGTGTTGTTATTTTTGGTTCCACTTCGAAGTCAAATTTTTGACGCGTTTTTGACGTCTTTTCGGACTTAGTCAGAAATGCACATTTTTGCACTATTTCTTTAAATAACTCAATAAGTGTATGATTTTACACACTCATTTACTACATATTTATCATATTTAACTTACTTAATGCTTTGATATGTATTTTATGCTTAAATTTTATTTTTTGGATTTTTTATGAATTTTTTTCTTATGTAAAAAGGAAGGGGGGGGGGGGTGATTTTCATACATTTTCTGCTTCTTTTCTATAACCACTCTTCAGATTGTCATGACAATTTGTAGGTATGAGGTACTCATGCATGGTACCCTACAAGTGAAAGAATTTTGTCAAGATATCCACTTTTGGATTTTTAAGGAATATTTTTTAAGATTGTACATAGGTATAATGTATGTTTTCTTACCAAAAATAGGAGAAAAATTCTCAAATCGCACCGGGTTATACACATTGATACTACTTTTGAATGAAGAAATTTTATTTGAATCACAAAAAAAAAATGCCGTAAAGATTAAAAGTACACAACATAATATTTTTTCAAAGCCATGCACCTGTTTCCGGACCGGAATTATTCGAATTTTATGATCTGAGGACCTATTTTCACACGTATTCTTCCACACATGTAGATGTCTCACACACTTTAAACTTATATTCAAAATTTTATTTCATCTATCTAGTAAACAATCACGGGAAGACAATTCAAGATAAACATTGTGTGTATTTTCCACCAATTGTTGAAAATAATAAGAAAATAATCGGAACTATTTGACAGGACAATGACCTAGAGGTCTCACTGGGGTAAATAAATCCCTATATGTTTCTATAGTAACTTGTCAACTTTGATCGCCGATATCTCAGCTCAGAGGAAAAAGAATAAAAAACGCTTTCACACATGCATAGTCAAGATTTCAAACTTTTTTCTCATATAAGTCTGCAAAAAAAGTCACGCTGCATCTTTCGAGCAATTTGGCCTTGAAAATTGAGGACGATTTTAAAAGCACCTCTCAGTTTCACCCAGTGCTCTCATACTACCCTATACATATCGCATCCTTCCACGAAATATAGTGCCTCATTCCGTATCAAGTATAGTTCATTTGATAGAATATAAAATTTCCTCAAACATGATATAAAGTTTACGCACAAAAATAGTTGTTTTCATACTTTATTTGTATTCAAAAGCGCCAGCGTTCTATCCCTTAGGAACTATATTCCCCTATTACAGGCTTCCGCGAAGGCGATTTACCCCAGTGAGACCTAGATATGCATCAATTCATTTAGGCGCATCGTATTCTGCTAGGCGCTTCATTGCAATACAAACCGCAAAGTAGTACTGCGATATATTTCAGGAGATACAGTGCAAACGGAATAGATTTTTATACTTGGAACACTTTCATAATGGTTATCATTCATGTACTTGGAACACTTGCATATACTTGTTATCTGTTCTGTTCTGTGCTGTGAGATTCCTCCTCTGCTAGGAGAACCACTTCTTTGAAGTGTAGCTGCATGCAACTGTTATGGAGCACCTTCCCCTATACTTTTGTTTAAGAATGACATTTAGATAAAAGTTAATAAAAAGAAGATGTAGTAATATTTAAAGGATTGTAGCATGGTTTAAAAGGCGTAAAACAACATAAAACAGTAAAAAGGCGGTTTTTTAAATAAACTTCATCACTTTATGTATCTAAGATAGTAAAACAATTATAAAAAAGACTGTTTTATACATATATATTCAGTATTAGGTCTATTTTGTTGCGGTTTTTAATTTTTTTTTTTGGGGGGGGGGCTCTTATAATTTTAAAAGTTTAAAAGACTCTCTGATTTAAAATGGACCATACCAAGGTGCTTAAGAAATTTGGAATGTGTCGGTATGTTAGTAAAACGTTTTTCGTGTCAAGTAATAATATTATCATGTATAAAGTTTGCTCGAATTTCCTCTGTCTTAGACTCTCTTAGATGAAGTAATTTACGGACTGATTTCTTGAAGAAACGTCTAATGAGTAATCTCTTCCTCTGGATTTTGAGAATGCATAGGACATTTAATATCTGAAATTCTTGAAAATAAATAATTCCGTTCAGAGTTCCTGAAATCTTCCAATGAAATGTTGGACCACAGAAGCTGTTGTTTTAATGGAGAAAATAAATTATTATTCACAACCTGAAGCCACTGTGTTCGTCATCTTGTATGTATAATATTTCTAAGAGGAACACGGAGGCCTGAGGTTGTGAATAATAAAACATTTTCTCTCATAAAACGACAGGATCCTGTGTTAAGATATTTGGGAATTTCTATCTGTTCAAATAATAGATACATGATGAGTTTTTATCAGACCAAATAACTTCTTGTCGGCAAATCCAATGCAACCGATACATTTCATGAACTCTCTCCGCTAACAACTTGTCCGTGTAACAGACCTATGATGAGGTAAAACAATTAGTTAACAGTAAATAACGATGTCGTAGGTCTGCTACAAAAATGTAGTTGGACAAGCTTAACAATTTCATGGGCCTTTTAATTTGTTTCAAACTGAGAAACCTTAGAGAAACCACTTGAGTTGTTGAACAGCGTATGCTGAAATGCGACGCTCCTTCTCGCTTGTTGAAATATGCATAGGCAAGAAGCGTCGCATTTCAGCATATTAACAGAAAATTATTTGTTCAAGTGGCTTCACTGGGTCATGAGGTTTGATACAACATACACTGCTTTTTTGGAAAACAAACTGGCACAATTTCTGCACAACTCACTTGAATTGATGAATATTGGATCAAAACGATTTTAACTTGGGTCCCTGTAAAGTGCGAAACGAAACAAAAACGAAACGAAACGAAACAAATCGAAAGGAAACGAAACAGATCGAAAGGAAACGAAACAGATCGAAACGAAACGAAACAGATCGAAAAGAAACGAAACAGATCGAAACGAAACGAAACAAAACATTAAACTTAAAGAAAATGAGAAAAAGAGGAAAAATCGCCGAGAACGAATATTTCAAGACAAGATCAGCATGTAATATTGCCTTAATCCAAGAGTTCTACACTTGTAACTAGTGCCGAGAGGGTTTCTTGAAAGAGTCAAAGTTGACAATTAAAAAAAGTAAATGTCAAATGCCATTCATGTATTTAAGAGGAAGAAAAGGGAGGGGATAGAAAACCACACCATGACACCGTAATGAGATCATAAAACGGGATGGGGGCACATTTCAGGAATTCTGGGAAAAAATCTTATTTTTTTTCAAACGAAATGTGCCCCCCCCCCAGTTTTTAATTGTTCTCATTTTTCTGATAAAATTTTCAAATACACATAATGGAACAGTTCCGTTTCCTCTGCACTAGACTCCCCCTGCTAAATAATATTTTTCCGTCTATGACGAGGTTCTTCATCCCATTCACTCTCCTTTAAAATGCAATTGTGCATATACTGTATACATTATGTTTTAATCGTCAACTTTGATTCTTTAAAAAACCCTCCAGTCACAAGAACTAACGGTTGAAGGCAATAATGAGAGGGTGGACAGGGACAAAGGGAGGGGAGAGAAAGGGGGCGGGAGGAGGGAAGAAGGGGGCGAGAGGAGGGACAGATGATTGGGAGGGTAACAGTAACCCCCCAAAAAATAGGAAATTACTTTTAATATAAATAATCTTGCTCTTATGCGTTCATGCACATAATCTCAATTTTAAAAATGACCACGAAATTCATCTATATAAACCTTGAAAATGTTTTCCCGATCGCTTAGCTCGCCGCAATTTTCAATTCATTTTTCAAATACTTCAGTCTCGCTTCGCTCACCTTAGTTTTTCATCTACACAGGTCTATTTCCTTTTTCAAGGTTTAAAAAAGGAAATAACCCAAATAACTTCACTATTGCACCAATTTACACTTTAAAGTTTAAAAATTGTCTTGACCACCCAAGACCCCCTCCCCCCACGGGGAGGGGGCGACAGGAGGAGAGTGGTATCCCTGACCCTTCAATAAGATATATAAGATAGATGAAATATTCGTTCTCGGCGATTTTTCAACTTTTTCTCATTTTCTTTAAGTTTTATGTTTTGTTTCGTTTCGTTTCGATCTGTTTCGTTTCGTTTCAATCTGTTTCGTTTCGTTTCGTTTCGATCTGTTTCGTTTCGTTTCGATTTGTTTCGTTTCGTTTCAATTTGTTTCGTTTCGTTTCGTTTCGTTTTTGTTTCGTTTCGCACTTTACAGGTACCCTTTTAACTGTATGTTTCATGTATTTGAGATGAAATCAATACTATTCAAAAGCATAATTCATAGATTTCAGTGAATAAAGGCAAAACCGAAAAATCTTTGTTTTTTATGCCCCTGGAATAAAAGATTCGGGAGCATAAAGTTTTTGGCCTGTCCGTCTGTCTGTTTGTCTGTCTGTTTTCCGAAAAACTTCAACATTGGGCATAACTTTTGAATGGAAGCTGGTGATAGAGGTTTCATATTTCACATGTGTATTTACCAAAATTTTTGACCTCATGACCATAACCTTGACCTTTCACGTACTTCTCAAAAACTTTAACATTGGGCATAACTTTTGAATGGTTATAGTGATAGGGCTTTCATATTGTACATGTGTATTCCTTTTGACAAGATCTTTCCATTGATACCAATATTACGCCGACCCTGACCTCTTACATACTTAACAGAAAATGGTGTTTATACTAACAAAGATGCCGCCAGGGGCATTCTCGTTTCACAAACACAGGCTTTATAATTTCTGGCATGCTAGCTATCAATAATGAAAGGTTTTGTGTTCAATTTTAAATAAACTTAATTTGTGAAATCATTTCATTGTTTTATTCTTTTTCTGTTGCACATTAATGTGGAATTTTACAATATGATTTTATTTTTGATGTTGCATAATTGAACTATACTAGCTGGGCATATGACGTTGGACCACTTTATCCGTTTTTTTCAAATCAGTAAAAAAGTTATTGTTTTGAAATGTGACAATTTTTTTCTTTTTTGTACTTTTAAAGGTTGTCTGAAAAAAAAAAACACTTCTCTGCATCCGGCAAAAATCTTTTTAGAAAGGTTGTGGGCTAAAATCCTGGCACTGGCACTATCAGTATTCAATGTCAGTATGTCAATTAGAGCGTGCATGGGTATCAGGTGAGCGTTGTGCCCCCTGGGGCTCTTGTTAAGCTCATCTGAGCAATAGACTAAAATGAGCTATTGTTATAGCAATCCGTCTGTCGTCCGTCGTCCGTCGTCGTCGTCGTCGTCGTCGTCGTCGTAAACTTTTCACATTTTCAACTTCTTCTCCAGAACCACTGAGGGGGTTTGGATGATACTTGGTAGGCATGAAGTACTAATGGTCCCCTACAAGTGTTGTTTTTCATCAAGATCCTTTAATAGGTGGCGCCACCAAAGGCAAACGTAGGTCACGGGGGTACCCTTCTCCGACAAACTTCTTCTTCAGAACCTAAACATGTATCGACAAACCGAAAGCATCAGGATGATCTAAAAAGAGGTCTCAAGAAATTTATTTTTGGTTCCACTTCGAAGTCAAATTTTTCACTCGTTTTTGGCGTCTTTTCGGACTTAGACAGAAATGCACATTTTTGCACTATTTCTTTAAATAACTCAATAAGTGTATTGTTTTACACACTCATTCACTGCATATTTATCATATTTAAATTGCTTCATGCTTTGATATGTATTTTATGCTTAAATTTTATGTTTTTGATTTTTTTTTCTTATGTAAAAAGGAAGGGGGAGGGGGGTATTTTCATACATTTTCTGCTTCTTTTCTATAACCACTCTTCAGATTGTCATGACATTTTGTAGGTATGAAGTACTCATGCATGGTACCCTACAAGTGAAAGAATTTTGTCAAGATATCCACTTTTGGATTTTTAAGGATTTTTTCTTAAGATTGTACATAGGTATAATGTATGTTTTCCATGAACAATGGACCCATGGGGAGTGTCTTCAAACCCCGGCGGGACCCCAACAAAATTTATTTTCCCTTTTTAGCTCACCTGAGCCATAGGCTCAAGTGTGTTATTGTCATAGCAATCCGTCTGTCGTCCGTCGTCCGTCGTCGTCGTCGTCGTTGTAAACATTTCACATTTTCAACTTCTTCTCTAGAGCCACTGAAGGGATTTGGATGAAACTTGATAGGCATGAAGTACTAATAGTCCCCTACAGGTGTTGTTGTTTTTCGTCCAGATCCCTAAATAAGTGGCGCCACCACAGCAAAACTAGGTCACGGGGGGTACCCTTATTTGACAAACTTCTTCTTCAGAACCGAAGCACTGGGCGAAAAAACAGGTTTACGCAACTGCGTAAACTTGCGTAAACTTGATATTTTCAGGTTTCCACAAGTTTCCGCATTGCGTAAACTGGCAAATAGTTTCCGCAAGTTTACGCAATGTTTTCGCTGATGAAACTTGATGAATTTTCCTTGATAAAGTTTCCGCAATGTAAACTTGGAACAAATGGTTTACGCAGTTGCGGAATCCTGATGAAACTGTTTTATTTCTTTCCATTTTATTTCAACAAGTTTCCGCAATGTAAACTTGGAACAAATGGTTTACGCGGTTGCGGAATCCTGATGAAACCTGTTAAATATGTTTACGCAGCTGCGGAAACCTAATAAAACTTTTCAAATAGTTTACGCAGCTGCGGAAACTTGGTATGTAACTACTTCTATAGTTTACGCAGTTGCGGAAACCTGATAAAGTTTTTATCATTAATTTCTTTTTTCTATTTTTATTTCTTCATTAATTAATTTATTTTATTAAGATATTTATTTTATCAATTAATTTATTACTTAATTAATTAATTCTATCAACTAATTTATTTTATTCATCTATTCATTTTATTAATCTATTAGTTTTATTAATTTCTTTATTATATTAATTTATTTATTTTAATACTTTTTTTATTTTATAATTTTATTTATTCTATCAATTTATTTAATTAACTCATTCATTTTATTATCATTAATTTTTTTATCAATGAATTAATTAATTTTTATTAATTTATTTTATTAATTAATTTATTTTCTCAATTTTATTTATTTTCTCAATTTCATTAATTTTATTATTTTATTTGTTTTATCAATTTATTTATTTCATTGATTTATTTATTTTATTGATGTTTTTATTTAATTTAATTGTTTCCTTTTACTAATTAATTAATTTTATTTATTCATCCATCTTATAAGTTTATTGATTTTATTATTTAATTAATTTTATTTCAATTTTTCAAAATTATTTTTTATTTTAATTTATTCATTTTATTAATTCATTTATTTTCATTAAATTATTTACTTTGTTAGTTAATTTATTTTATTAGTTTATTTATTTTTTTCATTTATTTATTTTTTTTTCATTTATTTATTTAATAAATTTATGTATTTATCAATTAATTTATTTTATTAATATATTTTTTAATTTATTTATTATTTTAACTTATTCTACTAATTTATTTACTATTAATTTATTAATTATCTTATTTATTTATTTATTTTTATTTATTTTTCATCTGTATACTTTCCTTGTTAATCATTTTCACTAATTTTCTTTTTTTTATTAATTTGTTTATTTTCATCAATTTGGTTTTTTTTTATTAATTATTTTATAATCTATTTACATGTGAATTTATTTAATATACTTTGATTAATTACTTTTGAAAATCTACATATTTTTTTTATTATTAAACTGAGATAACGTCATTGGCTTGGTTTTCAAATACCTTGTCACTTCATGAGTGCAGTAAATTTGATTGGCGTGACAATAGCGGCGTTCAAATGATTTCAGCGGTGTATGACATAAAAACTCAGTACGTAATCCTAATTATGCTAATGAGTTACCACTACATCACCCATACATGTCAATCAATTATGCTAATGAGCTACTCCTACCTCACCTAGCTATTCCTGTCAATCAAATTTGAGGGATATAAAGGTCGTAGCAATGACCAATCGAATTCGATAAATATGGTAACTTTCAAAATTATAATGACAAAATTTTACCTGCCTATTACATAATCCAAAAATCTTCTCTGTCATATATTGATAAATTGTAAAACTTGTGCTTATGATTCCTCATTTTATTTATTTATTTATTTATTTATTTATTTATTTATTTATTTATTTATTTATTTATTTATTTATTTATTTATCTATTTATTTATTTAAATACAATAAAAACACTATATTATTGTATTTATATAAGAAACGACTGGGTTTTATTTATTCATTGATTTATTTATTTATTTATTTATCTATTTATTTATTTATTTATTTATTTATTTATTTATTTATCTATTTATTTGAATAAAATAAAAACACTATATTATTGTATTTATATAAGAAACGACTGTGTTTTATTAACTAATTAATTAATTAGTTAATTAATTAATTTATTTATTTATTTATTTATTTATTTATTTATTTATTTATTTATTTTTTAATTAATTTATTTTTTTTAATTTATTTATTTATTTAGATAGTTATATAATTAGTTTATAAATTTCTAGACTAAGACGCATATTGTTTTTAGGAAAATATACATTGAAAACTGTTTATTTACCATTATGGGTTATTAAAATTCTCTCTCTCTCTCTCTCTCTCTCTCTCTCTCTCTGAGGGGGTGTGTGTGTGTGAATATGGTAACTGATGCATGGTATGTTTCCTTTTTTCCAATATTTTAGATATATATTTTATTTAATTTTTCCTTTCTTCATATTTAATTGTTTTTCAACTTATTATTTAGAAATATGCAAGTATATTAAATTACAATATAAATGACTTTATTTTTTAAAAAATCATTTTTTATCAGCTGATTTTACTCTTGAATTCTTTTTGTCCATTTTTTTCTTTTGTTAAATTGAAACATGTAAGTGTCCAGTTCTGTACATAGAGGTATCCGGACATTTGAACATTCTGACAGTTTGACAAGTACACAATTACTGACCCGTGTAATTTGCATCCGCGTGTCAGTTACTTTTACATCATAAAAGAAGCGATTTTATTCATCAATTCTTTTTGTCCGTTTTTTTTTTTTTTGTTCCTTAAATTATTTATAATCAGCATATCATTTTTATGTTTCTTTTTATTATCAATTATTTCATAACATTTCATTTCACTTTATTTTATTTTATTTTATTTTATTTTATTTTATTTTATTTTATTTTATTCTATTTTATTTTATTTCATTCTAAGGTCTGCTTTGAAACATGTAAGTGTCCAGTTCGGTAGATGTATCCAGACAATTGAACATTTTGACAGTTTGACAAGTACACAATCACTAACCCGTGTAATTTGCATCCGCATGTCAGTTACTTTTACACGAGAATACAAGACTACATATCGATATGTTCTAATTATGAGCGAGTGCCATTTTTTAAGAATTTCGTCGAGTTGTTCTATATATCCCATCCTTTCCCCTTTGTGTTGATAAATGGCCCCTAGCAAAATATCAAATGCAGATAAAAATGACAACTGAACTTTATATGATGTTCTTGTAGTCGAATGGATGGTTTCAATCCCGAGTGTCTTAAATTTATACCCTATAAACTTCCCCCTCCCCCTTAAAAAATTTCAAATATTTTTTTAAAAAGCTTAAAGAAGCATTAAAATTAATGAAGTCCAAAATCCTGTGACCTAAAAGGGTTCACGCTGCGTACCCATGGATATGAGAGTCGCACGGGGGGGGGGGGGGGTTGTAGGGGCACTTTGACATCATGTCCAACTTGAAGATATTTGCGCGCCCTCATGACAGCATGTTATGGATCAGCACCCGAGTGTGCATTTCCTCAAAACTTTTTTTTCTGTGAACTATTACAGGGAAAGATAAAGAAATAAATTAATTGAAGCTCAAAATAATTATGTATATTTGTAATCAACAATTATTTGTCAAACTTACAGTGATGTTTTTTTTTTATCGCTCATGAACCTAAGGATCCGCTGCTGACATTAATATCTGCCCTAGCCTTACATTATGTTTAAGGAGAGAGAGAGAGAGAAAATTGATAATCGATTACTTTGCTTTTCATGTTCGATCCTTCATGAATGCATGTACGATCGTCTGTACGCTTGAATATGAAAGGGGGGATTGCAGATTTATCCGGGATCTCATTAATAAATTACCCCTAGGCCCATCCCCCGGCTCCCACCACCACACAAGAAGACAACTTGTATTTTTTTAAAATGAAGTTATAAACAAGAACAAGTTCTGCCCTATTGTGACTTTCTGACGTATTGATGAAACACAAGACAAGTGGGACACTTCTCAGTCATAAATTAATCTCTTTCATAAATACAGTATATTTAAACAGGACAATTCGTCGAAAAGAATGCCGATTGGGCCAGTTTCGCCCTCAAACATAAAATACAATATGTGGGGTGGATATAGTTTTTCAAGTTTGGTACAGTCCCTCCCGAGACTTCAAGTCTAGTCTATGAACGTAAATAATTGTACATATTTTGATTCCAAAGGACAGGCCAACCAATCCTTATTCTGGGCTTGCATCCCTCAAGAAAAAAAATATGTTTTAGTTTTAACATATTTTATTTCATAATATTATAACATGAAATAGGATGGGGCAAAAGTTATAACAACATTACATAAGCCCTCTCCTTATCATATACAACATATAAATATCAAGATGGCAACAAAATATGTAGATATACTAGTGAAAAAAAAATACGAAGGACGTCTATCCACGGCACTGACTCCAAATTTTCAAATAACCAGGTATATTTTGGTCCATTTACAGAAAAAAACAAAAGACAAAGTCGGCAAAATTCGCCCCTTGATTCCCCAGCAAAAGAAGCGCTTGATCCGCTACTGATACTCGATCAATATCAATGGCGGATCCAGCGCCCCCTTTGCCGGGGTCAAGGGGCGAATTTTGCCGATTGTGATTGAAAATGGGCAAAAATATACCTGTTTTTGGAAAGTTTGGGGTCAGTGCCGGGGGGGGGGGGGGCGCCCCCTCCGCACCCCCCTGAATCCGCCACTGAATATTGTCTGGATCTCCGAGATCACCTGCTAATCACCTCTAGGCCTAGTGAATATTTATTTTCATTTCCAAGTTTAAAATCAAAATATTCATTATGGCAAAATATATGTATATGAAATAAAAAACAGAACAATAAAACAAAAAACAAAAAAGAAAAGAAAAAGAAAAGAAAAGAAAGAAAAGAGAGAGTGAAAAAAACGCCGAAAAATACAGCGGGCTCTGTGTTCGCGCTAGCACAATTTCAAATCAAATATTGACCAATCAGAGGCGAGCATTTTATTTGTATACAGAGGAAACTCAGAAGCGGGTTGAAAGTTGTTTTCCCACGAAGAAACTAAACAAAACATGTTTATTTGGGTAATCCCATGGCGATAAATGGTAAGATGCATTTCTAAGTCATTAATATTTACTTTTTAACGTGCATTTCCCAAAATAAAGACGCCGGCTTGGTCAGTTCGACCCACGCGCTGATTTTTCTTGTTCTTGCTTTTATTTTACGGCCATCCTGTGGACTATTTGAATCACCTTTTATATATTTAGACATATTTGTATGATTACTTCCTCCTAAAAAGGAACATGTATCAGGTAAAATCTTTGTTTACTTTGTTGCAAGCAAACCCCCCCTTTTCCCTTTCGGCCTTTGCCATGGGAAGGATTGGGTAAACTTAAAGATACATGTTCTTCAGGGCGACAGGTTTTTCATATTGATGTCTTTTCTAGTGTTGTAATGATAGTCGCTGACTATCGATAATGATTTCGAAAATCGATTGTCGCTGTTGAAGTTACACGAAATGATCTCAGTGCGAAAAGTCTTTGCTATAATTCAAAACTAAAAACTAGATGCGATCGCTTTGGCAAAGTTACCGGTGGAGGAGGAGCAGATTTATCCATATCCCGACAGTACTAAGTCCGCAGCATGGGACTGTTTTGGCTTTAATAGAAAAAGGAAGGCCCCCTTCTATCATGCCTAAAGCAAACCTCGAGATGAATACCTTTGTTTGCAAGATCTACTTGCATACGTACGCCCTGAGTATTCTCCTTCTTAAGATACAAAACATATAACAATTTTAAAGTAAAAAAGTCTGATTCTGATATCGATGTACTCCTCAGATAGTTTCCGATAATTGATAGTAAATTTTTTTCAGATTTTACAACACTGGTCTTTTCGTATTGAGTTCTTTTGTACTTTTCGTTCCAATTATCAGGATTTTTCGTACCAATAGATGATTTTCCAATAAACTCGTGAGACAGTCAAACACCCAGGGATGCAAATAAGCACTCGCCCACTCGCCAATGCGACTAAAAATTCAGTGTGGACTACCAAAAATGTTTTTCTTATCGCCCACTTGGCGACCGTAAAATTCCAATCTTTAATATTTTCTTGTATCATAGTTGCCGTAACTAACGTTTGGAAACAAAAGCTCATGGGTATTTGACAAATTTTCGGTTTGCTTTCTCGCGGAAAATGAATAGATCTCTCTTATTTCCTTGTAAAGACGTACTGTAATTTTAGATCAGTACAAATGTATATACCAAAACTAACTAATGTTTCCAAAAGCGCACAAAGTCACTGTCTGGAGACCGATTGACGTGTACATAATATGTTTATAAATGGATTTACCTGTATTTATTGATTTATTTAAAGGTACTTGTACTTGAAATAAACTCGACATGTACACTGTACAAGGAGAGAAGGGGGTTTGGGCTTAAATTTGGAAATGTAAATTTAGATACATTTTGATGTGGGCTAATCGTTTTGATGTGGGCGCCTAAATTTATTGACTTAGGAGCCCACTTGGCCCCTGAAAAATTTCAACAAATTTTCATCCCTGACACCATCGTCGGAAACCAACGTTCGGTCACACAAGCTCTCCCGTGGGTCATATCAGCAGAATTTTCGCTGGATAGCATTACAAAAAACTAATGCGATTACTTGTCAGTGAATTAGCCATTTAAAGCCACTATGTAAGCAATATTGTTTTGTAACTCCTAAAATTAACAAATATTAATCACTGTCAACATTATCATGATTATTTAGGGCATCTTTTGTTGATGGAAAAATAAAATAGATGATATTTTGCTATCGATAACAAATTAACCGACAAGTACTCGCATTAGATTTTCGTAATGCTATCCAGCAAAAATTCTGTCGTTATGACCCACAGGAGGTGAGCTTGCGTGACCAAGCGTGGGTTTCCGACAATGGTCAAACACCAGACATAAGTACGAAAGATCCCACTATCAAATTTTGAGGAGCTCAAGTAAATCAGCTCTATATAGCAGAAACATAATCTTTTTTTCTGCAATATGTACGAAAGATCTCAGTAACAGGTATGAAAGATCCCGTACGAAAAATCTCGGTACAAACAGGAATAGGTACAAACATGACTAAAGATCCTGGAACCATTCTTCAGGGGCGGATACAGGATATGATTTGAGTTGGGGGGGGGACATGAAAAACGGATAGGGTCTTTAGGGCCACCTAGCATTTTCATACATTTGTAGCTGCAAACCCATGTCAGATTTAAAAAGAAATTGTTCATGATTTTATTTCTTAGCTTTAAGTATTATAGGTAGGGCTCGGCCGATCCCATGATGGGTTGATCCAATGCGTATTGCAATATCAATCTCTTCAAAACAAGCGTACATAATTTGCTCCCCCTTGTTGGATCTCAAATCAAAAATTTTATATTTCCCACAATTCTCTGAGCGCCATCTAGCATGTCGAGTGAGCATTCAAAATTTATGTCTCTTGAGAGTTTGTCATCACTAGCCAATTAATCAGCACACATATTTCGATAGTTTTCATTCGATTGTGCTACATAATCAAGTAACTGACATATCTATGAAACATAAGAAGGTATTGCTAAATATTTTACGCCAGCGTCTTCGGCAGATTTCTGTGGGTGTGTCCGTTTTATTTTCGAACCTTCGCTTCGTATGCTAATCAGGGCACTTAAGGTCGATTCTCATAGGTCCAGTGATTTTGTACATTTGTCTTGAGAACATGCATGATATCTTACCCTTCCTTATCATAATAAGTGTTGTTTTGAATATTTTGATGTGTCAGCACTTCAGAGAATGACTATTCATCACCAATTGCTTGAATAAATCGCATCATCATTTCTTTCAATAACAAGGGGCGTGTCTTTATTCAAGAACACGAACAGTTAGCATGGCTAGTTCCGAAGAGTCCAATGGGGTTGTAGTTCAATGTGTTCAAGGAGGGAGATAACTCTAGCCAATTTGGAGGAAATATTGTTATGTAGGAACATTCAGACTGATTATATAAAAAATTTAGATCTGAAACATTGAAATTTAATTTTTGATTCCTCTTTGTAGCGTTGATGGATCTCCACCTTACTACATGTACACGATGATACTCAGTGGTCACTGGTACGTCACTGGTATGTTGGACGTTTGGCTTCTAAAAGGATGCCCTTTCTGTAAAAGATGCTGCACAATATACATGAAGGATGGTACCGGTATGCCAATATTATTTTTTTCAATTGGTAAACAGATTCTCTTTTTTCTGTGTACATGAGATTTGTATATACATGTACTTGTCTGTCATACAAAATTGATGTCAAAACACACTTATACAATCCCTCCCCCTTGTGACATGATAAAATGCAATACACAACCAATATTTCAATATCATACTTTTCAATCATAAAAATCAGTCTGTTCTTTGAAATCTACACTTATATGCACACCAACTTAATAATTACTTATAGATTCAGGTAGGTCTAATCTTTCTAGAATGTGACAAAGTATTTAAGCTTGAAATCTGATTTTATTTACATTTTACAGGTCATCATTTTGCTGTCACTAGGTAGAGGATGACTGATATGAACCTTTGCCATGTTTGCAATGAAAATGTTATCTAGTTTAAGATAGCAGTAAGTACATTACAGTACGTACATGATACTTTTATGGGTTTTTGTAAGGGCTGTCACGGTTAACTGAAAATTCGGTTACCCTCGATTCATGCTTGGTCAGTTCGATTTGAATCGTACTTTACAGAGTTCGCTTTTGGTCTGTCTGTATGTCTGTCTGTTTGTCCGCAAAAACTTTAACCTTGGGCATAACTTTTGAATGGTAAGTGATAGGGTTTTCGTATTTCTCATGTGCATTTCTTGTGGCAAGACCTTTCCATGGATACCAAAATTTTTACCTTGTGACCTTGGAGTTTGACCTACTTTTGAAAAACTTTAATCTTGGGCATAGCTTTTGAATGGTAAGTGATCATGGTGATAGGGCTTTCATATTTCACATATGAATTCCATGTGGCAAGACTTTTGCATGGATACTTAATTTGACCTTGTGACCTTTACCTCAAATGTGAAACTACTTTTTATCAGTTTTACTGATAAAGATGCCAACGGGGGCATTCGTGTTTCACAAACACAGGTTTTATTTATTATTATTTTTTTTTTTTTTTTGGTTATACATGTATCAAGGTATAATTAATAAATAACAATTAGGGCTCACGATATGATATGTATTGC
The DNA here is from genome assembly GCA_028142955.1 of Pinctada fucata. Taxonomy (NCBI): domain Eukaryota; kingdom Metazoa; phylum Mollusca; class Bivalvia; order Pterioida; family Pteriidae; genus Pinctada; species Pinctada fucata. The sequence continues at coordinate 49,027,451 of AP027106.1, forward strand.
AACTAGGGCTGTAACGGTTCAGAAATTTTTCGGTTCGGTTTGAATTATGAACCTCGGTTCTTCGGTTTTCGGTTCGGTTTAAAGAAGAGTACATTTTCAAGGTATTATTACCAGTTTGTTAGGAGTTTTCCACTATTGTGCTAATGTGACAAAGTAATCTTGATATCAAAATGATACAAAATCATATTCTAACTCAATTAGAATTTTCATGATCAAATAAAGTGCACTGGAATTGCTTTCAAATTACATTTATTGCTCTTTGAATTTAGATACACTCAAAATATGAGGCAAGTTTAAAACTTTTTAGTCATATACAAGTACTGGTAAGATTTCATGAATCATATAGCATAACCAAATTTTTAATAGTGTACCTGTTCTGTAATCTGAGTCGCCTGTTTGCTAACTTGTTTAATTTAGCGAAGTTTCTGAATGCAAGTAGATCAGGTCATACTCGGCCTGCTTCTCTTCAGAACGATGCCATGCACGTTTTCTGTTAATTTGTGCCGACATTGCCGAAGTAGAAGAAGTCGAATACTTTAATTTAGTTTTGCAAATCCTGCAAACGGTAATAGACTACCCTTCGACTTTAAAACAATCAAAATGATCGCTTGGGACCTCTGTTTGATGTCTGGGTCGCCATTACTAAGATCTCAAAAGTCTACCGAAGAAGGAGGCCTATGATTGGTCGTGCCGTCAAAGGTGACCAATCAAAACATTCGTTATTTCAGAGAAAATCAAGGGATAAAAAAAGAAAAAAACCGAATCGAAATCTGGAAATTCCGAACCGAATCGAACCGTGAGATTTTGAACCGCGGTTTACCGATTTTTCGGTTAATCGTTACAGCCCTAATTGCAATATTTACTCACGATATGATTCGAATCACGATACAACATTTTTAGCTCGCTGGGACGAAAAAGTCTGGAGAGCTAATGCCATACCCTCATTGTCGTCGTCATATCTAGATATAAGATATGAACATGATGAAGGTATTTCTGTAATTCGTCAGATATTTCATTAAAACAACAACAAATTAAGATCATTCATAATTCGAATGATTCGAGAAGTATGGTATTGACTAGAAAAAACAAAAACCAAACCCAGAGATAATCTTTGACGACTCGGCGTCCAGCATCGCCATGTTGATTTTTTAAAGATAAAACTACATGCCGAAAACGAGCCATAAGTCAACCATACGGCCTCTTCGTGTATTCTTCGTCAAGAACCGCGGTGAATCAATAACCACGGTGAATCGAGAACCATGGTGAATCGTCACAGCCATAATAACAATGAACACTCTATATCCACAAATTTTCAGCCACTTGGCCTTTATGAAGTGGAAAAGCACGAATATAAAAGAATTCTATGTAATATCCATAACTGCTGTAACTGAAAGATAATTGTTTTCTCATTATTCATAGTCTTTGATCTACTGTCCTGTTCAGAGCACCCTGTTTTGGCGATTCTCTCTGAAGTATAATGTTGTCAACTTAAAAATTGATATCCAGTCTATCGAACTCTTTTAGTTTAACAGAAAATGCCTCCTTTTTGGTTGTGCATTGCTTAGTTTAAAAATGCGACGGAAAATATAATGTCTATGTGAATTTTCTATAGTAAAAACCACTAAAATGCATGATGCCGGACACCATGATGTCAATGTTTACCATTGTTTGTACAGAGAACAATATGGCGGCAGGCTGAAATTAACATGGGAATTTCCTGTAGACATTTTATTTTTCGTATGGCAGGTTAAATACAGTTGAAAAGGTGAGATCATGCACATTTTCTGTTACAACTAAAGGAGTTCAATCTACGGAGACAATAAATATTTGGAACATTCCTAAGACGGCTGAGAAAATATACAAAACAGGGTGCTCTGTAATTAATGAACAGGACAGTAGATATGTACCCTGTTTTTTGTTTGAACCCCTGACCCCCAGGGTCTTGGAAAATGGTTGTGGTCATTTTCCCCTATATAACTCTATGAGCACCAAACTCTATGATCACCAATTCTAAGAAAGTATAATTAGTAGAGACTAGAGAGTAATTCTTTTCCATTACATCAATCATTTTCTGGTCTTGTATTTTGTTTTAGACCCTGATCCCCAGGGTCCTGGAAAATGGGTGTCACTTAGATTTATTTAAGCAAACAACCAGGAGAGCTTCAGTCTCATCAGAGAATTTTGGTATTTAATGATTATTGTTCTCTTGTATTGTTGCATCTATTTATAAATTGTTACTTTGCATTTATTTTCAGCATCTAAAGAAGATTCATGAGCTGATGCAGTTAATTCAGGGAAATTTAACCTCAGCACAATTTGTGTGGCTAGCAGACCAATATCATCAATAGTGACAAACTTTTGAAATGGTTACAAATTTGTAACATACTGACATTATGTGGATTTTTTACTTTGAAGTTATCAAATCAATTTTCAACACATGCATAATGTAATCAATGTTGTTAGGGGACATATATCACATGTAAACAGAATTTAAGGAATTATATCTTGATTAATAGGAATTACCCGGTCTGTTGTCCATCTATCATACAATCATTTATGTTTTACAACTTTTAATCCCATTCATAAATTTAGATAATACATGTATAGTCACAAAGTTGATGCCCAGAACCCAAGGATGTGTCATGTTTATATCTGGAAGGCAAAATTGAAGAGAAATGTCGAAATCTTGTCTCATTACTCTCTGATACCAAAATTTTGGCCTCGACTTTAGAGTTTGACCACCTTCTTTTTAAAACTAACCTTGGACATAACTTTTGAATGATAAGTTACAGGGCTTTCATAGTTCATTTGACAGTGTATTTCTAGTGATAAGACCATTCTAAAAATTCCTAGTGATAACAATTGTCTTGACCTAGTGACCTTTGCCTGGAAGTTTTGCATACTTTTCAGACTACAGCTATATTGTAGATGACAGAAGTACATTAATGTTTCATAAACATATATTGTTTTTCCTCTTCATGATTTTTGAAATTATGTCCAAGAATAGTGTCTTTTATTTTACTCAGATTTTGAAAATAGTTTTCACATCTAGACAAAATGGAAAAATAGGAAAATGCTGTTAAGCTACTCTTTTCCTTTGTATGTGTTTCTTGCTACATTTTGATATATAAATTCATTACTTGATTATTAATATAAAAATTAAATACTTGTTTCATTCTACATTATTTGGTCTTTTTTCAGTAACATGAGGCAATGTAGGTGAAAAATAATTTGCTGATATCGAGATATTCTTGCTATTTGGGGATGCATTGAAAACTCGTTAACTTTTGACTTTCTACATCAGTACATGGTTTTCAAAACCTTCTGCTGGCTTATTCTGTAATCACACTTGAAGCATTAGTTCCTCGCAATTTACACACTATGTAAACTTTAGAACATCAAGGTTACACATAGTTTACGCTAGTTTCAACAAGATTACACATTTGGAAACTTTTATACACATGGTTTCCAAATGGTTTACGCAAGTCTAAACATGATATTGTAAGATTCCAAATGGTTTACGCAAGTCTGAACTTGATATTGTAAGATTCCAAATGGTTTACGCAAGACTGAACTTGATATTGTAAGATTCCAAATGGTTTACGCAAGACTCAAGTAAGATTCCAAATGGTTTACGCAAGTCTAAACTTGATATTGTAAGATTCCAAATGGTTTACGCAAGACTGAACTTGATATTGTAAGATTCCAAATGGTTTACGCAAGACTCAAGTAAGATTCCAAATGGTTTACGCAAGACTGAACTTGATATAGTAAGATTCCAAATGGTTTACACACTGCATAAACCAGTGTTTATTCAGATTCCAAATGGTTTACGCAAGTTTCAACAAGATTGCACATTTGAAAACTTTTATAACGTCAGTTTCTATATGGTTTACGCTAGCCTGAACTTGATATTGAAAGATTCCAAATGGTTTACGCAATGTGTAAACTTGTGTTGATTCAGATTCCAAATAGTTTACGCATGTTTCCATATGGTTTACGCAAGCAGAACCTTTATATCATAATACGGCAATCAAGTTTACGCAAGGTAAAATATGCGTAAACTATCTGGAATCCTGAAGTTTCAATTGATTACGCAAGTTGGTGCCTTTAAGTTTCAGTTGCGGAAACTTGATGGAAATTACAAGATTACGCTTGTGTAAACCATTTGGAATTTGAGCGGGTAGTCGGGTTACGCAAAGCGTAAACTTGAGTTTCAGCGACGAAATCCTTGCGTAAACTATATGGAAACTTCAGGTTTCCGCAAAGTTTCCATATAGTTTACGCATTGCGTAAACTTGTTTTTTCACCCAGTGAAGCATGTATCGACAAACCGAAAGCATCAGGATGATCTAAAGAGATGTCTTAAGAAGTGTTGTTATTTTTGGTTCTACTTCGAAGTCAAATTTTTGACGCGTTTTTGACGTCTTTTCGGATTTAGTCAGAAATGCACATTTTTGCTCTATTTCTTTAAATAACTCAATAAGTGTATGATTTTACACACTCATTTACTGCATATTTATCATATTTAACTTACTTAATGCATTGATATGTATTTTATGCTTAAATTTTATTTTTTTGATTTTTTATGAATTTTTTTCTTTTGTAAAAAGGAAGGGGTTGGGGTTGATTTTCATACATTTTCTGCTTCTTTTCTATAACTTCTCTTCAGATTGTTATGACATTTTGTAGGTATGAGGTACTCATGCATGGTACCACACAAGTGAAAGAATTTTGTCAAGATATCCACTTTTGGATTTTTAAGGAATATTTCTTAAGAATGTACATAGGTATAATGTATGTTTTCCATGAACAATGGACCCATGGGGAGTGTCTTCAAACCCCGGCGGGACCCCAACAAAATTTATTTTCCCTTTTTAGCTCACCTGAGCCATAGGCTCAAGTGTGTTATTGTCATAGCAATCCGTCTGTCGTCCGTCGTCCGTCGTCGTCGTCGTCGTAGTAAACATTTCACATTTTCAACTTCTTCTCTAGAGCCACTGAAGGGATTTGGATGAAACTTGATAGGCATGAAGTACTAATAGTCCCCTACAAGTGTTGTTGTTTTTCGTCCAGATCCCTAAATAAGTGGCGCCACCACAGCAAAACTAGGTCACGGGGGGTACCCTTCTTTGACAAACTTCTTCTTCAGAACCGAAGCATGTATCGACAAACCGAAAGCATCAGGATGATCTAAAGAAGGTATGAGTTACTCATGCATCGTACCCTACAAGTGAAAAAATTTTGTCAAGATATCCACTTTTGGACTTTTAAGGAATATTGTTTAAGATTGTACATAGGTATATTGTATGTTTTCCATGCCCTATGGATCCATGGGGAGTGGCTTCAAACCCCGGCGGGACCCCAACAAATTGTTTTCCTCTTTAGCTCACCTGAGCCATAGGCTCAAGTGAGCTATTGTCATAGCAATCCGTCTATCGTCCGTTGTCCGTTGTCCGTTGTCAACATCGTCGTCGTCGTAAACTTTTCACATTTTCAACTTCTTCTCCAGAACCACTGAAGGGATTGGGATGAAACTTGGTAGGCATGAAGTACTAATGGTCTCCTACAAGTGTTGTTGTTTTTCAGAACCATCAATAGGTGGCGCCAACACAGGCAAACGTAGGTCACGGGGGTACCCTTCTTTGACAAACTTCTTCAGAACCGAAGCATGTATCGACAAACCGAAAGCATCAGGATGATCTTAAGAGTTGTCATAAGAAGTGATATTATTATTGGTTCCACTTCGAAGTAAAATTTTTTAAACTTTTAACATTTTTTTTACATCTCCTCTGCAACCGAAAGCAGTGAATGGCTTTCAGACCATTCAAAATAAGGAGTTCTTTTAAAGTGGTATGAAACGCATGTGACAAAAGAGGATTATGTCGAAAATGAAAAATGAAAAATGTCTCATAAGTACGAGGCTCACAACATATCAATTCAAAATATTACCTTTGACCTGATGAGATTATTTATATTGTTTGTCTTGTCCATCTTGTAATCGTACGATGCAATTGTCTCCTCCTCTTTGTATGTGTATTTCATTTTCCTTGTGAGTATATTCGATCTTCATCGTGGTAGTATAGACTTTGTCTTATGTTTTCTATCCTATTTTGCAAGATTTATATGCCAGTTAATTAGGAATTTCGGATTGGCTTTGAGTTTGACGTTCGCTTATCTACATTTAAAGAATATACAATCCACTAACATGAAAAAAAACTTATCATTTGTGATGTGTAAAATGGCATATACCGTCTGTTTGTCAGTGCGTCCGTCAGTGCGTCAATATTTTTGATAATGTGTTGCGTTTAAGTAAGGAGAGAGATAACTGTTTAGAGCAGCAACTTAAAACATATCGATATACCATGAGAAAAGGCATCAAAAGCAGGTACATGTTCGTCCTTTCTGGACTATTGTACGTTGCTGAAGCTTTGTTTCTTAGTTGGCTTAAAGCACTCCTCAGAAATGACATCTTCAAATATTCCGCGAACTGACGTCGACCTTCGGTTTCAACGTCATCAACACGGAGTCTATTGTCAGTTGCAATTTTTTTTTGCTATTTGTTGTCATTTGTTACCGATTTAGATCTTTATACTTGGTCGAATTTTTTGCTGAATATGATATTATTTTTATCTGTAGTAAAAATAATTGAAAAGCATAACGTAATATACAAATATTTGATAAAAATGCTTGCCTAGCAACCTTATGCGACTGTTACTCAAAGTCTTTGAAAAGCCTGAAGGCTTTTATGGATTCGACGCCTGGACCATTTCTTTTAATAGACGACTGACATTTAACTAACCGAGGATCCAGCCTTACAATCTTAATGAAATAAAAGCAAGGAAATAATAATGATAAAGTAGTAAATTCTTTACATGTATGAAGGCCAAATTTAAAAAGGGGCATAAAGGGTATATACTTCCGTTGACAAATTGAAAAAAAACTTAAAAACGATGATATTGGTCTTTTTGGAAAAAAAGTAATATGGCATGCGTTACATTCAAACCGGACATTGTCAATTATGAATAAATTGTACAACATATATTTTCATCCCTCATAGTATTCTTGATAATGAGAATGAAAAAAAAAACTGATATAGAGTTCCCACGTCTCACTGTTGTTTTTTTTTTTTCGTAGGAGGTACGTAAAGTAAATATCACAAGCTAAATTAAAAATTATATATAAATCTATAAATGGCGGACGATTTCAATCAAACCATCACATGAGAAACTTCAAACATCCCTCTATAAGTAAAAATTGAGTATAGGTAATCACGCTACTTTGAAAATGCTGTTAGCCACCTTAAAGTAACGAAAAGGCGACAAAAAAAAGCAAGAACTTCGTGAAAATTTTGAAAAATACTAAAAAAATTGAAAAATAAATCTTCCCTCGGCCAAGATCGAACTCGCGACCGTGTAAGTTACAGTCCTGCGCCATCACCATATGCCACCAAACCGGTGCGTCACAGTGATAAAATTGTAGAATAGATTCCATCGATTGCTGAAGATTAAACTTTTTCACTTTTTGTATAAGAATACAATGAAATATTACAAATTAAAAGAATAAAGTATTTATGCTATCTTCTTAAAATTAAGATTTGTGTTTAAAATCTAAAAAAACTGTGAGAATGCTATCGGTGATGCCTTCCTTGATAGTCAATAGCTATTCTCTGTAAGCATTTGCACTTTTATGAAGGACGCATGGAACAGCATGTCTCAGATTTTGATGACATTTGTACATAAGGTTGGGTCTGACCAAAAAGTAAAAATTTGTTAAAAATTTTCTTAATATTACATCCGGTTGCCATGGAAACGGACTTTGAATATTGAGAAAATGCATTTTGGGGCGTTTTTGAAGTCACATACATAATTTATGCAGCATAATTAAAAACAATACTGATGAATTATCAGTACCCTATCATTGCTCTTTCAAGTTAAGTAATAATAATGTTGGGTTTATGGTCTTATCTATATGTTTCCATAGCAACGACACAAGTACCCTATCAAAATAGTATTTTTGGCATTTTTCAAAATTCAACGATAAATTATTTACATTTTTGAGTAATTTATGCAAATAAAACATAAGCATTTACATTGGGACAAAGTTTCTGTTCGTTGCTATGGCAACATGACCTCAAATTGCAAAAATGAAAGCAATTTTGGACAATATTTAGAGTCCTTTTTTTTACAAGATCATTGAATTTTAATTCAAAGTGATGAAAATTAATTAATGTATTCAAATAGATTTTTCATTACACGAAAGAAATTTTCTTTTAAATATTCAGGAAATAGCCCGTTGCTATGGGAACGATTGTTTAAAATTGCTCATAGGCCCACTTTGAGTCCTTAGATACGGACATCAAAAGTTAAGTAATCTGAAATTTTTTAAATCTAAAATAAAGTTTAGACTTTGCTTTTTTGTATATGTAAAAAAAGGTTGTGTAAGCTTGTTTCGTTTTTTGAGGAAAAAAGGCTTCGAAAAACAACAAAAAAATGCTTATTTTTATAATATATGGCCAAATTATCATAGCTACCAATAATTATTTGAAACTTTTTTTATTGTATTCTGATAGAGGCTTACTTGATCTTTATTGTTATTGAATTTGAACTTCCTGGGATTAATAATTACTGTTTTATGTATATAATTGAAAATGGTTGCCATGGTTTTTTTTATGTGCTCAGTACAAGGCTGAGCATGGTAACATATGTTCCCCATAGCTTTTTCATGGTTTTTGAAAGAGTTCTTTGTGTTGGATATTTCCCAACATTTTTTATCTATTCATCATGATGCAAAAATTTTTAAAAAATGACTCTGAAGTTGCAAAATAAGTAATACTAAAGTCCGTAAAAAAGTTCCCCGCGATGGGTTTGATAGTAAGTGTTTTAAATATACTTCCCTGACATTATCGCCATAGCACTTTCTATATAGACATAACGTCAGACAGTGCATGAAGTTTTTATATTTTCATTTCCATGCTTCATAAACATCGACGGCGGGTGCGGCTGGCCAGCGGGGGATGCTTGCTCCTCCCGGGCACCTGGTTCCACCTCTAGCTTGCTAGGGGTCCGTCGATGTTTAATTTTGCGTTCTATTGTGAGTGCTGTTGAGATTATCGTCAGGATCTTCTTTCACTCATTTGTGATGTGGCACATGACATCACTATTGGCTAATTTGTAGTTCAAGTTAAGGATTAACTGATACCAAATATATAAAGAAATGTTATTGGAGGATGTTCTTTTTTTCATTAATGAAAATGTCTCAAAATTGCCACGAATATTGCAATGTAAAAACTGGGAGTGCCTTAACGCAGCTTCGAAAGCCTTCTTAAAAGAAGAACACACACAATAACCAGCAAAATTTCTGTAAATCTTCATATCTGTATATAATTAACAATAGCTACATGCATTATTTAACAAACAAAATGAATTGTAAGGGACAATCAATGTTATTAATTCCGAGATTCGCGTAACCATTCAAATGGAAATCTAATGGTTTGCCTTGCCTTCTCGACATGAAGACTGAATAGCTGATAGGTAATTCTTTGATGACTATCATTCTTTGACCAAAGCTCAAGTGAGCTATTGTCATAGCGCACCGTCCGGCGTCCGGCGTCCGTCTTAAACGTTTTAACATTTTCGACTTCTTCTCCAGAACCGCTAAACAGATTTTCATGAAACTTAGTGGGAATGAAGTACTCATGGTCCCCTACAAGTGTTGTTGTTTTTCGTCCGGAACCATCAACAGGTGGGGCAACCACAGGCAAAAGTAGGTCATAGGGGGTACCCTCCTTTGACAAACTTCTTCAGAACGGAAGCACGTATCGACAAACCGAAAGCATCAGGATGATCTAGAGAGATGTCTTAAGAAGTGTTGTTATTTTTGGTTCCACCCGAAAGTCAAATTTTTGACGCGTGTTTGACGTCTTTTCGGACTTTGTCAGAAATGCACATTTTTGCACTATTTCTTTAAATAACTCAATACGTGTATGATTTTACACATTCATTAACTGCATATTTACATTCATTTACTGCATATTTATCATATTTAAATTACTAAATTCTTTGATTAGTATTATATTTCTAAAATTTCACTTTTTTTTCTGATTTTTTATGATTTTTTTTCTTATGTGGAAAGGATGGGGGGTTGATTTTCATACATATTCAAATTTTTCCCCAGAACTGCTGAGCAGATTTTGATGAAACTTGGTAGAAATGAATTATTCATGGTCCCCTACATTGTTGTTGCTTTTCGTCAGGATCCATCAACAGGTGGCGCCACCACAGGCAAAAGTAGGTTACGGGGGATACCCTCCTTTGACAAACTTCTTCTTCAGAATCGAAGCACGAATCGACAAACCGAAAGCATCAGGATGATCTAGAGAGATGTCTTAAGAAGTGTTGTTATTCTTGGTTCCACTTTGAAGTCAAATTTTTGACGCATTTTTGGCGTCTTTTCGGACTTTGTCAGAAATGCACATTTTTGCATTATTGATTTAAATAACTCAATATGTGTATGATTTTACAAATTCATTTACTGCTTACTGATCACATTTCGGTTACTATATGCTTTGATATGTATTTCATACTAAAATTTCATTTTTTTCATTTTTTGTGAATTTATTTCTTATGTGAAAAGGAAAGGGGGGATGATTTTTATTTATATTCGACTTCTTCTCTAGAAGTGCTTAACAAATTTTCATGAGTATTTTTTCAATCATGAATAGATATGTTTACTGTGAACATGGACCCAAGGTTTGTGGGTTCAAGTTCTGGTAATTCTTTTATCTATATCAGGAATTTTAACCCTGGTAACTTTAGTTTTGTATAAGAGGGGGAGAACTCTTATAGTGTGTACATGTATATCAGTAGAACTCATGTATGCAAGAGTTGTCTTTCTTTAATATTGATATATGTTTTTGAGGTTTAAATTCTTGAATTATCGATTCATTTGAATGTTTTATATTTTAAATCATTTAATTAGTATGCAAAATGAAACTAAATAATTTCAAAAAGATGAATAAGTATTTTCAAATTCATCTTGTGAAGACTTAGAGTACCCGAAACATGCATGTCTGGTCCACGTTGCCAATTTATCTGTTCTTAAATGATGCTATTCAATTTTGAAGACGTTTACATTTATACCACTTGGTGAGTGTCACTGCTGGTGGACCAGGAGTCCCTAAGGGCACATGTAGCCAAGTTCGATCAATTTCGGTTGATCGTATCGTCAACGCATACTAAATTTCTGTTATCAAAATTTCGTGAAATTTCTAAAAAGTGGGTTCTGTAGCATCATATCCCATCAATCCTGCTACGTCTTTCGGTACAACTTTTCGACATAGTAACTTTCATACTTTTTAGGACTATTACATTGTTTATATTTAGGATCACTGATGAGGGTTAAGTACCCGAAACGTGCATGTCTGGTCCACGTTGCCAATTTATCTGTTCTTAAATTATGCTATTCAATTTTGAAGACGTTTACATATATAACATTGCAATTAAAATATTGATAGCAGCTCAAAGTATTAATGTAAAAACAAAACTCTACATTTACATCAATGTTATCAATAACGTAGTGAAAGGAGGGGAACAGGGGAGAAGAGGGGAGGAGGGGAGGGGGCTGTTATTTATCAGCAGGAATTTGCTTTAGCTTCTGTATAACTGTCTCTCTCGGGTTACTTATATTACTCAAGAAGAAGGGGCGGGGGGATGATTTTCATACATATTCAACTTCTTCTCCGGAACCGCTGAACATATTTTCATGAAACTTAGTAGGAATGAAGTACTCATGATCCCCTACAAGTGTTGTTGTTTTTCGTCAGGATACATCAACAGGTGGGGCAACCACAGGCAAAAGTGGGTTACAGGGGGTACCCTCCTTTGACAAACTTCTTCTTCAGAATGGAAGCATGAATCGACATACCGAAAGCATCAGGATTATCTAGAGAGATGTCTTAAGAAGTGTTGTTAATATGTGTTCCACTCTGAAGTCAGGTTATTTTCCTTTTACTAACTTCTTTTGTTTGATTTGCTTAATTTACCTAGTCTTCATGTGAGCGATTGTGGTCCTCTTGGACCTCTTGTTATTTCAACGTTTTTCATAAAAATGTCGCAATTTCATTAAGTTGAATACGTGTATTATTATCTCATAACATTTAGACTATCATGTATTTAACTTCTTTTCAGAAATCCACTTGACACTTTATACGGAATTTCAAGATATTGTACATTGGATCCCTTCCTGCCTAGGACATTCATGGCTATTCTAAGAACATCGCAAATTGGAGCCGTTATTGATAGAGGGATCATACCAATAGAGGTTTCCTGCGCTTGCCTCTCATATCATATCAGAAGCATTTCACATCATCATTGCCACGAAGAGGTACATAGGATAAGCGTTTCAATTTTCAATCAAACTATTACATATTTCTACATCAGAATTATTTTTTTATTTGGTTTTAGGTTTAGCGAGAATAAAGGTGTCAGAATGACAAATATGGATAACGACCATATCCCTGTATACAGCACAAAATCGATAATTCAGGAAATCAGAAACCAAGTTTAACAAGTTTATTATCATCTCATCACCTCAGTTAATACAATGGTATGGAGAAAAATGTTATACATGGATATAATATTGGACAGAAATGGTGTATAGATCATGTTGACAATTACAGGCGACAATACAATGCTTACAGAGAGAACAAAAATTATAAATGAACAAAATGCATTTTCTTTGATCTAGGCTCCATGTGAAGTTCGAAATTAAACGTTTGATCTATTAATTATATGAGAGAGAGAGAGAGAGAGAGAGAGAGAGAGAGAGAGGAAGAGAGAGAGAGAGAGAAAAGAGTTCCAATAAGTATGTTAAATTCTTATCGCGGGTTTTACTTAAATATTATTCTTATAAATGCACATAATTTCTTAACTACTGATTGTTTCTTACAAGTCATGATTCTATTAAATTTGATAATATTAGGGTGCCTTAAAGTATAATTTGGAAGCATGAGTCTTCTTTCGATCTGAAGGGCGGGGCATTCTAACAAATAATGAAATTCGTCACCTAGTCCGTCTGTCTGACATAGTCTACATTTTCTTTGATCTCTTGGAATGTTTGCCCACCTACCCTTTTCAATCGGTAAATAGTGGTTACAGGTTCTAAATCTACATAGAGTGAGTGCATCTTTGTCTGAAAGGAAATTAAAATAATTTTCAAATTCTAACTTGTCCTTATAAATTCGGTAATTTAATGCCTTTGGGGAGTCTTGAATTTTTGAGAGCCAGTGCTATCGAAATTGATCAAGTAATGTTTGTTTTACTTTAGTTATAAGCCATTTTTCGTTAGGAAAATCTTGTATATGCCAAATATTTGAGAGTCCGCAGTTATCAAGGATATTTTTAACGTTTTCCAGCCAGAGAAACTTTTCATTTGTGTTTTCATTTTTTATCTTACATATTTTATATATTGTATTTGATAATTTTGAAGGTTTTCCGCGAATCAATTTAGTCCAATAGGATATGATACGAGTTTTAATTGTGATATCTAGCGGATATCGTCCCAATTCCCCATAAATCATGGAATCAGGTGTTGATTGCTTAAGTTTAAGTAATAATTTGCAGAATTTGATATGCATTCTTTCGATCATATCATTTTTACCCCAACCCCAGACCTCACAGCCGTAGAGTAGAAAAGGTTTAACTATTTTGTCAAAAAGATCTAATTGGCACTGAATAGAGAGATTATTTATCCTGCCTTTTTTTAGAACATCATAGATTAATTTATTAGCTTTCTTTATTAGAGATTGTTTACATTTATAGAAGGAGCCAGAACGAAAAAGAAGAACGCCGAGATATTTAAACTCCGACACTATTTTTAGTTCCTCACTATTAAGTATAAATTTAGTTTTCTTCGAGATTTGGCCTTTACTAAAAATCATTATATTTGATTTACTTATATTAACTTTAAGTTTCCATTTTTTGCAGTAATTTTGAAAATAATTTAATTGTTTTTGTAGATCATCAGCAGATTCAGACATTAGAACAGTGTCATCTGCATAAAGTAGTGCGAATAACTTTAGATAATATGTTAGGTGTATTTCTATTTCTTCACTTACAATTTGAAGACCTTTTATATCTGTTTCAAGGAAGAAATTTTCCAAATCATTCATATAAAGTGAGAAAAGAAATGGGGATAAATTTTCCCCTTGTCGTACTCCATTTTTTCAGTTGAAGAAACAAGAAGACTCACCATTAAAAATAATTCTTGATTTTATGTTTTCGTACATGTTTTTTATGATATTTAGCATTTTTCCGTTTATGTTACTTAAAATCATCTTATACCAAAGTCCGTCAATCCAAACAGTGTCAAAAGCTTTTTCTAGGTCAATGAATGCGCAATATAATTTCTTTTTCTTTCTTTTTAGAATTTCAAAAAGGTTGTAGATAACGAAAATGTTGTCAATAGTTGAGTATTTCTTTCTAAAACCAGTTTGACTTTCATTTATTATACAAAATTCATCAGAAAATTCATTTAGTCTTGTATTTAAAATTGCAGTGAAAAGTTTTCCTACGCAGCTTAAAATAGTAATTGGTCTGTAATTCTTTGGATTTGTTTGTTCGCCTTTCTTTTTATATAAAGGTTTAATATTTCCTTTTAACCAACATTCAGGTATAATTCCACTGTTAAATATTAAGTTGAAAAGTTCTTGAAAAGTTCTTCATACAGAGGAAGAAACAAGTGAGATGTTGATTTAATATATTAATTAACGATGGTGACTCATCACGTGTGCGCACATAGCACTGCGCAACGTATAAGACGATTCGAACGTCATCGCGTCATACGCATGAAGTTATGACGCAGGCGATGTCGCATAAGATAAAAGCTAGAATGCTCGATTTAGGACTGTACATAGGTAATATCAAGTAAAGTATATCATCACTGATGAATCGAAATGGAGTACATTGTAGTTAAAATTGAATAATCGGGGCCTGCGCGACTTTTTTTTTGAAAACCGGGATATTCAACCGCTCGCTGCCCGGAAAAAATCAAATAGGACATTTAGTATTCTTTTTGTACGTTTTAGTTTGTTGCAACGGACCTACCCGAAGTAATAATGTGTAAAAGCCAATCCGAGAGATGGAAACTTTGCATGATTCTAATGGTTTATAGCGTATTTATGTTTATTCGCAGAGGTAGCATTATGAAAATATAATTCCACATAAGGGATCCCGGGGATTTTTCAAATAAAATATACATATACCAACTCAGAGGGAAAGAGGTTTTATTTTTCTTCAATCCACAGAATCAACATGATCCGGATCTATTTTCGTCTGTTTTTCGGGCTGTACGTTTTTTATTCAATTTTTTCCGAAAAAAAAGATCAAGCCGGTTTTTTTTCTAATGCGAAAGTTTTTATCCTCCCCTAAGATCAATTGGCATTTTATGAATGACATAGTCTCATTTGGAATTTTGTTTCAATGTCGCTCTCTCTAGTGAAAAACGTACCTTGTTCGAGTAAATATATACATTTGTATGTGTTTGACGATTCCTGGAATCCTTGCAATCTCTCAATATCACCTTACCGTATTTTTTTTCAGAGAACTGGATGGGATGGGCGTAACAGGGACGTATATTTATAAACCTTTTATATACGATCATGAGCGTAAGTGTCCCCCCCGGTCCTTCCCCTACGCTCTTCAGTGAGGTTATAAAAATAGATTGTAGGTTTTTTTTATGACAAACTCTCCGGAAGGTTTGTATTGCTTGGGTGAGGGCCGAATCAGTGCAGTCATATATATGCTGGTGTCCAACATCGTGGCAAATTCAACCTCCCCCCCCTTTCATTTAAACTTTGTGATTTGGAATACATTTTTGGCCGGATTGCAAATTCCGGTCTATAGATTGACGATGTCCGTCCGTCCGTCCGTCCGTCTGCCGTCGATATTTTGGTTAAAGTTTCTGGTTGAGGCAAAATCTAAGTAACTATATGCAGTAGAAAATTTATATTATACATGAAGCTTGCCTAAGACAAGACCTTTCAATCTATGTCGTAACATTTGACCTAGTGACCTTGACCTTGGACTTTGACCTAGTTAAAGATTTTGGTTTAAGTTTCTGGTTGAGGCAAAATCTAAGTAACTATTTGCAGTAGAAAATTTTTATTATACATGAAGCTTGCCCATGAAAAGACCTTTCAATTCATGCCGTAACATTTGACCTAGTGACCTTGACCTTGGACTTTGACCTAGTTAAAGATTTTTGTTAAAGTTTCTGGTTGAGGCAAAAACTAAGTAACTATATGCAGTAGAAACTTTATATTATACATGAAGCTTGCCCATGACAAGACCTTTCTATTTCTGCCGTAACATTTGACCTAGTGACCTTGACCTTGGACTTTGACCTAGTTAAAGATTTTGGTTAAAGTTTCTGGTTGAGGCAAAATCTAAGTAACTATATGCAGTAGAAACTTTATATTATACATGAAGCTTGCCCAGGACAAGACCTTTCAATTTATGCCGTAACATTTGACCTAGTGACCTTGACCTTGGACTTTGACCTACTCAAAGATTTTGGTTAAAGTTCCTGGTTGAGGCAAAAACTAAGTAACTATATGCAGTAGAAACTTTATATTATACATGAAGCTTGCCCATGACAAGACCTTTCTATTTCTGCCGTAACATTTGACCTAGTGACCTTGACCTTGGACTTTGACCTAGTTAAAGATTTTGGTTAAAGTTTCTGGTTGAGGCAAAATCTAAGTAACTATATGCAGTAGAAACTTTATATTATACATGAAGCTTGCCCAGGACAAGACCTTTCAATTTATGCCGTAACATTTGACCTAGTGACCTTGACCTTGGACTTTGACCTACTCAAAGATTTTGGTTAAAGTTCCTGGTTTAAGCAAAATCTATGGTACTGTATGCAGTAGAAACTTTATATTATTAATGAAGCTCGCCCATGACAAGAACTTTCAATTTATGTTGTAACATTTGACCTAGTGACCTTGACCTTGGACTTTGACCTAGTTAAGGATTTTGGTTAAAGGTTCTTGTTTAAGCAAAATCTATGGAACTGTATGCAGTAGAAACTTTATTTTATACATGTAGGTTGCCTCTGACAAAACCTTTCAATTTATGCTGTATTATTTGACCTATTGACCTTGACCCAGTTAGTGACAAAAACTTAGTTTGCAATCCGGCTATACCGTCTTTAGCGGTGTTTTATTTATGTTGAAGCTCTAAACTTTCTTTTCGGTACGCTTTGCTTAATATTATGTTTTAATGGATCCATATATCATAAACATATAATACGTATGTGTTTCGAGTCTTGAATTATAACTAAGCAATTTATTCACATGAGGGTCTGGCCAGATGGAAAGAGGAATGCAACAAGCGAAACCTCCCCTCCCCCAAGTCCTAAATTGAGCATAAATAAAGATAGAGAGAGAAAGAGAGAGGAGGCGACAGTTTAGTCCGTCTATTATGGTATCATCAGTCAATCAATCTATCAATTTACAGGTGTTCTCATGATCTTAGGGAACAGCCATGTGATTTTATGGAAAGGGGGAGAGGCGGCAGGAAGACGTACTTTGCAAAAAAAACCCCAAACCCTCAGAACGGATATTTTAGGGGGAAAAGATTCCGGCCAGAAGGAATCATGAAAATAGCAACCCCCCTTCTGTCTTCCAACATATAGAGATACTCACTCCGTGTTTGATATTTTATACATCTTGTGGCCGAAATATTGCGCTGAATGATATAAACTTTTAAAAGAGTAATATTCAACATTTGGAAATTTAATAATATATAAAAATGATCCGACCCAAAGGGCCGACGAAAAAAAAAAAATCCGGCTATTACAATTGCTTAAAAAAACCCCGGCTTGCAGAAGTCTTCCTGTACCCCCTCCCCATCCTCATTGCTCACCTTTTACAATGACATAGAGAAAAATACAGATTTCAAGATATAACACTAGCTAATAATGTAAAATTCATGCGTGGGAATGACATAAAAACAATAATTGTGATCTTATCATTAGTTGATAGTCCTATGTGGAGGGGGGCAATCATATTTTAAGGACTTTTACAACATGTACCATTTTGAATAATTTTTTCAATATTAAGATAATCTTTTTACAGAAATTTGCTGGGCGGTAAAATTCGAGGCGGTAGAAGATTCGCCTTGTATTTTGGACTACTTGTATATGGAAAACCCGGGACCATCTCGGGATACTTATTGACTGATTATACACGTTCACGAGCACCTATGAGTTGTATATGACGAATGTGGTGTGGAAAAAAAAAAGAAAAAAAATAGAAGATTGTTTTTCAATATTATTCTTGAAATCTTGTTTAAAAACATTCCCCTAGGCCTGAAAGGTAGTCAAAACGTAACCATCCCGTTTTGTTCGCCGATCCATATATTGAATATTGAAGTTTTGTTTTCCCTTTTGTTTATAATGATTTAATCTAAACAGAATAAATACTTCATTTCTTCATATTTTCTGGATCGCTACTCTCCGACGCCGGTTACTGTTTGAAACCAAAGAGTAAACATCTACGCCATTTTACGTTACATGCAGGATGAAAGGCTCATGCCCAGCACTTTTCTTTTTCTTTATTTGCTTGTAAGATTTTCTGTGAGCAGTATCCTTTATAGCTGCACTGTGAACCCCCTCCCGTTCTTTTTCAAATCTAGATCCACCACTGAAATTCATTTCTTGATATTTTGACAGGAATCTTATAATTTTAAGTTGTTGAGTAAAAGTCTTGTTTTATTAGTCTTTCACTGAATACGTTACGACGTCTTTGTCTTCGTTGAACACTAAGCGCAAATACATAGTTTTCTTTAAAGCTTGCGAAAATCTAAATCGAAGTGTGTATTCTACATATATAAGGGAAATATAACATCGTCTCTCTAACATTTCGATCGGAAATAGGTCAGTAAAATAGGTAGGTTTTAGCGAATAATGCGACGTATTGCTTTATTTCCTAGCAATTTACACAATGGACTCTGTCTAATATGATATAATTAATATTGCTCATTCTTCGAGTGTTCGAGAACAATTTTCGTGTTGAGTCAATTTTTAATCAGACTTTACTTCAGGAATACATATTTGTTTGAATAAAAATGAATAAGATTGTATGATATAAACGTCATTTATTGAAATGTTTCGACGCTATAATTTGTATATATAAAATCTAGGTATGACGTCATCATGGACATGAAAGCTTCTTTCAACACTTTATCTTGCTCTTATATCAACACCGACCTATGTATTCTTATATATCAATTGAAAGATCAAGATTTATATATTCCTTCTGTCATAACTAGAAAAAAAGTTAAATACTCCTTTGAAGTGAATTTTTTTTGCTAAAAAATAATAATTTTACGAATTTTTACATTTTTTTACATTAAATTGATAAGGACGCTACTTTCCTAAAATAAAGTTATTTTCTTTCATATATATGTTTTTATTGACGAAAAGTGTCTTCTTTTCATTAAAAGTTTCAAAAATCACATAATAACATTCTTTCCGAAATTACTAGTGTTTTTTCTGGAAATGGGTGATTTTTGTCTAAAAATAGCAACATGAATTCCCTTAATCTATTTTTAGCTATATCTCGAAATTTTCAACACCGACCTTAGTATTTCGATATGTAAAATTAAAGTATGAGAATTGTTCTTCATATGTGGCCCATTTTTATAAAATGTTTGATACTCCTTATTATATGAGTCACCATCCTTAAATGTTATATTTCAGTTTGTCTCAGTGTTTTCTAGTACAACAGAATTTTTTTTCTAAAATCCTTATCGCCTGTTTCAAAATTTCACATTCATAAAAAAGATGTTCATTTGTTTCGATAGCATTTTTACAGAAATGACAAAGTCCATTCGAATTACCAAATATTCTGATTGTTTCCTCTAGATAATTGGTGTTATTAATACTTTCCATTGAAACACTGTAAATTATTCGTTAATAAAGGATTAAAAGTATTTTCCCAAATAAATTTCCAATCAATATCTACATCTAATTTTCTTTCCCAAGCAATCTGTGATTTAGATTTTTCAGTTGATATTTCATTGATTGCAGACATTATTTCAAAAAGCTCTATATTTCCTGGCATGAGAATGTTATTTTCTGTATTTCTGAAAAAAGAGATTTTCATCCACTCTTAGCTTCGTCGTTTTACCTTTATTTTCTTTTAAGAAAAATAAAAAAGTCTGAATATCATTAAATTTTTGAATTTGTTTTACCAAAAATGCCAGAAAGCAATAAAAGTAATTTTGAATTGTTTTGTCTGAATAATCCTATTACTCATTTTCTAGATACCAGGTCCTCTTTTTATCTTTTCAATGTTTAATGTGACAAACACCAAACAATTATCACTATATAGACATTTAATTATATTTGTCCTTGATATATCACAGTATAATTCAGAGGGAATTAGAATCATGTCGATTCTTGAATTCGAGTAATTCGAGTTACCTCGCCTGAATGTGTACTCGTTACTATCAGGATGACGTTTGCGCCATATATCTAATAAATTACAGGAGAAAACTAAATCTTTTAATTCATTATTAGCTCCATCATCTGATTGATGGGGTAGATATCTATCAATCTCTGCTGACCATGTACAATTAAAATCACCAGTCACTATCACCTTTTCTTCACACTGTAGTATGTAAATTTTCAAATGTTTAAGAAATTCTTTGCGTTTATTTGTCTTCTTAGGAGTATACACATATAACAATTGAAAGGCGTCATCCTCTATTTTCAATTTTAGAATTATGATTCTTCCATTTAACTCTTTTTTCATAACAGAAATATCATTTTTTAATTCTTTTCGCACCAGGACGGCTACGCCCCTGGAAGACGATGAGCCATTATACCAATAGCTCTCTCCCCTCCCAACATTTTCCATTCTTTTTGCCAAAGTGTTGCGTCTTTATGAATGCTGTGCGTCTCTTGCAGTGCAATTATTTCATGCTTTTTATTTACTAACCAATATAATAGATTATTTCTTTTTTTCCTTGTTTCTTAAACCATTTACATTCAAACTTGCAATTTTCAATGACATTCATATTTTAGAAAAGGAAAGTTTCTTTGAATCTACATGTGTATAATACATAGTCAATAATAACACAAATAGACTGTGCATATGTAAATCCGGTAGGAACCTAGGTCTCTGGAGTTCCTGGTTTGGACATTTTTGGGGCCTGTTTTTCAGTAGAAGGCGGTGTTGACTGACTGATGTTTCGTTTTCTGCCTTTAAAGGTACCTATATCGTCTGTATTACCATGACAATTCTGTTGAGGGGTCTTTATGAAGGAGATAATTTTGCTATATATTTTTGACGCTCCTTCTTGATTAATGTGCAGTCCTGATGGATCGTTCGGATCATATAACGCCACTACTAGATGGCCATTGTCAGCGTTGACAAACAGACTGGGCGTGATTAGTTAGTGTTAGTAAAATGAGTTTTGTCAAAAAGTTCAAGCCAAAGCTTAAAAAGATGTTTTGTTCAAAATTTCATTCTGGTTCCATTAATCTATTTAGAGTAACAGAAATATGAATAAGAGAAATTGACCTAAAGTAAACGGAAGCGGTTTTAGACATTTACATTTTGACGTTCCATGTCAATAAGTGGGCGTCAATCACCTCCCTCGTCCTCGGTGATGAGCGTAGTTATCTATGAAATGTATATATATTTGAACAAAGCAGGGTTAAAACTAAATTCTTTCGCTCAAACATTTCAAATAGGGAAACTTCATTCGATAACATCTCGCTGCAAAGTACGAAAGTTGACAAAATTGAAGAAAAATTATTTTAACCAAAGAATATTAGAAAAAACCAAACAAAATTGAAATATCTTATCTTTGATATCGCTAATATCTCCAAGAAATATCCTTTTGGATCATCAATCTAAATTTATCATCTTGATTTTGTTCCAAGGCAACAAGCGGTTGAATAACCGATGAAGACGTTACAAAAACAATTCGTTTACGGAGGCAGGGCGTCTCAATTACGGGATATTTGTGTATATGAATTCAACGATATATTTGACTTAATATTTATTACACTCAGATTGTAGATGATAATTTTCTGGTTCCATCGATACCAAACTTGTCGAAATCGTTCGAGAAACAAGCGAATTACGGAGGAGTTTTAAGGCCGATAAGTTTTAAGGTCACATTTAAACGTACCGCAGTCGTCATCTAATGACGTCAAACGATTATTGAGCCTTCTTAAGTGACACCACACTCCTGATTCTGGGGGTCAGGTGAGGGGAATTCAAACAAAATACCAAATGTAGAACTAGATCATAGATTTATTAATATGTCAAAAGAATCAACTCCCTATCAAATAACAAACAGGTGTTCACAAGATTACGTAGTCTTGAATAAGAGAAAATAACCACACCCATTTTCATAGACAGTGAGAGACTCAAATAAAATATTACGTACACTCTAATTATATTGCAAAAAGAATTAATTCTCTATTCTTAATTATACTCTTTGAAAATAGCTTTCACAAGATTACAAGATGCTATATGGGTGAACATGATCACATCTCTTTTCGAACCCTTGGGATCAGAGGCTCAAACAAAATATCAGGTGCACAATAAAACCAGGGAATGATTATATTGCAAATAGAACTACTGACCTGTTCACTAAATCAAGAGCATCCTGATTTCCAGATTTTCTCTAAAATATGATATTGTCATCTTCCAAAAAGATATCAGTTTTATAGTACTCCTTTAGTCGTAACAGAAAATACCATTGTTTTGAAATTAGAAATATAATGGAAAATAAAAAGTCTACGGGGATTTTCTATAGTAAAATAACTCAAAATGCAGAGTGTCGTACGCTTTGGTGTCACATTTACTGGTTGACACGGTGAATAATATGGCGACTGCTTGAAATTAACATGGAAATTTCTCGTAGATATTTCATTTTTCATATTGCGGTTTAAAGGTAGCGTATAGAGTACGTTGAAGTTAATTTCTAGTTACGAGTAAAGGAAGTCAATTCTCGGAAACAATATTTATAAGGAAACTCCGTCATACGACAGAATAAATCGCCAAAACAGGGTGTTCTGTATTTAATGAACATGATAGTTAATCCCAATCAATTTTATTTTCTGAAAACTGGTGTTCACATTATACGGGAGAAAATTACACACTCATTTTTGAAGACCCTTGAGAAAGAGGCTAAAACAAAATATCAGGTGCGCATTTAGACTTCAGACCCATGTTGATGCAAAAAATCATCTCTGTATAAATTACACTTTATGAGAATGGTGTTCACAAGACTATATAGAGTTGTAAAGGGAAAATGACCACATCCAATTTTAAAAATCCTGGGGTCAGATGTTCAAACAAAATATCAGGTGCACAACTTCATCATTGTCCAGACTAATGCAGGAAGAATAAGGTTTCTTTCTTTTATGGTTTTAGAGGAGTTGCGATCACATTGTTAACAGACATGCGTTTACAGACAGTCGGATAAGACAGACGGACGGACGGACGACGGACAACGTGGTATCGCATAAGATCGGCTGCTCATTGACTAGTGGAGCTAAAAAACATAAAAAGGAAGAACAGTTTGAACCCACTACCCTTGGGTCTATCCGGCATGCAAAACATTACCCATTTACACTTTTTAATCAAAATCATTAAATATCCAAACGTTGCTATTTTGACAACATGATTTCACAGTTGCATTACTTCTTACCATATTTACCAAAGAGTACATGAGCAATTTCAGGGGGGGGGGGAGCTGAAAAAAAAATAAAAATGGTAATACACCTTTCTTTTTTGCAGCTTCAAAAAATCATTAAAAATGTTTTCAACGTAATTAATTTAAGGAGGTATGAGTGTGAACCGCATTTCCAGGGAATAATAGAAATTGAAAATAATTATCTACATACAAAAGAGTATCCCTTCCTCCATCGATTGCAGTATTTCATGAAAAAAAAGTGTAGCCGTTTGTCCCCTATATGCCGACAAAAAGGGAGGTAACTCTGCATACTTTTAAAAAAAAAACAATATTCCAACTTTGGACTTAATTTTAGAAATCAATATAACACAATACCAAGTAAATTGTTATTCATTGACGTAGTAAATGAAGTGAATTTATCATTTTCGAAAAAATATTTGTGTTGCCATGGTAACCATGCTGGGGATGGACATCTATTTCATCCCATTTTTGACAGTAAAAATTGTATGAAATGTCTAAAAAACATTAATAACAATTCTCTGTAACCATTTAAACAATTTTGGAACGCATGGTCTCCGATTTTCATGAAATTTCACACATAAGTAGGGACCAATGAAAAACTGTAAATTTAACCAAAATTTTATTTCTAGGTCATCTGGATACCTTGGCAACGGCCTTTAAAGTTGAGAAATTGGCAAAATTTAGCTACTTTGAAGCTCTATAATTTGGTTTATATACGACATTTCTGGAAGAATTTCTAAGCTTCCTAAAATTTAGGACATAAAATTTTAGATAAACTCAATCGAAATGTCTGATATTGTCAAAAAGGCTGGTTACCATTACAACATAATTAGCTAATTTTAATATATTGATTATAAAATGCTGTTTGTATTTTCCAATATTCCTTCTCTCTTGATGGGTATATGATAAGAAAATGGAATTTGTTTTATAGAATGAGCAAATTCAAGATAAACCCACTTGTTGCTGTGCACATAAGTTACCTTGGCAACGGTAACTATGGTCTATAATATTACTTATTTTGCAAATTCAGAGTTATCTTTTAAATTTTTGCATCATGATGAACAGATGAGAAATGTTGGAATATATTCAACACTAAGAGCTATTTCAAAAACAGTGAAAAAGCTATGGGGAAGATATGTTTCCATGGCAACCATTTTTTATTATTTTCATAAAACAGTCACTATTAATCATAGAAAGTTCAGATTTATAATTAATAAAGATCGATTTAGCCTCTTTTAAAATACAAGAAATAACTTTCAAATAATTAATGGTTGCTAGGAAATTCGGCCGTACAATAAAAATATATGCATTTTTTGCTGTTTTTCGAAGCCTTTTGCCCAAAAAATGAAACAGGCCTATACAACTTGTTTTACATATATTATAAAGTAAAGTCTAAACTTTATTTTAGATTTAAAAATTTTCACATTACTTAACTTTTGATGCCCGTATCCAAGGACTCAAATTGGGCTTATGTATAATTTTACACAATCGTTCCCATAGCAACGGGCTATTTCCTGCATATCTAAAAGTAAAATTCTTTCATGTTTTGAAAGATCTACTTGAATACATTCATTAATCATCATTACTTTGAATTAAAATTCAATGATCTAGGAAAAAATGTCTCTAAATATTGTCTAAAATTGCTTTCCTTTTTGCGATTTGAATTCATGTTGCCATAGCAACGTACACAAACTTTGTTCCACTGTGATTTCTCATGTATTATTTGCATAAACAACTGAAAAATGTAAGTAATTTATCATTGAATTTTGAAAAAATGCCAAGAACACTACTTTGATAGGCTACCTGTGTTGTTGCCGTGGAAACATATAGATAAGACCATAAACCCACATTATTTTTACTTAACTCGAAAAGCAATGATAGGTTACTGATCATTCATAACTGTTTATTTTATATTATGCTGCATAAATGATGTATGCGAATTCAAAAACGCCAAAAAATGCATTTTCTCAATATTCAAAGTCCGTTTCCATGGCAACCGGATGAGACATTAAGAAAATTTTTATCAATTTTTAACTTTTGGGTCAGACCCAACCTTATTTATGAATTTCATCAAAATCTGAGACATGCCGTGCCATGCGTCCTTCATAAAAGTGCAAATGCTTACAGAGAATAGCTATTAATTTTCGAGGTAGTTGTCATGATAGAATTTTGATAAAATGTTTCTTTTATCATCTAGTGATACTTGCTGAAGATAAAAAAGTAATTTAAAAAAAAAGAGTGTAGCCGTTTTCAAGCTATTAACATGTAGCTTAGAATTCCTGTGACCAAGCCTCTAGATATGAAAAATCCGTTGTTTATGATTGAAAATGGAAAGTTTATTATATCTATACATTTTATCTAAGATTTCTTATAATCTGGGCTTCAGACTACAAATTTAGGTCATATTTTAATCAATTTCTTATTCATTTTCCCAACACTTAGCGCTTAGTTTTAAGCACCGACAACGTAACGTGACGTAGCGCGCATCGTGACGCCCACTTTAGGTACATGTAATGCTCGGCGATATATCAATCAAAACAGAATAATTCCCTTTTCAACAGGGTGTATAATGGAAGTGTGTTTATGGAGTCCTTTGGAACCATATATTTTACGACATACATGTACGTGATCTTTAATCCTTTTTTTTAATGATTTGACAGTCGGTCGTCATGCTCACTTATTACAACTACAAATCAATAGGCCGTGTAATATAAATTCTAGCTAAATCATTATAACACACACCTTTTGTAAATGAAAGAAAAGTATTTTCATGAGTTTTACATGTTTTCAATACTTGAGGTAAGTTACGTGGTCAGTGACGCCGCATCGTCAACTTGTACTATAAAAAAATAATTATTCTTTTGAATTTATATGCAAAAAAAATTGAAGTATTAACTAAATCAATTCAATCGCAATCAAATTATTCCGCCCCGTTGTTGTCATGGCGTGAAATCATAGAAGACAAAATGAAATACCGGCACTTCTGAAGAACAAATGGATACAAGCACAAAGCGCTTTCATAATGATTCGCGGAAAAATATTGCAACATCATAATTCAGTATGACGTCAAATAAACTCACGATGATGACGTAAACTATATGCCAAGGGTAAAACGATGTCGTGATAGGAGCGTATTTTAGATGTAAACAAGGATATTTATTGCTCGTCATGCGAAATGCATTGCTCTTTAATCTAGAGGTATATTCGACCATTAGTTCAATATGTTTTCAGATTATCTTCTCTTTACGACATCGATACGGTTTACGTTTGATTTGTTCACGCTCATACCCTCTTAAGTAAGCTTTCATCTAGTTATGATTGCTAAAATGAACTAAATTGGGATAGCCAATTCAGCCAAGAGAGAAAAGAATAAAAAAAAACTCAATTTTTGCATTAAAATAACTAACTCGAAAAAGAGGTTAAAAGTTTCAAAAATTAGAAATCGGATTTTAATGATACGAAATTGTACATGTTGTATCAGCATTAAACAATTTTTCATCCACATGATTAAGATGTAGAGATAATTTCTACTACTGATATGATCAATATTAATGAACGTATATTGTTTTAAACATAAGTTGATCGTCTGTCCCTCCAACATGTTCAAGACATTTGAAATTTTCTGTTACAAAATTTATTGAAATTTCTAAAACGAGTGTCCTGTAGCATCATATCCCACCCATTCTGCAACGTCTTTCGGTACATTTTTGGACTTAGTAATTTTCACAGTTTTTGGCCATATTACATTGTTTAGAATGAGGATCACTGACGAGGGTTAAGTACCCGAAATGTGCATGTCTGGTCCATGCTGCAAATTTATCTGGTTTTAAATGATGCTATCGAATTTGAAGACGTTTAACATTTGAACTACTTGGTGAGTGTCACTGCTGGTGGATCAGGAGTCCCCGAGGGCACATGTAGTCAAGTTCTATCAACTTCGCTTGATCGTCTGTCCCTTCAACGCATTTGAAATTTTTTGTTACAAAATCTCTTGAAATTTCTAAATCGTAGGTCCTGTAGCATCATATCCCAAAAATGCTGCTACGTCTTTCAGTACATTTTTGGACTTGATAATTTTCATCCTTTTTGACCACATTACATTGTTTAGACTGATTATCACTGACAAGTGTTAACTACCCGAAACGTGCATGTCTGGTCCAAGCTGCAAATATATCTGGTTTTAAATGATGCCATCGAATTTGAAGACGTTTAACATTTGAACTAATTGGTGAGTGTCACTGCTGGTGGACCAGGAGTCCCTGAGAGCACATGTAGCCATGTTCGATCAACTTCGGTTGATCTTCTGTCTCTTCAAAGCATTTGAAATTTTCTGTTACAAAATTTATTGAAATTTCTAAAACGTGGGTCCTGTAGCATCATATCCCACCCATTCTGCTATGCCTTTTGGTACATTTTTGGACCTAATGATTTTCATAATTTTTGGCCATATTACATTGTTTAGACTGAGGATAATTGACAAGGGCTAAGTACCCGAAACGTGCATGTCTGGTCCATGCTGCAAATTTATCTGGTTTTAAATGAAGCTATCGAATTTGAAGACGTTTAACATAATTAAGAACATATGTAGAACTTAATTTTGCGACTGATTCATATTTAGTAACTGAATTTCAAATATGACATTAAACTTGTTGATGATGTTATTTTTTTTCTTTGTTACTTTCCTGAAATTTATGTACTATTGTAACGCACAATGATTAAATAATGATATTTTAACAATCATTATGGTTTATGGAATTCCAATGGCGATCAATTGTGCCCCACTCCTTGTAGACATTTTCCTTTACTCGTTCGAAGCTGAATTCATTTAATCTCTGGTCTCTGAAGGTAAAAGATACTTAGCTTTTGACTTCAACTTCACTTACAGATACATAGACGATGTGTTGTCCATCAATAATCCAAAATTCGCGGACTACCTGAGCAGTATCTATCTTTCAGAGCTTGAAGTCAGAGAAACTAGAGAGACAAATAACTCAGCATCCTATTTGGACATAATGTTGTCCTACGACACTGATGGTCACATGAACACCTCACTCTATGACAAACGTGACGACTTCAATTTCAGCATTACAAACTTTCCTTTTCTGAGTAGCAACATCCCTTCATCGCCTGCTTATGGAATGTTCATAACTCAGTTGATACGCTATGCCAGAGCAAGTACCAAATATACGGATTTTGTTCTGAGAGCTAGGCGTCTTCCAGATAAGCTTCTCAGTCAGGGATATGTTTGTGACCGACTAACATCGTCACTGAGGAAGTTCTACGGTCGATATGGGGAACTCGTCATACACTATGTTGTCCCACTCTCCAGAATGGGACGGTGCGCATGCGTGGACAGAAATGGTCATGATCGTTTAGACAGAGGTAAAAAAATGCTGAATTCATGCTTTTAAACCTTCCGAACAATCTTCTGACTTATTATTTTCGATACCAGAAAGATAGCAAACTTTCAGTAGTTCCAGCCGTGAATTGTTTATTTTGAACGAAGGCATCAGGATGAAACAGGAAACAAAGCAAACAAACAAAACCTCCACCATATGAAAAGAAGCGAATTCCCGATATGGGAGTGAGACCAGGTGCCCAAGAAGAGTAAGCATCCCCTGCTTGCATGCAACACCCGCCGCTTCAATTCGGTAGAACTGTCACATCCGGTAACTTCCATATAGTACAATCTTTGGTTGGATAGTTCAAATGGTCTTTGGCAGAATATCATCTCTCTAGTTTCTTTGACTTCAAGCTCTGAAAGATAGATACTGCTCAGGTAGTCCGCGAATTTTGGATTATTGATGGACAACACATCGTCTATGTATCTGTAAGTGAAGTTGAAGTCAAAAGCTAAGTATCTTTTACCTTCAGAGACCAGAGATTAAATGAATTCAGCTTCGTACGAGTAAAGGAAAATGTCTACAAGGAGTGGGGCACAATTGATCGCCATTGGAATTCCATAAACCATAATGATTGTTAAAATATCATTATTTAATCATTGTGCGTTACAATAGTACATAAATTTCAGGAAAGTAACAAAGAAAAAAAATAACATCATCAACAAGTTTAATGTCATATTTGAAATTCAGTTACTAAATATGAATCAGTCGCAAAATTAAGTTCTATATATGTTCTTAATTATGTTAAACGTCTTCAAATTCGATAGCTTCATTTAAAACCAGATAAATTTGCAGCATGGACCAGACATGCACGTTTCGGGTACTTAGCCCTTGTCAATGATCCTCAGTCTAAACAATGTAATATGGCCAAAAATTATGAAAATCATTAGGTCCAAAAATGTACCAAAAGGCATAGCAGAATGGGTGGGATATGATGCTACAGGACCCACGTTTTAGAAATTTCAATAAATTTTGTAACAGAAAATTTTAAATGCTTTGAAGAGACAGAAGATCAACCGAAGTTGATCGAACATGGCTACATGTGCTCTCAGGGACTCCTGGTCCACCAGCAGTGACACTCACCAATTAGTTCAAATGTTAAACGTCTTCAAATTCGATGGCATCATTTAAAACCAGATATATTTGCAGCTTGGACCAGACATGCACGTTTCGGGTAGTTAACACTTGTCAGTGATAATCAGTCTAAACAATATAATGTGGTCAAAAAGGATGAAAATTATCAAGTCCAAAAATGTACTGAAAGACGTAGCAGCATTTTTGGGATATGATGCTACAGGACCTACGATTTAGAAATTTCAAGAGATTTTGTAACAAAAAATTTCAAATGCGTTGAAGGGACAGACGATCAAGCGAAGTTGATAGAACTTGACTACATGTGCCCTCGGGGACTCCTGATCCACCAGCAGTGACACTCACCAAGTAGTTCAAATGTTAAACGTCTTCAAATTCGATAGCATCATTTAAAACCAGATAAATTTGCAGCATGGACCAGACATGCACATTTCGGGTACTTAACCCTCGTCAGTGATCCTCATTCTAAACAATGTAATATGGCCAAAAACTGTGAAAATTACTAAGTCCAAAAATGTACCGAAAGACGTTGCAGAATGGGTGGGATATGATGCTACAGGACACTCGTTTTAGAAATTTCAATAAATTTTGTAACAGAAAATTTCAAATGTCTTGAACATGTTGGAGGGACAGACGATCAACTTATGTTTAAAACAATATACGTTCATTAATATTGATCATATCAGTAGTAGAAAATATCTCTACATCTTAATCATGTGGATGAAAAATTGTTTAATGCTGAACCAACATGTACAATTTCGTATCATTAAAATCCGATTTCTAATTTTTGAAACTTTTAACCTCTTTTTCGAGTTAGTTATTTTAATGCAAAAATTGAGGTTTTTTTTATTCTTTTCTCTCTTGGCTGAATTGGCTATCCAAATTTAGTTCATTTTAGCAATCATAACTAGATGAAAGCTTACTTAAGAGGGTATGAGCGTGAACAAATCAAACGTAAACCGTATCGATGTCGTAAAGAGAAGATAATCTGAAAACATATTGAACTAATGGTCGAATATACCTCTAGATTAAAGAGCAATGCATTTCGCATGACGAGCAATAAATATCCTTGTTTACATCTAAAATACGCTCCTATCACGACATCGTTTTACCCTTGGCATATAGTTTACGTCATCATCGTGAGTTTATTTGACGTCATACTGAATTATGATATTGCAATATTTTTCCGCGAATCATTATGAAAGCGCTTTGTGCTTGTATCCATTTGTTCTTCAGAAGTGCCGGTATTTCATTTTGTCTTATATGATTTCACGCCATGACAACAACGGGGCGGAATAATTTGATTGCGATTGAATTGATTTAGTTAATACTTCAATTTTTTTTGCATATAAATTCAAAAGAATAATTATTTTTTTATAGTACAAGTTGACGATGCGGCGTCACTGACCATGTAACTTACATCAAGTATTGAAAACATGTAAAACTCATGAAAATACTTTTCTTTCATTTACAAAAGGTGTGTGTTATAATGATTTAGCTAGAATTTATATTACACGGCCTATTGATTTGTAGTTGTAATAAGTGAGCATGACGACCGACTGTCAAATCATTAAAAAAAAAGGATTAAAGATCACGTACATGTATGTCGTAAAATATATGGTTCCAAAGGACTCCATAAACACACTTCCCATTATACACCCTGTTGAAAAGGGAATTATTCTGTTTTGATTGATATATCGCCGAGCATTACATGTACCTAAAGTGGGCGTCACGATGCGCGCTACGTCACGTTACGTTGTCGGTGCTTAAAACTAAGCGCTAAGTGTTGGGAAAATGAATAAGAAATTGATTAAAATATGACCTAAATTTGTAGTCTGAAGCCCAGATTATAAGAAATCTTAGATAAAATGTATAGATATAATAAACTTTCCATTTTCAATCATAAACAACGGATTTTTCATATCTAGAGGCTTGGTCACAGGAATTCTAAGCTACATGTTAAAAGCTTGAAAACGGCTACACTCTTTTTTTTTTTAATTACTTTTTTATCTTCAGCAAGTATCACTAGATGATAAAAGAAACATTTTATCAAAATTCTATCATGACAACTACCTCGAAAATTAATAGCTATTCTCTGTAAGCATTTGCACTTTTATGAAGGACGCATGGCACGGCATGTCTCAGATTTTGATGAAATTCATAAATAAGGTTGGGTCTGACCCAAAAGTTAAAAATTGATAAAAATTTTCTTAATGTCTCATCCGGTTGCCATGGAAACGGACTTTGAATATTGAGAAAATGCATTTTTTGGCGTTTTTGAATTCGCATACATCATTTATGCAGCATAATATAAAATAAACAGTTATGAATGATCAGTAACCTATCATTGCTTTTTCAAGTTAAGTAAAAATAATGTGGGTTTATGGTCTTATCTATATGTTTCCACGGCAACAACACAGGTAGCCTATCAAAGTAGTGTTCTTGGCATTTTTTCAAAATTCAATGATAAATTACTTACATTTTTCAGTTGTTTATGCAAATAATACATGAGAAATCACAATGGAACAAAGTTTGTGTACGTTGCTATGGCAACATGAATTCAAATCGCAAAAAGGAAAGCAATTTTAGACAATATTTAGAGACATTTTTTCCTAGATCATTGAATTTTAATTCAAAGTAATGATGATTAATGAATGTATTCAAGTAGATCTTTCAAAACATGAAAGAATTTTACTTTTAGATATGCAGGAAATAGCCCGTTGCTATGGGAACGATTGTGTAAAATTGTACATAAGCCCAATTTGAGTCCTTGGATACGGGCATCAAAAGTTAAGTAATGTGAAAATTTTTAAATCTAAAATAAAGTTTAGACTTTACTTTATAATATATGTAAAACAAGTTGTATAGGCCTGTTTCATTTTTTGGGCAAAAGGCTTCGAAAAACAGCAAAAAATGCATATATTTTTATTGTACGGCCGAATTTCCTAGCAACCATTAATTATTTGAAAGTTATTTCTTGTATTTTAAAAGAGGCTAAATCGATCTTTATTAATTATAAATCTGAACTTTCTATGATTAATAGTGACTGTTTTATGAAAATAATAAAAAATGGTTGCCATGGAAACATATCTTCCCCATAGCTTTTTCACTGTTTTTGAAATAGCTCTTAGTGTTGAATATATTCCAACATTTCTCATCTGTTCATCATGATGCAAAAATTTAAAAGATAACTCTGAATTTGCAAAATAAGTAATATTATAGACCATAGTTACCGTTGCCAAGGTAACTTATGTGCACAGCAACAAGTGGGTTTATCTTGAATTTGCTCATTCTATAAAACAAATTCCATTTTCTTATCGTATACCCATCAAGAGAGAAGGAAGATTGGAAAATACAAACAGCATTTTGAAATCAATATATTAAAATTAGCTAATTATGTTGTTATGGTAACCAGCCTTTTTGACAATATCAGATATTTCGATTGAGTTTATCTAAAATTTTATGTCCTAATCTTTAGGAAGCTTAGAAATTCTTCCAGAAATGTCGTATATAAACCAAATTATAGAGCTTCAAAGTAGCTCAATTTTGCCAATTTCTCAACTTTAAAGGCCGTTGCCAAGGTATCCAGATGACCTAGAAATAAAATTTTGGTTAAATTTACAGTTTTTCATTGGTCCCTACTTATGTGTGAAATTTCATGAAAATCGGAGACCATGCGTGCCGAAATTGTTTAAATGGTTACAGAGAATTGTTATTAATGTTTTTTAGACATTTCATACAATTTTTACTGTCAAAAATGGGATGAAATAAATGTCCATCCCCAGCATGGTTACCATGGCAACACAAAGATTTTTTTCGAAAATGATAAATTCACTTCATTTACTACGTCAATGAATAACAATTTACTTGGTATTGTGTTATATTGATTTCTAAAATTAAGTCCAAAGTTGGAATACTGTTTTTTTTTTAAAGTATGCAGAGTTACCTCCCTTTTTTGTCGGCATATAGGGGACAAACGGCTACACTTTTTTTTTCATGAAATACTGCAATCGATGGAGGAAGGGATACTCTTTTGTATGTAGATAATTATTTTCAATTTCTATTATTCCCTGGAAATGCGGTTCAAACTCATACCTCCTTAAATTAATTACGTTGAAAACATTTTTTAATGATTTTTTGAAGCTGCAAAAAAGAAAGGTGTATTACCATTTTTATTTTTTTTTTTCAGCTCCCCCCCCCCCCCCCCCCCCCCTGAAATTGCTCATGTACTCTTTGGTAAATATGGTAAGAAGTAATGCAACTGTGAAATCATGTTGTCAAAATAGCAACGTTTGGATATTTAATGATTTTGTTTAAAAAGTGTAAATGGGTAATGTTTTGCATGCCGGATAGGCCCAAGGGTAGTGGGTTCAAACTGTTCTTCCTTTTTATGTTTTTTAGCTCCACTAGTCAATGAGCAGCCGATCTTATGCGATACCACGTTGTCCGTCGTCCGTCCGTCCGTCTGTCTTATCCGACTGTCTGTAAATGCATGTCTGTTAACAATGTGATCGCAACTCCTCTAAAACCATAAAAGAAAGAAACCTTATTCTTCCTGCATTAGTCTGGACAATGATGAAGTTGTGCACCTGATATTTTGTTTGAACATCTGACCCCAGGATTTTTAAAATTGGATGTGGTCATTTTCCCTTTACAACTCTATATAGTCTTGTGAACACCATTCTCATAAAGTGTAATTTATACAGAGATGATTTTTTGCATCAACATGGGTCTGAAGTCTAAATGCGCACCTGATATTTTGTTTTAGCCTCTTTCTCAAGGGTCTTCAAAAATGAGTGTGTAATTTTCTCCCGTATAATGTGAACACCAGTTTTCAGAAAATAAAATTGATTGGGATTAACTATCAAGTTCATTAAATACAGAACACCCTGTTTTGGCGATTTATTCTGTCGTATGACGGAGTTTCCTTATAAATATTGTTTCCGAGAATTGACTTCCTTTACTCGTAACTAGAAATTAACTTCAACGTACTCTATACGCTACCTTTAAACCGCAATATGAAAAATGAAATATCTACGAGAAATTTCCATGTTAATTTCAAGCAGTCGCCATATTATTCACCGTGTCAACTAGTAAATGTGACACCAAAGCGTACGACACTCTGCATTTTGAGTTATTTTACTATAGAAAATCCCCGTAGACTTTTTATTTTCCATTATATTTCTAATTTCAAAACAATGGTATTTTCTGTTACGACTAAAGGAGTACTATAAAACTGATATCTTTTTGGAAGATGACAATATCATATTTTAGAGAAAATCTGGAAATCAGGATGCTCTTGATTTAGTGAACAGGTCAGTAGTTCTATTTGCAATATAACCATTCCCTGGTTTTATTGTGCACCTGATATTTTGTTTGAGCCTCTGATCCCAAGGGTTCGAAAAGAGATGTGATCATGTTCACCCGTATAGCATCTTGTAATCTTGTGAAACCTATTTTCAAAGAGTATAATTAAGAATAGAGAATTAATTCTTTTTGCAATATAATTAGAGTGTACGTAATATTTTATTTGAGTCTCTCACTGTCTATGAAAATGTGTGTGGTAATTTTCTCTTATTCAAGACTACGTAATCTTGTGAACACCTGTTTGTTATTTGATAGGGAGTTGATTCTTTTGACATATTAATAAATCTATGATCTAGTTCTACATTTGGTATTTTGTTTGAATTCCCCTCACCTGACTCCCAGAATCAGGAGTGTGGTGTCACTTAAGAAGGCTCAATAATCGTTTGACGTCATTAGATGACGACTGCGGTACGTTTAAATGTGACCTTAAAACTTATCGGCCTTAAAACTCCTCCGTAATTCGCTTGTTTCTCGAACGATTTCGACAAGTTTGGTATCGATGGAACCAGAAAATTATCATCTACAATCTGAGTGTAATAAATATTAAGTCAAATATATCGTTGAATTCATATACACAAATATCCCGTAATTAAGACGCCCTGCCTCCGTAAACGAATTGTTTTTGTAACGTCTTCATCGGTTATTCAACCACTTGTTGCCTTGGAACAAAATCAAGATGATAAATTTAGATTGATGATCCAAAAGGATATTTCTTGGAGATATTAGCGATATCAAAGATAAGATATTTCAATTTTGTTTGGTTTTTTCTAATATTCTTTGGTTAAAATGATTTTTCTTCAATTTTGTCAACTTTCGTACTTTGCAGCGAGATGTTAGCGAATGAAGTTTCCCTATTTGAAATGTTTGAGCGAAAGAATTTAGTTTTAACCCTGCTTTGTTCAAATATATATACATTTCATAGATAACTACGCTCATTACCGAGGACGAGGGAGGTGATTGACGCCCACTTATTGACATGAAACGTCAAAATGTAAATGTCTAAAACCGCTTCCGTTTACTTTAGGTCAATTTCTCTTATTCATATTTCTGTTACTCTAAATAGATTAATGGAACCAGAATGAAATTTTGAACAAAACATCTTTTTAAGCTATGACTTGAACTTTTTGACAAAACTCATTTTACTAACACTAACAAATCACGCCCAGTCTGTTTGTCAACGCTGACAATGGCCATCTAGTAGTGGCGTTATATGATCCGAACGATCCATCAGGACTGCACATTAATCAAGAAGGAGCGTCAAAAATATATAGCAAAATTATCTCCTTCATAAAGACCCCTCAACAGAATTGTCATGGTAATACAGACGATATAGGTACCTTTAAAGGCAGAAAACGAAACATCAGTCAGTCAACACCGCCTTCTACTGAAAAACAGGCCCCAAAAATGTCCAAACCAGGAACTCCAGAGACCTAGGTTCCTACCGGATTTACATATGCACAGTCTATTTGTGTTATTATTGACTATGTATTATACACATGTAGATTCAAAGAAACTTTCCTTTTCTAAAATATGAATGTCATTGAAAATTGCAAGTTTGAATGTAAATGGTTTAAGAAACAAGGAAAAAAAAGAAATAATCTATTATATTGGTTAGTAAATAAAAAGCATGAAATAATTGCACTGCAAGAGACGCACAGCATTCATAAAGACGCAACACTTTGGCAAAAAGAATGGAAAATGTTGGGAGGGGAGAGAGCTATTGGTATAATGGCTCATCGTCTTCCAGGGGCGTAGCCGTCCTGGTGCGAAAAGAATTAAAAAATGATATTTCTGTTATGAAAAAAGAGTTAAATGGAAGAATCATAATTCTAAAATTGAAAATAGAGGATGACGCCTTTCAATTGTTATATGTGTATACTCCTAAGAAGACAAATAAACGCAAAGAATTTTTTAAACATTTGAAAATTTACATACTACAGTGTGAAAAAAGGTGATAGTGACTGGTGATTTTAATTGTACATGGTCAGCAGAGATTGATAGATATCTACCCCATCAATCAGATGATGGAGCTAATAATGAATTAAAAGATTTAGTTTTCTCCTGTAATTTATTAGATATATGGCGCAAACGTCATCCTGATAGTAACGAGTACACATTCAGGCGAGGTAACTCGAATTACTCGAATTCAAGAATCGACATGATTCTAATTCCCTCTGAATTATACTGTGATATATCAAGGACAAATATAATTAAATGTCTATATAGTGATAATTGTTTGGTGTTTGTCACATTAAACATTGAAAAGATAAAAAGAGGACCTGGTATCTAGAAAATGAGTATTAGGATTATTCAGACAAAACCATTCAAAATTACTTTTATTGCTTTCTGGCATTTTTGGTAAAACAAATTCAAAAATTTAATGATATTCAGACTTTTTTTATTTTTCTTAAAAGAAAATAAAGGTAAAACGACGAAGCTAAGAGTGGATGAAAATCTCTTTTTTTCAGAAATACAGAAAATAACATTCTCATGCCAGGAAATATAGAGCTTTTTGAAATAATGTCTGCAATCAATGAAATATCAACTGAAAAATCTAAATCACAGATTGCTTGGGAAAGAAAATTAGATCTAGATATTGACTGGAAATTTATTTGGGAAAATACTTTTAATCCTTTATTAACGAATAATTTACAGTGTTTCAATGGAAAGTATTAATAACACCAATTATCTAGAGGAAACAATCAGAATATTTGGTAATTCAATGGACTTTGTCATTTCTGTAAAAATGCTATCGAAACAAATGAACATCTTTTTTATGAATGTGAAATTTTGAAACAGGCGATAAGGATTTAAAAAAAAAATTCTGTTGTACTAGAAAACACTGAGACAAACTGAAATATAACATTTAAGGATGGTGACTCATATAATAAGGAGTATTAAACATTTTATAAAAATGGGCCACATATGAAGAACAATTCTCATACTTTAATTTTACATATCGAAATACTAAGGTCGGTGTTGAAAATTTCGAGATATAGCTAAAAATAGATTAAGGGAATTTATGTTGCTATTTTTAGACAAAAATCACCCATTTCCAGAAAAAACACTAGTAATTTCGGAAAGAATGTTATTATGTGATTTTTGAAACTTTTAATGAAAAGAAGACACTTTTCGTCAATAAAAACATATATATGAAAGAAAATAACTTTATTTTAGGAAAGTAGCGTCCTTATCAATTTAATGTAAAAAAATGTAAAAATTCGTAAAATTATTATTTTTTACCAAAAAAATTCACTTCAAAGGAGTATTTAACTTTTTTTCTAGTTATGACAGAAGGAATATATAAATCTTGATCTTTCAATTGATATATAAGAATACATAGGTCGGTGTTGATATAAGAGCAAGATAAAGTGTTGAAAGAAGCTTTCATGTCCATGATGACGTCATACCTAGATTTTATATATACAAATTATAGCGTCGAAACATTTCAATAAATGACGTTTATATCATACAATCTTATTCATTTTTATTCAAACAAATATGTATTCCTGAAGTAAAGTCTGATTAAAAATTGACTCAACACGAAAATTGTTCTCGAACACTCGAAGAATGAGCAATATTAATTATATCATATTAGACAGAGTCCATTGTGTAAATTGCTAGGAAATAAAGCAATACGTCGCATTATTCGCTAAAACCTTCCTATTTTACTGACCTATTTCCGATCGAAATGTTAGAGAGACGATGTTATATTTCCCTTATATATGTAGAATACACACTTCGATTTAGATTTTCGCAAGCTTTAAAGAAAACTATGTATTTTCGCTTAGTGTTCAACGAAGACAAAGACGTCGTAACGTATTCAGTGAAAGACTAATAAAACAAGACTTTTACTCAACAACTTAAAATTATAAGATTCCTGTCAAAATATCAAGAAATGAATTTCAGTGGTGGATCTAGATTTGAAAAAGAACGGGAGGGGGTTCACAGTGCAGCTATAAAGGATACTGCTCACAGAAAATCTTACAAGCAAATAAAGAAAAAGAAAAGTGCTGGGCATGAGCCTTTCATCCTGCATGTAACGTAAAATGGCGTAGATGTTTACTCTTTGGTTTCAAACAGTAACCGGCGTCGGAGAGTAGCGATCCAGAAAATATGAAGAAATGAAGTATTTATTCTGTTTAGATTAAATCATTATAAACAAAAGGGAAAACAAAGCTTCAATATTCAATATATGGATCGGCGAACGAAACGGGATGGTTACGTTTTGACTACCTTTCAGGCCTAGGGGAATGTTTTTAAACAAGATTTCAAGAATAATATTGAAAAACAATCTTCTATTTTTTTTCTTTTTTTTTCCACACCACATTCGTCATATACAACTCATAGGTGCTCGTGAACGTGTATAATCAGTCAATAAGTATCCCGAGATGGTCCCGGGTTTTCCATATACAAGTAGTCCAAAATACAAGGCGAATCTTCTACCGCCTCGAATTTTACCGCCCAGCAAATTTCTGTAAAACGATTATCTTAATATTGAAAAAATTATTCAAAATGGTACATGTTGTAAAAGTCCTTAAAATATGATTGCCCCCCTCCACATAGGACTATCAACTAATGATAAGATCACAATTATTGTTTTTATGTCATTCCCACGCATGAATTTTACATTATTAGCTAGTGTTATATCTTGAAATCTGTATTTTTCTCTATGTCATTGTAATAGGTGAGCAATGAGGATGGGGAGGGGGTACAGGAAGACTTCTGCAAGCCGGGGTTTTTTTTTAGCAATTGTAATAGCCGGATTTTTTTTTTTCGTCGGCCCTTTGGGTCGGATCATTTTTATATATTTTTAAATTTCCAAATGTTGAATATTACTCTTTTAAAAGTTTATATCATTCAGCGCAATATTTCGGCCACAAGATGTATAAAATATCAAACACGGAGTGAGTATCTCTATATGTTGGAAGACAGAAGGGGGGTTGCTATTTTCATGATTCCTTCTGGCCGGAATCTTTTCCCCCTAAAATATCCGTTCTGAGGGTTTGGGTTTTTTTTTTGCAAAGTACGTCATCCTGCCGCCTCTCCCCCTTTCCATAAAATCACATGGCTGTTCCCTAAGATCATGAGAACACCTGTAAATTGATAGATTGATTGACTGATGATACCATAATAGACGGACTAAACTATCGCCTCCTCTCTCTTTCTCTCTCTATCTTTATTTATGTTCAATTTAGGACTT
Organism: Pinctada fucata; assembly: GCA_028142955.1. Taxonomy (NCBI): domain Eukaryota; kingdom Metazoa; phylum Mollusca; class Bivalvia; order Pterioida; family Pteriidae; genus Pinctada; species Pinctada fucata. The sequence continues at coordinate 49,068,262 of AP027106.1, forward strand.
GGGGGAGGGGAGGTTTCGCTTGTTGCATTCCTCTTTCCATCTGGCCAATCCCTCATGTGAATAAATTGCTTAGTTATAATTCAAGACTCGAAACACATACGTATTATATGTTTATGATATATGGATCCATTAAAACATAATATTAAGCAAAGCGTACCGAAAAGAAAGTTTAGAGCTTCAACATAAATAAAACACCGCTAAAGACGGTATAGCCGGATTGCAAACTAAGTTTTTGTCACTAACTGGGTCAAGGTCAATAGGTCAAATAATACAGCATAAATTGAAAGGTTTTGTCAGAGGCAACCTGCATGTATAAAATAAAGTTTCTACTGCATACAGTTCCATAGATTTTGCTTAAACCAGAACCTTTAACCAAAATCCTTAACTAGGTCAAAGTCCAAGGTCAAGGTCACTAGGTCAAATGTTACAACATAAATTGAAAGGTCTTGTCATGGGCGAGCTTCATTAATAATATAAAGTTTCCACTGCATACAGTACCATTGATTTTGCTTAAACCAAGAACTTTAACCAAAATCTTTGAGTAGGTCAAAGTCCAAGGTCAAGGTCACTAGGTCAAATGTTACGGCATAAATTGAAAGGTCTTGTCATGGGCAAGCTTCATGTATAATATAAAGTTTCTACTGCATATAGTTACTTAGATTTTGCCTCAACCAGAAACTTTTACCAAAATCTTTAACTAGGTCAAAGTCCAAGGTCAAGGTCACTAGGTCAAATGTTACGGCAGAAATAGAAAGGTCTTGTCATTGGCAAGCTTCATGTATAATATAAAGTTTCTACTGCATATAGTTACTTAGTTTTTGCCTCAACCAGAAACTTTAACAAAAATCTTTAACTAGGTCAAAGTCCAAGGTCAAGGTCACTAGGTCAAATGTTACGGCATGAATTGAAAGGTCTTTTCATGGGCAAGCTTCATGTATAATAAAAAGTTTCTACTGCATATAGTTACTTAGATTTTGCCTCAACCAGAAACTTAAACCAAAATATTTAACTAGGTCAAAGTCCAAGGTCAAGGTCACTAGGTCAAATGTTACGGCATGAATTGAAAGGTCTTTTCATGGGCAAGCTTCATGTATAATAATAAGTTTCTACTGCATATAGTTACTTAGATTTTGCCTCAACCAGAAACTTTAACCAAAATATCGACGGCAGACGGACGGACGGACGGACGGACGGACATCGTCAATCTATAGACCGGAATTGCTTTGCAATCCGGCCAAAAATGTATTCCAAATCACAAAGTTTAAATGAAAGGGGGGGGGGGTTGAATTTGCCACGATGTTGGACACCAGCATATATATGACTGCACTGATTCGGCCCTCACCCAAGCAATACAAACCTTCCGGAGAGTTTGTCATAAAAAAAACCTACAATCTATTTTTATAACCTCACTGAAGAGCGTAGGGGAAGGACCGGGGGGGGGGGACACTTACGCTCATGATCGTATATAAAAGGTTTATAAATATACGTCCCTTTTACGCCCATCCCATCCAGTTCTCTGAAAAAAATACGGTAAGGTGATATTGAGAGATTGCAAGGATTCCAGGAATCGTCAAACACATACAAATGTATATATTTACTCGAACAAGGTACGTTTTTCACTAGAGAGAGCGACATTGAAACAAAATTCCAAATGAGACTATGTCATTCATAAAATGTCAATTGATCTTACGGGAGGATAAAGACTTTCGCATTAGAAAAAAAACCGGCTTGATCTTTTTTTTTCGGAAAAAATTGAATAAAAAACGTACAGCCCGAAGAACAGACGAAAATAAATCCGGATCATGTTGATTCTGTGGATTGAAGAAAAATAAAACCTCTTTCCCTCTGAGTTGGTATATGTATATTTTATTTGAAAAATCCCCGGGATCCCTTATGTGGAATTATATTTTCATAATGCTACCTCTGCGAATAAACATAAATACGCTATAAACCATTAGAATCATGCAAAGTTTCCCATCTCTCGGATTGGCTTTTACACATTATTACTTCGGGTAGGTCCGTTGCAACAAAATAAAACGTACAAAAAAAATACTAAATGTCCTATTTGATTTTTCCCGGGCAGCGAGCGGTTGAATATCCCGGTTTTCAAAAAAAAAGTCGCGCAGGCCCCGATTATTCAATTTTAACTACAATGTACTCCATTTCGATTCATCAGTGATGATATACTGTACTTTACTTGATATTACCTATGTACAGTCCTAAATCGAGCATTCTAGCTTTTATCTTATGCGACATCGCCTGCGTCATAACTTCATGCGTATGACGCGATGACGTTCGAATCGTCTAATACGTTGCGCAGTGCTATGTGCGCACACGTGATGAGTCACCATCGTTAATAAGATTTGAGTACTATTTGGATACACAAATGAGTTAAAAATCGATAAAAACATTTCTTAATTTTTGTTTATTTTCATTGAAATGGATGATATGGATTGAAAGAAATAATATTAAATTCAGCAAGAGGCAAAAGATACAAATATGTGATATTTTTTGCAAGAAAGCCTATATTTACTTTTTTACTCCAGATAGTCATTACAAAAGAAATAACTATTATAATTTAATGTGCCCATGATCCATGACAGTTGAAGTTTACATTCCTATATCATGAAGAAGAAATTTAATTGACTAATTATTCCTCTGCAAGAATTCACAAAATATTTATTTCATTATCTCACTATATCTGCCATTGCCCAATAAGATTCACAGTCATTAATCATGTTAATTGTTTTCTGAAATGTTGACAGTCTTGAAGTCTTCCATCTTCTGTGAATAATCCATTTGTATGATATTTTTGCACACTCACAATTCACAAAGAAGAATATGATGACAATATGCACAATCTTCAAACCAATTCAATGTAGAATATATTATCAATATACTTTAGTACACAATTTCCAATCCATAATTCCTTTTAAATGCATGCCTTCCATATAATAAGCCACAGGGTGATTTTCAGACAGCAAGATTTCTTCTAACAAGTTTGACCTGAAAAAAAAATAATACATTTTAATTAGTTTTAAGTCATTCATTTATTTACTCATTCATTTATTTATTTGTTTACTTTACAATTTCACTAATGCATAGTCATAAACTGAAAAAAATCAAAATGATTCATAAATTGTACTTAAATTGTACTGTATAAATCCTTTATAACTATTTGCTTGTATATGTTATTCATTTAGCAATCATAATTCATCACTGGAAAGAATAGTATTGATAAATTCAACACTCAACCAATGGAATTCATGGAAAATTATTTTTACTGACTTGAACTGCAAGATAATCAAATTACATTATGATATATTATATATCTAGAAATTCATAGTTTAAATTATCCATATTGCATTTTGCATTTTATATGTAACAGTTTGAACGTAAATTTAAGTAACTCCCCCCCCCCCCTATTCAATCTCTTTTCTCTTTCCACTTTATATTCTAAATAAAAAAAACTACATTTATAATAACATGTATACTTGTGAATGACAAAATGTAATTTTCTAAAATTTAAAGAATATGCCTTAGGGCCCAATGAGGTGGGGTGGGGGGGAGGGGGTAGGCTTGGTTGGTCAAAATAAAGGCACATAAATTAACTTAATAAACTGATCAGTTCAGTGATTTAAAATTATTACAAAACTTGGTAGTATTAGTAATGTGTGAGTATGTATGTGTGAGAGAGAACGAGAGAGAGAGCGAGAGAAAAAAATATTTGTTTACAAATTTGTTTATTTACCTTGAGCTTGAGGAAAAAGTCGATGTTTTCAATGGTTTCTAGATTAATTTCGTCATCGAGCATCGACCTAGTATCCATTTCACTATATAAACAAACAGCTGAACTGAAGAAAGTACATGTATGTGAAGTACACAAGTCGTACCATGTTTTTGCGTCATCAAGTTTACATCACACCGACATCTGCACTGCACTGACATCGGCCTTCGTGAAGTCGGGTTGGACAAAACAGCTTGAAACCTTCATTAATCTCTTCTTAATTGCTAATCCAAGGTTAGAAATGAGTTCACGAGATAAAAATCATCCAACAGTTATACTTTTTCATACACAAAATACTATAAACTCCGAATAAAGTAATTCATTCATGTTTACAATGTGACACACGTTCAATGTGTATTGGGTGCAAAATCGTGATTCTGCGCATGCCGAAACGAAGCTAACACCAGCTGATTTCAAACGGGAATTATTTCAATATATGAAAAAGTGGTTCTGTAATTTTTTGATATTTCAAAGATGCCGATGTGAAGGTCATTTTTTTGAAAATATCATAAAAATCTGTGAGGGACCATTTTTTTGTACCTCATTTTTATTTTCCACTTTTTGGGGCATTTTTCCCGGAAAAATTTAGCCAACTTCAATCATCGATTTAGTAATTGAAATGTATGGTTTGTCTAAAATAAACTATTTGAGGGTAAAATATAAAGCTAAAAGAAAAAGTTCGACGATATTCTAATTGCTGAAATAAAAAATTGTGCTGTCTAGAGCTTTCGGAAAAGGACCAAAATTCGGAGGCGTCCATATTTTCTCCAGCGAGAAAGAGTGCGTCATGTGTTCGCGGACTCACATTTTACTTTTTACCGCCGCACGTGCAAATCCGGCTTGGCCGCCCTACTGTAGGGGTCAGACGATGCTCAGTTTGGTGAGTGCTGTTGAGATTGTTGTTAGGATCTTCTTTATCTCATGTGTGTGAGGATGTGTTTGAGTGTCCAGATGATTGTGAAGAGCATGGGAGACAAAGTAATCATCATAGAATAATCAAACCTTCCATAAATGATCTTTATAGAGGGAGGTTGGACCCTACCGATTTTCAAGGTCAAGGGTCAAAGGTCAAAATCACGGGTCACTGTAAAGTGCAGAACGAAAAAAAAAACGAAAATGAAACGAAACAAATCGAAACGAAACAGAGCGAAACAAAACGAAACAGATCGAAACGAAACAAAACAAAACGAAACGCAACAGATCAATTACCCGAAGTCATTGTGGACTGAGGCTAAAAATCATTTTGAACGGTATAGAAAAAAAAAAAACATTTCTCGTAGAATAAACAAACCTTCTACAAATGTTTCTTATCGAATAAGGATAAACCTTATTGATCTTCAATGTCAAAATTCGAAGATCAGTGTTACTAGAGCTGTTCGAATAAGCGACGTAAACCTACCAACGAACTTCGTACTACGTATTGGTGCGTAAGGGAACAAAATAAACGATAGTCTCAAAAGTACATTATCAAAAATGCTAAAGCATACATCTTACTTTAAGTCATTGATAGAGTAAAAGAACATTTATCAATAGAGTTGTGATTAACCAGCGACGTACTGACCGACAAAAATAATCATTTCTAAATACCCTAAAACTTTGATTGCGTGGTATGATAACTTGTCGTGTTGTGCGAAGTAATTAGGAGAAACATACAAAAGAAGGCATATCTCTGCTGAATCGGATTGTTATTTACTACAAGACAGGGGCATAGCTAGAGTAGTTTCGACATTATTGGTATGTGTAATTGGTGAAAGCCGGTGGGTTCTAGGCATTTCGGAACGCTATTTTACAACATTATTTCTTCCAAATTTTAGCTACTGTGATTTTCTTTAGTGGACATGTTCATCATTAAATTTGAAGACAAGGTACAAGACGTATGGGTGGATCCAGAATTTGCTTTTCAAAAAGGAGGGATTGAAACAGAAATACTTGGACATAAGATGGTTAGATGGTGCGCAGTTTTTCATTTAGATTTAAGCCGGCGATTGTAGCGAGCCGAAAATTTTCAATAAATTTGAATACATATTTTCTCAGTCTTTCAAGGAGATTAAAGATGTATAGAAATAGAGTTTTATTCTTTATAACATTGAGCGGAGAAAAAAAAAGGTATTTTAAATATGTATTTAAATCTCCTTTACTCAAACTCGGATAACTCGAATTTCCCCTTAACTGTTTTTAAAAGTCCCGTTTCTCTTTCATTGGTTTCTATACATCTTTACTCCTGATAACTCGAATTTCGATAACTCGAAATTTTCGTGAAGTCGAACTCATTTTAGGTATCATAACTTATTTTACATTGAAAATTAACCTCGATAAGTCGAACCACAAATAAATTTTAATTCTTAAGCAAAAATCAATCAATGATAAAGAAATCGATGGACAGATAAGTGATACGTTCTTGCTATGGAGTTACATAGCATACATTAAAGGTAGCTTGATCATTGAAAAAGACAACACAAACGTTTGTGAACAGTGATAGAGAAAGGGACATCGGTCTTATTTAAAATTGATTACTGGTCATGTACTCAGTAAGTCGAATACATGATAAGTCGAACTATTTCCGATGGTCCCTTGAAGTCCGACTTATCGATAGTAGACTGTACTGGTCGAGGACAAGTGGCCGCCCAGGACCTGTTACCGCCTACTGCATTTTAGAGGGACTTAGGGTTGAAATAATGACATAAAAATTGGTCAGAAGGCTTTAAGACATATATTTTCCTTATTATGAAAAGAATAATCTCATCCGATTACTAGATTTGTTAAAATAACAAGAAGAGAATTATTGACATGAATTCTGGGGTTGGGGAGAGGGTAGGTGTATTCATTCTATCAATGTGGTTGTTTGCTTTGGATTTTTTTTCATAAAAAGGCACCATACTATCAAGTAAAATTTACTTCTATTACTGTGAAAGCACTGGAACAAAATATATAAGTTTACAGAAATAGGAGCAAAATAGGCGGTAACTGGTCCTGCAGTCTTGCAAAAAGTGTCCAATTTCAGTTAAACTTTAAGACATTATATAAACAAAATTATAAAAAATTTTCAGAGAAAATCGTATATAATCCAGTGTGATAAGGGTACACACTACTATCTGAAGTTTCAATCAAATATTTCATCAATTACAAATTTTATTAGCAAAATAACCTGAAAAGGAGGTGGCCACTTGTCCTCCACCGGTATCATTACATTTTTGTTAGTATTTCTAGTCAATAATGGAAGAAACAGTAAGTGAGAGTTACATGTGCTGTTTCTACATAATTCACATTAGTCCTGGGATAAAGACGCCTCTATCAATTTTTTTTCTTCTCTCAAAACACCTCTTACAATCTTGTAAAATTGACAAGCCAAGGAGGATCAATTTTCTTTTGTTTCTCTAAATATTTACTTTTTGTTCTGCCAAAATAGGATTAAGGGGTGCAACATATCATGCGCTTGAGACGATCTGATATATGTAACATATTATTGGCGAATACAGGGTTTAAATTGAGGTGGGGTGAACTTCAAAATGAATGTCATGTTAAGATTCGGATTATATTGCAAAAATCATATGTAAAGTAAACTTAAAGTACGATGTTAAGCAGCATCGAAATTTTTTTGCCAGAAATTCAGTCTACACATACAAGTTTGAAGCCAACATATACCTTACTAAACCCTCTTATCCCACCAAATCCGTCAATGCAAATATTGATTCAAAAACAAAGAATAAAAGCCTGGAATATCAGTACTTGAGACACTAATCTAGGACAGAAAATCTTACGTCAAGTTCTTTAACAATACTGCTAGATTTTCCCTTTTGATGAATTTAAGTATGATATTTTGTATCATTTGTTGTTTGATAATGTGTTTTAAGACCGTCCCTTATTTTGTTCCTTTACGTACCTATACGTAGTACGAAGTTCGTTGGTAGGTGTACGTCGCTTATTCGAACAGCTCTAGTAACTGTGAATTTAGACTTAAAATACTTGTTAACAGAATAAATGACAAAGTAGTCATTGTAGAATCACAAATCCTTCCTCAAACGTTCCTTATAAAGAGGATAAACCTTATTTATATTCATGGTCAAGGGTCAAAGGTAACGGTCGCGGTGGATTTAGGCTGAAAATTCTTGTAAACAGCATAGAAGACATAGCAATCATCGTAAAAAAATTCCAAACATGTTACACATTGGGAGCTAGAGGATGATCCCTATTAATTTTCAAGGTAAAGATTAAAATTTCAAGGTCACAGTGGACTTAAGATTAAAATCATTTTGCTGCGAGGTAATGCTACGTTTGTGTTGCCTTTTTACAAGTATGTCTTCCCCATATTTTTCCCCTAAGATCACTTTAGTGATTTTTCATAAACCAATGCTTTTGTGTATGAATACTTTATAAAGAAATGGGAATTTTGAATTCATCATAGGTCTTTTATTCCTTTTAGCTGGAATCTAGTCGGAGATATTAAGTGGGGTCAACCGGCATTTCGGTTAATTGTAACAGCCCATTGGCCAGCTTTGTAACTTTTTCATATCATGTTAAACGTCTTCAAATTCAATAGCAACATTTAAGTACTGATAAATTTGCAGCATGGACCAGACATGCACGTTTCAGGTACTTAACCTCCGTCAGTGATCCTCAATTTAAACAATGTAATATGAACAACGAGTGTGAAAGTTGTTGTGTCATAAAATGTATCGAAAGATGTAGCAGGATGGGTGGGATATGGTGCTACAGGACCCACGTTATGGAAATTTCAAGAAATGTTGAGAACTAAAGTTTTCGAATGTGTTTAAGAAACGATCAATCGAAGTTAATCGAACATGGCTATATGTGCCATCATGGACTCCCGGTCCATTAGTAGTGAGACTCACCAATTAGTATAATTATTAAACGTCTTCAAATTCAATAGCATCATTTAAAAACTGAAAAATTTGCAGCATGGACCAGACACGCACGTTTCGGGTACTTATATTCGCTGTAAGATTTTCCAGTGTTCTGAAGTGAGCAACGTGTACCATGGACCTCTTGTTCTATTCCTTGTAGATAAGATAGTTTTTGATGTGGTTAGGATAAGATAGGGTAGGATAAAGGTGGTAATGATAGCAAAGGATTGGATAGGGTGGAATAGAAATCATGAAAGAAAAAAAAAGCATTGATTGATACTCACAGGAATTGATCGATTTCCCGATTATTTGATTGTATTCTTGGTACATGACCTAATGTATTATCAAGCAACAGGGAAGCGCGATGAAGTTTTGTGGTCGAACTGCTCAAGAGGAAGAGAAGAAATCTCCCACGGGACTACGTTGCACCTCGCAAAGCAAAACAGGAAAGCAAACCTATACAAATACATACGACAAACAAATACTTTTACAAATATCAAAGAAGTAACAATAAGTAACTAGTTTTATGTTAAAAAGTTGAAAAGGAAAAGAGAAGGTACAATCAATAAAATTTTCATTGGAACAGTTGTAAACCCCGGAAAACATTGCTTATACACATAGAAAGACAAACATGATACATCAAAGTCGCATCGCACAAAAGACTTCCGTTAAACCACAGAGGCCAATTGACAATCGCTGCAAACTTAAGATTTGCATGTACTATGTTATAAGCACATACTTCTAACTAACGCGGCAAATTACCGTCCTTCATATAAGTCACCAACAAGCGCAACAAGTGTTGTTAGAACGTATGCCCAATCCAATCTTCTTATTGAAAATAAAATATATTAAAACTAACAGTTACATATTGGTCTCGTTGGTAAACATGTAACGTTTTGTGTTTAGTATTTGCATGACATCTTATGACCTTAATTTTTCCTTTTCTCTTTGCTGTTTCTTATTATGTTTATGTTCCGCTTGTGCCTTTTTCGTTTTTTGTATAATTATCAATTATTTCATACATATTTGCATTTAGTTCTTCAATTATGTTCTGTTGCTGATTCCTTCTATCTCTTATTTGCTGTTTTATCCTTTACCTTCCATCTTTCGACGTAAACGGCCATTTAAACACCTCACTGTATGACAAGCGTGACGATTTCAGCTTCCACATAACTAACTTCCCTTTCTTGAGAAGCAACATTCCGTCTTCTGTTGCTTATGGCGTTTTTGTTTCTCAGCTAATACGGTACGCCAGGGCATGTTCCAAATATGAAGATCTCATCATTAGCGCTAGACGGCTTGCAAGTAAGCTATGTGTTCAGGGTTATATCACATAACGGCTGAAATCATCATTGTGGAAGTTCTTAGGTCGCTACGAGGATATTATAAAAGCATATCAGATCCCCCTTTCCAGAATTATCAGTGACATTCTACATTGTGACTGAATGGCTGTAGTCATCACCAAACAAGACATACTTACCTGATCTGTACAACAAAATGTACATCGAGACAATCACCGAATTTGACGGGTTTCCATGGAGCTGTTGCGATGGGTGTTGCATGCAATCAGGAGACGCTGACTCTCCCCGGGCACCTGGTCTCACTTCGGAATGTTGTTCATCCCGGGGTTCTCAACCGTTTCTATGGGAATTCTCACGATTTTATTTTTGCCTTCTCAAATAACGGTTAGGTACTTCTTTGATTTTTACTTCACTCAATAAACTAAGATCAACGACTTGCAAGACATTGTAATTTTTGCATAAATATCAGGAAAACCTGAATTTTTAACGAAAATTAGATTAGTTCTTGATCTTTTTTATTGAGATAACATCGAGCGGGATCGTGAACAATCTTTTCCTTTTGCATGCACTTAGAGACGTACAAAATTAACAATCTAAATATAAAACAATCAAAATATAAAAGTTGTTCAAAAGCTCACTTGATACTTACTAAAAGAACTAAAAGGACGTTTATCCAAAATGAGCCCCAAAATGACGTTTTCCAGAAATTTAACAAAATTTGATATTTTTGAAGCCCATATTCTATGCAAGTGAGAAAGACAATTAAAGAATATGCATCATTTCATAAGTAGCATCCATTGTAGAATAAATATTGGTACATTCTCATTACTTCATGAAGTCTTCAGATTTTGCCGTGAAAGGGCTTCACTTTACTTTTCAAAAACAATTAAAAGTCAGATCCATGCATAGAAACATCTTTTTCCATTTTCTGGAAAGAAATTGAGCCCTAGAATCAATTAAACTATTTCAGTAAAAATTATTGTTTCAGATTATTAGCATTACCATCGCACTAATAGCTGTCAGCAATCAGTTTTGTGAATGCACCAGGCGCTTTCTTAGAACAGGGTAAGACAGTTTTTGATAATATTGACATTGATTTAATCGATAAATGAAAGCAGGCACATTGAAATTTACATTTGGTCACGTCAGATCAAACCATAAATCAATTCTTTTCTCATTTTTTTATGGAAGCGAGTCTATCATACTTAGAAATTAGAAACTAGCTGGTTACAACAGGCACATATGCTCTGGCTACAGGGCTATGATCAATGTTTGCCTATGAAATGGGTACCCTAATGTAACCGTAGAGGACCGAATGCGAACACGTGTAAGCACTTATTTGCATATGGCTAGTACTGTAGCAAACAAAACAATAGGGCGGACGTATAACACTCGGGACGAAAGGGAATCGACAATTGGTGTAGAAATGTAATAAACGATAAAAGAAAAGAAATAGCATTGGCTTGGCATTGGACAGATATAGACCTAAGAGGACGACCGTGACATTGAAACTGAAATCAAATGAGAAATTAGTCAAAGGGAGTTATGTGCAGTGTACATGTACATGCATAGTTCTAGTATTTATTTTTATGAGATGCATAGATATAAGATAGATGTGTGTACATATCCACATTATTTTTGAAATGTGTATATATAATACATATACTCATAATATATATCAAATATTAAAAAGAATTTAAATTGTTAAACAAAGGCTTAACTTAATTCAGGATTTCGTAAACAAACGCATATGTGTATCTATAGCAGACTACAATTGCCTTCCATTCTAACCGTCATACACGCTGTTAGTCAATTGGAAGTGTTCGATTGTCCACGTTCAACATGATTATTTGAACGCAGCACAAAATCTATTCATAAGATGAACCTTGTATTTGGAATTAATGAAATATTAGTAAGACTGAAAGTACATATGATGCTTTTTTTATGAGAATTTAAAAAAGACGGTGAATGCATGTGGTTTTCAATTACTACATGTTTCGTAGTTATCCCATGATGTAAAGATCATTCATTCGATTGGCTGGTCGCGGTAGCGTGCTCACTCTGACCTTAGTATACGTTACATATTTCTAAATACTGTATATGCGAATGAAAAGCTCCGAAGAATGATGAAACCGTGTGTACCCGAGAATAAAAACGTCTATAAAGCAAAAATGTGAGAAATGATTTATGTAAGTAATATATAGATGTTCAAGTAGTAGTATTTAAAACCCATAAAATGTTACGGTAATCTTCGTTATTGACAGTTTAATCCCTGCGACACCATATGTAACATTAATTCGTGAATAGTGGAAATAGGTAAATATCCAACAGAACAGAGGTCGTAGCATCGAAGGCAAAATTCAAAGCAAAACAGGAAATAAAAATGTCGAAAAGACATAGAATTTAAAAACAAAAGAAAGTGAAAGCATCTCATGAGAAAACAAATCAACAAACACTTCATCATGTGCTTACATGTGTTTGTAAGTGCCAAATCTTATATCTAACCGGATTACTTGTCACTGAGCATTATCATCCCATTTTTCTGGTTACTCAGCGGACTCTTAGTTCAATTTGTTCTTTTTCTTTTATCTCATTCTCCTTCTCCGATGGCACCACAAACAAGATAACAAAACAGAGGTCCTTAGTACGACTTGGACAATATATCGGTACGTATCGATTTTGGTCATCGATATGGGTATCTACGTTTTTGCTGCGATACATTTAGATACAATTATTTTTTGCATTGCATTTTATGTATAATCGGAAGTATTTTCATGAAAATGTAAGTCTGGTCATAGTTGTTCGTAAAAGGTAGATTATTATGTTCTTAATTGTATCGATCATGATTGCTTTTCATGCTGGCTATTCAAATTATGTCATTATTTGAAGTCTACGAGTATGAACAATTGGAAGGTCGGCACATAGGTTATATGTTTGTCATTCAACATGATTAATTGAAACTTCAATGATTTATCGACACAATATTTATAAGTCCCCTACCGGCTCGCCGGGGGGGGGGGGGACTTATAGTTTCCAACCCGTTTGTCTGTCCGTCTGTCCGTCTGTCTGTCTGTCTGTCTGTCTGTCTGTCTGTCTGTCTGTCTGTCACACTTTAGTTTTCCAGACTTTTTTTCGCTGTCGTTGCAGATATCGATCTAATTTTGGTTTGTGAGTTTATCTCAATGTCATACAGATCAAGTTCGAGTTTGGTTCCGATTGACCTATTTTCACAAGAGTAATGGCCCCTGGACTTAGCAAATTTCATGAAATTCTCAGTTTTCAAGACTTTTTTTTCGCTGTCGTTGCAGATATTGATCTCATTTTTTTAAGTGAGTATATCTCAATGTGATACAGATCAAGTTCGAGTTTGGTTCCGATTCACCTATTATTACAAGAGTTATGGCCCCTGGACTTATCAACTTTCATGAAATTCTCAGTTTTCCAAACTTTTCTCGGCTGTTCTTGTAGATATTGAAATAATTTTTTATACGTGATTACATCTTAGTGTTATACAGATCAAGTTCCAGTTTGGTTCCGATTGACCTATTTTTGCCCCTGGACTTAGCAAATTTCATGAAATTCTTAGTTTTCCGGACTTTTCTTCCATGGTATTGCAGATACTGAAATCATTTTTGATACGTGAATATATCTTAGTGTGATACATATGAAGTTCGTGTTTAAATTTTATTGACCCATTTCTACAGGAGTTATGGCCCCTGAACTTAGCATATTTCATGAACTTTTCAGTTTCCAGTCTTTTTATGCCTGTTCTTGTAGATATTGAGCTGATTTTAGGTATGCAGATACATTATAGTCTGATCAAGAATAAGTTGAAGATGGGTTTGATTTATTTGTTCTTACAAAAGGTACTGCCTTATAGTAAATTTCATTAAATTTTCCTGTTTTCCAGACCTTTTTTCTAAAACACATATTGAACTTATTTCGATGTTGGATTCATCTTTTGGCGTAAATACAGGTCAAGGCAGAGTTGAAGGACATGGATTAATGCCGTTAGGGGACTTATATCGCTTGCTATTCTTAATTTTTTTTCAAGATTGTTGGAAAGCTTATTGTTATCACGTACTTGTTTTCTCTAAAACAAATTTCTGAAATTTTCTGAAAAGATGTGGACGGGAAAGTTTTAAATCCAAGGAGAATAAAAACAGGATTGGTCTATGACTACAGGCAAAATGAGAAAGAAAAATAACATGAAAAGACCCATCAAGAAACGTTATCGTATGTAAAATATAAAGTAATACGCAAGAACTATAAGTAAGACCTTACCACCAGGAATCCGTTTGCCTTCGATTAACTTCGGTTGACCGCTTCTTCAACACAAATGGCATTTTCAGATGCAGCAAAAATATATTTTGCTCCTTATTAAATTGGAAACGACATTTACCATGCCAATTACGTAATTAAGGCACAATGTCAGCGAAAAGTTAAACGAGATGTTAAACTTTCTGATCGACAACATTTTTATGGTGTTTGGAGGAAAGGTCTTCCAGCAAATTGTCGGAATTCCAATGGGGACCAATTGTGCCCCTCTCCTTACCGACATTTTCCTTTACTCGTAAGAAGCTGAATTCATTCAATCTTTGGTATCTGAGGGGAAAAGATACTTAGCTTCTGACTTTAATTTCACTTGCAGATACATAGACGATGTGTTGTCCATCAATAATCCAAAATTCGAAGATTACCTAAGCAGTATCTATCCTTCGGAGCTTGAAGTCAAAGAAACTATAGAGACAAATAATTCAGCATCCTATTAGGACATAATGTTGTCCTACGACACTGATTGTCACATAAACACCTCACTCTATGACAAACGTGACGACTTCAATTTCAGCATCAAAAACTTTCCTTTTCTGAGTAGCAACATCCTTTCATCGCCTGCTTATGGCGTGTTCATATCTCAGTTGATACGCTACGCCAGAGCAAGTACAAAATATACGGATTTTGTTCTGAGAGCTAGGCGTCTTTCAGATAAGCTTCTCAGTCAGGGATATGTTTTTGGCCGACTAACATCGTCACTGAGGAAGTTCTACGGTCGATATTGGGAACTCGTCATACACAATGATATCTCACTCTCCAGAATGGTGGATGATATTCTGTCATAGACCGTTTGAACCATCCAACCAAAGATTGTACTCTATGTATTCCGAAATGGAAATAACCGGATTTGACAGTTCTACCGAACTGAAGCGGCGGGTGTTGCGTGCAAGCAGGAGATGCCTAATCTTCCTGGGCACATGGTCTCACTCTCATATCGGGAGTTCGCTTCTTTTCATATGGTCGAGGTTTTTGTTTGTTTGCTTTGGTTCCTGATTTATCCTGATTTTGTATGCCTTCGGTTTCTGATTTTCTGAATTATCGATTTTGTGCTGTGGACAGGGATATGGTCATTATCCATATTTGTCATTGTTATATAAACTGATTTATATAAAACATGTTTGAAAAAAGTGACCAAACATTTATAAATTTAAACCAGTTTCCACTTCGACCAATAATAAGTCTTGTAAATGAGAATGACATTACATGTGAAAAGACCTCGTTCAGCGAATTTCTGATGTGAATCTTGGACATTTGATACTATACCAACAAGACTATCTTCTCGAATGTGCCAAAGAAAACCAATGCCGCTCTTCATGAAGCCTAACTTTAAAGGTTTTGAAAACAACGGCGATAATACCGTCTTAACATATCCCCCCTCCGTGCTATCTAACAACATCATAACCGTCTCATGCAAATCTCATAAAACTCCAATTATTTCAAAAATATACTATGAGTTCAAGATGTACATGCTTGAAAATGACATTTTTGTACCTAGCAGTAGTAATTCGAGCTCGATATAAGACGGAACTTACCAATTGTGCAAGATCTTTCGAAAATAAAATTCAGTCAATTAATCAGGCTCTATCCAATCCCCAGAGTTGATGGTTGTATGTATGACATTAGCGGTGCTAAATTTGTCAGTAGTATATTTCTTGGGGTTCTGGAACAGATGCCTAACATGGAGCTCCTCACGGACAGTGAGGTGCTTATTACACCATAGGGTCCGGTCAATAGTTGACCCCTACACTGACCATTCCTGACCTTCAAGTAACTCTACCGACCCCCCCTCCCATCTCCCTTTCACCCCTTATCCCGACCCCCAGGGCTTAAGTTATTGGAAGTATACCATGTAACATATCAAATGAAAGGTCCCGAGGAGTGTAATAAAGCCCGGGGATGGTTCTGGGTCATTAGGTGCAAAAATAACAAAGAAATCGGAAGTATACCGTGTGACATATCAAATGAAAAGTCCCGAGGAGTACAATACAGCCCGGGGGTGGTTCGGGGTCATCGAGTGCAAAAATTAACAAACTTATCAGAAATTTACCGTGTGGCATAACAAATGAAAGGTCCTGAGGATTACAATACAGCCCGGGGGTGCTTTGGGGTCATTAGGTGCAAAATAACAAAGTTATCGGAAGTATACCGTGTGACATATCAAATGAAAGGTCTCGAGGAGTACAATTCAGCCCGGGGGTGGTAGGGAGTCATTTTATACTGAAAATTAAAACTTATTGTCCAGCCCCGAGGCCAGAATACGTCAGGATGAAAAATGTTTCAATATCCAGCAGCAAACAGCAGCAGCAGCAATGTTTCAATATCCAGCAGAAACAGCAGCAACAGCAGCACCACCACAACCACCACAACCACCACCGCCGCCGCCCAGACGTTAAGCATATTCAATGTTGAATATAAAACACACTATCAAACAATTGTCCTTTCAAATTGTACTTCAAGCGGCGGCGGCGGTGGTGGTGCTGCTGCTGCTGAATATTGAAACATTGCTGCTGCTGCTGTTAGCAAGATATATGAAATTTGAACATTTCTCTACACAACATAAACCATGATAAAAGTATATTTTATTGAGGGAAAGAGGTGTCCATTACAAAGGCACGATAAAGGTGATGATATTTCCATTGGACGCCTTAACATACCCGTGGATTGATGAAAGAGATCGAACGTACTGCACATGCCATATATACACATGATTAAAAGTTAAGCAACACCAAAATATTTTGGAGACGTAATCCTTTAAACGATAGCGCAAGGAAGTTTTGGCAGAAGAAATCAAATACTAATTCTTTTGTGGATTATTTTGTCCCTTTTGGTGACATATAACACTAAAATGAAATAGAAACACTGGATTGGATAGAGCCATAAACGTTTTAAAGGGTTTTGTGAAACCTAAGAGCTCAAAATCTCGTCAGCGATTGCTTTCAAACTTTTGAAACTCGAGAGATCGCGAAATTTTGAAGGCCCGGAGCGTTCGAAGTTTTGAAAACTTCAAGCTTACAAAATTCAGAAAGCGTCGACTCGTTAACTATTTTTTTGTCAGCGATTTCGAGGCTTTCAATATTTCGTCAGCTTATGGCTGACTAAATTTCGTCTACTAGCTTTCAAAATTTTGAAAGCTTTTCGTTAGCTGTTTTGAGTCGAGAAAACCAAGATGGCCGAAATGAAAGCATCATCGTCATAACTTGCTTGCTTGATAATAACAATAACATGTACGATGGTTTTTAGCTACACTGAGCGAAGCTCAAGTGAGCTATTGTCATAGTGCGGCGTCCGTCGTCTGTCGTCCGTCTGATGTTAACTTTTTAACATTTTCGACTTCTCCTCTGCAACCGCTGCACAGAATTTCACGAAACTTCATAGGAAGCAAGTACACAATATCCTCTTCCAAGTTTGTGTTTTTCCAGCCGATGAGAAATACAAGATGGCCGCCAAAGGCTCTGATTGGATGACAAATTTTCGACCTTTCCTCTGAAACCACTGCAAAGAATTTCGTGACACTTCAGAGGAAGCAAGTACTCAATACCCTCTACCGAGTTTATGTTTTTCGAGCCGATCTGAAATCCAAGGTGGCCACCAAAGGCCCTGATTGGCTGACACATTTTCGACTTCTCCTCTGCAATTGCTGCACAGAATTTCTTGAAACTTCACAGAAAGCAAGTCCTTAATGCCCTCTACAAAGTTTGTGTTTTTCGAGCCGTCCGGAAATCCAAGATGGCCTCCACAGGCTCTGATTGGCTAACACATTTTCAACTTTTCCTCTAAAACTGCTGCACAGAATTTCATGAAACTTCACAGGTAGGAAGTGCTCAATGCCCTCTACCAAGTTTGTGTGTTTCGAGCCGGTCGGAAATCCAAGATGACAGCCACAGGCCCTGATTGGCTGACACATTTTCGACTTCTCCTCTGAAACTGCTTCACAGAATTTCTTGAAACTTCACTGGAAACAAGTACTTAATGTCCTCTACTACGTTTATGTTTTTCGAGCCGATCAGAAATCATAAATGGCCGCCACTGGCTCTGATTGGCTGATACATTTTTGACTTCTCCTCTGAAACGGCTTTATAGAATCATTCGAAACTTAACAGGAAGCAAATACTCAATGCCCTCTACCAAGTTTGTGTCTTTCGAGCCGATGGGAAATCCAAGATGGCAGCTACAGGTTCTTTTCGACTTCTCCTCTGAAACCGCTGCACAGAATTTCTTGAAACTTCACAGGACGCAAGTACTTAGTACCCTCTACTACGGTTGTGTTTTTCGAGCCGATCAGAAATCCAAAATGGCCGACACGGGCTCTGATTGGCTAAGACATTTTCGACTTCTCTGAAATCGCTGCAAAGAATCTCTCGAAACTTCAAAGGAATCGCAAGAACTCAATGCCTTCTCTTAATTTTGTGTTTTTCTAGCCGATCAGAAATTCAAGATGGCCACCACAGGCTCTGATTGGCTGACACCTTTTCGACTTCTCCTCTGGAACCGATGCACAAAATTTCTTTAAACTTCACAGGAAGCAAGTACTCAATGCCCTCTACTAAGTTTGTGTTTTTCGAGTCGATTAGAAAATCAAGATCTCCTCCCTAGGCTCTATTTTGATGACACATTTTTTACTTATCTTCTTAAACTACAGCACAGAATGTCACAAGCCGATGGGAAATCCAAGATGGCTGCCACTAGCTCTGATTGGCTGACACATTTTTGACTTCTCCTTTGAAACTGCTGCACAGAATCTCTCGAACCTTCACAGGAAGCAAATACTCAATGCCTTCTACCAAGTTTTTGTTTTCGAGTCATTTCGTAATCCAAGATTGCCGCCACAGGCTCTGATTGGCTGACACATTTTCGACTTCTCCTCTGAAACCTCTGCATAGAATTTGATGAAACTTCACTGGAAGCAAGTAATCAATGCCCTCTAATAAGTTTGTGTTTTTTCCACTCGATGGGAAATCCAAGATGGCCACAGATGGATCTGATTGTCTAACACATTTTCAACTTTACATCTGAAAACGCTGCACATAATTTCTTAAAACTTCAAAGGAAGCAAGCACTCAATATCTTCTACCAAGTTTGTGTTTTTCTAGCCAATCAGAAATCCAAGATGGCTGCCACAGGCACTGGAAGCAAGTAATCAATGCCCTCTACCACGTTTCTGTTTTTCGAGCCGATTGGAAATCCAACATGGCCGCCACAGCCTTTGATTGGTTAGCCGATTTTCAACTTCTCCTCTAAAACTGCTGCACAGAATTTCACGAAACTTCACAGGACGCAAGTACTCATTGCCCTCTACCCGGTATGTGTTTTTGGAGCCGATCGGAAATCCAAGATGACAGCCACAGGCCCTGATTGGCTGATACATTTTCGACTTCTCCTCTGAAACCGCTTCACAGAATTTCTTGAAACTTCACTGGAAACAAGTACTTAATGTCCTCTACTACGTTTATGTTTTTCGAGCCGATCAGAAATCATAAATGGCCGCCACTGGCTCTGTTTGGCTGACACATTTTTGACTTCTCCTCAGAAACGGCTTTATAGAATCATTCGAAACTTAACAGGAAGCAAATACTCAATGCCCTCTACCAAGTTTGTGTCTTTCGAGCCGATGGGAAATCTAAGATGGCAGCTACAGGCTCTGATTGGCTGCAACTTTTTCGACTTCTCCTCTGAAACCGCTGCACAGAATTTCTTGAAACTTCACAGGAAGCAAGTACTTAGTACCCTCTACTACGGTTGTGTTTTTCGAGCCGATCAGAAATCCAAAATGGCCGACACGGGCTCTGATTGGCTAAGACATTTTCGACTTCTCTGAAATCGCTGCAAAGAATCTCTCGAAACTTCAAAGGAATCGCAAGAACTCAATGCCTTCTCTTGCTTTTGTGTTTTTCTAGCCGATCAGAAATTCAAGATGGCCACCACAGGCTCTGATTGGCTGACACCTTTTCGACTTCTCCTCTGGAACCGCTGCACAGAATTTCTTGAAACTGCACAGGAAGCAAGTACTCAATGCCCTCTACTAAGTTTGTGTTTTTCGAGCCGATTAGAAAATCAAGATGTCCTCCCTAGGCTCTATTTTGATGACACATTTTTTACTTATCTTCTTAAACTACAGCACAGAATGTCACCAGCCGACGGGAAATCAAAGATTGCCGCCACAGGCTCTGATTGGCTGACACATTTTCGACTTCTCCTCTGAAACCTTTGCATAGAATTTCATGAAACTTCACTGGAAGCAAGTAATCAATGCCCTCTAATAAGTTTGTGTTTTTTCCACTCGATGGGAAATCCAAGATGGCCACAGATGGATCTGATTGTCTAACACATTTTCAACTTTACATCTGAAAACGCTGCACATAATTTCTTAAAACTTCACAGGAAGCAAGCACTCAATATCCTCGACCAAGTTTGTGTTTTTCTAGCCAATCAGAAATCCAAGATGGCCGCCACAGGCACTGGAAGCAAGTAGTCAATGCCCTCTACCCTCTACCACGTTTCTGTTTTTCGAGCCGATTGGAAATCCAACATGGCCACCACAGCCTTTGATTGGTTAGCCGATTTTCAACTTCTCTAAAACTGCTGCACAGAATTTCACGAAACTTCACAGGACGCAAGTACTCATTGCCCTCTACCCGGTATGTGTTTTTGGAGCAGATCGGAAATCCAAGATGGTCGCCACAGGCTCAGATTGGCTGACACATTTTCGACTTCTCCTTTGAAACCGCTGCACCGAATTTCTTGAAACTTCACAGGAAGCAAGTACTCATAGCCCTCTACCAAGTTTGCGTTTTTCGAGTCGATTAGAAATTCAAGATGTCCTGCTTAGGCTCTATTTTGATGACATTTTTTACTTTTCCTTTTAAACTACAGCACAGAATGTCACCAATCTTTAAGGAAGTAAGTACACATTGTCCTTCTCAAAATTTCATTAAAAGCTATTCCCTTCAGGTCTCATACTGACTTTGATTGGAAACATACATAAAGACTCAGGTGAGCGATGTGGCCCCCTTGGGCCTCTTGTTTAAATAGAATAAAAAAAAAGAAATTCTTGGAGTAAATGAAATAATGTATTTTGTTTCCAAAGCATTCAAAAAGCTTTAAAAACTTCGATCGTTAAGATTAGCTTTCACAATGCCCTCTGCGTTTGCTTTCATTTGTCGTCAGCAGTTGCTTTCAATATCTTACACGCTTCGATATGACAACAATTTCGGCATCTCAGTACCTTAAAGAAAAAATAAGAAGGAATTTTCGAATTTAGCTTTCTGTATATTTTGTCATCACGGCGTTTAGCTTTCCACTTGTCGGCGTTGTAGCTATTGAGATGCTGGAAGTTTGAATGTGTGCTCGCAATATTGTGTCAAGACGATTTGGTGTTCATACCAACACTGTAAACGCTTCAATTGGACGATTTCACTAAACTTCCATCGGGACGCCTTCGTATGATATTTCGTCAACAAGATGTGTTCATACGAACGTCACATTTACGCAAAGATTGAAGTCGGCTTCCTTTAAAGCAAAAATCATCCTTAGGAACAGACGAATAAGTTCATGTATCTTGCAGAACAGGTTACGAGAGGCTTACACACGTCCCCATTAATTCCCAAACGTCACCTTGATGCTGTTTTAGGATGGAAGGTGTAGGATACATCGACAGTTGGAAGTTAAAATTGGGTTTTGTTTATAATTTTACAAAACCCTAGTGTGTACTCTTTTCCAAAATTAAAATGTTCTATGTGAAATAGTAAAAAAACTGCTACGAACATGGTCCTTGAAATTGGTCAGCACATGATGAAAACTCACAGGCTTGCCATGCAATATGGTATACAAATGGAATAACTGTGGCTCTGTCAGGTCATAGGAAAGCCATCTATAAATAACTACAGTATTGTAACTAATCATATTCATGACACAGCCTGCTTTTGTAATATTGATAAATATATAAAATAACAATGCTCCACAGTCTTTTATTCCGCTAGTATAAACTCCATCATTTTTATTCTGTAAATGACATCAGCTTTGGGTGCAATACATTAAAATATATTTCAGATGTCAAAAATTGTCATCGCAACTCCTAAACCAATCGATAGATTTCAATGAAACTAAATACAATGAACGATTCTGACATGTAGATGGGCACGAAGAAAGGGGAAAGCTGACGAAAAAGGTTCATTTTAGTTATAGCCATTGTACCTAGATCTCTGAAGGCTGATTGATATGTAGTGAACCTCGGCTTTCTGGGAAGCAGAAGGTCTTCTGCTGAAAGATTATCTCCAAAATATTCAATGGGACATATTATGCTTCACTTTTGGCACAGTTACGGGAAAACTTAAGTGCCGCGGACAGCTCACTAGTGAAAGGTGTGTTGTTACATCAGGACTTTTCTCCTGTTCAAAAGCACTTCTCTGCCATGACTGTCATTCATGATTGTGGCTTTAATTTGTTTGAGCAGTCGCCATATTCATGCGATCTTCGTCCATCAGACTTTCATCTATTCCAAAAAATAAAAGCAAATATTTCTGGCTCCCACTTTCAGTCTGATGATGAAGTCATACTTGCAATGGATGGCTTTCTGACTAGCCCAGATGAAGAGTTCTTTAAAGGTGGTATTGAGGCCTTGAATAAACACTTCCGTATCATTAAGCATTGGCGGCAAATGTGTATAGACACTAAAGGGTCGTATGTAGAAACGCAATAGACAAAATTCAAATACTTCAATACGAGGCTCACAACAAATCAAACAGCCCTCGTACATATGCATTCCTTATCGTCGACACTTCTCCCAAAGCAATGCAGTACTGTAGTTGGATTTCACTGAAACTCTATGCAATAGATATCGCGATATGTAGATGTGCTTGAAAGAAAGGAATACCTGCCGAAAGAAATTTGTGCAAGTTATTTCCATTGAACTGAGATTTTTTTTTGCATTTTATATGTCAAACCTTGTAATCGCAACTCCTTCCAAACCATCGAATGAATTCAGTGAAACTTTTAACGATCATGACGTTCAAAGGAATAAGAAAAAATGAGTAATATCAGATAATTCAATGTGAACACGTGTTACCTCATTGAGTTGGATCTTTTCTTAAAAATAAATTATTCAGCGGATGGTATATTTTGTCGCTTAAAGACAGTTTTCATTTTCAGAAAATCAGATCATGCCTTGGCAGAAGAGATTGCTTATGCTGCAGAAAGAGTTATCAACATTCAGAAAATGTTACATCCGATTGATTGGCAAAGACTGGTGGAAGAAACAGAAACCGAAGCAAATAACTGCATGTTGCACGCTCATATGGCTTCAGGTACAGTTTTCAGCAACGTTGTACTTTTCGAAGATGATGAGGGTTCCCTCGTGAAATGGTGGAAAGCAAACACAGAAAAGGGAATTTGGACACCATTTGAAAATGAAGTTTCAGATCTAGCGTCCTTTCTGAGAGAAAAGGGAAACATCAATGTAAGTATAAAAAAATGAAATGTATAGAGATTCCGAAAGTTATGTAACTAATAATTCCATGTGTTCTATCTATCGTATATATTTCTATTTTATCAATTTCTGTATATAAATAATCTTTTAAATTAGATATCTTTAATGTTTTGCATCATCAAATACATGTAACAATCATTTACTCTCTGAAGGATATATACTGTTTATTATGTTTAGGAAAGATATCCTTTAGATTTTAACCAGTTTTATCTTTTTTATATGTGGAGTGACAATTGATGTTGTTACCATCAGGAAAAATGGAGTGCTGAGTATTTCCTAATTTGAATAATGCAGACATTTTCCGAGGCCAACTATGGCAAATTCAAAATATTACTTAATATAATTTTGATTGTTGAATGATTTTCCTTCATATTTCGAATTTGCACTAAATCTGATAGGCAAAAAAAATATCGTTAACAATATTTATTTACAGAAACCTACGATGAAATTATAGGCTTGCTAAATATATTATTTTCCTTTCCTGCGATGAAATTACATGTTTATGGAGAGTAGACTATATAGTTTATAAGGGCTAATGGTCAATAATTATAATTCCCGTGCCATAATGATAAAACTTGGAAGTGTTAAGTTATGTTAACGCTTGTAAAAATAGGTTTTACACTAGAAAAAAAACTGCTCGTAGGTTTCAGGATTGTAAACCCTAGTTTACACTTGGAAAAGTAGATTTCCCATGCGTGAACAAGGGTTAAATGCTATGCAACCTATTTTATTTCCGATGTTTTGTGATGTTGGCTCGCCAAAGAATATCCTTTTCTCAAACAGACATCACGCATACATGTAGTTATATCTCTGAGTACATGTAAAAGTTCAAAAGTTATCTAATTCCAAAAGGTCATTGTTTTATTGTTAGTAAAAAAACAAGAATAACGAAATATTCGACCTCTGAATGATAAAAGAGGTCTAGGATCATCTTTGGTGCGTCAAACACAATAATGGCATATGATTGTTCGAATGAAAAAAAGTACAAAAGTACAAAGTACAAAAGTACATAAGATTTTTTCAAGGAAATTGAATCTTACCTACCATTTAAGTCCAGTCATATTTTGCCACAAAATGGGCCGAAATCGAATTAATTGCAAAAGATTTTAAAGACTTGATTTTCAAATGTCTAAACACATGTACAAAACACATACTAAAAGTCCTCACTCGATACTTCACGGGAAGTGCAGTATTTAGACCCCCCTTCAGTTTTAGTCATATTGCAAGAAGACCAAATGTGGCATATTTAGTTGATCAGAACAACAAGAGAAAGATTCAGTTTAGCGTAAAATTGTTTTTATGACATCTTTAGTAACTGTATAAGACATTTAATACAATTCAAGCTTGTAGTTGTAAGCAAAATAGACACCGGGCCAATCACAAATGGTAAAAATGGCAATTTTCAGTCGAATGTTTGTACAACATATTTTTATACTTCATTAAAATACATGTAGTAATATCTATGATATCGGAGTTATTCATCTCAGAATTCGGTCGAGACCATACTTTTTAATAAAATTATTTAACGAGAATGAATATTTTGTCAATTTGATTCAGATAATTCTCTAAAATGAAATTGGTAAGCAAAGATTTTTTATTTGATTTCATAATTATGCTCAAAATAAAGTCCTCTAACATTTTCTAATCTAGAACAAAAAATATGGAGAATTTTAAGTCAGTTCCCCACATCCCTTTTATAAAAATCAAACAATGTTCGATTTCTTAAGAGCCAATCCGGCATAAAACCATGCAAAATTGTAAGAATCGTCCAAAAGGGTGGTCAAAGATTTACATTTTTATGTATATTTCTGTAATCAATGATGAAAAACATTCGAGAGAAAAATTATTTTAAAATTCATATATGTCCCGTTTTATAGTAATGGACCCATTTTGTTTGTACGGCATAACGCCATTAACAGGGCTCAAAAACGACACTATAATAGCCCTATTTTCATCGTTGAATATGATTTTATTTTGATATGCAATAACTCTTTTCTTGATAAAATCAGATACTTACACAATTTGTCTTCATGATAGTACTCGCAAAGATTAGATATACGAATTGACTTGCCAACAGGGGGCGCTCTAATATTACTTATATTGGGATTTGACAAAAGCGTCCCTATTTTGAACATGAATAAGATTTATAAGAGAAAAAAAAATTTCCCCAAAATTTTATTATAATAAAGTAAATATATCATACTTTAATATATAAGAAAATTGTTGCTGCCAAATGTATCGAAGATATGCAAATTCTATCAAGAATATTCATTATTTTGCGAAATATGATAAAAAGATTTAATGGGAAAATGTTCAAAAGCATGTTTGATCATAATCTAAAATAATAATTCTATGACTTCATCAAAATATATTCTAAAAATGATGAAAATCGTTTCATATCTTTTTCAATTTCCCTATTAAGCCCCATCAATAATTTAGACAATTTTCGAGATAGCCCGGAACGACGCCACCGAGTCAGACTTTTACTGATGACGTAACGAGGACTTTTAGTGATGACGTCACGTGGCTAGATTACAATGACGATAAAATAAGAACTTGACACGGATTTAAATACTATCGCATTAGAGTTTAGCTC
The DNA here is from genome assembly GCA_028142955.1 of Pinctada fucata. Classification (NCBI taxonomy): domain Eukaryota; kingdom Metazoa; phylum Mollusca; class Bivalvia; order Pterioida; family Pteriidae; genus Pinctada; species Pinctada fucata. Next base: position 49,094,624 of record AP027106.1, read on the forward strand.
AAGATTGCATAGCAAATCGCGTTACCTCCTTTCTAGATGTGATTACATATAGATCTACCCATCCCAAACCTTTTGAAATAATCTGATTTAAAAGAACGAGTCTCTAATGTTTATCGTCGGTGCCGTGTTCAATTAGTACTGGTTAGAGCGTCTAACCAATTACGGAGAGGTTCCTTGTTCGAGTCTCTATGAAGCAGGGTCACTTAATCTCGCTTCTATTGAATTTGAAGACGTTTAACTTCTGAATGTTCATTATAAAAGGATCACTATGCCACTGCTGGGTTCGTCTCATCAGAATTCCTACAACGGGTCGTTGAATATACTCTTCTATGATCTCTGTTATATAGTAATGAACAAATTGTCCTGTCTGCGTATTGTTGACATGACGATGGTATTTTCTTTAAAAATATCGTAAATCGAAAAGAAAAGTTTTCTTTACAGCCTACTCTCTGCTCTTTTCATTGAATTTCCAAATCCATTGTTTCATAGGAATTTGTGTTTAAAAAGTTCTTTCCCTTTGAAAATGATCTGTTGAATTATAATTGAATTCATAAAATAAACGATGTTTTTCTTATAATGTTAGGTCGATCTTTCCTATAAACATAACTATTTATTCGTATTTCAGAGAAAAAAATCGACTTGTCCTCACTTAACTTTAAAATATTGATAAAAAAAGTAAATCAATGAATTAACTACCGGTATATATCCATTCCTTTTTTCGAGAAAACCTCGAACATTCTGTTATTTTCATGCATACAACAACAAGAAGAAGAAAAAAGAACGCAGTCAACCAAATCGGTCATCTATGGTTATGATGAGAAAAGTCTTAAGTTTGTTTATTCAATGTCAAAATTTGAGGCAAATTTCGGGGGCCCTGACAACCTCTCCGTCATATTTCTTAACCTCCACCAACTCCTCCTTCCCGCGTTAAAAAATCTTACTGGAAAAAGCACTCTTCCCCGGAAACCCCCCCCCCAAAAAAAAGATAATCACTCTAAATACTTGCGTTTGTATATAAGCTGTTTTGCTCCGTATCCATCCGCTCCGGTCCGTATGCGTGTGAATTATAAGAATAATCACTTTCTTTTATACAATCTCGATTCTTTTTTAAAAAGTTAATCACCTTCATATCTTTAATTAATAAAAGGCATTTCTCCTTCGAAGTGTTGATATGTCTTGTACAAAAAAAGAGCGGTCTTCGTTCTATAAAAAAGTACTTTTATTGAAAAGAAAAAAAAAGAGTACATGGAACTCCATCTTTCAAAAAAAATGTAAAAACAAAAAAAACACAAAACGAAACGACACGAAAAAAAAAATGACCCCTCCCCTTCGATCCCCCCCAAATTATACAGAAAAGAAATAGAAAAATTCCTGAGCTAAGGGCTAATCTAAGGGCGTAGATCTACATGCAAACATTATACGCCTTTCAATGATCAAAGAAATATAGAATTTCATTGTATATAACTTCTTTTCTGCAAAAGCGTAAATCTTACATTGTTAGTTTGTGTTCTAAATATGAAAAGAAACGAAGAAATGATGTGAAGGAACAAAATAATGATGAGGAGGAATGATACGGAGAAGCCAAAAACAAGAGAGATAATTTCTTCGCTTCCTCGCATCATTTCCTCACTTCAATTTTAAAATTGCTGAAAGTTTTCAATAATTTTCTTCGATAACATTTTTCTTATTTATTCCGAACTATCGATAACACCATTTTGAACAAAGAGTTTGACCATGACCTGCGTGTGAAAAGACATGATCAAATCAGCTATGGTCACAACTTGCCGCACATGTATGCGTATTTTTACGTGTGCAATCTTTCGGATTCTGTATTCGGTCGGTCCGTTACATGTATAGGTTCGCCTCCATACGGTCACAAAAACATGCAGAACTCTCGCTGCGTGCGGTCTCGATCAGTGCGTTCAACGCCTTAAAAGATCTAACTGTATAATTCAGTGATAACGAAAAGAGATGTGTCAAATCTACCCCTGTTATACTTCAGGGTCATTGTTGCAAATTATGTTATTATTTGTTTGTTTGTTTTTTTCAATCATATTGATATTGAAAAAAAAACCTTCACGTCACGGAGACAGCTAAATGTTGCTCGTTGAAGTAGACATTTCACGGCATGTATTTCTACTTCCTATGAAGTTTACACTCATTGGTTTGTATTTTTGAATTAAACTATATTTCTGTATTTAATACATGTACATGTATGTTTGAGCAGTATGTTCAAAGTCATCTGACAGTTCTTTTTTTTTAATAAAAAAGCTATTTACGTCTAATTTTCGTTCGCATTTTTACCACGCAAAAATTCACTTTGATGCATATCTTAACTGTCTTTATCTCGATACTTAATTATTTGGCATCGATGGATTTTTGAGATATCTATAAGATTAAAGCAGAGAGTTGAAAGATGAAATTTGAAAAAAAATCAAACTAATCTTACAAAAGATATCGGTGCGTAAAAAACGACTAAAACGTCGTTTTCTCGTTAAGCTGATTTTTAATGCATATTTTAACTGACTATATCTCAATACGTAATCATTTGGCATCGGTGGGATTTTGATATATTTATAAAATTAAAGCAAAGAGTTAAAAGATTAAATTTGATAAAAGTTAAACTTCTCTTACAGAAGATATTGGTGCGTGAAAAACGTCTAAAACATCGTTTTCTCAGTTAGCTGATTTTTACCTCTTTTCAAGTTACGTTGTGACTGTCTTTGGAAATTTATTTTTCATACATAATGTTATCCTTAGATAGATTAAAATGTTATATTTCAATAAATCTATTACAATATTTAGTTCAATTCAATTTATACTTTAAATTCTAGAGAAGTATATCAGCGAAAATAGAAATATTTCTACGTCCTTTTTTGTAAATTTGGCGGTAAAAATGATGGGGTGGCATATTTCTGTAACCATGGACATTTGAACGAAAATATTTGACAGAATTATTCCTAGTAATTTATCTATAAGAATAACTTAAAATCATTAAATTTGGTTACTAGGTCATTTGATCAATTTCAATGGTTTTATGCCGGATTGACTCTTAAGTATAATACTCCGGTATAAATATGAAAATCTATCTTCAGATAGCTTTTTTCACCAATGACTATCATGTAAAATTTAAAGCAAATCAGTCAACACATTTTTGATCAAAATTGTCTACATTGATACTAGATTTTGACAAAGGCAGCAGTCAAAACAGTATAAAATCACATTTATTTAGTTTATTTGACTCCAAATAATTAACAAAATAATTTAAATTCAATTAATCTTCACCAATTTATGTTCAATAATCAGGGTAAAAGTGAGCTTTACTTTCTCTCTTTTTGCTATAATTTGATGAATGATGGAACCCGCTGGATTTTTTGGGCGATTTTTAAATAGAAGAATCATTGTGAAACAAAAGTTTATGCATAATCCTTTAATATGCTAGAAATGTTTTTACACATTTATGATAATGATATGGTATTTCAATTCGTTTCAATGTAATCTTATCCTGAAAATGGGGGATACGCTCGTTTTATTAAATTTCGAAACTACTTTTGGCAACTTCAAACCAACAAAAATGTTCAATTATACACAGGACGAAAAAACAGGTTTCCATACCTTGGAAACCTGGTGGAAACCACATGGAAACCCCGGGTTTCCATGTGGTTTCCACCAGGTTTCCATAATGGAAACCAGTGGTTTCCATGTGTTTGGAAAGCGCTAACCGCCCGGTTTCCACGATGGAAACCACTTGGAATCGGGTTGGAAACCTCAAGTTTCCTTTTGGTTTCCATACCTTGTAAACCTGTATAAGAGCTGGTTTCCACGATGGAAACCACTTGGAATCGGGTTGGAAACCTCAAGTTTCCTTTTGGTTTCCACATCTTGTAAGCCTGTATAAGAGCTGGTTTCCATGATGGAAATTAGTTGGAAACTGGATGTTTCCTTTTGGTTTCCATATCTTGTAAACTGGTTTCCATATACTGTAACTGTATGAAAAACTCTTTATGTGTTAGTATATACAGTGAATTTGAAAGTTTTGAATCCTGCACTTATCGTATTCCTTTATATCAGTATCAAGGCTACATGTATATTCTTCTATGTACTTCTTATGTCATAATAAAAACCCCTAAAACATGCTTATCATACTGTGTAATATTTATTCAGAATACATGCTTATTCAACATCAGATGTACAAGATTCCATGAAATCATAAATATACATGTTTGAGCTTTCAAATTTAAAAATGGCATCTTCCATTCTTCATTGTCCTTGTTTAATATATCATGTTTTTTAAGATGGAAATGAAATTTAGAAAAAGATGGATGTGTCTCTTTGAAACCACTACAGAAATAAAATGTACTTGTATTCTTTGAAAAAAAAAAACAGATATTTTTAAACAAGTGTGTAGAAATGATGGACAAATTTTATCCTTGCCAAAAACAGACAAAGTCACAAAGAGATCTCTTTCAGATAAAATTTGTTATTCTGCAGAGATTGACATTCGACGGAAATCCCAGTTCATGATGTTTCAGACCACTGTTACAAATTTCTTTCTTCTGTCCTCTACTTTTTCTTCTGTCCTCTGTCTCATCTGGAATGAATGAAAAAAATAATAATATAGTAAGCGGCAACAAAATTACAAACTACAGTTGTAGAGAACTAATATTGCAGGTTGGGATGTCACAAGAAGCTTATGTCAACAATTTATGAATTATAAGAAAGTGGAAGTTCCAAAAAGGCACAAATTTATCCCCCATGGAATTAAAATTAAAGAGAGGTTGAGCAAACCCAACTTGTACGTGTACGAGAACTTGTGCGTGTATTAACACGTTATCTGTTTACACGTTGACGTTATGCGGTTGAGCAGATGTCACAACGAGTACTGCTACGTGCATATCGTATATACGCTCTTATTTTGTTTACAACTGCTTATTCGTCAATAACTTGGCATCTAGATTCTAAAGGTAAGGGACATTCAGCATTGACGGTGAATTGATTTATCTATTCTAAGTAATCAGATTTATATAACACAAAAATTAAACCTCAAGAGTAAAATTTTTGGTCACACTTTTAGGGTTCTTCTTTAAGATGTGATACATTTTATTTGCAATTCCTTCTAATATTCAGAAAGTACATACGTTCCCAAATAAATTGAATATAGGTTTTCATAGGTTATCTGCATTCAGTTGCTTATAAAATCTACAAGTACATGTAATCATCAATGTGTACTTACCGCTTTACACGTTATACCGAACGTGTAACACAGGTGCGTGGAGTGCAAAATATGATGACGTCATAATCAACTTTTTGACGTATGCGTACATGTACAAGTTCAGTTTGCTCAACCTCTCTATTATACCATGGTGATGGTGAAATTTCAACCCGAGTGTGCAAAAATTCTGCAAGTCAAGAACGAGGCTTGCCGAGTCGTGGACAAGCAAAATTTTGTACATGAGGGTTGAGATTTAGCCATCCCTCCCTCATGGTGTTGTTTGATTGTTTTTCTCCCACAACTTATCTGTCTGTGTCTGTTATAAATAGTTATTTGTTGTTTGACCAAAAATGTGTGACCTTTTCCTTGAAAATGACCCTGATCTGATTTGGGTAAAAATTTAGTCCCATCATGCTTTACCATCCCTGCAAATTTGAAAGATGTATGATGTATATCAAGTAAGTTATAGCCAAAAATGTAAGTGTGACTACCAGACAGATGGACAGGCAGACGCCTGACAAATGATCCCTTTATGTCGCTCTTATGTTGCAGGCAACATGAATGAAGTGTCTCAACTCAGTATAGTAAGAAGCTTACATTGACATCATTGGATGCTAATTTTTCATGCAGTCCTTCTAGTTCTTCAATGGTAACAGTACAATATTGACCTGAAAGTGAAAATGAAGATTTAATATGTTGAAATTTATCAAACAAGTCTTCAGAGTTTACAAAAAGTGACAGATTGCCGGCTTATTATCCTGGGCTCTCGATTAGCCTAATTTGCGGCCCATATTCCGCCCCACTCCCAATGAAAAATAATATCTTTTTTTCCAGTTTGTTGACCATTTTTCCCAATTTGAAATCTCATGGAAAATTTAACAATTTAAGTTAAAAATTCTCATTTTCAAGTGAAAAGAATCCAACCTTATATTATATATTTTCCCCATTTCCGAGAAAATGTTGTTATTTTTCCCAATTTCAAAGGCCCCGGGCCCCAGTCCCAAAAATGGGTGTGAGAGCTCTGTAAAATTGAAGTAAATGCTGCTGCAGTTCACCCAAATGCAATATTAATCAAAATAGACTACTATAAATGTATATTAATGAGTCATTGAGTCAGAAATCATCTTTTATCTGTATTTGACAATTTATTTCAATAATTAATGAGAGCTGCAAGAGCTATTGAACATGTTGAAGGTACCGGTATACTTTTAAAAAGCCTATGAAAAAATTTAAACATAAGGCCATAATTAAAAAATTGTTTGTTTCCCCTTGCCCCGACCAGGTCAGAAAAAATGCCACTGAGTCAGATTTTTTTTGTAGCCAAAAGTCCCTTTTTTTTGCAAATATTGAATCACAGCCATGTCCATTTTTTATTTTAATGTTGCAATATTCTGTCCAAATAGACTGTGAATCAACTCTATAGCTTTCTTATTCCTACATAAGAAATCTCAATTGTCAATTGTCAGCTGCCGACTCTTAGTATATATCACAACATGCGTGTCACTGTCTCTTAGCTAGGTGTCAAATAATGTGTAATTATGATTCAAATTACATCAGCAAAAAAAAAAAAAAAAAAAAAAACAGTACCTGCCTGCCGGGTCACCTGCGAAAAATAGAACGGGGGGAGGGGAAACAAACAAATTAACAATTTTTTTAAGTCTGGCCTAATTTAAAATTGAATTCTCTTCTTAATAATATACTGTACATTAAGGGTGAAAAGTTTACACGTGTACACGGATCCGTTTCGTTTTTTTGGCTGTAAACATTTACATAATTTCTAAACATGTACACGGACTACTGTACATACAATCAAAAGATCTTCTTTAATATCGTTATAACTCTAAAAACTCAATACTTGTATTGATTTCCTGAAGTCGCGAAGTGAGGCAATAGATTCTTTATTTAACGTATGTAGATGTATGTGCTGTCGGAGTTATCATGTTATGTATGCATCCCTTGATTCGAACACAGAGGACAAACTTTCAACAAACGCTTAAAACAGGAAGAAAATCTATCTGAAAATCAATCTTATCCTGACACATATGAAGGAGCTTATATCTCCGATATCTCTTTCTCCGTCACAGTCGTCTATTTCTTCGTCTCTTTCTCAGCTTATTAACGCCCTTTCCTCGATGGCCTGGTGTCCAACCTTCCATGGAGTTACTGTTCTTGTAACTTACTTCTATGATTGAATTGTGGGAATTGCTCAAACTCGTTTGAAAATAACAGTTTGATTTTTGAATTGTTGAAAGTTTTATTGCCATACGAAACATCAGCATGTCGTATTACAGTCTTCATGAAAACTTTTTTTACCACTAGCCAGCCGGGCTAGTTGAGTGCCAAAATCTACTAGCCACCCAAAATTTTCTCTAGCCATTGAAAAAAAATAAAAACGCTTTAAAGACCCATCGTTTCTTCAGCTAGGTCCGTTGAGTAGGCAAAAATTCACACAAATATAGAGTATACATAAAATCGAACAAAGTTAAACCACCACCCGATCATTTCTCTGGCAGATGTCAGCTACGTCATTATCAATAGACTCAATTTTACAATGAATGCATGATATTGTTTGTATAAATATAATTTCAAATACGCTTTTGTCTGCAGAAAATGGACGGAGAAAAAAAAAAACTTATTTGAATCATACTCGCTAAAAGGCCGTGCCGTTGCTTGCGGCGCTTGGCCAATAGTTATAAAATTTTCGTAAGAATTTCTTCATCTCAGCAGGGACGTATATATATATATATTTTATATACGTCCCTGATCTCAGTGTTCAGTCGAGATTTTTGAAATTGTTAGATATTTAATTGATCATGTTATACTCAGTACCGTAGAATAACCCGTCACGCCGTGCTGAAATCAATGCACCGTTGTTACGGGAATATTTATCTTGTATCTTAGGACAATATTTTAATAAACATATTTTACAGGAAAACCTTATTATATTTCATTTGAAACATGTTCATTAACATATACATTTCATACTTAACCAGCGATAAAAGTTGAGACGCAACGTGTACTTTTGTGGAAAGAAGGCAGCGATATTACCCCAAGTATATGATGAGAAATCGCCAGCCGTCGGCCCTTAATCAGAACACTGCATTTCATTAAAAGTCACTAGCCAGTCGAGCTAGTTCACCATCAATTTTTGGAAGCCAGAGGAAATATTTGGTAGCCAGGGCGGTCGGGCTAGTGAGTTTTCACGAAGACTGGTATTAAATTTAAGTTACGAATTTAATGTAGTCAAGCATAACTAAGTTGTTTTGATGTCAATTTATGACCACGTCTGCAAATAAACATTAATGGATATCACTTTTCACAATAGAAGTACAAGAAGCGTTTAAACGTTTACGTTTTGTTTACAGCCTTCTGTGTACATGTTTATGAAATTTGGTAAACGTTTCACCCTTACTGTACATACATGATGATGTATTACAATTGTTAATATAATACATGTTTAACTTTAAGTCATACCAATCCTTGATCCATGTCCATGGCAACTTTTGGTTATAGTACTCTACATCTGTTGAATATGTACAACATTCTTTTCCACATTCAGCATCAGATATACAGTTAAGATGTCATAGATGGCCTCTGATAATGCTGATAGTGCAGTGTACACATGCTTGGATAAGAAAGTAATGTCAAGGCTACACCAGGTATACTGAAAGAAAAATTGAAAAGTAAATTAAATCAGCTTGATAAGAGTGTAAAAGTTCAGGGATTATTTTGCATCTACGACCTGCGTCCCTGACGCATAAAAATTGCCCAGGAACCATAGATTTCCAATCGCTGTGTCCCTCTGTATGCATTTTCATTTTCTTATATTTACATTCCTACTGCGTTTCCCTTATATGAAGGTACCAAACCAACTGCACTGCATTTTTCGATAAACGCAAGACCCTATCACATGACATTTGAACAATTTCCCATTAAATGCCCATTCTATTTACTGCTTCAACACAGATTCAAAATTCATTTATCAATCGACGCTGTCTATCCTCTAGTGATTACATGTGTCAAAATCTATGTGATCCATATGTACACTTCCAAGACGTGTGACGTAGTAAGTCGATCAAGCGTCACATGATCACACCAGACGAAGTTCAAGGACGACCTGCACTGTCGTCTACCTGCACTGTCGTCTACGAGAAGATGCCATGTTTGGATGAAAGTCCTACCTTTAACAGTATAAAAGAAATCTGCTTTCATAAAATGTTGTATAGGCTGAAGGTCAAGGTCACAGGGTCAAAAGTCATGGTACCAAAATGTAGTACTCTTTATGGTGAATGTGTGTATGAAATATGAAAGGCTACCATTATTAGTATAAAAGAAATCTGCTTTTGAAACTTAACCGAACGGACAGACAGACAGACATTACGGACGGACAGGGTGATTCTTATGTACCCCTACTGTCCGCGCGGCTCACTTCGGAAACGGGATAAACGCAATTTTGATTGCTTTGTTATGCAAAAATTAAAATAAAATCAATATCATTGAATAGATTCTCGCTTAGGCGTAACATTTGGTATATGTTATATGGTCGTGGGTTTATGCAATCATATCATACAGAAAAAATAAATTTTAGATGGGGCGTTTTCAATGTTAAATTTTAGCGTGACGTGGCCAAGTTTACATTGAGCCTATGGAGTGCGTCACGACGTCACGGGAAAAATTAGCATTGGAAATGGCCCATCTAAAACTTGTTTTGTTTATAAAATTTAATTGCGTGCACTGACCATCATATAACTTATACCAAAATTTACGACTAAGCGAGATCTAATGAATGGTATCAATTTTAATAAAATTTCTGAATGATAAAATAGTCAAAATCAAATTTATCTAATTTCCAAAGTGAGCCGCGCGGACAGTAAACTTCATTTGCAGGGGGTATAATAACAGTGTTTTGACTTCGTCCTCATAGATGGTTTTTCCATGAGTTCATTTTCCACATTCAATAGAACTGTAAAAACTCTGAACATGACTATCAGGAGGGGGGGGGGGGGGGGGGGTGGCCAGCTCATCACTGACCATCTGGCCATAAATAATGGGATTTGAATTGCCCATTCAAATCAAATTAATTCAAAAGTAACTAAGAAATGTGATTCCTTGTAAGAAAAGGTTAATTAACGGCAACGTTACAGATTTCTGGTTCGAACAGACACTGGACAAAATTCTGAAAACAATGCGTGGGCTGAGCCAGCAATATCGACATACATACATCTGTAAAAAAGAAGCAAATAGTATATAATACTTAATTTTCACCATTGATCTTCTCATCTTACCTATCCATTGCAATAGAATGCGTGTTTTCTTTAGTTTATGTGTAGAATTTTGGTGAACAGGCCGTTCCAGCGTTTCCTCTGCTCAAAAATAAATGCTCGCTTCTGATTGGTCAAAATTTATTTTGAAATTCTGAGCCCGCAAAATCATCCTGAACGATTAATTTTTTTCTGTTAATCATTATTTAAGTTCGTGGTATAGTTTAATATCATTATTTTATTTTCACTCTACGAATTCGTGTAATTTTCCACAGTCTTATCTCTTTTGACCTCGGAAAAAATTAAAAATTAAAAAGCACCACTGGCATCAAGCAGTATGGGAAGACCGCCTGCCCAGTGTTTCGGCAAGGATTTATAAACTGTTTATAAGTCCTTGGTTTCGGTCGTCGGTCTCTCTGTCTGGCTCTCTGATATTTCATTCAAAGAAGTATGGAAACTTTTTATTTGTTTTGTACAAGCGCGGATCCAGAGGGTCGGGGGGGGGGGGGGGTCCGACCCCTCCCCTCTGGAGTTTTGATAAAGTTCATATATATAGATGTTTTAATTTTCATAAGATTAACCCGATTCCCCTTTTGTTGTCATAATATTTGAAAAATAATTTGTATTGAAAATCTTTCATTCTTATTAAGTTTTTAACGGTGAGCATTTCAAAATATTCCTGGGCTCACTTACGCTTGCTAGATTTTATCAAATACATAATTATAATTTATTATCAATTTCAAATGATGTCCCTTATAATGCATTACACCATTGTAAATAAAGAAGGGCAATTAACTGAAAAATACAGGTATACAGGATGCGAGAAATCTTGGAAAAAATTCTCGTTCCTCCAAAATCCTGGACCCTCCTATGTTGTACCATGACAATTAAAGCTGATCAATGTACATTAATTGATTTTTAAATTGTATTAGGTACGGTCCATTTGATATCCGGGGGGGGGGGGGGGCGCTTGGTTTTTTTTTCGAAAAAAATAATTTTGCTCTGAATTTTGATGAAAAAAAAAATAATTTGCTTATGGTCTGTCAGAAAAAAATAATCTTGTTCTTACAAGTAATCTGAATTTGAAGAATTACTATAAAATTTCGCTTAAAATTCCCGGCTCTATCGATAAAACACAAACATTCTAATCTTAATATATTGCACACTATATGTCTGAAAAAATTTTCTTGCTCCAACTCTGCGAGAAAAAAATAATTCTGCTCCGGTCAGAGGCGAAAAAATAATCTTGCTCTGACAACCCCCCCCCCCCCCCGAATATATTAAATGGACCGTGCCTTATTTCTTTCAAAATCGATTTTTAAAAAAGGATTTCATATGTTGTTATAAATCGTTTTACCTTTATTATTGTTAGTTTTTTTTTGTATAGATACTAGTATGCAGATCTATAAGCGAGTCACAATTAATACAAAGAACAGACAAACATACTTACATTGATCTTAAATTATACTCTATTAGTTATATTCAGTTTGAATGAGATAGTAGGAAATAACAATAATTTTAATATGTTTCCTTTCAGTCTTTTTCTTGCCTTTTTTTTCACTTAAATTTATGCATATCTGAGTCTCTCTCTCGCTGCTGGCAGTATGAGCTTCAATCCTAGCAGTGGCAAAATCGAGGGGGGAGGCGGATGGGCGTCCGCCCCCGGCACTGACCCACAATTTTCCAAAATCAGACATTTTCGTTAAAAATCGACAAAATTTGCCCCAAGTAAAGGGGGCACTGGATCCACCACTGCCTAGTCTACCCTTTTCTAGGCTTTATTTACTCATTAAACTATATTACACTATGTTAATTAAAACGTACAGTATATATATATATGTACATACGCCATGTACGAATAACTTCAGATTTTTTAATAGATGCATGACTGAGTACGTATATTTGTGTAAAGTACATTCAAGCTGATTTTTCGAATTTTATTAAAATTATAAACATGACGAAAACACACACTCTCTCTCTCTCTCTCTCTCTCTCTCTCTCTCTCTCTCTCTCTCGCCATGCAGTAACCGTGTACTTGTCACAGTGTCGCACCGCCCCCGACTTTAGAACTGAATTCCAATTGATTTGCAATTTGCATGGGGTCAAACGTTAATAACATGCCGCGATTGCATGCATCAACTGTGTACTTGTCACAGCGTCGCACCGCCCCCGACTATAGAACTGAATTCCAATTGACATGCAATTTGCATGGGGTCAAACGTTACATAACCGGTGTCTGTGTATAAACTTGAAATTAAACCACTCCGCTGGCTTTAGAGAATAAATGGCTTATGCTCTATGGAATTTATGAATGAAAACATTTTGCATATTAATTTTATAAAGTTTAATTTTTTTCTAGAAATGTATTACCGGTATAATAAATACTAGGCAAAAAAATGAATTAGAACAAACAGTTTTTTCTAATATACGTTATATATAGTTGATATATTATGGTTTAGTAGAAGAAACCAAAAAAAAAAAAAGATGCGTAAATAGATAGATAAATAAGTAGATAAATAATAAAAAAATAAATTCATTCATTCATTCATTCATTCATTCATAAATAAATTAATTGATTAATTAATCAATTAATCACAATTGTATTTGTATAACAAACGAATGTGTTGCAAATAAATAAATAAATAAAAATAGTCCACCGTGCCGTTATGGTATGTATGTAAAGTCGCCGTACGGAGCTAGTGTACCGAATTTGCATAGTTCCTGAGAAATCGAAGGCCGTCCGCATGTCGATTATGGGCCGGATCCGTCAACTTCCCCAAAGTCAAAGTAAAAATAAATGAATAATATTGCTTCTTTAATTTTGACTAGTAGTTTACAAAATGGAAACCTAATGGAAACCACTCAATCAAGTTTCCAAAATGGAAACCCGGTGGAAACTACGTGGAAACCTGAGCCAGGTTTCCAAGCCTTGGAAACCACTTGGAAACTGTCAACCTCAGGTTTCCATGCAGTTTCCACGTGGTTTCCAAAACATGGAAACTCGGCTTTTCTTGCTGTGATAGTCATAATCATCCTAAATTTGGCTTCAGCAGATAATATATAGCCAGTCTTTCCAAGGAAGAAAAATGGTATGCTATGAGTCATAATTTATGGAGAAATTCACCACCAAACATGACAATTTCTCTAATTTGCGCAAAAAATCGTATTTTAATGAGGCCAAAAAAAATCCTATTTCCACCAAGAGGATTTTAGAGGATTTTTGATATGTTGTCCCAAGTGTCTCAACGTACAGCATAACACTAAAACATTTCTTTTGCAATTAATACGATTTCAAATCATCATATGACTGGACTATTTATCATATTCTCTGCACTTTGGTAACTTGATAGTAACCTTTATATTACAGTTTATATAAAGATTGTATACCCATATTCATTCAATTAATTTATAACATACAACAATCCGTATTTCAAGTTACCCAAAAGGATAATGTCTATACCGCAAAGCAATGAAATGTTATATATGTTAACATTACAGTTGAATCTGGGGAAAGGAGCGTGAAGATAACTTCAATATAACAAATTTAATCCTTTCAATGAAGAAACGATGCGATTATTACGTCATTTTAAGTCAATAATCGTTAAATATTATTTGTTTCAAAATACTTTTAAATTTCAACTTAATGCCCTCGCTAAAACCTCAACTGATTTTATTGTTCGTTCAGAGTTATTTATTAGCTCACCTGAGCCATAGGCTCAAGTGAGCTATTGTCATAGTGTTGCGTCCGTCGTCCGTCATCGTCGTCGTCGTCGTCGTAAACTTTTCACATTTTAAACTTCTTCTCCAGAACGGCTGAAGGGATTTTGATGAATCTTGGTAGGTATGAAGTACTCATGGTCCCCTACAAGTGTTGTTGTTTTTCGTCCGGATCTGTCAACAGGTGGCGCCACCACAGCCAAAAGTAGGTCACGGGGGGTACCCTCCTTTGACAAACTTTTTCTTCAGAACCGAAGCATGTATCGACAAACCGAAAGCATCAGGATGATCTAGAGAGATGTCTTAAGAAGTGTTGTTATTTTTGGTTCCACTTCGAAGTCAAATTTTTGACGCGTTTTTGACGTCTTTTCGGACTTTGTCAGAAATGCACATTTTTGCCCTATTTCTTTAAATAACTCAATAAGTGTATGATTTTACACACTCATTTACTACATATTTATCATATTTAACTTACTTAATGCTTTGATATGTATTTTATGCTTAAAATTTTTTTTTTTTTATTTTTTTATGAATTTTTTTCTTATGTAAAAAGGAAGGGGGGGTTGATTTTCATACATTTTCTGCTTCTTTTCTATAACCACTCTTCAGATTGTCATGACAATTTGTAGGTATGAGGTACTCATGCATGGTACCCTACAAGTGAAAGAATTTTGTCAATATATCCACTTTTGGATTTTTAAGGAATATTTTTTAAGATTGTACATAGGTATAATGTATGTTTTCCATGCCAAATGGACCCATGGGGAGTAGCTTCAAACCCCGGCGGGACCCCAACAATTTTTTTTCCCTTTTTCAATTTTTTTTCTCTTTCTATTTTTATATTTATCGCTAGAAATGAAACTGTGAAAGAATTTTGTCAAAATATCAACTTTTAGATATTTAATGATTTTTTAAATAAGACAAGCTATAGCTAGTTTGGCTTTGTGTACATATTTTCATACTTCGAATTAACTTGGCCACATACGCTATCAAATATACTCTGAATTTATTCTTAAGATGTTGACTTTTTGTGTCGCCTACGAAGCATAGCGACACTTAGGGATCACTTTGTCCGTTGTTCGTCTGTCCGTCCACCCGTCCCTCCGTTTGTCCGTCTGTCTGTCACACTTGGGTGTCACACCCTATAACTTTTGATTGGTAAGTGATAGGGCTTTGATATTTCACATGTGTATTCCTTGTGACAAGACCTTTATACACATATCATAATTTTTGACCTTGTGACCTTGACCTAGATATTTGACCTACTTTTCTAAAAATCTAATATTGGCTATATCTCTTGATTGATTAGTGATAGGACTTTGATATTTCACATGTGTATTCCTTGCGATTAGACCTTTCTACACATATAATGTTTGACCTTGTGACCTTGGTCTAGATATTTGACCTACTTTTCTAAAAATCTAATATTGGCTATATATCTTGATTGGCAAGTGATAGGGCTTTGACATTTCACATGTGTAATCTTTGTGACAAGACCTTTCTACGCAAACCATATTTTTTGACCTCGTGACCTTGACCTAGATATTTGACCTACTTTTCAAAAAATCTAAGATTGGCTATATCTTTTGATTGGTAAGTGATAGGGCTTTGATATTTTACATGTGTATTTCTTGTGACAAGCCCTTTTTTCACATCCTTTTTTTCTAACCTTATGACCTTGACCTAGATATTTGACCTACTTTTTAAAAAAAAAACCAAGATTGGCTATATCTATTGATTGGCAAGTGATAGGGCTTTGATATACTAGTCAAAATTTCTAACTTACATTTTTCCAGTTTCACAATAAGTAGAAATCAATTGATTAACATCTATATTTATAATAACAAAAAAGATTTTTAAAGTGTAAATGAATAAATGATCATCCTGCGATGTGTATCTTCAAATTCCACAGCATATTAGCAAAGAATCATCCGCTTCCGGTTTGTAAGAAAACTTTGTCTCTTGACTGAAAAAGGCTACAATAGAAAAGTTCCTACGGTTATCATGCGATTCGTTTTTTGGATTTTGAAATATCGGCGATTGAAACTGTTATTTCGTCGTGATATGCTTACAAATTTTCTGATGCGTT
Organism: Pinctada fucata; assembly: GCA_028142955.1. Lineage (NCBI taxonomy): Eukaryota > Metazoa > Mollusca > Bivalvia > Pterioida > Pteriidae > Pinctada > Pinctada fucata. Next base: position 49,110,903 of record AP027106.1, read on the forward strand.
GCGAGTCAATAACACTTCCGGTATCATTGATATACCGGGTAAGGATTTTTGTGTTAAAACATTTCCTGCGAATGCGATATTTAATTTTTTCCTGTGCTATGCCACTTTTCTTGAAAAGTAAGCTTAGAAAAAGATGTTTGGTGAATGGAAGTTCATTTTACGCACCACTAACAAGAGTTATGAGCAAGCATCCATTTTATGGAAAATTCGTTAAGTTTTATTTGCTTATTATCGCTTTTGCCATTAATGCATTCCGTTTAATTTATGTTTTTCTGATCAAACTTGGTACAAACAATTCTTGAAAAGTGGTTTGATTGTAATTTTCCGATAAAATACGCGAAATCCATGAAAAATGTTCAAAATTCAAATTTCATCACGGTCTGTTTCCGTTGAAAGAAATTTCATTTTTCTTGATTTTAAAGTAAAGAGTGAAATGTTGTATATCAAATCTAATTATCGTTAAAATAATTTGAATTCCACATTAACGAAAATCCATACCCGTAGAATGGTAAGTTAGAAATTTTGACAAGTATATTTCTCTTGTGTATTCCTTTTGACAATACCTTTCTACACATACCATAATTTTGACCTCATGACCTTGACCTAGATATTTGACCTACTTTTCAAAAAAATTAAGATTTGCTATATCTTTTGATTGGTAAGTGATAGAGCTTTGATATTTCATATGTGTTTTCCTTCTTGTGACAAGGCCTTTCTACACATATCATAACTTTTGACCTCATGACCAAGACCTAGATATTTGACCTACTTTTCAAAAAATCTTAGATTGGCTTTTTCTTTTGATTGCTGAGTGATAGGCTTTGATATTTCACATGTGCATTCCATGTGACAAGACCTTTCTTCACATACCATCATTTTTAGCTCACCTCGACGAAGTTGACTGAGCAAATGCTATAACCCCACGCTTCCGCGTCCGCGTCCGGTTAAGAAGTTTGGGGTAGCTCAGTATCTGACAAAGTACTAATGCTACAGTAACCAAACTGGCACAGATGATATATCTTTTGATGCTGAGGTGAACCCATGCATTGGATGCAGCATCTGACCTACATTTTCCGCTTGAGTGACTTGGTTAAGAAGTTTGGGGTAGCTCAGTATCTGACAAAGTACTGATGCTACAGTAATCAAACTTGCACAAGTGATTCATTTTTGGATGCTGAGGTAAACCCATGCATCGGATGCAGCATCTGACCTACATTTTCCGCTTGAGTGACTTGGTTAAGAAGTTTGGGGTAGCTCAGTATCTGACAAAGTACTGATGCTACAGTAACCAAACTTGCACAATTGATTCATCTTTTGATGCTGAGGTGAACCCATGCATTGGATGCAGCATCTGACCTTCATTTTCCGCTTGAGTGATTTGGATAAGAAGTTTGGGGTAGCTGAGTATCTGACAAAGTACTAATGCTACAGTAACCAAACTTGCACAAGTGATTCATCTTTGGATGCCGAGATGGACCCATGCATCGGATGCAGCATCTGACCTACTTTTTCCATTTGAGTGAATTCGCTTAAAGCCAATATTGAGCAGAGTATAAGTGTTACGTGTACCAAACTTGCATATTGGATGTATCTTTGATCAATCTTTCATAAAATGACCTTGACCTACTTTTTCCGCTTGAGTGGTTTTGCCTTAAAAAGCCAATATACATGTACTAAGAAATATGTTTGAATTGAATTTTGCTTTCACGAGGTGAGCTTCGTAATCTGTGATTACCTATGTTTTACCTCGTGCACTTGCCCTATATATTTGACCTACTTTTCAACAAATCTATAATTTGCTATATCTTTTGAGTGGTATGTGATAGGGCTTTGATATTTCACATTTGTATTCCTTATGAAAAGACCTTTCTAAACATTCCATAATTTTTAACCTAGTGACCTTGCCCTTGATATTTGACCTAATTTCAATAAAAAAAAATCCGCTACGCAGGCGACACAAGCATTCCTTGGATTGCTTTTTTTCATACATGCATATTTCAGAACAATTTCCCTATTTAATGATTATTTTCTCTGTCTTATTTCTGTATCTATGGTAAACATAGTCGCCATATATCTTGTGTTACAGATTTGATTGGGTCAATACCTCCTTGCCCCTTTAGTAGGGGTAACTACTGGAAATAAAAAGGTGCACACTAAAAATTTTGACTGACTTGAAATGCCCGGAAGTCTGTAAAATTGGTCTTTTTTGATTGCGAATCTTTGGCACGCATAAAAATGTAAAGAAAAAAAGGGGGGGGGGTCATGCATGTCCTTTTTTCGCAAATTTCACTTTTTTTACAGGAACTCTGCGTCCTCATCGAAAATGTTCCGAATTTTGCATATTTTCAAACCTATCTGTAGATTGCATAAAAGACAAGATCAAGTTCGAAGTTAAATTTATCACGACTATTGATTCAATATGCTAAAAATACATTTCCAAGCGCCGCATTTCAGCATATTTACCGAAAATAATTTGTCCAAGTGGCTTCACTGGGTCATGAGGTTTGATACACCGTACACTGCTGTTTGGAAAATAAATTGGCTCAATTTCTGCACAACTCACTTGAATCAATATTGTCCGCTAACAACTTGTCTGTGTTAACTGGATTAACACGATTTTGACTGTACGTTACATGTATTAAGATGAAATCAATACTATTCAAAAGCTCTCATTCATAGATTTCTGTATAATTTAATGTGAATAAAGGCAAAACCGAAAAGTCTTTGTTTTTTATGCTTCCGGAATCAAAGATACGGGGGCATATAGTTTTTGGCCTGTCCGTCTGTCTGTTTGTCCGGAAAAACTTTACATTGGGCATAACTTTTGAATGGAAGGTGATAGAGCTTTCATATTTCACATGTGTATTCCTTTTGACAATACCTTTCCATTGATACCAAAATTTTTGACCTCGTGACCTTGACCTTTGACCTTCTTTTCAAAAACTTTAACATTGGGCATAACTTTTGAATGGTTAGTGATAGGGTTTTCATATTGTACATGTGTATTCTTTGTGATAAGATCTTTCCATTGATACCAACATTACTCTGACCCTGACCTCTCACATACTTAACAGAAAATGGTGTTTATACCAACAAAGATGCCACCGCGGGGCATTCGTGTTTCACAAACACAGGCTTTATTATTTTCTGGCATACTAGCTATTAATAATGAAAGGTTTGGTGTTCAATTTTAAATAAACTTAATTTATGAAATCATTTCATTGTTTTATTCTGTTTCTGCTGCACATTAATGTGGAATTTTACAAAATGATTTTATTTTTGATGTTGCATAATCAAACTATACTAGCTGGGCATATGACTTTGGATCGCATAATCCATCTTTTCAAATCAGTAAAAAAGTTGTTGTTTTGAAATGTGACTATTTTCTCTTGTTTGTACTTTTAAAGGTTGTCTGAAAAAAAAACTTGTCTGCATCCGACAAAAATCTTGTTAGAAAGGTTGTGGGCTAAAATCCTGGTACTGGCACTATCAGTATTCAATGTCAGTATGTCAATTAGAGCGTGCATGGACGTCAGGTGAGCGTTGTGCCCCCTGGGGCTCTTGTGTTTTAATGTATGAGCAATTTTGGCACATTGAAAAACTATTTTCCATGTAATTATACGTCATGTTTGCACATTCAAGGAATTGTCAATGTAATGGTACAGGTAGCATTATGTTACGGTTCTTAATAATCAATTAAGACAATGAGAAGAAAACATGTAAAATATTCATTCTAGTAAACCTTATTTTATAATTTTAGCTATGGAACAAACGGTTCTCTTCGATGGAGCACCTGCCTTCAGAAAAACATGCTACACATTACACTGAAACTTTGAAAAGAATATTCAAGGATTGGTTGCAGGAGGTAACAATAGTTTTCACCTATCTTTTTATGTTTTTGTGTTCGTGGTTGTTTGTATTAATATCAATGTAGCTGGGGTGTCGGGGTAGCTACATAAACGATAAATTGACATAATAAATACCTTTAAATAAATGGTGTCCGTTAAGTTTGAGGTCCGCGGTGAAAAGTCCAACTATCGAGGGAAATCATGCAATCTCTCACGGGATAGAAGGTCAGGGTAAGGTTTTGATAGTATAAAAACTATAGCCTCGAAGCTGATTTGGACCCGGTCAATTTTCTTTATATAAAGAGTCAGAGACTAATATCGCTATAGTGTGTATGATAATTAAAATGAAGGCAAGTTTTAAGATATTATTAGATTCTGTAAGATTTTTGTGAGATTTTCATGGGTTCTATTTTTAGATATGCATATAAAAATCAAACTGGAAAGAATCACAACGGAGAGGTGCTTTCCGGCTTGGGGCTCAGAATGGAGACTTGTGAAATTCGCCTCTCCGTGGTGTATTGTTGATTTCTCAAAAACGAATCGGCGAATACCTAAATAACTTTCATATATTATTTAGACAGATTTGGGCTTCCAATCAGCATAATTTTTATTTTAAGAATTTTTTTCTGGAACAATGGTCAAAATGGGACCAAAGTCAATCTGAATGGCATGTTAAAATTTCTCTATTTTCACTTTCACTTTCCTTTTTGGGGTGAAAATGGTAACGGAAAGGTATATATCATTTGGTACCAATAAAATTTACAGGAAATGATCTTTCTTTCGATATATCACTTTCTATATAAGCCATTCATTTTTAGTCATTTTTTGGGTGTAGAACACAAGTTTTTGAGGTTAAACAGTTATGCTATTGTAACCTAAGCAACTCGATTTCTTAGTCATAGCGATCCCGTCATTAGCTACCATATTCCTACCCGTCTTTTAAGCAACCTTCTGCAGCTTGAAAAAGTAAATCGACTAAAGCAAAAATAGTCAACAAAAAAGTAGAATAAGAGATTATTTATTTCCTAATACAAGCAACTGTGTTATTTCAAGAATCGGCAATGAACCGTTATCACTGCCAAAGCAATGGCCCCATTGACCGTATTGGGGTGGATACTAGGACCAGGGCCAGGAAAATTCTTATTGAAGTGTGCCGTAAAGAAAAAAAAAGAATGAACAGACAATACTTTACGGGGGACCAACGGTCTGTCCGTATATTGGCTATCAAGGTCCTAGCGTCCATTAATAGTATACGAGTCTACAGTCCTTTCCTCAGCGTTTGTCACAGGATTTGTCCAACTGGCTGGTTGAGAAGGGTGTAGCTAGGCAAGCAGTATCTTCGATAAATGTTCTTCCTATGGGGAGGCATATAGTTTGGAATCTGTCTAATGCAGCAGACGATTCATTGTGATAGTTTTGATGATCTGAATTTGCTCCCTGGGCAGCGGGATTGTAAAAAAGGCGTTGGGGAACAAACTTTTCCCGTCCGTACCAGTTTCTGTTTGTGTTGGTGTGAAATCAAGTGTTTCCGTCTCTGTTGGTGTCAAATTCAGTGTTTCTGTCTCTGTTGGTGTTACATCAAGTATTTAAGTCTCTGTTAGTGTCAAGTCGAGTGCTGCAGTCTCTGTTGGTGTCAAATCAAGTGTATCAGTCTCTGTTGGTGTCAAATCCAGTGTATCAGTTTCTGTCGGTATCAAAATCAGGTTGTCGACAGAAGAGAAAAAGGAGGCACAGTTGTGGTAATAGCTGTACTCTCATCTGCTACTACCAACAAAGGATCGGGAAGGGTCCGTGTAACACTTAACTTAATTCAAAATTCTAAAACGTTTTTGAAAATCAGATTTTTGAAATTTTAATAAAAAAATCTAAACTTCTAAAAACTAAAAAGATTTTACAACTATGAAATTTTAGGTTTTTTGAAAAATCTAAAATTCCAAAACGTTCTAGAAATTTGAATTAAGCTAAGTGTTACACGGACCGGGAAGCACTTGATATTCACTGTTCACAGCAGTTACTTGTAGCACAGGAATGTATTAGATTGTGCTAAATCCTTTAACAATCTTTTTTTGTAGATAGATTGTAGAAGTGTCCTTGAGTACTATTCCGGAAAAACTGGAGATGAAAATAATGCAGCGGAATTTAGAGCCTGTCTTAGCGATGTTTTCTTCCAGCGAATTCCTGAAATACTTCAGGTAAGTGAAGTTAAAATGTTAAACAGGGAATTACAATGAACAATATAACAAAAATGTTCAGTTAAGTCTAAAACATAAATGATAGTCACAAATTATGTTATTTCAAAATCATCCTTGTTTCCTATATTCTAGATGTCATACTGCATTCGTTAAAAACATCCGACAAACGTACTATTTTTCTTAGAGTTGCAAAGATGTGAGGTTTTTGTATCTGTAACCATATGGCCTCTCCCCCACAATATTAAAAGTGAATTATTATTTTATTTTGGGGAATTTGCACACTGTAAAAAAAAGAATAACTCTAAACTAAATCGATGCATTTATCAGAACACGAAAGTAAATTAATTCCCTTTCATGAAAGAGGAATGATGTTAATATTAATTTGCACAAAGATAATTTTGAAAGAAGATAAGAAACAGATTCAAGAAATATAAGATAATAAGTTTACCTTAAGATTTTAAGGGAAATATTTTCTCAACTGTAACATGTTTAATTGTAATATTGATTTTCAATACTTGGAAAGTCCAGAGATTGATAAGAACTTAATTATAAATTGGTTTTATCTATGAGTTGGAGAAATGATTGTCAATTCTACACGTGAAGTAACAGCATATTGGGTTTATTTACGTACAATCCCTCATAATTTCATATGCTTTTGAAGAGTTGTAGACAACCTTATCTTTGAGGGATGAACATGGAATTATTTAGAAATATGTCCATCATTTTGTGCAATTCCCCTCCCAGGTTTAAATACAATGTGTCATTTTTCAATTGTCAGAATAACTTTCTCGATTGTAAGATTTACTTTCTCGATGTCATAGACTTACTTTCTCGCATGCAATGGATTCTGTCAAATTATGTTTCCTGAAATAAACTTTGTTAAAGTTCCAACGATGTTTTCCTTCCACGACAAAATACAGAACATTAATTAATCACACAACGCGAAGTACGAAATATGGCTGGTAAGCCCGCATCGGCTTACATAAATATTCTGTTGCCGTTTGGCCTGGATACTTTGGAACCAGGAAAAGAGAGTCAAAGAAGAACATAATAATGGATTTTAATGACCAGAAGATGGAGTTTATCCATAACTTATTAAAAGTGGGAGGTAGGACACAATATCTTTTCTCAACGTACCCGTAAATTGATTGACCATGTAATTACATTTTTCTAATTTTGTTTTTTCCATGGTAAAGTAAGATTGGCTTGATACGTTAATTCCTTGTTTGAAAAGTTTACTTTCATAACGTTGACTTTCAATGACAAGGTGATGTTCCGGTTGTCAGGTATAAATGGTCAAGACGCTTATAGCTTAAATTTTGATAGAGTTTGTGGCTCGTTTAGTTTTCATGCAAATATAGTCTCTGAGATGGGATTCGGACCCAGGTATTTGGGAAGAACGCCCAAGAGAAGGCGTAAAGCGTATGTATAGGGTGATAAAAAATTCTTTGAGTCATTTTCCGGATTTATCAAAATGATGGCACTTGACATCTAAGAGGATACTTCGATGTGATCTGTATAGTTCATTTTTTTCATGTTTTGACGAAGAGGAAAATGTCCTGCGTTATGGCGATGAAACGCCGAGAAATGACACCAGCGATGTTTCTGGGAATGCTGAAGGTTCGTTCGGGTTTGTTGAATTTACAACCCTGTCATTTGATATACTTTGTGCTCTGGGGGAGGCACGGATTTTTTTCCGGATTATATGATGAACATCGTAGTATTCATAATATTATGTATGTATTGTGCTGGCATTTTGAAGTCGGTTATAAAAAAAAGAAGATTTTTTTATCTAAAGAGAGGGAGGAAAATGGCATGAAAACTCAAAAAGTAACATATGAATTTTACAGATGCAACGGCAAATAAGAATAAGATTTTAAGGATACACATTATGAAAGAAAAACAAAACATAAATGATAATAAAATATGCAGCGTGTACTTTAACAATGCTCTTTCGTTGTAAATTTCTAACTGGATTTCACTGGTTTACATCAGGGTTTAATCAATATCTAGAGCTTTCATTCTGGTGATCGTATTTCAGTTCTTGCCTCACTCTATTTCATGTCAACGCGTTAATGATATTGACCCTTGTTGCCCTTTTGGCAGTGTTGGAATTTCATTGACGGTCGTCTCATGATGCAGGTTCTATCATCAGCTGGCAAATGATTTGTTGATACTTAACTGACAAACGACATAAATACAGACGACGTCTAACAACAATGAAAAAGTGCAACTTGGCTATTATTGTTTTATTCGTTTTTATCAGTTAAATTTTTGATTTAATCAAAATTAATGACATTGCCTGTTGAGTATTTATACATGTCAATACTGAATGAATTATTGCAAAGAAAGATATAATTATGGAAATTATTTGAGTTTTGGAACAGGCGTCTAAATTATTTTTGTAAATTCAAAATTTTGGTCATTCAAGGGGTACAGAGAAAAACCCGGTGTCATGACTACCAAGAACAATTTAGTTTGACGTGCAGATATGTTATAGCAATGGACAATAGATGCTGGTATCACTTGGAGAAATGACAATGGAAAATGCTTGATAAACTGTGTAGTTTTGCAGAATATCCTTGAACTTTGAGCAGCTGCTGAGCTATTACAACGGAGTCGCCTGTTGTTAATAGAGAGACAAATAAAAGTATACAGGTCGATCCAATGGACAGAAGACGGTAGCCAAAATACGAAGTCCGAAGCAGTGACGTCAGGAATCTCTGTGCACGATGTTACCCGTGTGGCCGGATGTTAAACCAGCCCGTCACGATAGCAAACAGAGAGACATTCGAAGATTATGGTAGAGTGAAATCTATCATAGGGATGTGCGATCCGTGCAGAATCCAATGCAAAGGACAATTTGCAATTAATGAACTACCTTATTTGACGCTTTATAACGAGAAAGTTTATACCCCGTCGCTTTTCTGGGTGCATGGCGTCATCTAGATTACGGGAAGATCTTTGTAACGTCACTAATACCAAGATGCGTCAGAGGTAGACCAATTAAGAAGAAATGACTGCTTAAAAGAAACCATGAGATGCGATTTCGTGGGAGATGATGCAGTAGACAGGAGGACGATTTAGTTCTCGGAAGAATAGACAAACATACGATGATAAATCCAATTGGTGCAGAATTCCTTCCGTGATGAAATCGATGTCTATGTTTTCGTTAAACTCGACGGAGATTACATTGAACACGAAGGAGGACCACACGACGGAAAGGAACCATTAGATACAAAGGATATCCAAAGAAGAACCGCAAGAAGACAAAGAAGTGTACAAATTGTGTGTAGTGTTATTTCAGTGCAAAAGCAGAGTAAATGTAAATATTATAATGTATCATACTTATGTATGATGATACTTGCATATATCCTATTCATGAATTTTGAATGATGTACATTGATTGAACATTGATATATCATACTGTTATTTGACGTATTGGCCTTGAATGAATTCGTTACGATTTGATAATTATGTCAATGACATTTTGAATGAACAATGCTGAGTTTATTATGATGATGAACATTGGGTCACTTGATAAAGACAGTGAAAAACTTCAGATGATGACTTTAATCTGCATGTCATTTATACTTATTTACCTGATCATGATTGATTGAGTGCACAATAAAATGATGCAATTATCTATATTGTGGTGTCAAGGCCATGCGTTTAGAAAATAACCAAGCATAGATTCAAATTGAGAAAAAGAATGATGAAGTAACTAAAAAGTCAGTTATGAAGTTGAATATATTTGAATCGGATTAATGGTTTTGATTATGAAAATCTTGGTTATTTCCTTAAGTGGGGGAGTATTGTAACCATATGGCCTCTCCCCCACAATATTATAAGTGAATTATTATTTTATTTTGGGGAATTTGCACACTGTAAAAAGAGGAATAACTCTAAACTAAATCGATGCATTTATCAGAACACGAAAGTAAATTAATTCCCTTTCATGAAAGAGGAATGATGTTAATATTAATTTGCACAAAGATAATTTTGAAAGAAGATAAGAAACAGATTCAAGAAATATAAGCTAATAAGTTTACCTAAAGATTTTAAGGGAAATATTTTCTCAACTGTAACATGTTTAATTGTAATATTGATTTTCAGTACTTGGAAAGTCCAGAGATTGAGAAGAACTTAATTATAAATTGGTTTTATCTATGAGTTGGAGAAATGATTGTCAATTCTACACGTGAAGTACCAGCATATTGGGTTTTTTACGTACAGTCCCTCATAATTTCATATGCTTTTAGGAGTTGTAGACAACCTTATCTTTGAGGGATGAACATGGAATTATCTAGAAATATGTCCAACATTTTGTGCAATTCCTCTCCCAGGTTTAAATACAATGTGTCATTTTTCAATTGTCAGAATAACTTTCTCGATTGTAAGATTTACTTTCTCGATGTCATAGACTTACTTTCTCGCATGCAATGGATTCTGTCAAATTATGTTTCGTGAAATAAACTTTGTTAAAGTTCCAACGATGTTTTCTGTCAACAACAAAGAACTGCACATTTATTAATCACACAACGCGAAGTACAAAGTATGACTTGTAAGCCCGCATCGGCTTACATATCTCATCAAAATGCAAAGCTTCTTGAACATATTGCATGTAGAGATATAGTTCATGCTCGAATATTTCGGTTACAGACAATGCGAAAAAAAAGGTTAATTGACAATGAACTGTGTCATGATAAGATTAATTGCAGATCAATTAAACAGTTTTTAGCTCACCTGAGGGAAGCTCAAGTGAGCTATTGTCATAGCGCGCCGTCCGTCGTCCGTCCGTCGGTCGTCGTCGTCGTTGTCCTTCCGGCGTAAACTTTTAATATTTTCGACATCTCCTCTGCAACCGCTGCACAGCATTTCACAAAACTTCACAGGAAGCAAGTAACAATGTCCTCTACCAAGTTTGTGTTTTTTGAGCCAATCTGAAATCCAAGATGTCCGCCACAGGCTCTGATTTGCTGACACATTTTGGACTGCTCCTCTGAAACCGCTGCACAGAATATCTCGAAACTTCACAGGAAGCAAGAACTCAATGCCCCTAACCAAGCTTGTGTTTTTCGAGCCGATCGAAAATCCAAGATGGCCACCACAAGCTCTAATTGGCTGACACATTTTCGACTTCTCCTCTGAAACCGTTGCACAGAATTTCATTAAACTTTACAGGAAGCAAGCACTCAATGCCCTCTACCAAGTTTGTGTTTTTTGAGCCAATCTGAAATCCAAGATGGCCGCCACAGGCTCTGATTGGCTGACACATTTTGGACTTCTCCTCTGAAACCGCTGCACAGAATTTCATGAAACTACACAAGAAGCAATTACTATATGCCCTCTACCAAGTTTGTGTTTTTCGAGCCGATCGGAAATCCAAGATGGCCGCCACAGGCTCTGATTGGCAAACACATATTAGACTTCTCCTCTGAAACCGCTGCACAGAACATCTCGAAACTTCACAGGAAGCAAGCACTCAATGCCCTCTACAAAGTTTTGGTATTTTGAGCTTATCTGAAATGCAAGATGGCCGCCACAGGCTCTGATTGGCTGACACATTTTCGACTTCTCCTCTGAAACCGCTGCACAGAATTTCATGAATTATAGAGGAAGCAAGTACTCAATGCCCTCTAACAAGTTTGTTTTTTTGAGCTGATAGGAAATCAAAGATAGCTGCCACAGGCTCTGATTGGTAGACGCATTTTCGACTTCTCCTCTGAAACCGCTGCACAGAATTTCTGGAAACTTCACAGGTAGCAAGTACTCATTGCCCTCTAACAAGTTTAAGTTTTTTGGAGCCGATCAGAAATCCAAGATGGCAGATACAGGCTCTGATTGGCTGAAACATTTTCGACTTCTCCTCTGAAACCGCTGCACAGAATTTCTGGAAACTTAACAGGTAGCAAGTACTCATTGCCCTCCAACAAGTTTAAGTTTTTTGGAGCCGATCGGAAATCCAAGTTGGCAGCTACAGGCTCTGATTGGCTGACACATTTTCGACTTCTCCTCTGAAACCGCTGCACAGAATTTCATGAATCTACAGAGGAAGCAAGAACTCAATACCCTCTACCAAATTTGTGTTTTTCGAGACGATCGGAAATCCAAGATGGCGGCCACAGGCCCTGATTGGCTGAGACATTTTCGACTTCTCTTCTGAAATCGCTGCATAGAATTTCACGAAAATTCACAGGTAGCAAGTACTCATTGCCCTCTAACAAGTTTAAGTTTTTTTTTAGCCGATCGGAAATCCAAGATTGCAGCTACAGGCTCTGATTGGCTGACACATTTTTGACTTCTCCTCTGAAACATCTTCACAGAATTTCTTGAAACTTCACAGGAAGCAAGTCCTCTTTGCTCTCATAGTATACCAAGTTTGTGTTTTTCGAGCCGATCGGAAACCCAAGATGTCTTCCATAGGCTCTAATTGGATGATACATTTTTGACTTATTCTCTTAAACTACTGCACAGAATTTCACCAAACTTTACAGGAAGTAAGTACACATTGTCCTTATCAAAGCTTCACTAAATGTGATTTCATTCAGTTTTTATACTGACTTTGATTGAAAACATACATACAGTCTCCTCAGGTGAGCGATGATGCCCCCTTGGGCCTCTTGTTTCACACTATAGCTGCAAATTTAGTGCAGATTTTACCAAAAGGAAAAGAGGCATTTTGTGTAAATAGTCAGAGTTTTAAAGATTCTTATAATGTCAGAAACAATGAACACACAAAAAGAAGATAGGCTGAAGAAAAGAAGGACGGACAAACACTCATAGAGCCCCAATCACACAGACAAACAGAAAGGCACTGATAGACGGATGAACCGACATACTTTATTGAACAGAGTTCTTGAAAACTTCTATGGAATGTCGGACAATTGGAAATTCTTATCGTTAAATAATATTATATAAAGTGAGTTTTTATCGGACCAATCAATTCTCATCGGCAAATACGATAAAACCGATACATTGGAGTTCAGGAACTTTGATTGACAAACAGGCAAACACAAGAAAACAAGCATTCTGACAGAATGGCACACAGAGTCAGACAATCTGACAGACAGACACAAACAATAAAACTGACGGACCGACAATCAGTAAATCATACAGACTGGCAGAGACGGATAAACACGGTTATAAACACTTATAGACACACAGACAGTTAATAAAAAGGTAAAGCCACGTCAGTAAAGGCTCACATAGACATGCACAAAGATTACAAGACTCTGACTAATAGACGCACAGAGGTAGTCAGGCCATGGGACAGATAAACCGTTAGACAGACAGACACACGGACAGACAAATAAACACTGATGACCATACTAACTCTTTTTCTAGACAAAAATAGATTATCATCATATAAAAGATATGTAATGATGCTCATATGATAGGCCTAAAATGACAATATATACTAGTATTGAAAACATACATCGAATTGATTAACTCACTCATAGAGTTGATTTGTTTCGATGAGGGAAGGCAAAACATAGAGCCCCATCCGGGATCCAAAAATCAAAATACATTGATTTACGCATTTGAAAATTTATGTTTACAAATTTGTCTCAAGTTTCTAAAACCTGGGTCCGGTAGCATCATATTCAAGCCATCTTGCTACGTCTTTCGGTATATTTAGGACATAATTGTCACATATTTTGGCCATATTACATTGTTGAGATTAAGGAACACTGACGAGGGTTAAATGCCGAAACGTGCATGTCTGGTTTATGCTGTAAATATATTTGTTCTAAAATGATGCTAATGAATTTGAAGACGTTAAACATTATATACCTTTTCAAATGCAAAAGAAAATTTTAAGCAGATGAAGACACGAACATCAACTATTTCTTCATTATTCCATCGTACCAACCGTGATCTAAGTTAATTCTGTCGTTTAATTCATGCGTTATACTATTTGTTGGTGGATTTGATATTATTGTTTCACTTTTCTCAATCCGTTCTTATTTTATAGATTAATGTACTGCCCATGTTTGTGTGTGGCTGACCATTACACTCAAATTTTGTCTTGTTTCGTTGTGTCGTTCATATTCAAGCTTACGCTTCACTTTTTTCCAACTTGGAATTTAAAATTTGCAAGGTTAATGCGAGCGGCAATTGACATGTACTCACCAACGTGTTTTATCATGCTTCCTGTTTGGTCAAGCGTAAAGTTTTTTTTATATATATCAATACTATAGGCAATACTTATAAAATGACAAATATGGATAATGACCATATCCCTGTATTCAGCACAAAATCGATAATTCAGAAAATCAGAAACCGAAGGCATACAAAATCAGGATAAAACAGGAACCAAAGCAAACAAACGAAAACCTCTACCACATGAAAAGAAGCGAACCCCCGATATGGGAGTGAGACCAGGTGCCCAGGAAGAGTAAGCATCTCCTGCTTGCATGCAACACCCGCCGCTTCAATTCGGTTGAACTGTCACATCCGGTTACTTCTATTTAAAAAGACAATCTTTGGTTGGGTGGTTCAAACGGTCTATGACAGAATATCATCCACCATTCTGGAGAGTGGGACATCATAGTGTATGACGAGTTTCCCATATCGACCGTATAACTTCCTCAGTGACGATGTTAGTCGGTAACAAACATATCCCTGACTGAAATAGAATTATCAAATGCACCGATAAAAAATGTATTTTTAGGAAAGAGGAAGGCGAAAACGTTAAGAAAACCGTTGTGCTTTGAAATATATGTGCTCATTTTTCTTCTATTATAAAGTATATGAATTCACATTTGTAATTCTCTTCACTGTGTGATAAAAGCTGTGTCGATCGTATATTAACAGGGGCGTAGCAATGCGAACATTTGTATGCAGAAACATCCAAATCGTTCTCGCAAAAATAAGATAATACACTGAAATAATGTGTAAGATACAAAACTTCTTAAACAAAGTTTAGCTTTAAATCAAAAGTCTGAGATAGATATTCATATCTTTTCACTTTGACCGATGTGTACAGGTTTAAAAATGATCTCGTGAAAAAAAAACTTAAAAAAAAAGATAGAACAAAAGTAAAATAGAGCCTCTGAGTGCCGAAAATCTGCTTCTGAATTGCCAAAAATTCATCAGCTATCCCGATTTTCTTTGTCTCTTTACAATGACTGGTTCAGATGAGGAGCACTTACTACTTAAGGGGTGAGAAGACACTTCATTATGATATGCTTTTAAACCAAACTACTGGTGCGTGACATATGTCAGCATTGACTCAGCAATAACCGAAATACTCCCCAGAGATCATCTATGAAAATATATATTTTTCTCAAATTGTATATAGATATCGGGTGTAGAAATTTAATACACATAAAAAGTGCATGCGATCGTTTATGAAGAATGCAGGGCTGCCATCTCCAATAATTCAACGTGAATGTACATTTGAAAAGGCTACAGTATATTATAATAGAAACTTTTTTTCATCTTAGATACAGCTCACCTTTTGCTGGTACTGAGTCATACGCAAGACCCAATCTAAATTTATTTCAATTTTTCAAGGGGGGATCACGTACCCCCATTTATGGAAAGGAGAATCCTCATCCATACCCTCCCTCACTCGATCTTGTCGGCCTCGGAATACACTCCTAAAGAAAAGTATCTATGCCCCCACACACTTTGAACGTTGAGATTCTGGTTCCTCCGTTTCTAAAGACGTCGAGATCGAATTCGCCCTACTAAAGCTTCTGGTATTTACTATTATTACTAACATCTCCATCGAATTTGATATTATTATATCACTGAAAACATAAAGCATTGTGAAAATGAACATTAAAATAAGACTCTTCTGAATTAAAAATATGATCGCGATATTGAATTCTAAATAGGGACAGGTAAACGACATCGACATGTGGTTATGTTTTTGATTTGCATTGAGTTGAGTTCACCGTTATGTCTGAAGTCATAATACTATCTATGTTATCGTCACGTCACGCAAATGGGTGGGATTTGAGGTTGTTATTTGGTATTTAGGAAAAAGAGTGAATTTCTGCCAATTTTTGCACAAAGGCTTCCTTTCACATTATTGACGTTTTGACAGATAGTAAAATATATGAACCCATGGATATGTTTATACAAAAAAATATTCATGATAAACATCGGAAGATTCAGTCTTCTATCTTACTTAGTTATGGCGAAAGAAAAAATGAGGTACCGACATGATTCGAGCGCACGACCTTAGGTATACGAGGTAGAAACCTTACCGACTGAGCTATCAAATATTAATGTTTGGTAGGAGTAATATATTTTTATATCCCTGCATGAAAAACTCTTCCATGTGGGAGGCGACATCAAAGTATTACCCGTGTATGTCTTTAAATTGACACCCAATCAAAAGTTTCATTCGATAAAACTTTTGCGATCTAGCATGGGTGAGCAAATTGAGTGCAATATACATATTGCCTTCAATATAAACAATAAATGTGAAAAAAATAATGATATTTTATTTATCTTTTGCAGTGTGAAAGCGGATGGTTTTACAACAAAGGCATATCGAGTGAACTGACTAAGTATTTCAATAAGAACTGGGACAATACCATTCCATCGACTGATTTGGAGAGATTCATTTCAATGTTGTTGAACTGGCCAGACTTCACCAAAATTGCATGCAATTTAGGTATATCGTAGAATAAATTACAAATTAAAAGAATCAGAATACTGCAAATGTTGATATATTCGCATCAAGAGGTTACGCTTGATGATCTATTTGTAGCGAAGTTTATTTATGAAATAACTTAGTTCAGCATTCAGTAGTAATTTCCAGCATTCTAGAGGTTTGTAAGCCTTAAAAAATATAATTTACATCCATGTCTTCGGAAACCGAAATCTTGTAGACCATTAGGATATTCCTTGTTATTTATCGTAAGAGTTTAGAAAAGTAGAGTTGAAAAAAGACTCAAATAATATAAACTTACACAACAGAACAAAAATTCTTATTTCGTTGTTAGGAAGATAAGTTAATATGTCTTGTGTATCTCCTTTGTTGGATATGATCAGCACATACAATGTACAAACTCATTCCTACCTCTTCGTACACTAACTTACTACCAACGCGTAAGAAAACCATTTCGTATCATTCCCACCTCGTACCATATTTTCTATAAAATGTGTCCATGACTCGTACAATAACTTCTACAACCTCGTACCATATATTGACGCGTACCACTACAAACCTGAACCATGGTACGTAAAACATGGTATAATTCATACCCTGGTACCAATATCTGGTACCTCAACCAATGGTTACACTGGTACCAAAACCATCTCCAACCATTGATTTGTACTAGGTCTGATTAATATGTTGTGAGCCTCGGATTTCTGAATTGTAGAAGGTATTCTGCTGATAGATTATCTTCAAAAAGGACAAACAATCAATGGCACATGCTATGCTTCATTTCTGACACAGTAACGGAAAAATATTAAACTTAAGGGCAACGGAAAGCTCACTTGTAAAATATGTGTTGTTCCATCAGGACAATGTTCTTGTTCACAAGTTTGTCACTGCCCTGGCTGCAATTCATGAGAGTGGCTTTAATTTGATTGAACATCTGCATTATTCACCTGATCTTGCTCAATCAGACTTTCATCTATTCCGAAAACTGAAAGCAGCTATTTCTGGCACCCATTATCTGTCCGATGATGACGTCATACTTGTGGTGGATGGCTTTCTCACGACTCAAGGTAGGGAATAATTTTAAAGTGGCATTGAGGCCCTTAAACACTTTGGCAAAAGGGGATTAATTAGAAAAAAGCAAAATATCTGATGAAATTGAAATCCTAAAATACGAGACTCACTACATTTCAATTAGCTCTCGTACCAATGAACAAAAAAATGTATATGTGGCAAAATTGACGGTGTCTGCAGTTTCAATGACAGAAAAGTAAAGGAATTGCAAACCCTTGTTTAGAAGTCATTGTTAACGTATTTTTATCAATATTAAAAAGGAGGGATGGCAGGATCCAGTACACAATTATACAAAAAATTCTACTTTTTTTTATTAAAGTTAATATACAATACGCATAATAAAAAAGTAGAAATTTTTGTATAATTCCAAAGTCAGAAGTCAATTGTTAAGGTGCGAGCTCCGGACAATGTATACGAGATTATATATGGTATAAGATTTCAATGGTACAAGTATCTTATTGTACAAATTGGCATAAAGGACCTGCCGTTTCGGCCCTATTTTGAAAGTTGTTGAAATATCCAAAATGTTCTAGTTTATAAAATGTCACATGTATAGTGAATCCAAATCAAGAAAGCATGTTGATACTTAACTAAATACGGCGACAGCAAAACATTTTTAAAAAGGTTGAAATAATGATTTTAAATATCAATAAATGAGCGAAAGGAGCAGGTTCGGTAACATGGAAAATTGGCCTTAATTTTAGAGTGTTTTAGATTTCGATAGTATTTCGTACCAAGGAAGTTAAATGTGTGGTTGTTTGAAAAACCAAATAAATATTTTAAAATACGTGCAATACAACGAAAGATATGGCTTCAAAGTCGGCTTAAAGTCGTAAAATGCAGCAAAATCGTAAGAAATTGGCATAATTCTGGTCAAAATGTATGAAAATAAGTAGGGCGCCAGCCCTCACCCAAAATGATTTTCTTATAAATAGTTAGATTTGCAATTTATCTTTCGATCTACATAAAATTTATGTTGGGTAAGGGTTGGCGCCTATACTAATTTCAAAGATTTATGCACAAAATATGGCGATTTTCCTTCATTTTCCGACATGCAGAGTAAATGACGTCAAAATGTGACGTCATAACGAACGCACGTGACGTTTTGACAATGAAAAATATTTACTTTCTATTTCGCCAGGTATTTGAGATGAATATAAGAGATGCTGAATCGTAATTTTCATAAAATTATTTTTCGCAAAAAATTAGGGCTGATTTTGGGTGTTCGTGAACCTACCCCTTTTGATACAAATTTATGAAATGAAGTATATTTCCAAACTTTGTCCATGATTATTTTGTATCAATCGATGGATTTCTCATCGGCCTTTTCATTTCCATAAAAAAAATTGTGAACAACACCTGGAGCGTGGGCGAATGTTGAAAATTTGTGTGTAGAATACAATAGACCAGTTGCATTTAGTTTACTTTACCACTACTTTTACCTCATCTCTACACTTCAGTGGTCACTGTGGTTAGGGGTTACATAATCTTGTTCTCGAGTATTGACTACTACAGTTAACTATTAAAGCTGACCTACCCTGACGTTTTACGGGTACATTTCATATCTTAGACATAAAACTTACTGGTACATTTTATGTAAATTTCCCCTTTTCAGACGAAGAAACATTAAGCATTGTAATTTTTGCTACATAAATAAATTATCTTTCCGTCTGCATGTCCGTCCGTCTGATGATTATACTTTCACATTTAAATGGTACAAAAGTGACAGGTCAGCTTTAAAGGTAACTGTAGTTGGATCGCCCCAGGACAGGATTGTGTATTGAACAATGTAAAGCCATGGCTGTGAAATATTCTGTTTAACGTGTGCGGACTGGTATCTTTCGAGACAAAATACCAGATAAAAAGCAGACACTCACAATTAATTCGAGATTGCCAAAGGTATCCTGTCTAACTGAAAAAAAAGGTTCCACTACGGCTTTATTACTCGAAATGAAAAACGGCTCAAATGGATCTATTTATAATAAACCCCGACTTGGCTATAATAGCTCACATTCCCGTCTCCCCTGACTTGTGCAGTGGATATGTGCCTTAAATAAAATTTCAGAATAATACATGTCATTGACAACAATACAAAAATTGTTAGACTAAATAATCCAGTCTCTCTGCTTTTAGCGGCAGCGGAGAGACTGGATTATTTAGTCTAAAAACTTGTATGTTTGTGTGTTTTCGCCTAACTGGAGGGTGTCTTTCTTTGAAACATCAGGATGGAAAACGAATTTTAAATACCACGGCCTAATCCCTAACCACAGTGACCACTGAAGCGTAGAGGTGAGGTAAAAGTAGTGGTAAAGTAAGAAGTAAAATAAATGCAACTGCTCTAATGATTTCCTTTGCATTGTGTCATTCAGGGCAAATACTCAACGCGCGTGACGTTAGGAGAGATCAAAATAATGCCGCCGTATTTTCTCAAAAATTCTAAAAAAAGTGATAATTGATAATTCATTTATCAAAAGTAATTTTTGTCGAAGTTACAGGGACGGTATGAGGGGTAAGCGCACCTAGTCCTTTGGTATGTGTTGGCAAAAATTGAGTACGAGTCGGCAAAAGTTCGATACAAGTTTGTGAATTGATTCGCTATGGGTACGACTTCACCGTTTCTTTTGGTACGAAACAATCACGATACGAATTCGTTATTGTACCAAGTAACTGTAAACCACATTTGATAGTACTTATTAGTCGTTATTTACGAATTTGTATCAAGACATAGACACACGATGTCTATTTTCTTACACTTAAGATAGAAGACACTGCTAAAGATGGTTTTAATGGCCGGAGTGCATTCTGATTGTAGATTGTAGTTTGAAACTAAATTTGTTGTTTGAAAAAACAATTTCCATTGAAAGCAACATAGTACAATATTAAAATCTCCATTCAAACTTTCTATATAGTTTTGTCACCCCTTTACGGTAGTCTGTTAGCGCCAAATTTAAATATGAAAAAAAAGAAAAGAAGGAAATGCGAAATTTATTTGGGAAAATACGAAATAGATTATGGAAAAAGAGAAATGAATTTAGAAAATTGAGAAATATATTTAGAAAAACGAGAAAATATGAAGGAAAATACTGTAAGAAATATATTTAGGAAAATGAGAAATAAATTTAGGAAAATGAGAAATATATTTAGGGATAAATAAGAAATATATTTAGGAAAATGAGAAATGAATATAAAAAACAAAATGACTAATATATTTACAGAAAGTGGAAAAATAAATGAGGGGTGTAAAGGGTGAAAGGAAAGGGAAGGAGAGAGGGAGAGAGGGAATTCGAAGGGGAAAGGAGAAAGGGAGGAGCGGAAGGGGGAAGGTTAAGGGAAGGGAGGAGGGAGTAATGGTGAATGAGGGATGAGGAGGACGGGGATGAAATGGTTGAGGTAAGGGGGCGGGAGGGGGCAGAGTTCAGTCCCCATAAATGTTAATGGAAAACACAAAAAGAATACGATATGTATATAAACATGGGATTCCCCCGCTACGGTCTACTTTTACCACTCCGAGAAAATTAATGAGATGCATGTCAAGGGATAAAGGCCTTCTTGTATTTCTTCTACTCATTCCCGGACCCCCGCTGACTTTACGATAAAAAATTAACAATTTGTACTGGTTAAAGTGCATCATAAACTAAAGAGCTGTAATGTCTACTAAAAGACATATAATTTATGTTACATCTGCGGTGAAAGAATCCAACCCCCTACAGGTCAGTTTTTTTTTCCAAGATGGATCTATTCATTAGCTTTCGACAATTTACGTTTAAAATAAACCCACCCGATGAAGGGGATGAAGTCAAACTTACATATAGGCTACCAGTACACCGTTATGATCTGAAATGTCCCTTTCTTCATCGACTTATTACATAATAACCGTTATTCTCCTTTTTCCAAGATGGAACACCAGTGGAAGGATCTATATTTTTTTTCAGAAAAGGTCAAAGTCATAAGTGGGAAGGAGCCAATTGTTTAGAACAAAATATACGACAAAGTGAGTGAAAAATCTTCCGTTTGCACATTTTACTTGATTCGCGCATGAATTTGTGTTTTCACTAGAAAAAAAAATTACATATATATATAATCATATTGTCAGTGAAAAATGCACATACAGAGTCCAATCTTATTTGACGGCCATTTAGCGAAAACCACCCTTATCTCTTTATGAAGTCAAAGAGAGAAATCGGGGCGTAAAAACGACGTCAATTTCGCGTATTATTTTGCACGTCGCGCTGTGATATATTTTTTTAAATGACGTAGACGTAATGCCGTCATTAAACTAGCATACGACACGGCGATAACATTATAAAGAAAAATAAGTGTTCACCGTATGGATCTGAATGTAAAATTCTGTTTCACTCTAAAACAGGTCAGAGAAGACTCAAGAAATTGGTATCGGGACTTGGTAATTATAGAAATTACTAGACACTGTGTTACGATTGATTTTCATTTTCTTTTACTATAAATACATGTTTTAGTGTCGGTTCTTCGTTGACAGAAATAGTTTAAAGGACGGTTTGAAATGATTGAAATTATTTTCTAAGATTGCCGCCAAAGCGAAACGCACGCCAAGTCTTCATTACCGCTATTACTGCTATAAATTTACATATTAATGAAATTAATAAACTCAGAACCGTTTTCAAACTTAATACGCTAAGACAATTAGTTATAAAACCCAAATCCTGGAGGGAGCCAAAATTTCACTATTTTTTTTTTTTTTTTAAGGAATTGGAAGATTTAAACTCCGAATATCTTCCCTAAACGTCAAGGAGAGATCACAATGATATTGACATAAATGAAGTAAATGAAAGTTATTCTTGTCATGATTTATCTGTCGAAGAAGAACAAATTCAAATTTCTAGACCCGTTGAAGACCTTTTGCAAAATTCTGCGGAATGCCGAAATGAAGCGTGCGAACCTTGTAGCTCAACTGACATACATACAGACGATCCGTGTGATATAAAATTCAAATGTAATCTTGAAAAATGGTGTGGCTGTAATAAGAAATGTACCGTAAATACAGCCTATTTGGAAGTGAGAGATCATGTTATCAGATTATCGTAAATGACAAAAGGAGAGAAAAGAAATTATATCATGGCTTGCTTAACCACAAAAACATCACGGTCGTCTAACAAAGATGAGCATCACGTGAGCAAGAGAACACGTTATGAATACATGTGTCATGGCAAAGAGATCTGCAGAGATGTATTTTTTATTTTCTACGATATTGGAGAATTTACTTTGAAACCTTGCTAAAGCACATCCAGGAAAATGGCTTATCGTCTCGCACGCACGGCATCACTAATAGACGGCCATTAAATGCATTTCCTTTTACGTTGTTCTTAATTTTATACAATTCATTTGTCTATATCAAGATATCGACTAATTCTAGATTTGTACAAATTTCTCAACTTTCGATTTGATTCATCAGATTCTACATTGCAATAGGGGTAATTGTCCGATAGAAAGAAACATTCTTGTGACTAGTGAAGAACACGTGACCAGAGCTATCCACTTCACAAAAGTAGGACATGTCGTCCTGACAACGCCTTGGCATCGCAATTCTGAATTGAAATATTGCACATTAAAGTAATATCTACAATGGTATTTTTTCTTGAACAATTTTTACTTTTAGACCAATTAGTGTGTGATACAGTAAACCCTATGCCTTCAAAATCCCTAATAACATTTCTGGATCATTTGATCCATTGCATCAAAGAAACGTTTGGATACTAAGAATGCGAGGCTGCCAGTGGGCTAATCAAAAAGTTTCTCACCATCCAGCCGACTAAGCTGTTTCGTTGAGGATACTCCATTTTGTTTGTATATTTTCTTTCCAAAGACAAATTGATAAATGCAACAAAGAAATTAATGAGCGATATAAAATCGATAAGACTGTGCGTAGTCACATAATTTTATAGGAATTTCTTTTAGATGTTTCCCCTTATTTCCCCCAAATTCTTTAATCGGAACTCTCCGCTTTTCCCGCGAATATATACTGAAAGGCTTTTGATTGGTCAAGTTAATTTGCGTTATAATGGAATGCTCCTACCGCACAGGTCAAGCAATTTATGAATGACTGTGACTTGAGTTGTCTAGTGCAAATGTACTATTTTCTAACTTTTCAGAATTATCAACACATAAGTTCCTATTGTTTAGCCAGTTTTTTTTTGTATGAATTTCATGTAGAGCCTTACTAATACTACTCTTTACTCTTTATTCTAAGAGTCAAAATTTTAAACTACGATGAGGAGTATGGTCTTCCCCAACCTGCATCCACCCGTAGAGAGGCCGGTGGAGATATACTTCTTCCTTGTGCAGGAAACAAAAAATCGCTTTTCGATAAATATAGCGAAATATGCAAAGAATCGAACACGACGGCAGTAAAATTTACTACTTTTAAAAACCTTAGGTATTCAAGCTGTCCTCACATGCAAATCATTTCCCCGAAGTCAGATATGTGTCCAGTATATGAAAACTGCAAAGATGAAGTATCGTCTGCAATGACAGATGACGACAAGGTCAAAGCGATTGAAAGATATAGTGATCTTCTCAAACAAACAAAAGAAGAAAAGGGTATTAAAAGAAATTTAAATGATTTTCTCATAATTAATGATCTATATATATATAAAATATTTATTAAGCATTTAAATACGGATTTTACCATAAATAATATTTATTTGTCAAAATTCATTGTAAATAAAATCTAAGAGAAAATTACTTCGAGAGGGATTTACCAAGACTTCCGTATACATGATACATGTAATAATTATTATATATTTAGACAGAATCTGATGTAAATATGCGCTGTGGTGATTTAATAAAATTCTCTCGTATAATAAACCATGAGAAATATAATAAAATAGAAGTTCAAATTAAAACCGTGTTTATACAAGAGACGTTTATTTTAATCCTCACCATAGGTCGGTCCACTTCACTTTCTCATCCCAAGAAAAATCCAGTTATTTGGAGTCGCAGTGGAGGGATTGAGGAAACAGTATAATTATTTGGTGGACGAAGCATGTAGGCAAGGTGTTGATTGTGCAGGGACAAAGGGCCCTAATAGTGTCATATCAATGCTACACCATTGTTTAAAAGATTTCAATCCAGGAGAGAAAATTTGTCACTTACATTGCGACAATGCTGGAGGTAAATTGGGAACGAAATCTGATGAAATTATATTATAATCCATCGCCCTCAACCTATTTCCTCCTTAAGGACTCTCCCCTTTCTGGAAAATTATTCTAGATCCAACCATTTGTTTTTATTGTTCATTGCAATTTAGTTTATAACATTCATCAAAACATAAATAGATAAATAAATAAATAAATAATAATAAAAAAAAAACAAAGTCATGATTATAATAACTCCGATAAGAAAAAATCAAATTATAATTCAAAGAACTTGAAATAAAAATTACGATTTCAGGTGAAAATAAAAACAGATAAATGATGGCGTATCTCAGCTGGAGAACCATTACAGGTCGACACGATACTATATACCTCCATATGCAAGTACCATGTTTAACGTCTTCAAATTCATATGCATCATTTTAGAGCAGATAAATTTACAGCATGGACCAGACTTGCACGTTTCGGGTACTTAATCCTCGTCAGTGATCCTCAAAACAATGTAATATGGCCCAAATTAGTGAAAATTATGTCCTTAATATACCGAAAGACGTAGTAAGATGACTGGGATATGATGCTACAGGACCCAGGGTTTAGAAATTTGAGGTGCTTTTGTAAACAGACATTTTCAAATGCGTTTGAAGAAAAGACCAACCGAACTTGATCGAATTTGGCTACATGTGCCCTAGGAGACTCCTTGTCCACCAGCAATGACATATCATGGAAAAACTTTGGTGGATGCGGGTTTTTTTATATGTGAAACGCTTGTACAGGAGATCAGAAGTTGAATCAATGCAGCTGTTTGCTAGCGTGGTCTGCAAAAGTTCAAAGAGAATGAAGTCATTTTGTTTGGATCATATGACGGCGCATGGTACAATTGTAAGGATTTTGCCTCCCCCTTCTTCCGCCAGTTTAAAGGTATCAGGAAATTTAGACATTTCAAATTCGAGGCTTCAAAACCTGGTTCACTTTATTATTTAGATACATTTATAGCTTTCCAAACACTATATGTAAAAAGTTTAGACAAAGCGTGATTTAAAAATCGTCCATGAAATATTTTAGTTAAAAAACTTGGTCGTCTGACAATAAAACAAGAACAAATAAATAAGTAAAATAAAATCTACAATTTGAAATCGAAAGAAAACATTTTAAACAGAGATGGAAAGTGAAATCAAAATATTTAAAATCGAATTATATCAAAATAAAATATAAATCAAAATATATCCCTTGATCATATGAACTAACAAGTTAAAATGATATTTAGGTGAAGTAGATATTTCAGAATCTGTTGATGGCCCAACCATGACTATCCAATTATTGTAGGGTGGTGTGACAGTGCAGGAAATCAGTGATTTTCCTCAAGAAATGCCGGTAGTCGGTCTGTCTAATGAACGATCGATATACCTCTATCAAAACATTAGACACTATGTGAGAGACCCATGGAAGGACAGTGTGGTTCCGTTAATAGAGGAATAATGACTCTTAAATCTCCGAGATGTACGCAATTTCGTGTCGTAATGTACACTTCGTAATTTGACGTCGTCAAATCATTAACAGCGACTTCGCGTAACGTCATGCTACACTATTTATTGTATTGATGTATGTCGTATACACATGTTCTGTATATCATTTTGTTCGAAATGGAATGTATTATTGAAATATACAAAAATGTTAAATTATCAAAGGGTGGTTTTCGCTTCACGGCCGTAGAATTTCAAAGTATTAGGTGGAGAGAGAGAAATTTATATGTTCTAAAATCGTCGCTTTTACCAGTGGCCGGCGGTTCGCCGCTATATTACATCATAGGCGTATTCATTTCCGATGCATCTTAATCATGTAAAATAATCAAGCAGCGGGGGGTGCTGGGAAGTGAAATACAAGAAAGTATTTGTCCATGGATAAGTAGATCTCATTAATATAATGGGATTGGCTAAGTTCTAGTGAAATGTTTCCACATTCTACTTTCTGTAAATATTTATCTCATTTTCCTCCATGTATTTCTCGTTTGCATCTTTTTTATTTTTCATATTTGGCACTAACGGGCTTTCGTACCCCTTAGTCTAATTCAAAATAGAATCAGCAA
The DNA here is from genome assembly GCA_028142955.1 of Pinctada fucata. Lineage (NCBI taxonomy): Eukaryota > Metazoa > Mollusca > Bivalvia > Pterioida > Pteriidae > Pinctada > Pinctada fucata. The sequence goes on from AP027106.1 coordinate 49,137,857, forward strand.
AGTCAATGTCAATCTTCAAGGTTAACCTCAGTACTAGAAATTTGTTCCACCAATATGAAAAGTTTCAAAGTGATACATATCTCGAGGTCAATTTCAAAATGATTCCTGTGATAATATCCTCTTCCCATGCTTTATCTTTCTACAAAGTTTGATGATTGTACCACTTGTAGTTCAAAACTGGTAACAGGACGTTCCGACCAAAATCCTGGACAATCGTTGCGGACTCAGGACGATTACTTAAGAACAACATTCCTTTTTTCCGGTCACATTGACGTCTCGAACAATGGTTGTTTGTAAAATAACCTACTTACTGTAGGATGACTACACAAACAAGGCAGTAAAATGCAGAGGCCGAAGCAATAAACATACATGTGTACAATGTATATGTTACTGATAATAAAACAAAGGACAACAGCCGGTGCTCTGCAGGAGGAAACGACATTAAGTGCATGAAAATCTCCAAAAGGTTCAACCGTACTTCTTGTTTTACAATGTTTGGACCTGGATTGACTTATCAAATTCTTGCTTCCCACAGTCAATTAAAAAGTATTGCTATGGCAGTACTGTAACACTAGCTTATGAATAAAAAATCAACAGGTATTTATGAAATTAGTTCATGCAATCCAAAGTTCGTCTAATGCTTCAACAAACTTACATTAAGTTAATTCAGAAAATCTACTTCTTCTATGAACATTATTTTTTTGTCATCATGACACTATAAATAAGATGTTAACTTAGCTAAGTTTGTCTTAGCCATTCATGAAGTGCCTGTTCTTCGGATGCTGGGTATATCTTACTTAATACAAAAGCGCATAAAGATAAACAACCGGTTTCCGTATAGCCATGAATTGGAAAGGAGATATCATATCCTTACATTCAATGTATCATACATATATGTGGATATGATATGAATACAAATTCATTAAAGAAACTTTAGAGTTTGAAAGGACAGCTAGATACGTAGTCTGATCGATAAAAAAATGTTAACAACCTTTAGGTCGATCTTAAGTTAAATATCAAATGATTCTTCATAAAAAAATATGACATACTGAACAAAAAAAGTTATGTCCTTCGTTTTGTATTGGTTTATAATGACTCAAGAAAACAAATTTTATTCAGTACACAGAAAAGGCATACTAAGGATCATCAAAAGATTATACAAATATTTTAAAGAGATCTGAATAGTGATGTAACGATTATCGCCGAAAATCGATTGTCGTTCGCTGAATGGCCAGCGATGTTACTAATCGATGTTGAAAATCAAACTCGATTGTCGCCGACATCGCCGATCTCCGAATTTTCCGTATTTTTCTGTCCGTTTCGGTATTTTGGTTTTAGAAATCGCGCGATGCGAAAGTCATTGACGGATGCAAGTGCAGGTTACGTGACCCTCCCGAGGACAAAAATAACAATAACACCTTCGAAAAATTATATTCCTCCCTGGATTACTTAGATAATTGAATTGATATTGTGGTTCAAACACCAATTTTCCTAATTTCCTCTATCCCGAACCCTATTTTACCCAGGGGTTTTGTGGACTACGTTCTAACTTTATTGCATTTAGTAATTTTTCATATTCTACCAATCGAATTTATATCAAACATTTATAAATATATAATACATAATAAATGAAATGTCACCGGGGGGGGGGGGGGGGTTAATCATGGCATATTGTCATATGAAAATTAATTTGTCTCATCAGTGATTTTCATAACCGTGTAGAGGCAATGTAAAGGTGTAAAATAAACTCTTTAAGATGATATGCACAAAGTGGAACACTCAAATTTAATTATTTGGTCCTAATTTCAATTAATTATGGATTGAATATTAAAAAGATAGGAATATTTCGAATTTTTCGATTATAATCGATTAATAATCGATTATGCCCTTTCGATTATTTCCGATTATCGATTATGATTTAGTTTCCGATTGCCCAACAATAGATCTGAAGCAATATTAATGTTCTACCTCGCGGAAATTAAAATGGATTATCATATCTGAACTGAGTAAAACAATTCCCCTCGTTCGACACTCTGTAACTGAATGAGATAAAATTTTGTATTTTTCCTTTTACTTACTTCTTCGTTTTTAGAACCTCATCAGTGAAGACAAACTCTTGTGAAAAAGTGATGTATCGAACTTACAGCTTGTTTACACTATAAACGTCTAAAGACGGAAATAACCTAATAGTATTTCATTACTTTTAAACATCTGTAGTTAGCTCCATCCTCATGAAATCTATACTTTCTTTGCTCAAGTGTCAATTAAAAGTCCTGAAAAGAAGAAGAGGTTCCTATCAGATGACTGCATCAAATCAGTTGAAACAGGAATCAACGTATTGGAAAACATTTCTTCCGCCCTCCGGACAAAAACCTTGTCTTTAAAAGTCTTGAAAGTATTGTTACAAAAAGAGAAAACTTTCATCAACATGGTCACTGCTATTCCTGACACGAAACATGGCTGTGGTACAGACAATCAAACGAAAAACATGCTTAATGTTATGAGAAAGGAATACAACGAGTATGAAAATGTTTTGAAAGTTGCAAATGGTATCGTGCAGCTTGCGAAAAGAACGAACGAAGGTAATTATTCTTGATATCTTGCCAAATAATCTCATCTAACAGTTTGTGACTAGTAATTGTTTTAAGCTTGTTTGTACAAATTCTTTTTCTAGTCTGTTTTAGTCTTTCTTTTGGTTTGAAAAAAGGAGTAGGCCAGGTGAGAAAATATTGAAAAGGGAAGAAGATATTTGAAATTCTGCATCAACTTGATATATTTGAGGAACTTTCAAATAATATATGATTTATAACAACATTGCAAAAAAAAGTTATTTATTGTTTGTATTTGTACATTAATACTTATACATGTACACGAGGTACAAAATATTACCTTCTTGTGTACTAGTTATAACCTTTCGAGCTTCAGTAGAGTTAAAGTTCTGACTAGCATGATAGTGTGTACTGCCTCTCCCGCTTGGTTTAAACACGTTTAGTGTCGTAGCCGCTTGTACCCTATTTTGCTTTTGTATCTTTTTTCCAAGCGACACCCTTTGTTGGAGGGATCCGACATTGTCTGAATAGTGAACGTGGATGTTTTCACCTCTTTGTGCTGTCTGTGTATATATAGAGAGAGAAAGATAGAAAGATATATATGTTACATACATGATTTTCTTCTGCTTTGTATATGTTTGTTTCTCATGTATGTATAGTCTCACTATCCAAGGTCCATTGTACTTATTGTGTGTTAATGTTCTGCTTTCTGTGTATATGTATTTCAGTAATGCATTACCCATATTTGTCACCCTATTGCGATCCACCCATTAGTACATAGTTAAATCCCGAAAGCGAGTGATCACGAGTCCGATACGATAGACCCTTGTCAATAAAACTTTTTCATTTTTATGAACTCGAGATGGTGTAGTGAATAGCGTGTCGGACTCGTGATTGCCAGTAGGAATGTGCCGTATGTAGTGGGTTCGAATTCCTGGCAGAAAGAAAATGTAAATAGGGTACCTTGTTATATTCATGCTTTTCTTGTGCTTTGTATGTATTTATTTATTATGAATGTATAGTCTGACTATCAAAGATTCATCGTTCTAATTGGGTATTTTCAAAATATTAGTTCAGTACTGCATTACCCTAGGGTGATCCACTCAATAGTACATACTTATTAGGTAAATCCCGACATCCTTCGACTACCGAATGATCACGAGCCCGATAGACCCTTCCTATCAAAACTTCATTTTTTGTGAAGTCGAGATGGTGTAGTGATTAGCGTGCCGGACTCGTGAATGCTAGCAAACCAAAGCAGACCCCGCGAGGCGAACTCCTTTCCTCAATATGGACGTTTATCTAGAGTGGGGGAGATATTTTGTTTGATTTTACTCACTGCATAAGATGTTGTGTGATCAATCAGGGAACATCGTTTCAGCTTTATTATTTTGTAACTTTTGAAGTCTTAGACGTGTTTCTATCGTCTGTCTTGTCATTTTAGCAGCGGGTGTTGCATGCAAACAGGAGGCGCTGACTCTACTTAGACACTTGGTCTCGCCCCTCGCAGGGTCTTCTTTAGTATATTCATTGAGAACATTACCTGCTTGTGTACTAGTTGTAGCCTTTCGAGTGTGTATGTTTTTTTATGCACTTGTATCCGAACGGAATGTCCCTCGTTCCGTCTTGATGCAAGTACATATTCATGTATCCAGACGGCTCAAGGGATGTACTGTCCCTTCCGCTGGCTTTAAACACGTTTAGTGTCGTAGCCGCTTGTACCTTTTTGTGCTTTTAATTATATGTTTATATTGTTTCTTGTACCTTTGTAATACGTATCTACATTTTTTTTACAGTTAACATCCACGGAATTCTAGATTCATTAAAAGAAGTGCATGATGCAGATAATATGTCAATTTCCGATTTGATGCAATGGAAGAAAAGCATGTATAAAGATGTTCTCGAAATAGACGATACACCCCCGAACCTCGAGGGATTGTTCAAAATATTTGACAATATCGATCTTTACGTGTCATCGTCTATTTTCGACACAATGTGGAAAATGTTTGCTTCAAATGCTTTGAACAACTCTGCAGAAGAAAATTCTTACAATATCATCAACGACATCCTCAAACCAGCTGTCGCAGAATGTCAACTATTTGTCGACCGCGCCAAAGAAAATAGATTAAAGGTATCTGACGTAAGTCTCATTCCTTTTTGGATGAAAGCAGATATAACTGATGAGTTGGTTCTTCTAAATAATAAAAGGACTGACAAATGGATTGATCAAAGTGTCCACAATATTTCAAGGTACCATTCTGTTGTTTCATCGAGGAAACTAGCTGGTGTTCTTCTTGATGTTTGCAGTCAGTACAATTTGACAGGGAATTTTGATAGCCTAAAAGATATTTCAAGTGAGGTAGGTACATGTAATAGGTGATCACAAAAAGAAGATGAAAATTTATATGTTTAATAACATACATTTTTCCATAAAAATTATGAACAATATCATCGGTCAAGGAATAATGATTAGATATATGTAGTTTGAAGTTTTATGCAGTCAACCGATCGCTTTTTTTTTTTGGGGGGGGGGGGGGGGTTCAAAATGATTGAAACTATCAGGTCTAGGTTAATCACACATAGAAACATTTTAGATTTATTACTTTTAGCGAGAGGAAACACTCTATTCATTTGAAGGTCATAGTTCAAAGGTGCAGGTCAGATAATGGAAATATCTTAAATCGTAATAACAGCCGTACACAGTCATAGTTTTGTTATTATCTTGACTTGATTTCATACACTTATTCCATTAGACACGAGTAAACTCCGTCTCGATTTTTAAAGTCATAGGTCAAAGGACAAGATAAGATTTGAATTAGTTAAAATCCCTGTATACAGACTAGAAGATTATGACCAAACTTTATAAACTTATTCATCTGGTAAGAGGAAGAACTCTAGCGATTGTTTATGTCCTAGATCAAGACCTCAGATTGAAAATGAGTATAATACTTGTATACAGCCTAGAGGGCACAACTTTGTTTGGATCTTGGCTTAACTAACACGTATTCCTTTAGACAAGAGAAAGAATCCTATTGATTTTCAAGGTCATAGGTCAAATGTTAAGGTCACAGATTGGAAATAGCTTAAGTCTTTGTATACATTTTAGAGGGCACAGATTTGATCGGATCGACCAAAATTAATACTTGTACAGGTAATACTTTTAGCAAGAGAAAGAGACCTTTTGATTATCAAGGTCATAGGTCAAATATAAAGGCCTGAAATTGCATGGTTATGGCTATAATTCTTGCACGTAGTCTAGAGAACACAGGTTTGATTGGATCTTGACCGAACTGCATTCATTTAGTATTTTGGCAAAAGAAAAACCCCTATTGATTTTCAAGATCAAAATCAAAGCCATAGTTTGAAAACATACTATATGTGTATATGATATTTACCATAAACGTGTAAACTTTTTAATCTAGCACTTGAAGTAAGTGGTATACGTGTACGTATTATATTATGAAATATGTACATAGGCACAAACATGTATGCTCTTAATAATATCAAGGTACCGAAGCAGTTTTGCAGTTAAGGACCAGTGCCGACTTAGTTCCACCGATTAATTCCAGCTTAAAATTTTGATGAAGTTGGGGAGGTCGGCGCTGAAATAATCCCTGCTGACCGTAACACATCAACTTAAATACGAGGTATCACAATTTAGTTATGACTTCACGACAATTTCACGTCGGTTTAGCCCCGACCTTCCCGATTTAGCTACGATCTTCCCCTACTCACCATGACTTGAGTAGCCCCAACATAGCTTCGACATACCAATATTGAATAACGACTTCTGCCGACACAACTTTGACTTTAGTTGCAAATTTATTTGCATCTGCAGATATATTGCATCTGCAGATATACGATTCCTTTACTATATCAGTCTTTTTGGAACTTTTTTATACACCAGTCTTAATGTTTTGGCGCTGTCCGTTGGTCCGTGCGTTTGCCCGCCCGTCCGTCCGTCCGTCCGTCCGTCCGTAGTCATGTTTCCGGACTTCTTTATTTCAGAAGTCTTTCAAGATATTAGATAGAAACTTGACACTTGACTTTATATCAGGCGGCTTAAGTTTCAAATTTGGATTTTGAAAATTTGACCTATTTTAAGAGAGTTATGACCCTTGAAGAAAGCTATTTTCAATAAATTCATAGTTTTCCGGACATTTTTTTTCCGCAGCCTTTGCAGCTATGGAATCGAAACTTCATATATGTCTTTATATATATAATAAATATTTGCAGATCCAGTTTGAGTTTCGAAAATATTGACATTTTTTTTAGCTGAGTTATGACCCTTGAACATAGAATTGTTTAAAAGAAATTTTACAGTTTTCTGGATTTTTTTTTTTTTTCGCAGCCTTGGCAGCTACGGAATTGAAACTTGATATATGGCTTAATAATAAATTATTATATATCCAGTTGAATCTTGTAAAAAAAATGAACTATTTTGGTAGAGTTATGGCACTTTAACATAGAAAAGTATAGTTTTCAAGACTTTTTTTCGCAGCTTATGCAGCTATTGAATAGGCCTCTTGCCGAAACTTATTATGACAAAATCTCAGCAATTTTACTGTTTTCTGGCAGCTATTGAATATGCCTCTTGTCAAAATTTATTATCGCTGACAAAGGTCGGGTCGGGTAAATCGTGCTCAGTCGGGGTTTATACGGAATAGACTTTTCCAAATGAGCTCAGATTCACCTCCGACTTTGGCCCGACTCACCAAGACTAAGCCCCGATTTCACCATGAGTCGCCACAACCTTCCCGATTTACACCGACATAGCTACGACTGATTAAGACAGAGCTACGACATCCGACTTGAGCAAATATTTCATTTTATCCGGTACCGGATTTCACTTTACTCACAAATAGATTTCGAAAAGTCCGATACTTTAATAGAATCGTTTATCTAAATATTATGTAAATAAATATGCAACTGACGTCGTAGTAATGTAGGTAGAAGTCCTAGTTCAATTGTAGTAGGTCGGGGATAAATTGTCCTGTTTGTGAGACTGCTTAAGATTCTCCATATTATAGAAGAATTGGGGGGGGGGGGTATCCGGAGTGACCTGGTTGCAGTACCAACAGCAAAAACATTCGATGCGAAAAGACAACTCAAGAGACGAATAAAACCTGTATTTGTGAAACACCAATGCCCCCGGTTGCATCTTTATTAGTATAAACACCATTTTCTGTCAAGTAGGTGAAAGGTCAAAGTCAGGATCACGACTCACAAGGTTGAAAATGGTTGGAATCAATGGGAAAATTATGTGAAATATCCAAGCCCTATTACGCACCATTCAAAAATCATGTGCATTCTTAAAAGTTTTGAAAAGAAGGTCAAAGGTCAAAATCAAGGTCACAAGGTCAAAAATTTTGGTAGAAATGGAAAGTTCTTGCCACAAAGAATAGACATGTGAAATATGGAAGCCCTACCACTTAACGTTCAAAATTTATGCCCAATATTAAAGATATAGAAAAGTAGGTCAAAGGTCAAAGTGAGGGTCACAAGGTGGTTAAAAAAAACGACATCAATAAAAAGGTCTTGTAACAAGGAATACACATGTAAAATATCAAAAACTGATCACTTACCATTCAAACTTTATGCTGAATATTGGATACCATGCTTTAAATTGAAGCCAATCCGTTTCTATGGTAACATGTAGTAGGCCCATTTTTCAAAAAATGACAAATTGAAATTATATCTCTTAAACATAATTTATTATTTCAAATCTGCAACAGTCAGGACATATAATTCAGATTGCATCTGATTAACCAATCATAGCTCTCTTGTAATCTTGACAAAGCCTTTTTATAGGTAACTCAGAAATACTTTGATATTTTATATGCGTTTCCCTTGTGATACCTCCTTTTGGCACAAACCATACTTTTTAATCTTGTGACCTTCACTTAGATATTTGACCTACTGTAAGAAATTGAAATTGGCTATATCTTTTGATTGAAAATTGATAGGGCTTTGATATTTCACATATTGCTTGTGACATGACCTTACTACGCATACCATAGATTTTGACCTGTTGACCTTGACCTAGATATGTTACCTACTTTACAGAAAAATAAGATTGGCTACATCTTTTGATTGGTAATTGATAGGAATTTAATGTGTCATATGTGTATTCCTTGTGACATAACCGTTCTACGCATACCATAATTTATGTACCTAGTGACCTTGGTATTTGGCCTACATTTAAAAAATAACTTAAGATTGCCTATATCTTTTGATCAATAAGTGATATGGCTTTAATACTTCAAAAATGTGTTTCTTATGAAGAGTCCTTTCTTTTATTTCCAAACAATTGTACCTTATGACCTGGATATAAATTCCCCTCATTTAGTCAGATTTCAGCCGGTCAGATGTAAATTTTCTGGTATATATATACATTTAGATTTAAGATGAAATGGAATTTGTTCATATATACACTTGAAGATGGAATACCTTTACAGGTAATACAAATACAGGTAAATTCAGGTAACTAATTAGTGCAAAGCATACCCTTTTGATGGCCCCATTCACCCCCAATTAACATAAAGTTATTTTAACCAAGTGTGCGTATGGGGAATACGCCGATCTAGGAAACACGGAATATTTAAATAAACTTATGAGATAAACGAGATACAATATTTCATTTAATCAAGGAAAATATATTTTCATAATTTAATCTGAATAAACATCATTATCAATACTATTTCATCAAGCAAATTATGAAGATGATTTCTTCGATTTTCGGCCATCTTGGTTTTCTCGTCACAAAATATCTTACGAGAAAAACTTTCAAAAATTTTGAAAGCTAGTTAACTAAATTTTCCTCATCAATTTGCTTTCAAAATATTTGAAATCTATAGTTAACGAAATTTCGTCAGCTATAGCTTTCAAAATTTTTAAAGCTAATCGCTGACGAAAAGGACGAGTGACACTTGTCATTATAGTTTGGCTTAATCATTTTATATAAATTAAAGCTCTCTAAAAGTATTGATAGAAATAAATTTAAATAAATTAAGGTCTGTATTTTTAATACCTAGAGTTTTTTTTTTGCAAGAAAATCATAGCAGCCTATATATACAGAAATGAAGTTGCCTGATTTCTCAAAAATTCTGGGTTTTTTTTTTTTGTTTCTTGTTTTTTATTTCACCCTTTCCATGTGTTCATCTCTCTTTATGAGCACACGCTGTCCTATCATTTATATTTTGATATGGTGTTTGTGATCCATTTACGAATTTATGTGCAATTTTTCTGAGATAGGCCTTGCTGTGCTCACTTATTATAACGAAAAACGTAACGTTTCCTCTAGCAATTGTGACGGTTTTTTTTTCGCGGGAACGGGATATTCACGTTGACGTTTTAGAGTTATTTACGTTGGTATCATCTGTGACAATGATATTTTCGTGTAAAATTAGACAAGACTGCTTTGCAAACTATATACTTATTGAGAAAAAATCATATGTATAGGAATATATAATTAATATAAAATTTAAAGTTTTGTTTGATAAAAGTTCATTTTATTTATTCTAAAATAATATACCTTTATATTTTTATACTTTATAAAATCATTTAGTATTAAATGTACTAATTTAATCATGAATTATTGAAAATAACAATATAATCAGCACAAGGGCATCAACTTCTACAATTTTCGTAAACATAAAAAACTAAGCTACGAGATCTTCTTTTAGAAACGTCCAACTTGCCACAAAGTACATTTACCCAGGGGGTACATTTTAAATAATATACGTCTTTGATACATCATATGAGCAGATCTAGTCAGGTTTTATAGGTTGTAACACCCCCCTTTTTTTGTATGATAGGCCAGCGTCAATCAGTTCTTACGGAGACTGTAACTGTGCAAGACGTTTCTGTTCTAGGTCGTAAAAACTGATGGTTTGCCGGCATGATATATTCAAACAAAATAATTACTGTTATATTACGAACGCTATTCCTGATAAAACTGCCATCATTTATGCCATTTTTTTTTCCGAATAGAGTCAGAATCATACATTCCAAAAGTTTCCACGATCAAAGCAATACAGGACAAAACTAATAATCATTATTATATTTTTTTTATTTTTTTTAAATAGACAATTTGGTAGATCTCGCAATACATTGTAGGTGGTGCTAGTGAAAGGAATTAGATCTGCGCACCCAAATTAAAAATGGCGTTTGCAAACGGCTACAACTACGAATGTATGCGTTAGATAGCCTGAAAATTTGAATTTATATAAATGAGATGTTAACTTTCATATCAAAAGAAAGATTTTTTCATCATAGAGTTTTGTAAAGTTAACTAATTTTCAGGGTCACCGTACCTTTAAGCATTTGTTTCAGACATTGTATGCATAAGCGGATCTAGAAACTTTTTTTCCTCCAATAAAGAGGAGGGGGATTCTAACCCGTCTTGTGGAGAGGCTTAAGTCTATAGTTTTGAAAAAAAAACCTTAAAACGGTGAAAATCATCATGTTGTGGCAAATTCCCGGGGGTTTTGACCTCCTGAAAACGAGACTCACAACATACCAATCAATAATCGTATATTTGTGTTTTTCAAATGACAATCACTTTCTAAAGTGAAAAAGAACTACATATGTATTGGTATTGTTTAATAATAAAACTTAGTAGCCTATATTCATTAAATTTTACCAGAAATCTGTGATTTTAAAACCAAAAAATGTAGAAAACGAAGTAGGAAATATGCTGTGCTTACTTTGAATATATGATTCATGAGCAACACTTTAAAGTATTAGTTGAACTCTTCAATAAACGATTATAGGCAATATTCTAGAACTAGGGAACAGGAGAAAATTATAATTTCCTCGAATTTCTTTGAAATTTTGCAAATAAATTGATTTTGTACCCCATAAAGACGTCGTAAAAAAAAAGAAATTAAAATCTTATTCCATCTCAAATAACACGAAAAATACTTAATAATTACATTTTCCTATTTTAGGCGAGTTTCGCGTAGCGAGCTCGGCTATAGTGATCACAGGATCCACGTGACCACAGATTTGCATCACGTAACCTGAAAAGCGTGACATTCCTGGGCCCCAAAATGTATAAATCGAGTGAAGATAAATATATATTCACACAGTTTTACTTAACTCCGATCGTGTGGCCCCATGTCCCTTGACCTCATAATTCACCATATCTTATAAAGGCATCGTATATTGAAATCCGCGTTTTAACAGTTGTTTCATAATGTTAAAAATATTTAGAGATTATTTAAAAAAAGGATACTTTAGGATGCAATAAACATCAACTGTCTCGTGTGCACGTGTGGTGAGATTGCTTATAAGTCAATCGGCTATACTCTACCATGTGACACGATCCTGTAGGTACTCACCAAGACGTCTGCATGAAAACTAAAATTATTCTCAGGGGGGGCAATGCAACGCAGAATGTTCGGTTTTTCTATAATTTCGTGCAATATAGATACTTAATCACAAAAAGGGGAATATGATGTTGTGTAGGGATGCCTAAGCTGTGAATGAGTTTTTGCCAAATCAAGAGAAATAATATCTTTTTCGTAAAGCTAAAAAACGATCGGCGTGATCCATGATCGGTCCATTAAGATGAAAATTAATGTAGAAATGCCGATCGTGTTTGTGTATTCGCTTTAATTTGTTTTGTTTTGTTTTTTTCTTTCTCTTTTATATTTATGATAGTGGATTCATGCATATTTCTTGTCACAGAATCGACAGTATCAGGGAAATCGTTGATTAAAAATCTAAATGACATAGACCTACAAGTTGCAATCTGTACACGAAGAAGAAATAAACGTCTGTACTATCAGTGGTGGATCCAGCTTATTATTTAAGTGGGAGGCGTAAAGAATTGGCAAGGAGTCTCGGGCCTAAGGCAGAGCCCTGTTAGGGGGGGGGGGGGTCGAAGACCCCTGGAATCTCTTGAATTTCAATCTTTTTAGGACCCATTTTCGTGACTGTGATAAATTAAAGAATGGAATTTGATGCATTTAACAATTATATTTACGAACAGGTTGGTGATATTCACACTTTCATGATTAAAAATTATCGTTTTACCCAAGATTGGAAAATTAAAGGTGGCCCTATGCCCCCCTTGAATCCGCCATTGACTATAGCAGTCGTGCTGACATAGGTTCATCAATGTTTTATTCCTGAACATAGGAAAATGGATTTGTACTATCTACGAATACAATATTTAAAAATCCCATAAAATATTTTGACATCATTCTAAAATGCGGCAGCTACCTGAAGGCACTCCTCAGAAATGACGTCTTCAAATATGGCGCGAAATGACGTCAACCTCATATTTTGACGTCATCAACACGGAGGCTATTGTCGTTTGCAAATTTTGATACTCTTTATTGTCATTTATCATCGAGTTAGATCTTTATACATGATTGAATTTTTTGCTGAATATGTTATAACTTTTATCTATAGTAAAAATACTTGAATGGCATAACGTACTATACAAATATTTGATGAAAATGCTTGCCTAGCAATCACGTGCGGATGTTACTCAAAGTCTTAGAAAAGCTTGAAGGCTTTATGGATTCCTTTTTTTAAAATAGATGATTCGTTTTTTAAACTGACGTTAAACTAACTGAGGATACAGCCTTTCAATCTAAGCAAAGTGAAAGCAAGGAAATAATAATGATAAGACCATAATAAATGCTCTATATTATATCATATATTATTCTCTAAAGGCCAAATTTAAAGACGGGAGAGAAAATACTACCGACGACAACTTGAAAAAAAGTCCTTAAAAATTAAAATGCTGGAAGTTAGTTAGCTAGTAAGGTGGCGTGCGTAACATTCAGATTGGACTTTGAATAATTGTACGACATGCATTTTCTTCGTGGTATTCTTTTAGATTTTAATAAGAATGAAAAAAAAAATAATGATATAAAATTTTCACGTCTCCCTGTTTGTTTTTTTTTCTCTCTCTCTCTTAGACCAAGTAAATTGAATATCACAAGCTAAAATAAAAATGATGATTTATATGTTAGTAACGAAATGCTACAGAATTAATATTCTCTTTCCTAACATCACATATTTTATCTGTACTGTACAAAGCTCTTTTAATAAGTACAAGCATATACGATATACGGAAACTAAAAAAAGCAAAGAACTTCGTAAAATAAAATGTACCTTCTGCCAGGATCGAACTTGCGATCATGGAATTTGCAATCCTGCGTCATCACCACTACGCAACCCCCCCCCCCAATGCGTCAGAGTGATGAAATTGTAAAATACATTTCACTGATTGCCAAAGATTTAATCTTTTCACTTTTTTGATTGAAATACGATGAAACTTTCCTCAATTAAACAACATAGTATTTATTTCATCTTCTCAGGTAAACATTTGTATTTAAAGGCCACACAACTGTGAGAACGAAATCGGGGAAGTCGACCTTGATTGTTAAAAACTACGAGTTGCTTCCCTTCGCTAGTCACATATACGTTTGAAAAAGATATCGTCGTAGGGTGATGGTATAAAATTGCATGGCGCAGGCTGAAATTACAATGCTATGTGTTGGGGTCGCGTTAAACTAGTCCGATAGATGGTTGTCCTCCATGACCTAAATAGGCACTTTGTCGATTCTATCTATGACTATTCAAAATATATGACAATACTTGGAGTTTAGTGCTGTTCTAGTCATTTTTTAGATAAAAATCGTCTTTTATTCCAAAAATAAAAAAAATGAAGAAAAGTGCGCACTTGACCTCATAAATGGCAATACCTACAAGGTACTTTGGTAGTAAGCATAGGACTGTAATTGCAGGAATGGCGTTGCGCCAGCTCGTTTTATACAATTCATTGTTTGCATTTTATAAATAGTTGTCACGTGACTTGTGATGTGGCACATGACAGCACTATTGGCTGAATGTGTAGTACGAGCTTAGTGTTAAACACTGATACCAAATACATAAAGAAATTTTATTGGAGGATGTCCTTTTTTCATTATTGAAAATGTCTTTTCACGAATATTGCAACGTAAAAACGAGGAGTGCCTTAACGTAGCTGCGGAATAAACGAAACTCGCCATCATTTCCTTCAGAGCTTTGATTTTAAATCATCGTCCGTTTACAAATTATAAGAATTATCAGATTTTCAGTGATACTGCACTAAAAAACATGTTTTCCTCCAAAAACATCACTTTTCAATAGAAATTTACATGAATGTTTTTTTTTTTCAATTGAAAGAACATAAAAATGCTGCAAGGCAATTCCAATTTTTTGAGGATGAAGGTGGGAGTATTGCAGCCAACCAAGTGATACATCCCATCCTATAATGGTTATGTTATTTTTCCTTGATTAACTTAGCCATAACCTTGATCTTAAAAATTGTTCTCAAAATATATAGAAACGATAAAGCATGGCATGATATATAGATTTTTCGGTAAGTAGACTTCATACTCCTTTGTTTTAGATCAAATTCATTCATTTCTATGAAGGGCCAAATAAGGCTCTTACTGTACCTTGTCCTTTCGTTAACTATAGCATTCAAAATTTTTGAAAGCTTATCGCTGACGAAAATTTCGTTAACTATAGCTTTCAAACTTTTTGAAAGCTATCGCTGACAATTTTTTTTAAAGCTAGGGAATCGCTGACGAAAACTAGTTAACAAGAAATCGCTGACGAAATTTCGTCATCTCCCGAGTATTCAAAATTCTGAAAGCAATCGCTGACGAAATTTTGAAAGCAAATATTAAACTTAAAATATAAAACTGGTCGGGGCTGTACATCTTTTGATAGAAAGAAAAACGAGAAAATTGATTTTCATGCTTTCTTTAAACAAAATTCTTAACTCATTTCATCAGATTAGCGAATGTTTTGACATCTCTAAGCTGCCTTAAGAAATAATTATAAAAACATATCCATTTTGTTATCTCCAATCTGTTGCGTATGACCATTTAGTCTTGTGTCCCATTGCTCATTTCCTTATTGGTCAAATGTGCTCGATTACGATTCAGTAACCTTGAAAATAAAAAATAAAGCGTAATACGAATGACATTGAGCAAATGTCAGGGTCATCCATCTTTGATCTGTGTATATATACTGATCGAAAAATTTGTTTGAACACCATGTAAAGAAATTGCAAAATTGTAACATACCAATTTTATCATAACATTGCAGCTAAATATGCGATGGTTATTACATATATGCTGCTACGAACAAACATCTCACGAAAATCATTTTATCATACTTCAAGGACATGTATTTTAGATATTAGTTACTGTATCATTCTCCAAACATTGCTGTACGTGTGAAATTTAAAACCTTAAAATACACGAAGAACAAACAAAATACTCTCCCCCTAAGCAGAAGTTGTTTTTAAATCTTGTGTTTGCCTTCTCGACCCAATATACAAAAGGCATAGAAATGCGGTGTGAAAATTATTTCAGATTTTCATAACAAGATGGATTGAAAGAAAATATATGGCTAATTGCAATAATGTTATTGATAAATAAAACTGTGACGAAAAGGGTTACATAACAGAATGTACGAATGCTTTATACTTATGGGTTTGTTTCCCTGTTAACGAAACTGTTTTTAAAAAAAACGAAAGTTAATTTTCATCTCTTCGGCACTTCATAATGAACGTTTAAACTAACAATGTGTAAAGTCTATGACACGCCTTGCCGAATTGTCATTGAATATTTGTCCTTACAGAGAATTGATCTTAACAAGTAAAATATGATCAAAAGTACGCTGAATTCTCAACGAAAATGCATTAGACTCATCATTGGTATGGAATACCATCTTTGATTCATCGTCAAGGAACTCTGCAGTATATTTTAATCATAAGCGGCTTTGTATCGACGAATACACAAGAGTAAGAGATGCACAATAAGTTATTTTGACAATGGGAACAAATGAGGGAGCCACCAAAATTATCCCTTGATGTCATCAAAGAGTTGTAAAGAATCTTTCAAAAGATTCAATTATCTTTTATTTTTCATATCAGATCTGCAACAAAGAGTGTCTCCTGGCAGATGTCAACGATTTGGACATAGGTATGGAAGATATCACTGAAACAGAAGTAAATGCTATTGAAGTATTTGCTAAATCAAGGGATCTCGTTGAATGGTTGAAGACAGAACTTCAGCGTAAGTTTTTTCCCTGATTTTAACATTATGGAATGGAAACCAATAGGTATGCCGTTTCTATTTTTACTGTCCATATTTGAAAGATTGGTGCAGGCGATTTAGATCAATTTTATCACTATGAATGCATGATAATTTTATCTGAAATTTAATTAAAAGTTGCATGAAGGAAATCACAGTTCTTGTTTTACATCCGTTTTTGTGTGACATCCGATCACCCCTATGCCACATTCAGCGACTTTTTACTGTAAGACTGTACATGTGTAAACATAATTCATACAAGGTTTTTTTTCAGTCTCAATCATGTGATTTGAATATCATCGTTTTGTCCGTCCGATTTTTATGTAGAAAACTTGTTTTTCTATGCTTGTACCATGTGAATGTGTTCCTAAACGATTGCTACATTGTCGTCATGTTGAGGAGCTACTCCTTTCCTTGAATAGAACGGAGGGTCTTCAACAGGTGTCTGTAATGAAACATACTGCATTACGATGAAACAACGTGAATGACCAGAACAAGGTATACAAAGGCGACAAAGAAGATCAATCAAAAACAAAAAGAAAGAGTAGAAAATAAAACATCAAGTCAATGACGAAAAGAAAACTATACCAGCGAGACCAACGTAAACAAGGAAATCAGTTAAAATATATTAAATCGGCCTCCTTCCACGTTCGATATGAATATCTGGTTAACCGTTTAACTTACAAAAAACCCCAAATTTTTCTGGTTACCCAGATTACAATAAAGAACAAATAATTGTTGTACATGACAGCCTCTTGGAATTGCAAGCAATTAAACAGTAATTTGTCCGGTTTTGAAAACTAGCACTTTACCAATCATTTGTAGTACGGTGACCAAAGAGCTAAATTTTACAGTTTAGTCGACAGATTAGTACATGGGTAAATTATATGTCAAATGAAACTAGAAGTAATGTACTTTCAAAATATCAATGTCGTCAACAGGTTTGAATGTACAAACATTCCATTTTCAGGGGTCAAAGGTCGAAGGGGTCATTCAACATAGATTACGTATTTCTGGTCTTTTTTACAAAGAAAAGAAATATTGTTGACCACAAATTGAATTTTCTGTACAAATTGCATAAACAGGATAATATTCCAATCTGATCCTTAACATAAGTAAATCGCGATGACATAAAATCTGTATTGATGACGTCATTAGTACAATGTAGCTATTTTTAGAACAAATTAAAGATGTGAACATTATAATTCCTTTAAAATGAAATATTCTTCTCCGAGTACAAACATGCAGGACATATATTTGTCAATATTCTCTTCCATCATGAAAAATAAAGGTTTGCTAAATATCCCCCGCAGCATAATTGCAGGGGGGGGGTATAACGCAACCGTTGGTGTGTGTTTCCGAGAGTGCGTAAGGGTGACTGTGTGGGAGTGGGAGGATGTGTTTGTGCAAGTCACGTTCTTTTATACAGCCTAGGAGGCACAATTTGATTGGATCTTGGCCAAACTTCATGCACTTATTGCTGATGACAAGATGAAAAACCCTATTGATTTTCAAGGTCATGGGTCAAAGGTCAAGGTCACCGGTTGAAAATGTTATAAATCCTTTTCTACCGCCTAGGAGGCACAGTTTTTATTGGGTATTGATCAAACGTCATACACTTATTGCTTATAACAAGAGAAAGAACCCTATAGATTTTCAAGGTCATTGGTCACAGGTCAAGGTCACAAGTTGGAATTGTTAGCTTAGCTTAGCCTAGAGGGCACATTTTTGATTGGAGTTTTACTAAACTCCATACATTTATTTCTTATGACAAGTGAAAGAACTCTATTGTTTTTCAAATATAAGGTCAAGGTGACAGACTGGAAATGTATTAAATCATTTTATACAGCCTAGAGGGTGCAGATTGAGTTTGATCTTCACCAAACTCAATACACTTGTTGATTATGATAAGAGAAAGAACTCTTGACTTTTGATTTTCAAGGTCATGCATCAAAGGTCAAGCTCACAGATTAATTTTTTTTTTCAAATCTTTTTATACAGCCCCGATGATACATTGGAGTTTACCAACCTCCATACACTTATTGTTTAAATCAAGAGGAAGAACCCTTTTGATTTTCAAAGGTCAAGGATCAAGGTCACTGTAGGGAAATGTTTAAAATCTTTATATACAAACTAAGAGGGCACAATTTTGATTGGATCTTTCCAATGCCCATACACTTGTTGCTAATAACAATAGGAAGGAACCCATTAATATTATAGGTCAAGGTCGCAGGATTGAATTCGTCCTCTGTGTCATTCACCAAGAGATCTTGGTCAAACTCTTTAAAGTATACATTTAATACAAATGACACAAAGAACTCTTCTTTGATTATCAAGGTCGAAGGTCAAAATTACAGATATAAAGGAGACAACTTTTAAAATGTTGACGCATATTTGCATATGTTGTGAAGAATTTCAAGTTCAACTTTAAGATTATCAACGAAGTGATTCATATCCTTGTCACGCCTTCACTTTTTTGGCCAACCCACCAGTTACGACCTTCAACACGCTGGCAAACGTCGGGGTTTGGTCTGAAAATCATTTATGAAGCAACGTTCTCAACGTACGCGTAGCGACCTTGAAGCGCATGAGGAGCATTCGCCCAACGACCTCAGCGTCTTCCAAACCCATAAAACTAGTTGACAATTTACCTGTTAACGTTCTATAACGCGTGCTCAAAGACCTTGCAACGTTCGCCTAACGACTTGTCAACGACCTGGCAGCGACCTTCTAGCGATCACAGCAAAACTTGATTTTCAGAAAATATTTGGTTGTCAAGACGTAAAGCACACGCCGATGAAGTTGGGCTGTCGTTGGGCACACGTTGAGGACGTTAGACCATCGCTAGAGGAGTATGGCTGTGTACACGCTAGACTTGCGCTCCTCTGTCGTTACACATTCGTTTTTAGCAACGACTGCACAGCGCTCGGGAACGTATGCCCAGCGACCTCCTAATGAATCCATAACGTCCGATTGGACGCTGGGCACTCGTCGGCGGTTTTGTGCATGCACAAAATTTTCTGACTACCATAGCGCATACCAACGTCCCCCAGCGACCACACAACGACAAGCCAGCGACCAAACAACGACCAGCCAGCGACCTCAACGTTCTGCGACATGTTGGCAAATTAACTTGTCGTTACTCGTGCGTTGACCAAAAAAAGTTACAGTGTGACGGGGCCATAAAGGTATTTCCCTGTGACTGTAAGTACATTGGTATTGATGCCGTGCGAGGGTGCTACGCTTTTCGTTGCTTAGTTTTTATTCTGTCTCAAAATTTATCGCAGAAAGATATCCATCGTTATGATTAATTCAGCTAGGGTGTACGTACATATACAGCGTTATCCTTAAAATAATGTCGATGGGTAGAAAGCCCTCTCTCCCCGATAAACCATCACCGATCTCATGAAAAAAATGTTTTTAATGGAAAAATCACAGGAAAAGGTTAACAGTTTACCATGTATCTCCTCTAGACATAAGCAGTAATAACATAGATTTATACAATTTCAAATGTACCTTCAAGTGAAATAAGTTAATGTTCATAATGTGTAGTTAAAATATGTGTATTGTCAGGTAAAAAGCTAAAAAAAAGTCACTTAAAATTGTGAAAATTAACCACAAGTTCATAAGCTATTTTCATACTCGTCCCTACTCTGTAACTCTCTCTTTCACATTGAGATTCATAAATACCAAGATGATTATATCAGATAATAAACTGAGAAAAGATTCATTCTTTCTGTACCAATTCAATTGAGTCATCCTTCTTATCATTTCTAATGATTTTGGTTTTTTCGATATATATATATATATATATGTATTATGCTCTGGTTCTGATCACAGGGATTTATCACGCTTCCCGGTTGATAAATGAACTATATAGGTTATAAACCATATAGCACATAAAGCAACCGAGAAGCGCGACAAATCCCTTTGATTCTGATATTTATCACAAAAAAGTATATCTCGTGACCAGTTGTTGCCTGTAAATCATATGAATTGATTTTCAGGGTACAATATATTTCCAATTTTTTTTTTTTTTTGAAAATGAAGTGCGTTTTTATTGGTACATACCTTCATTTTAGGGTAACGCGGAAGGAATGTAATAGTGAAATATATTTTGTTTATCATGAAAAAGGTTTAAAATATCTTGATTATTAACCAACTGGTATCTATTATCAATAAATGTTCAAATCTTGTATACCCCACAGCCCCCCCCCCCCCCCCAAAAAAAAAGAAAAATGTACGCATATGTCATAAAATATTTGTGAATTGTAAATAAAAAATATCTATTTTTTTTGTATTAATCTTAAAAGTCAAAATAAATATTTTTGATTTACAATTCACAAATATTTTATGCTGTCACATACTTAGAGAAATAAATAGGTCCTTCATTTAAAATTCAAAATAAGCAGGCCCCCGTACCCGGAAATTATACTAAAAATAGGGCAACGGTTACGCTGCAACATACGCCTGTCATGTGATTAATGATGTCAAATGGCCTTGACCTTCTTTGACACGTACCTTGACAATCAAGTAGGTCCTTTGTCTTGGTTTACTCAATCTTTTTGGTAAGCCTGAAGTTCCTATTTATAAGCTTTGATATCACCTTGCATTACTGATTTCTCAATTATACAACGAAAGATATTTAACATACAAATTGGAAATTCCTATTTCAGACGGTTTGGTCACCATATCTTGTTACAGCATGTATGCATGCAACCACCTCCTCTTCCGCATAACTTCTCAAATGTGCAAAAAGAGGAGATAAAACGCCGTTACATACATGAAAGATCATTTATATTTTATTTATCATGAAGAAGATTTAAAATATTTGACCAAAAATAGATTTAAATAATTTTTGTTTGAAAAATCTAACCAAAAATCTATATAAAGTCACAAAATGACCTTGACCCTGACCCTGACCTTCAAAATGAATAGGGTTTTCTGTCTGTTTAAAGTCAATGTTTATGGTAAAAAAGTTCTAGCTCAAATGACATTGTATCAATCTTGTTTGCAATAAATTATTCCTATAGTTTTAATAAATAAATGTGAGCATGTAACCCCCCCCCCCCCTTCCCTTACATGTACGCATTCAAGTAATTTCTCTGTTGATTGAACAAACTGTATAGAAAGTCCGTTACATATTTGAAAGATAATTAATTTTCCTTTAAGTATGAATAATTCCAAAACATACTGAACCAAAAAGAGAACAACAACAATTATTTCAATTAAACTTTAATCTATTTCTCATTAAAATCTATCTTTAGCCTCAAAATGACCTTGACCTTTCACGCACGACCTTGAAAATATAATTTTCTCTTATGTTCGTTAAGTTAAGTCTACGTGGTAAATATGATGTTACTAGCTTAAACGGTTTTGTCTCTATGTTTTCTAAAAGGTGCTGGACGCAACGGTATTGCAATTCCGATATCCGTAAACCCCCCCCCCCCTCCCCTTCCCTAGGCTAAAAGATAGGCATATAAGAACAGCCATAAAAATCCTAATCTTACCCCAATTTAGAGAACAGAATAAAATTTTTGCTTGAATTTTGTAACTCGATAGAAAAACTATGTTATATAACTACTAAAGATTGTATTTTTTACTGCAATGATATGATTCTGTGAATTATATCGATAATATCCAGAAATCCGTCATTTTTGAATGAAAAATACAGTTTTCCCCCCAAAAAACTGAAAATACAAATAATGTGTTTAAACGTAAGTTATTATGCGAAAGAGCATAATAGATCAGAATGGAATAAATCCTTCAACTATCGAATTCATATGTGATAAAGATGTTATATGATTGATGTACAGAAATAAGCTTAAATAGAAATTATTATGCAGATTTCAGTGGAAAAACAGCCGTTTTGAAGTTTTTGCATTAAGAGAATAAAATATATTTGATATCAATTGGAAGAGGAAAATGTTTATATTTAAGTTTTTGAAGAACGATCAGAATTCATTCAGTGGATCTCAGAGAAGGGAAAAAAATTAAATAGAATTTTCACAAAGTAATGCAATTTTTTAGCAAAATAAACTTTTTTAACCCCAAAATGCATATTTCATGAGAAATTTGAATTAAAACTTATCATATTCGAAAAAGTATTAAATATGCTAGTATTTTTCACCTTTCGATCTTTGATGTTACTTTCCACAGAAGAAGTATTCATCGATTCCCTTTTTATGCCCCCCTTCGAAGAAGAGGGGACATATAGGTTTGCCGCTGTCGGTCGGTCTGTCGGTCTGTCGGTCTGTCGGTCTGTCGGTCGGTCTGTCGGTCGGTCCGCAACATCAGTTTCCGTTCAATATCTCTGGAATGGATTCACATATTGAAATGAAATTTTGTATACAGACACATCAAACAAAAATCTAGGTCAAGTTCATATTTGGGTCCGATCAAAAAAATTTTGACAGAGTTATGCCCCTTGCATTTCGAAAAATACCAAAATTTCAGGGTTTCCGTTCAGTATCTCTTGAGTGGATGCACATATTGAAATGAAATTTTGTATACAGACACATCAAATGACAATCTAGGTCAAGTTCATATTTGGGTCCGATCAACAAAATTTTGACAGAGTTATGCCCCTTGCATTTCGAAAAATACCAAAATTTCAGGGTTTCCGTTCAATATCTCTTGAATGGAGTTACATATTGAAATGAAATTTTGTATACAGACACATCAAATGAAAATCCAGGTCAAGTTCGTATTTGGGTCCGATCAAAAAAATTTTGACAGAGTTATGCCCCTTGCACTTCGAAAAATACCAAAATTTCAGGGTTTCCGTTCAATATCTTTTGAGCGGATTCACATATTGAAATGAAATTTTGTATACAGACACATCAAACAAAAATCTAGGTCAAGTTCATATTTGGGTCCGATCAACAAAATTTTGACAGAGTTATGCCCCTTGCATTTCGAAAAATACCAAAATTTCAGGGTTTCCGTTCAATATCTCTTGAGTGGATTCACATATTGAAATGAAATTTTGTATACAGACACATCAAATGAAAATCTAGGTCAAGTTCATATTTGGGTCCGATCAACAAAATTTTGACAGAGTTATGCACCTTGCATTTCGAAAAATACCAAAATTTCAGGGTTTCCGTTCAATATCTCTTGAATGGAGTTACATATTGAAATGAAATTTTGTATACAGACACATCAAATGAAAATCCAGGTCAAGTTCGTATTAAGGTCCGATCGAAAAAATTTTGACAGAGTTATGCCCCTTGCACTTCGAAAAATTCCAAAATTTCAGGGTTTCCGTTGAATATCTTTTGAGCGGATTCACATATTGAAATGAAATTTTGTATACAGACACATCAAACAAAAATCTAGGTCAAGTTCATATTTGGGTCCGATCAAAAAAATTTTGACAGAGTTATGCCCCTTGCATTTCGAAAAATACCAAAATTTCAGGGTTTCCGTTCAATATCTCTTGAATGGAGTTACATATTGATATGAAATTTTGTATACAGACACATCAAATGAAAATCTAGGTCAAGTTCGTATTAAGGTCCGATCGGAAAAAAATTGACAGAGTTATGCCCCTTGCACTTCGAAAAATACCAAAATTTCAGGGTTTCCGTTCAATATCTTTTGAGCGGATTCACATATTGAAATGAAATTTTGTATACAGACACATCAAACAAAAATCTAGGTCAAGTTCATATTTGGGTCCGATCAAAAAAATTTTGACAGAGTTATGCCCCTTGCATTTCGAAAAATACCAAAATTTCAGGGTTTCCGTTCAATATCTCTTGAATGGAGTTACATATTGATATGAAATTTTGTATACAGACACATCAAATGAAAATCTAGGTCAAGTTCGTATTAAGGTCCGATCGGAAAAAATTTGACAGAGTTATGCCCCTTGCACTTCGAAAAATACCAAAATTTCAGGGTTTCCGTTCAATATCTCTTGAGTGGAGTTACATATTGAAATGAAATTTTGTATACGGATACATCAAATGACAATCTAGGTCAAGTTCTTATTTGGGTCCAATCAACAAAATTTTGACAGAGTTATGCCCCTTGCACTTCAAAAAAAACCAAAATTTCAGGGTTTCCGTTCAATATCTCTTGAGTGGAGTTACATATTGAAATGAAATTTTGTATATGGATACATCAAATGACAATCTAGGTCAAGTTCTTATTTGGGTCCAATAAACAAAATTTTGACAGAGTAATGCCCCTTGCACTCGAAAAATACCAAAATTTCAGGGTTTCCGTTCAATATCTCTTGAGTGGAGTTACATATAAAAATGAAATTTTGTATACAGACACATCAAATGACAATCTAGGTCAAGTTCTTATTTGGGTCCAATCAACAAAATTTTGACAGAGTTATGCCCCTTGCACTTCGAAAAAAACCAAAATTTCAGGGTTTCCGTTCAATATCTCTTGAGTGGAGTTACATATTGAAATGAAATTTTGTATATGGATACATCAAATGACAATCTAGGTCAACTTCTTATTTGGGTCCAATCAACAAAATTTTGACAGAGTAATGCCCCTTGCACTCGAAAAATACCAAAATTTCAGGGTTTCCGTTCAATATCTCTTGAGTGGAGTTACATATAAAAATGAAATTTTGTATACAGACACATCAAATGAAAATCTAGGTCAAGTTCATATTTAGGTCCGATCAAAAAAATTTGGACAGAGTTATGCCCCTTTGCACTTTGAAAAATACCAAAACTTCAGGGTTTCTGTTCAATATCTCTTGAGTGGAGTTACGTATTGAAATGAAACTGTTACTTTATACCCCCATAGGTTGTATCAATGCAAGTATAAAGTTGTGACAGACTTTAATCACAGAAGGGGTAGGGGGGCATTAATGTTTTACAAACATGACTTTTAACTTGTTCAGTGATTTTTCGGTAATTTTTAAAAAAACGTTGATGACGTCATTTCAACGTCATATTTTAAAACGTTCTACAATGAAAATCATTTGACGACATCTTGATTTATTAACCACAGATAAAGAGCTTTCATTTGATACCAAGATTTGCCGTGTACTATGCGTGTCGACTAAACTCCTAAAATAAGCCACTTTTTGCAACTTGGTCACCCTTCTATTGTAAAGCAAACCGTTATCAAATTTTCCGCCTTCACCTACGACTTTCTGTCAGCTAAATCCAGGTAAAAATTTCAATAGATTTATTAGGTGTTGGTATTGAAGACATGTCCGTTGTCTTAATAAGGGAGCGTCAGTTTGAACAAACATATTTCCGTCGCTTTCTATGGTTAAATGGTAGATGCATTTCGGAAGTATCCGTTATAACCAAGTATAACATGAAACTTCTTACTTTTTAACTATCCAAGACAAGCAGCTCTTCTCAAGAAAGGACCTAAGTATAGAATCCCATCTGAAATAGATTTGATTAAATGTTGCAAAGTGCTAAAGAAAGCTTTAGATAACTATACCAAACGATTGTGTAAATCGGAAGTAGTCGAATCGTATGCTCTATATTGACTGGAAAAAAACCTCATTTTGGATATTAACGATATTGGAATAGAGAAACTACCACAAAAATCCTCACCTTTTTAAAGATCCAAGTTCTAAATCTGAAAGAAATGTAATATCCAAGTTACGTTATTTACATGAAAGTTATATCTTGCAGACAAAGCAGTCAACAACACCATATCTATCTGAAAACGCTACTACATATCAACTTTAGTTTCGGAACATTCCTCTTCTAATACTTATATCGAAAGCAATGAAAGTGTTCCTAATATTTTAAGCAAACATAACAGTGAATTATTTTTTCTTTTAACATCCCTATTTCTAACTTAGATCTCCCTTCAATATACTACATACCAAAACTTCACAAGTTTCCTTACAAGTTTCGATACATTGCTAATTCTAGCAACTGTTCAACTACAATTTTGTCAGGAAATCTGACGTCAGCAATCACGACTATAAAAGAATACGTGGCCAAATACTGTGAAACTGTCATGAACAGGAATGGTGTAAACTTCTCTTGGTCTATAAAAAATTCATGGGATGTGATTGACAAAATGAAATCAGAAAATTTTGAAGCAAATACGACTTTTCTCATATGTACACCACGTTTCTTCACGACAAAATAAATGATCGATTGTCTAAACTCATTAAATGGTGTTTTGATCGAGAGGGGAAAACTCATATTTGTACATCTGAATTGAAGGGTTTCTTTTCCGCCACAGATTACAAATCATACAATTCAAGGACATGTGGTGACCTGTGCATTGCCTTGTCATTCCTTTTTCACAATATTTATGTAAGATTTGGTGAGAAACTCTACTAGTAGGTTGTAGGGTTTCCTATGGGTATTAATTGTGCGCCTCTTGTTGCAGATTTATTTTCATACACGTCGGAAAATGAATTTATTCAAAATCTTCAAAAGCAAAGAAAACGCGATGATGTGAAATTTTATATTGGTATTTCTAGGTACCTGGATAATATTCTTACTATCGACAGTCCTGTTTTTGAAAAGCATAAAAATGTTATTTATCCACAAGAATTGATTCTAATCAAGGCAAACGCTACAAACACAGAAACAGATGGAGAGATTTATACGAGTGTGTATGACAAAAGAGAAGATTTTGGATTTAACATAGTAAATTTTACCTGGCTTGACGGTGATGTTCCTAGAAAGTCTTTCTATGGTATCTACATTTCACAGCTCATCCGGTATGTTAGAGCATGTACTGATCGTTTGGATTTTCAAAGTAGAAATTTACAAACTACCAAGAAAGTTTTAGGACAAAGTTTTCGCTTTTACAAACTAGTAAAGACTCTCTGGAAAATATTACAAAAAATAATAGTCAATTTCTTTCTAATTTTTGACCAATACAGGCAACAGAGTATATTAATTTGGGTATTTTCACAACCTGCATTTTATGGTGAAATAATTTACAAGATAAGAAGGATCTAAGATAGACAACTATCGAAATTTATACCGTGGATATGATCCTAATGTAAACAGACGGACACTAGGCATGGTACTTGACCAATCTACAGTATTGTACCAGCACAATCTTAAAACTTGCACTCTGACTGACTGTGATGAGGGGACTCCATGGCGGGCCCTGTCCAAACCTCTTTAGAGGTCTCCGACCACCTGTCCTCTCTAAATGTCCGTCGGACTCCTCGGGTGATAACATACATGAGCTCGCGGCGGCAGAGCACGGATTGTATTACGTACACCCTCTTTTTATACTCTTTTACTTATTCATCTGAGTTGCTTGGACCCCTGCGTTTTGCGGTTTTGTTTGTGTGTGGTCATCTGACAGTGAGGAGGTTTTGCACCACATTTGTACGTTCTTCGAGACCTCTTGGTAATCGGAAAAGCGGGAGGGTTGTGCGCACGTAATCCAGGATAACCACACCTTCTGCTATTTCCATGGCAGATGGCAGTTCGTAGTCAGGACCGGTTGCCAATTTTTCTCGTTGGTTTATGTGTAGTCATTTGTATTTGATTTTTCGGTGTTGTGTGTTGACTTTCCTTGTCCCTTTTGCGTCTCTTTCGGTGCTTCTCTGTTCTTTGTTTTTTTCATTGGCTGTTTTGGACTTTTGATGTAGGTGCTGCAACCGGGTGTTGTTGGAGATCCCCTTCCTTGTTTTTATTATTCTATGCGACCTAGAGATAACACGAAACATTAAGCTTTTTTTATATTATTTTCTTTCTCTGTATTATTTAAAAATATTGGAGTCACGCATTGGCCCTGGTTTCTGAATTTAGAATAAGAATATAGTTAGAAGTGGCTCAAACTAGAATAAACTCATCGAAGAAGACAGATGTATACTATTATCAAAAGCAATACAATCCATTAATCCCAGAGCCCTCAAAACATAATTACTTTTAATATGGATTCTCTGTAAAAACCTAAAACAGCTGGCCACGGCATGTCATGGATTTTGATTAAACTTTCTGTAATCATCACACTTAATGTAAAAACAATGAAAACAAACCATATTGTTATATTTGAACAACGGTGCCATGTTAACGGGGTCAATCTATTTGACACCCCCATATATATGAGACATAAGGCATATTGTTGCATTCTGTTGCCATGGAAACCATGGTCAAAATTAACTTTATGAACACAAAAACTTTTATTTGTATGTTCAGCTCTAACAAGAATAATTTTTTCTAGGGAGGAGGTTATAAGGTAGTTGATATATTCATTAAAAATATGTGAAAATTTAGCAAAATTAAGGTCTAATTTTAGGGTCATTTTTGGCCTGTTTTTGATCATTTTGAAGGTTGAAAATCATTTTTTTGGTGCATGTTATGGGTATTTTATTTTACCTTACCAAAATAAAAGTCCATATCTGGAAAAAATCAAGAAATAAAATTTATGGTGAAACTCATCATTTTGTCATGAATGCCAATCAAAATCCGTTGATATAGCAACTTGGAAACAATATTACAATATACTGCATTTTTAAAAACATTGTTTGTCCTCATGTTTGAGTCATATGATTATGAAATAGCATATCTGTATACAAATTACATTTATCATTATCAGTTGACCTTCAAACCATTTAAACAGTCCAGGAGAATACTAAAAATAGTAATATTACTTAAAACTGTAATACTACTGTTAACAATAATACCTGATATTATTAAAAACAGTAATGCTGCCACCCTATATTACATATTTCTGTAATATAGACAAAGGAAAGTTTTAAAGCCACTAGCACAATTTCTATCATACAATTCTTTCACCATGTTCACTCAACAACAAATTCATTAAATATGAAAAAAAATTCTACTGAAAAGTGAAAATAATGTCCATTTGGAACCTATTTTTCACTTTTTCTTCTTTCTGAAATCACATTTTCTTCAAGTATCTTAAGGCAAAAATTTAGCTGATGTTCTGAATAATTTTTCAGTGTACATTTGAATGAAATACAACTCCTAATCACCCTCATTTCTCCCCGAATCCACTGGTATAAGAGCGAACTGACAATCTAAATAGTATTACTGCTTACAGTAATATAGAGAGATAAATTTCCAAGAAAGATAACTCCAATTTCATCTATATTATTGCTTTAAATAATATTACTGTTTCCAGTATTCTCTTGGACTGTTAAAGGTAATCTGTCCAAATCTCAAAGTCACTTCTAACTTTAGACTAAAATGTAGACAAAGATCAGGATTTCCAATTGATTTTAACTTTTTCTCTAACTTATAACATTAGATATTTTGATTTTAAATATTTACAGTTAAACAACCGATCAATAGAAGTAGAATTCATCGCAATTTTGTTAACTTGTATTTTACTTTGAGATTTTCTAGAATTTTCTCGTAAAATATGTGACATTTATTTAGATCTTCAATGGAATTTGGTAATTTTGATACTCATCCCAACGAATAATACATTTATCATACTTTCACCGATTATTGATAGTTTTACTAAGGTTCCATACTGTTTACTGTTAATTATGTCTCTTTGAAGTGAAAACCACAAAAATTGGCATGAAAATAGCAAATATTTTAATATGACCTTGAAAATTGAGCAAATGACCTTGACATTTACTACATACCAAGTTTTGTAACGATAGCGGGCATACATCTTTAGAAATGAGTTTTTTTTTTTACTTATGACAGGTATTTACACCTTCGTACCAAATGTTGTCATGGTAACCTATTTCAAAGGCATATAAACAGAAAAATCTCACTTCTACATAAATATCCTTCGATTCCGAAGAAGGATAATACTCTTCAGGAAATAGTAAACGGTATTTCAAATCATGTGCAATTTCATAATTATTCTTGTGAAAAGTAAGTGAAATATAGGTAAAATAAGGCCTTAATTGGCCATATCTAATAAGCATATAATTTCTTAAAATTGAAGCAAATTTACATGACACACACAAAGAAGGAGCATCGAAAAATCAATTTGTATTATCTAAAGATGGTTTAATAATATTTTCAGAAAATTACATATACATTCAAGATTTGTTTCCATGGTAACGGGATGCATAAAAATGCCTTCTTTAAAGGTGTTTTTATACAAAACCTTGGTTACCATGGCAACGGAACGTCTGAGAAAACAATGGAAGATCAATTCATTCTGAGGACATCATACATTGAATTAACCTTGTACACAAAAAATATCCAAAATCTGACACATGTCGTGGCCAAACATGTCTGACTTTTTTTAAAGTTTTTACATGCATATTAGAACACAGCGAATATAGACGTATATCGCATCAACAAAGAGTAAGAAATATATCAACTTAAACATTCTGCGTAGAGGCAAAAATGAATCCCAAAATGAAGATAAAGTCAGATGCCCACGAAAAGTAAGCTTATCATGTTTGCTATCTACATCCGTCACACAGGCCTTGCAGAAAAAAAAGTTCATAAAGACAGATTGTGCTAGAATACTCAGCAAATTTGGATTCTTCGTTGAAAGCAGGTCATCGATGTATCTGTACGAAGAATGGAAATGGAATATTGTGGGCTCCTCGGGTGATAACGTATATGAGCTCGCTACAGCCGACAGAGCATGGACTGTATTACGCACGTCCTCTTTTTATATCCATTAACATCTATGTTGCTTCGACCCCTGTGTATTACGGTCTTGTTTGTGTGTGGTCATCTAACAATGAGGAGGTTGTTTTATACCATAATTGTGCGTTCTTATTGCCAAATATAATGTATTTCATTTCAAATTACAGTTATCTTAGTCATTTGGAACTGAATTTTTGACCTTCTTAAGCTTTCAAAGAAAGGGGGATGAAAAACAAGATAACCCATGTCAGGTAATCTGATATGATAATCTCTTGAAACTTTTAAAACTTCATATCTGAGGCAAGATAAATGCTTCGAATTATGAGGTAATGTGATTGCATTGCTCTGTCAAGATTCAGTGCAACAGACGATGCTAAGTGTTTGAAGTAGAAACTATCTGTATATAACCAAGTAGACAAAATAAGGTCAAAGGGGCGTGACATTTTTCATTTGCTGAAATTACGTCATAGATATTTGCCATGTCCGTTTGTATTACCGAATGTCGCCAATATGTTGAAAACATCAGCATCTTCCTAAGAATAATTCATTCAAATTTGCCTTGTCACGTCGTCTTGTGGCATCTGAGAACGAAGCTTCCCGAATGCAAGAAATCAGTATTTTATTCTTGTACTTAACAATCTTAAAACAATATGTCATGCATCCAAAGAATTTTTTTCGGTAAAAATGACCTAAAATGCGCAGATAAATGACGAAAAAATTGAATTGAAAATTCATTGCGTAACACAGAGGCTCAAAAACCTGGAAAAAGGGTGCAGTCTTGCATCGAGCGAAACGACATGGAAATTTAACAAGCCAAGCATGTAATTATGTCATAAATGTACTCAATGGATAATGATTTCATTTTTAGCTCACCTGAGCCATAGGCTCAAGTGAGCTATTGTCATAGTGTTGCGTCCGTCGTCCGTCGTCCGTCGTCGTCGTCGTCGTCGTCGTCCGTCGTCCGTCGTCGTCGTAAACTTTTCACATTTTAAACTTCTTCTCCAGAACGGCTGAAGGGATTTTGATGAAACTTGGTAGGTATGAAGTACTCATGGTCCCCTACAAGTGTTGTTGTTTTTCGTCCGGATCTGTCAACAGGTGGCGCCACCACAGCCAAAAGTAGGTCACGGGGGTACCCTCCTTTGACAAACTTCTTCTTCAGAACCGAAGCATGTATCGACAAACCGAAAGCATCAGGATGATCTAGTGAGATGCCTTAAGAAGTGTTGTTATATTTGGTTCCACTTCGAAGTCAAATTTTTGACGCGTTTTTGACGTCTTTTCGGACTTTGTCATAAATGCACATTTTTGCACTATTTCTTTAAATAACTCAATAAGTGTATGATTTTACACACTCATTTACTACATATTTATCATATTTAACTTACTTAATGCTTTGATATGTATTTTATGCTTAATATTTATTTTTTTGATTTTTTATGAATTTTTTTCTTATGTAAAAAGGAAGGGGGGGGGGGGGGTGATTTTCATACATTTTCAGCTTCTTTTCTATAACCACTCTTCAGATTGTCATGACAATTTGTAGGTATGAGGTACTCATGCATGGTACCCTACAAGTGAAAGAATTTTGTCAAAATATCCACTTTTGGATTTTTAAGGAATATTTTTTAAGATTGTACATAGGTATAATGTATGTTTTCCATGCCAAATGGACCCATGGGGAGTAGCTTCAAACCCCGGCGGGACCCCAACAATTTTTTTTCCCTTTTTCAGTTTTTTTTTCTCTTTTTATTTTTATATTTATCGCTAGAAATGAAACTGTGAAAGAATTTTGTCAAAATATCAACTTTTAGATTTTTAATGATTTTTAGCTCACCTCGACGAAGTTGAGTGAGCTTATGCTATAACCCCACGCGTCCGCGTCCGCGTCCGCGTCCGGTTAAGAAGTTTGGGGTAGCTCAGTATCTGACAAAGTACTAATGCTACAGTAACCAAACTTGCACAAGTGATTCATCTTTGGATGCTGAGGTGAACCCATGCATCAGATGCAGCATCTGACCTACATTTTCCACTTGAGTGACTTGGTTAAGAAGTTTGGGGTAGCTCAGTATCTGACAAAGTACTAACGCTATAGTAACCAAACTGGCACAAGTGATTCATCTTTGGATGCTGAGGTGAACCCATGCATCAGATGCAGCATCTGACCTACATTTTCCGCTTGAGTGACTTGGTTAAGAAGTTTGGGGTAGCTCAGTATCTGACAAAGTACTAATGCTACAGTAACCAAACTGGCACAAGTGATTCATCTTTGGATGCTGAGGTGAACCCATGCATCAGATGCAGCATCTGACCTACATTTTCCGCTTGAGTGACTTGGTTAAGAAGTTTGGGGTAGCTCAGTATCTGACAAAGTACTAATGCTACAGTAACCAAACTGGCACAAGTGATTCATCTTTGGATGCTGAGGTGAACCCATGCATCAGATACAGCATCTGACCTACATTCTCCGCTTGAGTGACTTGGTTAAGAAGTTTGGGGTAGCTCAGTATCTGACAAAGTACTGATGCTACAGTAACCAAACTTGAACAAGTGATTCATCTTTGGATGCTGAGGTGAACCCATGCATTGGATGCAGCATCTGACCTACATTTTCCGCTTGAGTGACTTGGTTAAGAAGTTTGGGGTAGCTCAGTATCTGACAAAGTACTGATGCTACAGTAACCAAACTTGCACAAGTGATTCATCTTTGGATGCCGAGATGGACCTATGCATCGGATGCAGCATCTGACCTACTTTTTCCACTTGAGTAATTTCGCTTTTAAAAGCCAATATTGAGCAAAGTATAAGTGCTACATGTACCAAACTTGCATATTGGATGTATCTTTGATCAAACTTTCATAAAATGACCTTGACCTACTTTTTCCGCTTGAGTGATTTTGCCTTTAAAAGCCAATATTGAGCAAAGTATAAGTGCTAGATATTCCAAACTTGCATATTAGATGTATCTTTGATCAAACTTTCTTAAAATGACCTCGACCTACTTTTTCCGCTTGAGTGATTTTGCCTTTAAAAGCCAATATTGAGCAAAGTATAAGTGCTAGATATTCCAAACTTGCATATTAGATGTATCTTTGATCAAACTTTCTTAAAATGACCTCGACCTACTTTTTCCGCTTGAGTGATTTTGCCTTTAAAAGCCAATATTGAGCAAAGTATAACTGCTACATGTACCAAACTTGCATATTGGATGTATCTTTGATCAAACTTTCATAAAATGACCTCGACCTACTTTTTCCGCTTGAGTGATTTTGCCTTTAAAAGCCAATATTGAGCAAAGTATAAGTGATACATGTACCAAACTTGCATATTGGATGTATCTTTGATCAATCTTTCATAAAATGACCTTGACCTACTTTTTCCGCTTGAGTGATTTTGCTCTATAGAGCCAATATTGAGCAAAGTATAACTGCTACATGTACCAAACTTGCATATTGGATGTATCTTTGATCAAACTTTCATAAAATGACCTTGACCTACTTTTTCTGCTTGAGTCGTTTTGCCTTTAAAAGCCAATATACATGTACTAAGAAATATGTTTGAATTGAATTTTGCTGTCACGAGGTGAGCTTCGTAATCTGTGATTACCTATGTTTTAAAAAAGACAAGCTATAGCTAATTTGGCTTTGTGTACTTATTTTCATACTTCGAATTAACTTGGCTACATACGCTATCAAATATACGCTGAATTTATTTTTAAGATGTTGACTTTTTGTGTCGCCTGCGAAGCACAGCGACACTTAGGGATCACTTTGTCTGTTGTTCGTCTGTCCGTCCATCCATCCCTCCGTTTGTCCGTCTGTCTGTCACACTTTGGTGTCACACCCCATAACTTTTGATTGGTAAGTGATAGGGCTTTGATGTTTCACATGTGTATTCCTTGTGACAAGACCTTTATACACATATCATAATTTTTAAGATACTCCTGTTGAAGGAGTCTCTTACTGTATTCGCGATTCTCATGTCGTTTCGAGGTACCGTCTCTTCCGGTGCGCAGCGAGAAATAGTTCCAGATTGTGTCAGCAGTTTCTCGACATCAAAACTTGCGTGTGGAAAATTTATATCAGAATCGATTGTTTTGATAGAATGATAGAATTAATATAAAATTAGTTGAGATTTTCAAGATGAAATTTGATCTTTTTGAATTGTTATCGATTTGTGACTACTTTACATCTGCGCTCTATCGATGCTCCGCCCACCGTTTGACATTTAATGATTATCTTTCATGCGCGCACGTTCTGTGATTAGCTTGCAAGGTAAATATTTATTGATACGCAACAATTCTGAATTTTTCAATGCGTATTATATTGTAATGCCGACACCGTGCTGCTATGTTCTCATCAGATACTAATACAACGTCTGACTCAACAACTCTAAGCCCCGCCTTTTACCAATTCATGTCAGCTGTCAATCATTATCTCACGGACTTCAGAAGTATGGATATTTCATAACTATTTGAATTTGATGAGTATCATCGCTATTTTGTAAAAGATATGTTTATTTTTTTTCAATTCAGGACAATCACATGTTTATCAATACGATTATGAGTACAGATTTTTCGCCCCCAACGACTAACTTCAATCAACATCGGAAGTATGCATTTTCACCGTCAAAAGAAACCGGCCTTTATCGAAAAATAAAATGAATTTGTTTTCTCTCTCTCTCTCTCTCTCTCTCTCTCTCTCTCTCTCTCTCTCTCTCTCTCTGATATAGATATAGGCAAACGATTTTTACTGTCCCGCGAGTACTAAACAAAAGTTCAATCAGTTGACTCTTTTGAATATAACGACATTTGCCACTAATTTAGATACCAGTAGTTGATTATTTTATGAAATGTTCATGTGTTCATTAATCAGTTTCTTTTTTCAAATTATTTTACAAGTGTTCTTTCTTTCAAACAAACGCATTAACCAAATATAGTCTCAAGTAAAGATTCAATATTTCAATAAGAATAAACAACTCCTTTCCGTAGCTCTTAAAACTATAAATATGGCTTCTTGTATAGTACATTGCCTATGAAGGCATGTGATCGGAAAAAATAATAATCATTTACGATTAGATTTTCAGATAAACAACCAAAGACAACCGATATAATGCCAAAAAAATGCTAGCGCCTTGTTCTGGTATTTTAAACGGTTCTTAACAGATCCGCAAAAAAAAATATCGATTTATCAAGGACGCGTATCAAGAAAAAAAAATGAATCATATAAAAAAAAATAATAATAAGGCATATAAAGTTCATGGGCGGATCCAGGATTTTTTTCAGGGGTGGTCCTAAAGTCCGATTTTTTTAAGAGCAAAAAAAAAAAAAAAAAAAAAAATCCAGGGTGGTCTGGACACCCCCCCCCCCCCTTTCTGGATTCACACTTACACATCAAATCGCATAAAGGGCAAAGCCATTTTGGGTTGTTTTCGGTGTTCAAAGAGAGTCATGTACTTGTCGGCTAAACATCGTTACATGATAATATTGGGCCGATTGGTTGTTTCACAGATACCACTGCACGCTATAATTTTCCGCTGACGAGACTTATTTTCTGATAAAAGTACCCGCCGTGCTGAATGTACCGGGTAACAGTCGATCGCTGAAGATAATGTATCTGTTTATCAATCTAAAGGAAAAAAAATCTTTAAAACGCTTAAATATTTCAGTAATCACATTTGGGCTGGGTCCAGTATTGAAATCGTGACGTTACGCATAATTTTACGATAACGGCTAATCAGCGGGTATACAAACATTACGGTCTGCAGAGATTTGTCGGGTTGATCAAGCCCAAAAAAGTTTTCTTTTTTTTTTTTTTTTTTTTTTGCAGGAAATTGGCGTTTCATGACTCCTTTTAAATGCGAATTCATTTATACGGCAATGGCGGAATTGCTGACGGTCTATAGAAATTTAGACTGTGTGCACGTGACGAGATTTACGTTCTCTGACTGGTTCGAACTAGTCCGTGACAAAATGAAAATGAATGTCTAGACTTTATTCACACATTGTAAATATTTTTTAACGAAACTGTAAAACAGTGCCGCTGAGAAATAAAAAGGCCGGTCTGTTCGCATGGGCTTATACTTCTGATAAAATAAGTTTGGATACTTTTCTTTTTCAGTCTCTTTTTCTATACGTGAAATGGATATTATGCAAACACTATTTAAAAAGAATTAGTTGTTATAATTCCGAAAAGTATTGAGATCATAATGACGTTCAGGATAAGCGCCGACAACCGCTGAGAAACGTAAGCTATAAAACTGGGATGTGATTGAATGCTAACCTACACATTTCGCGCGGGTATGTTAAGGCGTCCCATGGAAATATCATCACCTTTATCGCACCTTTGTAATGGACACCTCTTTCCCTCAATAAAATATACTTTAATCAAAATTATGAATATTTACTTTATAGAAGGAAAGTCAAGGGTCATTGGCGAGTTCTGCAGGTGTGTTGAAAGTCACGTGATCGCTATTTATAGCACTTGTACACAGTACGAAAAAGAAGCTTCGAGCGCAAGTTGTTCCACTAATTTCTCAGTGAACTTATGATTTATGTTGTGTAGAGAAATGTTCAAATTTCATATATCTTGCTACGACAAGTCGTGAATTCCATATATTTATGGATTAAATTAATGAATTCTACGGCGCACCCTGGTTTTTGCGTTACACCTTCATTGACTACGTCCCTGTAAAAGTTTAATATGAAAAAAGTCAAGTTGTCGTAGCAAGAACTATATAGATAAATCATAGAAGATTCGATTTACACCAAACTTCTTTCAATTTATTTTGAGGAACAACTTGCGCTAATCTATTTTATATGAGTACCCCTAAAAGTTCTCCTCTCGAGAACCATTTCAAACGTTCAAGTGATGCGCGATTGACAGGGGGAGATAATTTCTTAAAACTTCTCAGCACAGGTACATTTCAGCGAAAATTCATGTTCTTCTGTCTCAAAATCGGCATGATCAAGTGAACTCGGCAAGAATTTAATTTTTCTTGAAGAATTTTAAGTGTATAGTGTCAATATTAATTTTAATATGTTGATGAAGACATTAAGTAATGTGCGAATCAAATGGAAGTCATGACCCAATGCAGTAGATTTTATTCTTCATTCAAGAACCCTTTGTGCGCCCCTCCGCTATTTTTTTTTTGTTGTTGTTGTTTTTTTTTGTTTGTTTGTTTGTTCAACAGCAATTGCAATATTTATCTGTGACAATGTTTTTCAAGTTTCTGTTGATTTTCAAACAAATTCATTCAATTTAATTTTGCATCATTTTAATTAACGGTTTTGTTATTCTATCGCTATATTTATAGCTTTCATGCCGGCACTACATAGCTATCATGTCTTTCTCTGACATTTGTACTTAAGTATCCATTCGTTTCAATTTTTTTTTCTTTCTGTCAGTCAGAATGCTTGGAGGAGGGGTCAGATGCAGCGTCGAGAGTCTTCTGAAATTATTTTTCGTCACCCAGGAAGCCTTTTTATTTTCATTGTTACACTTTTAAATTATGCTGTCGATAATACAGGTCCATAATAGAGTGCAGATCGGACGTTATGCAGAGGTTCAGAGAGAGAGAGAGAGAGAGAGAGAGGGGGGGCGGGTGTATTAATTACTAGCTAATATATTTTTAGTTGGCCGGTGGGGGGGGGGGCTGATAGCACTGAAACATACAAATGGATTCCTACGTAAGGGTCTTTAGTTGAAACATATTGATTTCGTAATGCCTTCATAAATTAATTACATGTTACATACGGTAGAAATACGACAGGACAAGAGAACAAAAAAAAAAACAAAACAAAACAAAAATACAAAACAAAACAAACGCATCCAGATTAAAGGAAAAGGATATGATCAGTAATACTATAATTATGTACCAATCTCGCATAATCATGACCGGCCATGCTCTCCCCTTAACAATGTATGTAAGTGGCGTGTAACTGCTATTCCCTCTCCTCTCGGAAAAAAAATATTCATGCAAACGTCAGGGGCACCGAAAGGAGAAACCTCCACACTGTCGAGATAATTCTGTATTTACATGTATACTTAAATGAAACCTGTATCTAGCCATCATCGACAATTTATTTTATTTTGTCTGCCAATAATATTCTTTATTTTCTCACAACGTATTATTTGGATTTTTCGCATGAGCATATCTGTTAATTTTTTCTAAATCGTGAGAGGAGGGGGGGGGGGGTTCCATCTATCAGCTTTGTATGAAATCATTCGGTCTTTTTTTCCCTCAATTTAAGATGAAATCCTTGGTCATATTTAGACCAACCCCACTTCCAGTTATATATGCGCGAATGATGTCACATCAATCAAACTCCTACATCGACTCCCTTTCCCGACTCCTAGCGCAGTATTACATACATGAATGATAGGCCATATCACCCTGCATGGGCAGTCTTTAACACGATACAAAGGACGGGATATTTGCTATGATCAATTTCATAAATTTTGAAATGAATAAATATAAAAATAAACAACTCAGCAGCTCTGTATTTATCAGGTGATAGACGTAAACTCCTTTGTACATGTGCATTTAAAATGGCATCCTTTATCAAAAGAATTGAATATCTCTGTAAAAACCATGATGCATTAGTACTGTAACTTTGTGAGAGTAACATGGCAGTCTTGTATAACAAAGTATCTTTGAGTAGACTGTGGCGTAGCTAACATGTTTGCTAAAGCATCCACTTTTCCTCTAAAATTTCTCAATTCAGTAAAAATTTTCCTCCCTCTGCAGGGGTTTTTTTGTGAGCTGCCGGAGGTAAAATCTTTTTTTTTTTTGCATTCTACCTCCTTCATTGCCATTCGAATGTCCTCAGCTTCTAAACTCATTTTCCTTGTATCATGAAATGATTCACTTAGTTTTGCCCAAGCTACGCCACTGGTAGAGCGGCTAGAGCCCAACATTATGATATCCCTATGTTTATAGACATCAGAAAGACTCCAAATAAACACAAATACATGTACTTCTTTACAATAAAAAATTTTTATTGACCCTTTTTTAACATTTGACAGAGTGAGACACTTGACATCTTCTTGCTGGCATTCGGGTAAAGTTATATTACTTCCAAAGGCAAATCTCTGAAATTAGAATAAAATTCAAATTTAGGTGTCAGAATAAATAATTCTGTTTTATTAAAATTTCTTAAAGAACCTTTTAAGATTATTAGTGTACTGTTAAACTACATCAGTTATAAACTTTTTCTGACAATATTCACAGATAGATCTAAATTTATATCAAATTTCAACAATAAAGAATGGAATATGTGTATAGATCTATATGGGAAGAAATTTTTATATTCAAGTCTCTAAGAAAATTGAATTAATATATATACCTGGTCATTGAAAAGTTCTTTCAATTATGATTCTGGGCTAATGCAGCATCCACCACTGATCCAGTGCCAAAACATTGTTGTTTTTTTTAATGAGATGATTAAGTATGTAATTTTCATCAGCCTGAAATACAAATGAATAAAAAAAGTGTTATAAACTGTATAATACTAAGAAGTTTCATTGTTACATACTTAAAAAGTACACATGCATGCCAACATCCACCCTACCCCCAACCCCTTCCCCCATTTTTTTCTCCTCGTAAAATTTACCTTTGTCATGAATTTGCTTGTATCTAAATTATATATCGTAGCAAACATTGATAATATGGAAAATAAAGTACATGTAATAACAATAGCGTTACAACCATACTTTTTCACAGCATTGCTGCAAAAATAAATATACGACACATGCATCATATGACACATGTGTACGCCACCAGTACTGTAAACAAGGTACATAAAAAGAATGATTTCGTACCTTTTTGAATAGCTTAGTCTTTGATTATATATATGATTGGGTATATTATGATATTTTCTTTGTGCAGCATCTCTGTTTTCATGTAATTTTAATGAATACATACCGTTTTCTCAATTTTTCTTATCACCCGCCCTGTAAACTCTCGGGTCGCACCTTCCATCGCTTCTCAAGCTGCTCAGTAACGCAGAGTTCCCTAACAACGCAAGGGGGTCACAAAGTGCACTGAGTTGATTGGGGATCTTCTCAAAGGTATATTGAATAGACGGAGTGTAAGCCATTGAGTTAGTATAAGAATTTTTATAACTGATAACTTTCATCCTTTGAATTTACAAAATATCATAAAAATTAATTGAAATACTGTGTTGCTACCGTACTTGACGACACGGAGTCTATGACGTCAAATGATGTTACGTTAATTCGCGGCAAATGTTTGACGTAATATTCCATGGGACGCCTTAACATACCCGCGCGACTTTTAATGCAATGAAATTCCGCTCTTCGGGAGATGTATCGAATTTAGACCAACTCAACGGACCTACCCGGAAAAAAACGATGAGTCTTTATTGCATGCAAAATTTAATGCTTATGCGTCACGAGACACGGGGATTACGAGACTAGATTAGGTACATGACAGCATGACAACATTTTATTAATAAGTCAGAAAAAAATGTCTCGGAATGTGTCTCAGAATTTTTCAATTTTTGTCCCAGAATTCTTTCATCGTCCCAGATTTGTTCATCAATGTAATTATTAGTATAGCACATTGTAGTACCTAACATAAGTATGAACAATTTACATGTGCAGATATAGTGTATCCAAATATATATAATATTACAACATCAACATTTACAGTGAAATAAGATGTTACAAAAAATTTTTAGTGGAGTATCTTTCAGGGCCTTCAGACCTTTGATTGACCTTTTGACCTTGACCTAGATATTTGACCTACTTTTCTAAAGATCTAATATTGGCTATACCTCTTGATTGATTAGTGATAGGGCTTTGATATTTCACATGTGTATTCCTTGTGATTAGACCTTTCTACACATATAATGTTTGACCTTGTGACCTTGATCTAGATATTTGACCTACTTTTCTAAAAATCTAATATTGGCTATATCTCTTGATTGGCAAGTGATAGGGCTTTGATATTTCACATGTGTAATCTTTGTGACAAGACCTTTCTACGCAAACCATATTTTTTGACCTCGTGACCTTGACCTAGATATTTGACCTACTTTTAAAAAAAAACCAAGATTGGCTATATCTATTGATTGGCAAGTGATAGGGCTTTGATATTTCTCTTGTGTATTCCTTTTGACAATACCTTTCTACACATACCATAATTTTGACCTCATGACCTTGACCTAGATATTTGACCTACTTTTCAAAAAAATTAAGATTTGCTATATCTTTTGATTGTTAAGTGATAGAGCTTTGATATTTCATATGTGTATTCCTTCTTGTGACAAGGCCTTTCTACACATATCATAACTTTTGACCTCATGACCAAGACCTAGATATTAGACCTACTTTTCAAAAAATCTTAGATAGGCTATTTCTTTTGATTGCTGAGTGATAGGCTTTGATATTTCACATGTGCATTCCATGTGACAAGACCTTTCTTCACATACCATCATTTTTAGCTCACCTCGACGAAGTTCAGTGAGCTTATGCTATAACCCCACGCGTCCGTGTCCGCGTCCGGTTAAGAAGTTTGGGGTAGCTCAGTATCTGACAAAGTACTAACGCTACAGTAACCAAACTGGCACAAGTGATTCATCTTTGGATGCTGAGGTGAACCAATGCATCATATGCAGCATCTGACCTACATTTTCCTCTTGAGTGACTTGGTTAAGAAGTTTGGGGTGGCTCAGTATCTGACAAAGTACTGATGCTACAGTAACCAAAGTGGCACAAGTGATTCATTTTTGGATGCTGAGGTAAACCCATGCATCGGATGCAGCATCTGACCTACATTTTCTGCTTGAGTGACTTGGTTAAGAAGTTTGGGGTAGCTCAGTATCTGACAAAGTACTGATGCTACAGTAACCAAACTTGCACAAGTGATTCATCTTTGGATGCTGAGGTGAAACCATGCATCGGATGCAGCATCTGACCTACATTTTCCGCTTGAGTGATTTGGATAAGAAGTTTGGGGTAGCTCAGTATCTGACAAAGTACTAATGCTACAGTAACCAAACTTGCACAAATGATTCATCTTTGGATGCCGAGATGGACCCATGCATCGGATGCAGCATCTGACCTACTTTTTCCACTTCAGTGATTTCGCTTTTAAAAGCCAATATTGAGCAGAGTATAAGTGCTACATGTACCAAACTTGCATATTGGATGTATCTTTGATCAAACTATCATAAAATGACCTTGACCTACTTTTTCCGCTTGAGTGATTTTGCCTTTAAAAGCCAATATTGAGCAAAGTATAAGTGCTAGATGTTCCAAACTTGCATATTAGATGTATCTTTGATCATACTTTCTTAAAATGACCTTGACCTACTTTTTCCGCTTGAGTGATTTTTCCTTTAAAAGCCAATATTGAGCAAAGTATAACTGCTACATGTACCAAACTTGCATATCTTTGATCAAACTTTCATAAAATGACCTTGACCTGCTTTTTCTGCTTGAGTGGTTTTGGC
Source organism: Pinctada fucata (assembly GCA_028142955.1). NCBI lineage: Eukaryota > Metazoa > Mollusca > Bivalvia > Pterioida > Pteriidae > Pinctada > Pinctada fucata. The sequence continues at coordinate 49,181,514 of AP027106.1, forward strand.
CTTTAAAAGCCAATATACATGTACTAAGAAATATGTTTGAATTGAATTTTGCTGTCACGAGGTGAGCTTCGTAATCTGTGATTACCTATGTTTTACCTCGTGCACTTGCCCTATATATTTGACCTACTTTTCAACAAATCTATGATTTGCTATATCTTTTGAGTGGTAAGTGATAGGGCTTTGATATTTCACATTTGTATTCCTTATGAAAAGACCTTTCTAAACATTCCATAATTTTTAACCTAGTGACCTTGCCCTTGATATTTGACCTAATTTCAATAAAAAAAAATCCGCTACGCAAGCGACACAAGCATTCCTTGGATTGCTTTTTTTTCATACATGCATATTTCAGAACAATTTCCCTATTTAATGATTATTTTCTCTGTCTTATTTCTGTCTCTATGGTAAACATAGTCGCCATATATCTTGTGTTACAGATTTGATTGGATCAATACCTCCTTGCCCCTTTAGTAGGGGTAACTACAGGAAATAAAAAGGTGCACACTAAAAATTTTGACTGACTTGAAATGCCCGGAAGTCTGTAAAATTGGTCTTTTTTGATCGCGAATCTTTGGCACGCATAAAAATGTAAAGAAAAAGGGGGGGGGGGGGGGGGGTCATGCATGTCCTTTTTTCGCAAATTTCACTTTTTTTACAGGAACTCTGCGTCCTCATCGAAAATGTTCCGAATTTTGCATATTTTCAAACCCATCTGTAGATTGCCTAAAAGACAAGATCAAGTTCGAAGTTAAATTTATCACGACTATTGATTCAATATGCTAAAAATACATTTCCAAGCACCGCATTTCAGCATATTTACCGAAAATAATTTGTCCAAGTGGCTTCACTGGGTCATGAGGTTTTATACACCGTACACTGCTGTTTGGAAAATAAATTGGCTCAATTTCTGCACAACTCACTTGAATTAATATTGTCCGCTAACAACTTGTCTGTGTTAATTGGATTAACACGATTTTGACTGTACGTTACATGTATTAAGATGAAATCAATACTATTCAAAAGCTCTCATTCATAGATTTCTGTATAATTTAATATGAACAAAGGCAAAACCGAAAAGTCTTTGTTTTTTATGCTTCCGGAATCAAAGATACGGGGGCATATAGTGTTTGGCCTGTCCGTCTGTCTGTTTGTCCGAAAAACTTTACATTGGGCATAACTTTTGATAGGAAGGTGATAGAGCTTTCATATTTCACATGTGTATTCCTTGTGACAATACCTTTCCATTGATACCAAAATTTTTGACCTCGTGACCTTGACCTTGACCTTTGACCTACTTTTCAAAAACTTTAACATTGGGCATAACTTTTGAATGGTTAGTGATAGGGCTTTCATATTGTACATGTGTATTCTTTGTGACAAGATCTTTCCATTGATACCAACATTACTCTGACCCTGACCTCTCACATACTTAACAGAAAATGGTGTTTATACCAACAAAGATGCCACCGCGGGGCATTCGTGTTTCACAAACACAGGCTTTATTATTTTCTGGCATACTAGCTATTAATAATGAAAGGTTTGGTGTTCAATTTTAAATAAACTTAATTTATGAAATCATTTCATTGTTTTATTCTGTTTCTGTTGCACATTAATGTGGAATTTTACAAAATGATTTTATTTTTGATGTTGCATAATCGAACTATACTAGCTGGGCATATGACTTTGGATCGCATAATCCATCTTTTCAAATCAGTAAAAAAGTTGTTGTTTTGAAATTTGACTATTTTCTCTTGTTTGTACTTTTAAAGGTTGTCTGAAAAAAAAAACTTGTCTGCATCCGGCAAAAATCTTGTTAGAAAGGTTGTGGGCTAAAATCCTGGTACTGGCACTATCAGTATTCAATGTCAGTATGTCAATTAGAGCGTGCATGGGTATCAGGTGAGCGTTGTGCCCCCTGGGGCTCTTGTTTTCTTTCATACAGTATTCCATTCTTTATCCTAAAAGGAGATGTAATAATAAGAATATACTCGGCCCTAAAAATCGGAAATTTCAAAATGGGAAATTCGAGGAAATTTTTCAGTAGAAATATCAACTAACTTGATGCATATCTGAATCTAATGTCCGGTAAAATAAGTTATTAAATAACAATACCGATATTTGGGAAAAAATGTGCGTTTTTTCTATAGTGATCAATGGCAAACGGAAAAGTTTTCTACAACATTGTTCCGCCCCGAGTTACGAAATGCCTCTTTTACCAAAGGTGTATATTATTAATACCAATTTTCTGACCAAGTGGGGTTCTGTACCTCGGGATGCAACAATGTCCCACAGACGACAAGCGAAAAAGGGGGGATGGGCTAATTTTTAAGAATCCGACATAAAAGCGTTTAGATAGATAAAAATTTCCGATCTCTTTTTGTTTTACAATTATGAAACAATCTATTCTGAGTGGATACCAATGAAATATACAACTAACACGAATGAAAATATCGATATGAAGAATGTCTTTTTCTACAGCGTGTGTATTTCGCGCCTGAAAGCTTACAATGTGGCTATTTAGTACAAGATATATTGGTTTTCAGTTTCCGGATTGCGTAATTAACCGATTACATTGACATACTGGTTTCGAAGTTATTTTTTTTTCTTTTTCATTTTTAAAATAAGAGGGGATTAAATATAAAACACTTAAGATTTATGTACAAAAATGCAATTTTTGTATATTTTCGTTCGCTATTTGATGTTTTCTGACATTGTTACCCCCTACCTATTCAAGCCGTAATGATCAAATCTTTCATCAATATTTTTAAACAAAATACTTATGAGAAATCTTCTAATACATAACATTTTTATCATGAACAACCTTTTCCTTAAAAGGAAGGATAGCGCATGAGAAATAATCGAATACATTCAGGGCTAATTCAGGCTCTTATTCTTTCAGCTCCTTTTAGTATCACAGTTTCTTTTTTGCGTTAGTGTATTTGATGAAATATCATTCTTCCAAATAGCACAAATATTTTATCGATCAGAGAGTTCAATATTTTTATTACATCATCTTCTGTGTAGCTTTTATTAGAATACGAATTTTCTCTTACAGAGTTTGTTTTATTATAACTCAAAACAATGTATACTTACTAACAGTTGCCATTTTCGGTGGTGTTTACATTTTTGATAGGTATAGAGGTCCATCTTTTCTTCAATATAGGGAATCTTTTAGTAGATTGTCGGGAAATAAATTATTTAATTGAGCATGCATCCTTGGTCTTTTTTCTACAACTTCTTTTGAATTGTTCAATATAAACATTTCGTTGAAAACGTTTCTTAAGTAAATTGTTTCGCAATATGTATGAAGACCGGATTTCATTTCCGAGAGAATTTTGGTTACAATGTTAGATACAAATTTTTAAAAAGAAACATTTTGACGCTTTTGCTATAAAGCGTTGTTTGTATGAAATTAAGTATGACGCTCGGTCGTAGTTGATAAATCGGCTGTGATTATTCTTTTTGAATCGATTTCTGGTATCGAATCCAGACAAATAATTACTTAACTATTCATTTATTTATCTGTTTATTTATTTACCATTCATTGACATAGCCCGTGTTATTTGAGAACAAAATATGCTTATGATTTTTGAAAACCAAAAATTCCCAAGCACACACACAATCGCGCTAACTTATGACATAAAGAGACAAATATTTCCATTCGCTTTCATTCCATTGTCACAATTCTCTTATTTTCTTCACAAACTTACTTTACAGATGGGACGAAGGACCTCAAACGCTTCGTTGACCTCGCTTTGACGTCAGCTGGCGATGATCCTCTGAATGTGAATAAAGTAACTTGCTTACAGTCCGCCGTTTTAGGATACTCATCGCTGATATTCGAAATTAGCAAAAAAACTGATGAAGAGAGTTTGATGCAGAGATGTCGAGAATTATTCGATAATCTTCATTCGAACAATCAACTGCCTTCTCAGCTGGTAAATATAAGGAGACAATAACATTAATCATAATTCAAATGACTGACATACACTTTTTTTAAATGATTAAACTGGGATATTGAGGACCATCCTGTGAGAACAACGAAAATCACGTATAAGATTACGAAAAATAAAATGTACTGATAAAAAGTCAATTTCATAAAACTGTTTACTCTCTGTAGATTAAATAGAGATCCTGAACTTAATCAGGTAGAGATCTATAGAAACATTGATAAAAAAGAAAATTGTAGTGAAAATATTCCAGGTTACATTAATACAAAATGCTACAAGTATTTAAAAGGGTGAAGTATGGAACGCCATCGCTGTCTTATAATGAGATATTTTAATATATTGGATGGTTTCATCAATATATGCGGTGGTAAGTACATTATATGCGGTGCTAAGAACATTATATGCGGTGGTACATGTAAGTACATTATATGCGGTTGTAAGTACATTATATGCGGTGCTAAGAACACTATATGCGGTGGTAAGTTCATTATAAGGAGTGCCAAGTACATTATAAGGAGTGGGAAATACATTATATGCGTTGTTAAGTACATTAGATCGAGTGCTAAGTACATATGCGGTGTTAAGAACATTATATAGGGTGATAATGTACATTATATTGGGTGCTAAGTACATTATATGCGGTGCTAAGTACATTATATGCGGTGCTAAGTACATTATATGGGGTGGTATGTTCATTACATTGGGTGGTTAGTACATTGTATGCGGTGTTAAGTACATTATATGTAGTGCTTAGTACATTACATGCGGTGCTAAGAACATTATATGGGATGATGAGTACATTATATGCGGTGCTTAGTTCGTTATGTGGTGATTTCGTTATGATAAACATTCTGATGATTAAGATTAAACATTTTTGAGACTCGGGTAATCATTTTCCCAAAAGGACCCAAACTTAAAGGACAAAAGAGCAAATACACCAAAGGACACATAAACACAAAAGGATACAACATTTATCCCAGCTCTATCATGGGGGGAGAAAATACCGGTATTTAGGTCAAAATAAGCATTTTACACAGAAAACAATGGACAACGGAGTAAAAAACAATGGAAACCGGAAACGCTTTTACACCAAACAGCGTCTCCCCTCGCTTTACAATGCCACTTTCACCAAAGGTTTATATCAATAAAACACATTTTCTGGCCAAGTGGGGTTCTGAAGCGTGGGGGGAAACAATGTCCCATAGGCAAAAACGAAAAAAGGGGGATGGGTGACTATTTTAAGATTTATCTCTAGAGCGATATTTAAAGTAATCTTTTTCTTTTTTTATAATGGAACAATCTATTCATAGTGTGTTCCGATCAAATATTTAACCGTTTGGAAAGAAAAATATTGTTTATTTCTACAACTTGTGTATTTCACGCCAGAAAGCTACATAAGTGGCTGAAAAGAACGAAATAAAGTAGTTTTTTTCAGTTTCTGGAATGCAGAGATTGCCGATTACACTGATATTATAACAACCTCAGAGTTAATTTCTCTATTCCTAATTTGACATGAAAAGGCAACAGAAGTATGATAAACATAAGAAAAATAAAATGAATATGTAATATAATGCACTTTTCGACGTTTTCTGTCATCTGTACCCCTACCTCTTCAACCCGTAGTGATAACATCTTTCACAATATTTATATAAATAAAATTTCTACTGGGAATCTTATTATAATTTACAGTTTTATCCTGACCAAACATAATCTAAATTGGAAGTATAGCGCAAGAAAAATAATCGAGTGATTTCAGGGCTAAATCAGGCCCTTATCTTTACAGCTCCTTTGAACCAAAGCATGCTTTTGAAATTCCGCAAGCCATAAAAAAATCAGTTATCAAATATTGAATTTTTATCATGACGAAATCACCAAAAACAAACTAATCAATGCATATAATGTACTTACCATCCCATATGATCTTCTTAGCACCGCATATAATGTACTTAGCACCGCATATAATGTACTAACCACCCCATGGAATGAACATACCACCCCATATAATGTACTTAGCACTCCATGTACATGTAATGTACTTATCGCCGCATATAATTTTCTTAGCACCTCATATAATGTACTTAGCACACCATATAATGTATAAAGCACTCCATATATTATACTTACCACTCCATATAATGTACTTACCACGGCATATAATGTACTTACCACAGCGATGGTGTTCCATAGTGAAGGGTGAATATGAAACACTATGTGTCTTATGACAGCTGTCGTTTTGTTGTGATTTCCCCATTGAAATTGACGTTTGCTCAAAACAGATAGTATTTTCTAAGTTGACATTAAAGAAGAATAAGTAAAACATAAAATCCGAAATCAGATTCCTATATAAGAAAAAAAAAAACGGCCCACAGCTTTTTGTATTTTTGATGTAGTATTTGCCTTGAGCATTACTTATGATGCATTATTTACATAATTGTCAGAATTAAGCATATTCCGTTTACGATTTTGAAGTGCCTGAGTTCTCGGAAAAGATATTCTAGAAACTATGTATCCTAATATAGCAAAACTTGACAAACCTCGATAAGTACTTATTTCTCTCATATTGGAGATTTTTTGCCGGTTTTCTTTCTAACATTGACAAGGCATTGCCATAAGAGAAGAGATTCTTACAGAACCAATTATCTTAAATATGTAGTATTTCAGCTTCCAGGACCTTAATTATTTGCCACTTATTCAAAATGTTCATTTGCTATTGGACCTTTTTCCCGTCTACTCTAAGTACGTAGTATTTCATTCTTGCTTTTTTAATATCAACGTGAAAGAAAGTGTCAGTGTGTGCCTTTCTATGGATACTGTTAATTGGTTATTCCCAAGGCCTGTAAAGAGAATTCTAAATACAGAATACATAAGGACACATTTGTTAAAATGGCTATATATTGAACATACTTTCTTTAAATAAATAATCGTTAATCAGTGAATGGAAGTCAAACACACACACACACCCTCTCTCACTCTCTCTCTCTCTCTCTCTCTCTCTCTCTCACACAAAGCAAACACAAGAAAGGAATACACATTCTCAAAATATGCATGAGACACAGCAAAGATATATGGAAACCACTTGAAATCGACACATTGTTTTCTGTCCCATTTGCGTCTTATTCTACCATAGTCTATTATACTGTCTCACTTCAGAATATTGATTTCCTTTGGTTCTTAATTGTTCAAATTATTTATCTGACCTGGTCAATTTTGAGACTCACATTAAGTACTTCTTCGATGCATATTTATTAGGAATATCAAGTGACATAATAAACGAAAACAAGTTAACAATATCATAGAAGAAAAGATTAGATAAAACATATTCTATCGATAATTACATCAACTTAGTTGTTTTTCTATCCCATATAATAAAAACACTGAGAAGCAAGAAAAACACTATCTAAAGGAAAAAAGATCAGGATAAAGTACAAAATGTCTTTTATCGTCGTAAGCGCTTTATAAACTCACTGTATTAATTTGTTTTAATAAGCCAAATTCAAATATTTATGAAACATGTCACATACCGGTATTCACTGCAAATTATAGTTTGGGAATAAAGTAGGATTATACAGGAAGATGTGGGCTCATAAGATCTCTCTCGTTGTATTATATGAAAACAGCCCATATTTGCCCCTGTATAAGAAATTAATGATACGAAAATTACCAACACTCATAGCGGATAACTCTACCTTGCATAAATAATATGAAGAAATAAATGTTAAACCTCCATTGAACTCAGGGCATATCAAGCATTATATATTTCTAGTAGAGTCTGCTATTACAAAAGAAGAAAAAGAAGATTCTGCCGTCAACAAAGAGTAAGATACAAAAATACTTCCTCAAGAATGTGGTTTTATGATAATTTATCGAAGCTTTATAATGTTTTGAAAATGATTCTCATATTTCTTTATCAGGAAGCAACACGGTCTCAGCTGTCATGGTTTCAATCTGTAAGGAATTTACTAGGATCTGTGGAATTGATGTCTGTTGAACAAGCGGAGTTGATCAATAAACGCGGATTTTATCGTGTTGGAAACATAGGGAAAATTGATGTCAGTTCAGGCGGCAAACTGGTATGATAAACTAATAATCTTTATAAGAGAATGCAGACCAATAACAAGTGGATACCAAAGTTGAAACCGAGATATTTTGCTTCAGACTTCACATCAGTTATTATTTGTTAGACGGCATTTTCTGATGTTTTAATTTTGATTGAGGTACCACTGATACGAAACTAATATTCGGACACGTTCCCTGTGTATTTTGAATGAGAAATTATGGTTATTTGCTGTTGGTTCTGCAACTGAGTCTCATTTCAGATCCTCTCCTTTCTTTTGACCAATCTTATATTTGTACCAACAACAAATTTAGCTACACACTGGAAAGCTGTCATAGCGCAGCTAAGTTAACGTGCTCCACGCAATGACGTTAGCGAAAGTTCAACGAAAACATTGTGTGACGCTATAAATGACATCACATCAATTATCATATGCTAGTGATACTTCAAGGGATAAATTGTACTGGATCGATTTTCAATATTATTGAGCCTTTATCCTATTCCTTCCATCAACTCTAAATGTTCCAAGTATCTTATTTAGGAGAAGTAATGAAAGAATGCGTATTTTCCACAGTTTTGAGTCCGGGGTTAAAGGGAAGCTTTGGATGAGAAACCTTTTAATTCACAGAAGAATCTCTGATTTTCAATTAGTAAAGCCATATAAGAAATTGATAATGGTATCCTCATAAAGGAGCACAATTTTTATTTAGATTATTTGTAAGATATTGTCCATATTTAGCTAATTAATGGAGTTTTACTGATTTACCGGCTTTAACGATGGTGACTCATCACGTGTGCGCACATAGCACTGCGCAACGTATTAGACGATTCGAACGTCATCGCGTCATACGCATGACGTTATAACGCAGGCGATGTCGCATAAGATAAAACGCTAGAATGCTCGATTTAGGACTGTACATAGGTAATATCAAGTAACGTATATAATCACTGATGAATCGAAATGAAGTACGTTGTAGTTTAAATTGAATAATTGGGGCCCGCGCGACTTTTTTTTTTTTTTTTTTTTGAAAACCGGGAAATTCAACCGCTCGCTGCCCGGAAAAAATCAATAAGGATATTTAGTATTCTTTTTGTTACGTTTTATTTTGTTGCATCGGACCTACCCGAAGTAATAATCTGTAAGCGCCAATCCGAGAGATGGGAAACTTTGCATAATTCTAATCGTTTATAGCGTAATGTTTATTCGCAGAGGTAGCGTTATTAAAAAATATAATTATACATAAGGGATCCTGGGGATTTTTCAAATCAAGGGGGTTAAGGCTAAATAAATATATACCAGCTCAGAGGGAATGGGGTTTTATTTTCTTCAATACACAGAATCTACATGATCCGGATTTATTTTCGTCTGTCTTTCGGGCTGTACGTTTTTATTAAATTTTTCCGAAAAAAAATCAAGCCGGTTTTTCTTCTAATGCGAAAGTTTTTATCCTCCCGTAAGATCAATTGGCATTTTATGAATGTCATAGTCTAATTTAGAATTTTGTTTCAATGTCGCTCTCTCTACTGAAAAACGTACCTTGTTCGAGTAAATATATACATTTGTACGTGTTTGACGATTCCTAGAATCTTGCAATCTCTCAATATCACCCTACCGTATTTTTTTTTCCAGAGAACTGGATTGGATTGGGCGTAACAGGGACGTATATTTATAAATCTATTATATACGCTCATGAGCGTAAGCCCCCCCTTTCCCCATCCCGTCCTTCCCCTACGATCTTCAGTGAGGTGTTAAAAATAGATTGTAGCTTTTTTTTATGATAAAATCTCCGGAAGGTTGGTATTGCCTGGGTGAGGGCCGAATCAGTGCAGTCATTTATATGTTGGTTTTCAACATCGTGGCAAATTCAACCCCCACCCCCCCTTCATCCAAACTTATTGATTTGGAATACATTTTTTTTTATGTTGAAGCTGTAAACTTTCTTTTCGGTACGCTTTGCTTAATATTATGTTTTAATGGATTCATATATCATAAACATATAATACGTATGTGTTTCGAGTTTTGAATATTAACTAAGCAATTTATTAACATGGGGTCTGGTCAGATGGAAAGGGGAATGCAACAAGCGAACCCCCCCCCCCCCCCCAAGTCCTAGATTTGGCATAAATAAAGATAGAGAAAGAGAGAGGGGGCGACTGTTTAGTCCGTCTATTATGGTACCATCAGTCAATCAATCTAACAATTTACAGGTGTTCTCATGATCTTATGTGATTTTATGGAAAGGGGGTGGCGGCAGGAAGACGTACTATGCAAAAAAAAAAATCTCCGGACGGATATATTAGGGGGAAAAGATTCTGGCCAGAAGGAATCATGAAAATAGCCCTCCTTCTGTCTTCCAACATATAGAGATACTCACTCCGTGTTTGATATTTTATACATCTTGTGGCCGAAATTTTGCGCTGAAACTTTTAAAAGAGTAATTTTCAACATTTGGAGAATTAAAAAAATTGAAAAATAAACAGACCCGAAGGGCCGACGAAAAAAAAATTCCGGCTCTTACAATTGCTGAAAAAACGGCTTGCAGAAGTCATCCTGTAACCCCCCTCCCCCCACCCCACCCCCTCCCTTTCCCCATGCTCACTTATTACGATGACATAGAGAAAAATACAAATTTCAAGATATAATTCTAGCTAGTAATGTAAAATTCATGCGTGGGAATGACATAAAAAATTAATTGTGATCTTATCATCAGTTGATAGTCCTATGTGGAGGGGGCAATCATATTTTAAGGACTTCTACAACATGTACCATTTTGAATAATTAAGATTTTTTCAATATTAAGATAATCGTTTTACAGAAAATTTGCTGGGCGGGAAAATTTGAGGCGGAAGAAGAATTTATTGAGTTTTTTGTCTTGTATTTTGAATTATATAGAAAACCGGGGACCATCTCGGGATACTTATTGACTGATTCTCCACGTCCACGAGCACCTATGACATGAGTTGTATATGACGAATGTGGTGTGGAAAAGAAGAAGATTTCTTTTTCAATATTTTTCTTGAAATCTTGTTTAAAAATATTCCCCTAGGCTAGGAATGTAGTCTAATTTAACCATCCCGTTTCGTTCGATATATTGAATATTGAAGTTCTGATTTCCCTTTTGTTTATATTGACTTAATTTAAACATAATCAATACTTCATTTTTTCATATTTTCTGGATCGCTACTCTCCGACGCCGGTTACTGTTTGAAACCAAAGAGTAAACATCCACGCCATGCATTTTACGTTACTTGCAGGAGGAGAGGTTTATGCCCAGCACTTTTCTTTTTCTTTGTTTGTTAGATTTTCTATGAGCAGTATCCTTTATAGCTGCACTATGAACCCCCTCCCGTTTTTTAGCTCACCTGAGCCATAGGCTCAAGTGAGCTATTGTCATAGTGTTGCGTCCGGCGTCCGTCGTCCGTCGTCGTCGTCGTCGTCGTCGTCGTCCGTCGTCGTCGTAAACTTTTCACATTTTAAACTTCTTCTCCAGAACGGCTGAAGGGATTTTGATGAAACTTGGTAGGTATGAAGTACTCATGGTCCCCTACAAGTGTTGTTGTTTTTCGTCCGGATCTGTCAACAGGTGGCGCCACCACAGCCAAAAGTAGGTCACGGGGGGTACCCTCCTTTGACAAACTTCTTCTTCAGAACCGAAGCATGTATCAACAAACCGAAAGCATCAGGATGATCTAGAGAGATGTCTTAAGAAGTGTTGTTATTTTTGGTTCCACTTCGAAGTCAAATTTTTGACGCGTTTTTGACGTCTTTTCGGACTTTGTCAGAAATGCACATTTTTGCACTATTTCTTTAAATAACTCAATAAGTGTATGATTTTACACACTCATTTACTACATATTTATCATATTTAACTTACTTAATGCTTTGATATGTATTTTATGCTTAAAATTTATTTTTTTGATTTTTTATGAATTTTTTTCTTATGTAAAAAGGAAGGGGGGGGGGGGTTGATTTTCATACATTTTCTGCTTCTTTTCTATAACCACTCTTCAGATTGTCATGACAATTTGTAGGTATGAGGTACTCATGCATGGTACCCTACAAGTGAAAGAATTTTGTCAAGATATCTACTTTTGGATTTTTAAGGAATATTTTTTAAGATTGTACATAGGTATAATGTATGTTTTCCATGCCAAATGGACCCATGGGGAGTAGCTTCAAACCCCGGCGGGACCCCAACAATTTTTTTTTCCCTTTTTCAGTTTTTTTTCTCTTTTTATTTTTATATTTATCGCTAGAAATGAAACTGTGAAAGAATTTTGTCAAAATATCAACTTTTAGATTTTTAATGATTTTTTAAATAAGACAAGCTATAGCTAGTTTGGCTTTGTGTACTTATTTTCATACTTCGAATTAACTTGGCCACATACGCTATCAAATATACGCTGAATTTATTTTTTAGATGTTGACTTTTTGTGTCGCCTGCGAAGCACAGCGACACTTAGGGATCACTTTGTCTGTTGTTCGTCTGTCCGTCCATCCGTCCCTCCGTCTGTCTGTCACACTTGGGTGTCACACCCCATAACTTTTGATTGGTAAGTGATAGGGCTTTGATATTTCACATGTGTATTCCTTGTGACAAGACCTTTATACACATTTCATAATTTTTGACCTTTTGACCTTGACCTAGATATTTGACCTACTTTTCTAAAAATCTAATATTGGCTATATCTCTTGATTGATTAGTCCAAGTGGCTTCACTGGGTCATGAGGTTTGATACACCGTACACTGCTGTTTGGAAAATAAATTGGCTCAATTTCTGCACAACTCACTTGAATTAATATTGTCCGCTAACAACTTGTCTGTGTTAATTGGATTAACACGATTTTGACTGTACGTTACATGTATTAAGATGAAATCAATACTATTCAAAAGCTCTCATTCATAGATTTCTGTATAATTTTATATGAATAAAGGCAAAACCGAAAAGTCTTTGTTTTTTATGCTTCCGGAATCAAAGATACGGGGGCATATAGTTTTTGGCCTGTCCGTTTGTCCGAAAAACTTTACATTGGGCATAACTTTTGATAGGAAGGTGATAGAGCTTTCATATTTCACATGTGTATTCCTTGTGACAATACCTTTCCATTGATACCAAAATTTTTGACCTCGTGACCTTGACCTTGACCTTCGTCCTACTTTTCAAAAACTTTAACATTGGGCATAACTTTTGAATGGTTAGTGATAGGGCTTTCATATTGTACATGTGTATTCTTTGTGACAAGATCTTTCCATTGATACCAACATTACTCTGACCCTGACCTCTCACATACTTAACAGAAAATGGTGTTTATACCAACAAAGATGCCACCGCGGGGCATTCGTGTTTCACAAACACAGGCTTTATTATTTTCTGGCATACTAGCTATTAATAATGAAAGGTTTGGTGTTCAATTTTAAATAAACTTAATTTATGAAATCATTTCATTGTTTTATTCTGTTTCTGTTGCACATTAATGTGGAATTTTACAAAATGATTTTATTTTTGATGTTGCATAATCGAACTATACTAGCTGGGCATATGACTTTGGATTGCATAATCCATCTTTTCAAATCAGTAAAAAAGTTGTTGTTTTGAAATGTGACTATTTTCTCTTGTTTGTACTTTTAAAGGTTGTCTGAAAAAAAAACTTGTCTGCATCCGGCAAAAATCTTGTTAGAAAGGTTGTGGGCTAAAATCCTGGTACTGGCACTATCAGTATTCAATGTCAGTATGTCAATTAGAGCGTGCATGGGTATCAGGTGAGCGTTGTGCCCCCTGGGGCTCTTGTTATCAAATCTAGATCCACCACTGAAATTCATTTCTTGATATTTTGACAGGAATCTTATAATTTTAAGTTGCTGAGTAAGTCTTATACAAGGGCGTAGGAAAAGGGGGGGGGGGTGCAGCGGGGGCACATGCCCCCCCCCCCCACTTTGAAAAGGGGGGGCACAACCATGTTTGTGCCCCCCCCCCCCACTTTTCAATCACAAAATTTTATGATGCATTAACATTGTTTAAAATAGCAACATTTTGTACCTGAAATCTACAATTTTTCGGTCAATTTTCAAAATTTATCTTTGGCTCGCTACCGCTCGCCATTATTTTATAGACTTTCTGAATAATTTAGCTATTCTGATCAATCCTATATACATATCACTTTATCAATGTATATGAAGACATTTAACTCAAACTATATAGAATATTATTAAATGTACTTGTTAATGATAGAGGGTATAGAAAGTATTTTCTGATAGGTCAATATTTTGCTAAAAAAGATTCCTGGCTCGCTACCGCTCGCCAGACATTTATTCATGTACTTAAAAATTTAGAATTGCACCAGAAATGTTAAAATTTGTGCATACAGAACATGAAACCCCCATATTTGTTTTTAACCCCCCTCCCCCCCCCCCTCCCCCACTTATTTTTTTTTTTTTTTTTTTTTTTTTTTTTTGCTTGTTAGAAATTTTGGGATTTAGTGCCCCCCCCCCCCCCCCCTTTTCAGGCAGAGCTACGCCATTGTTATATTATTAGTCTTTCAATGAATACGACGTCTTCGTTCAACACTAAGCGAAAATACAAAGTTTTTATAAAGCTTACGAAAATCTAAATCGAAGTGTGTATTCTACATATATAAGGGAAATAAAACATCGTCTCTCTAACATTTGGATCGGAAATAGGTCAGTAAAATAGGTAGGTTTTAGCTTATAATGCGACAATTTACACAATGGACACTGACTAATATGATATTGCCCATTCTTCGAGTATTCGAGAACAATCTTCGTGTTGAGTCAATTTTTAATGAGACTTTACTACAGGAATACATATTTGTTTAAATAAAAATGAATAAGATTCTATGATATGAACGTCATTTATTGAAATGTTTCGACGCTATGATTTGTATATATAAAATCTAGGTATGACGTCATCATGGACATGAAAGCTTCTTTCAACGCTTTATCTTGCTCTTATATCAACACCGACCTATGTATTTTTATATATCAATTGAAAGATCAAGATTTATATATTCCTTCTGTCATAACTAGGAAAAAAGTTAAATACTCCTTTGAAGTGAATTTTTTAGACAAAAAATGATAACTTTACGAATTTTTACATTTTTTTACATTAAATTGATAAGGACACTACTTTTCTAAATTAAAGTTATTTTCTTTCATATATATGTTTTTTATTGAAGAAAAGTGTCTTCTTTTCATTCAAAATTTCAAAAATCACATAATAACATTCTTTTCTCAATTACTAATGCTTTTCTGAAAATGGGTGATTTTTGTCTAAAAATAGCAACAGAAATTCCCTTAATCTATTTTTAGCTGTATCTCGAAATTTTCAACACCGACCTTGGTATATCGATATGTAAAATTAAAGTATGAGAATTGTTCTTCATATGTGGCCCATTTTTATAAAAAGTTTAATACTCCTTATTATATGAGTCACCATCCTTAAGATATTTATTGCTTATTCATTTTTTATATTTATTTAGTTGTTGTTGCTGTCGGGTTTTTTGGGGAGGGGGAGGGGAGGGTGCCAGCTCATGCGCATTAATACAGTTTATTCTAAAGCATTATTTTAAATATATATATATATATATATATATAAAAGCACAAAAATAGTGAACGTGGTTGTTTTCACCTCTTTTGTGCTGTCTATATATATATATATATATATATATATATATATATATATATATATATATATATATATATATATATATATATATATATATATATAATATATATCATCACGAATACGGTGCTAAAATACTTGTGTCAATAAATGGCTATACGGGCACCGTATACATAGCCGGCACAACAGAACAATATTGAGACTTCAGATACGGTCCTAACGAATCAACTTGTACTAGAAAATGAAAATAATAATCAAACAAATTGCAATCAACAAGAGGTCGGGCGGTGATAATTAGACGGAAACATGATTAACCTAGCCGCTTAAGAACTCCCTCCCCTCTCTCTTTTATTTATTCAAGTTATATACATTTTTTATTATTGTTTTGTCACCGATAGAGCTCTGCTCACGAAAGCACTGTGACAAGTTTACAATTAATTTTGTTAATACAAAATTAGAAGACGGTCTCAATAGTCCGCCGGGTTGGATTCAGTACGGGGAAATTGCATTAATACCTAGATTTCAATATTTGATCAGCAGAAGTTTTATGTTCTAGCGGCAACCTAAATCACCAGAGTTATTCCCTACCACAAACTTTCCCACAAAGAAAATACATAATGTTTTAACATGAAAAGCATACTAAAAGCGGATGCTTGAACGAGGCGTACCCTCCTAAGTCCCCCCCCCCCTTTCCTGCCTTCTTACTATATGCATGCATATTACATTCTCATCGATTTAAAAATAAGACTAAAATAAAAAAAAAGCAACTTTACATTGTATTAGATATTAAAAACCCATGTTATTATGTTGTACACACTTATTTATATATATATATCTTGCATGTTAACTAATGCTTTCCTGCTAAATTTCTATGACGTAATCCAGATCACCTGTGCGTTTAGAAAATAGACTGATATAGGGTAGTTGTAAAAATAATGTAATTTGCAAGTGACTACCCTTGTACAATTTCGGTATTTTTCATACAGAATCTGTAGAGGACACTTCAATTTACCAGGAGTTTGCTGGGCATTTAACGAGATATCACACGCGTTTCAGTAGCCTCCCTTAGACGAGAATTTTTAAGAAATCTCCACATTGAAGATTTCCGATTTTCGTCACTTACAATGTCTTGATGTTCTGGCTTTGTAATAATCCCTTAATCGGCAAGTCGAACCAATAGCTCAGAGGTAGAGCTCTTGCCCACCATGCGAGAAGACCGCGGTTCGAGCCTTGGCGCAGTTGTAAAAATCAGACTGTTATTCGAATGAATGCACAATTTTTTTTTCTTTGCAAAGTAATAGTAAGCCTAGAGTGAGCGACAATAGTCAAATTTTTGCTGAAATTGATCTTATTTGAAAATTTTGTTAAGACTTGTTTACCTACATACGTATGTCGTATCTATTCAGAAATAAGTCAATTTACCAGGAGTTTGCTGGGCATTTAACGAGATATCACACGCGTTTCAGTAGCCTCCCTTAGACAAGAATTTTTAAGAAATCTCCACGTTGAAGATTTCCGATTTTCGTAGCTTAAAATGTCTTGATGTTCTGGCTTTGTGATAATCGCTTAATCGGCAAGTCGAACCAATAGCTCAGAGGTAGAAATTTTGCCCACCATGCGAGAAGACCGTGGTTCGAGCCTTGGTGCAGTTGTAAAAATCAGACTGTTATTCGAATGAATGCACGATTTCTTTTTTCTTTGCAAAGTAATAGTAAGCCTAGAGTGAGCGACAATAGTCAAATTTTTGCTGAAATTGATCTTATTTGAAAATTTTGTTAAGACTTGTTTACCTACATACGTATGTCGTATCTATTCAGAAATAAGTCAGGTGTCTGTAAAGTGTTTGAATGTGGAGAAACTTACATGTATAATATAGTTACCCATATGGTACATGTAATAGCATTACACATGTGCACAAACTGTCGTGTGATCACATAAAATCTGTATTCGGCTCTATCTATTCACACATTGAAATCTTTGTGAGTGAGGAACTCTGCTGTGATATTTCAAAAAAAGTTGCTTATATAAATTCGGATGCTTTTGTCTTTGATCACATAGTAAAGAATGATAACTCGAATTGCACTTTCAATTTTTTACATGATAAATTCCACATTCAGTCAGATTTTGCAACATATGACGTGGTCATTGAATGATTTCTTTCTATAATAATTTGCACAATATGATGGCGGAATCATATATGAAGTTTCATTTGAAAATCTTGGGCTGAAAAAAGATATAGCCAAGAAATGAGCATTTCCATTACAATCAATGATTGGCTAAAAAGTCTGATCAGTTTCAAAATCTCAACATTTCGGATGGTGGCCTCCTAATATTGTCTCTTACATCTGAATTACATTAGGAAATCAGAATTATTCTTTTTTTCTGAAAATAAGTGTTGTATAACATGAAACGTGTGATATCACCTTAATAAGAATTTTAGTAGTTGTGCAAAATGTGAATGTAAAGTCGAGTTTTTACTAGGATGGGTATTGCGGACCAAAAAACGTATTGCAATATAGATTTCATATTGCGATTTATTGCAATATTTAACCCTTTTATAGATTTCATTATTTTTACAGAAACACACTTAAACAAGACACAGCTTATGTTTGTCTTATCATATCATTGCTTATTCCGTCTTTCTTTAAAGTTTTATAACACAGAAAATAGGGATATAAAGCCGTAAACTGTAACATAAAAGTCGTGTTTCTTTCAAAAAGAAACATAGTTGAAGAACTGTTGAAACTTGTAAAAAATAAATACCAGCTAGGCTTCATCAAGCACGTGTGAAACATAATGATGTAAACGTCTTCAAATTGAATAGCATCATTTAAGAACAAATAAATTGGCAACGTGGACCAGACATGCACGTTTCGGGCACTTAACCCTCATCAGTGATCCTAAATCCTAAATCTAAACAATGTAATATGCCAAAAAGTATGAAATTTACTATGTCGAAAAAGGGTACCTAAAGACGTAGCAGGATGAATGGGATATGATGCTACAGGACCCACTTTTTAGAAATTTCAAAAAAAATTGATAACAGAAATTTCGATTGCGTTGAAGAAACGATCAACCGAAAATGATCTTGATCGAATCGATGTTAAACGTAAGTTCCAGGTTTCTTTTTATTTATTTTGGGGAAGGTGCCTATCCCTTTTGGGAAAACTGCTGAAATTTGAATTTTTATATACATGTAGAAACTGTCACCAAAGTCTAACCCCTAGAGTATCATTTATTGATACTGCTTATGATCAATTAATTTGCTTGAAGTGACAAGTGGTGAATAGAAAATAAAAATGCACGTAGACATTTTGTGCTGACTTCCAGAATTGGCAGTCTTTTTTTTTTCTCATGTGATTTTTTCATAATTCCTCTTTGGGAATTTCAGAGTGATTTGAGGTAATTTGGCATTGGGAAGGGGCAGGGATTCGGTCCCAAAACAAGGAGAAAAAGCACTGGTACGAACAAAAATATCAAAGATGGGAGACCGATTTCAGTCAAACAAGAAGAATCATGGTGTTTTGAAATAAATTTTGAAAATCATTATGAAACAATTTAGAATGTAAAGGAGAGACCGTCATAACATCAGCTCATATTTCCTCTGATTGAGAGAGTCAATCTCTGATCGCTCAATAAGAACATTATTATGTATATTTTATTGAACTACTGCCCGCGCTGCTCACTTCGGAAAGTGGATAACGCGATTTTGATAACTATGACATGCAAACTTTAAGATGAAATATATATCACTGAATAGATCTCGCTTAGTCGTAAATTTTGGTATATGTTACATGGTCGAGGGTTTATGCAATCAAATTATACAGTCAATATAAATTTTAGATGCGACGTTTCAATGTTAGATTTCAGCCTGACGTCGCCGAGTTTAACATTGAGCCTAAGGAGAGCGTCACGACGTCATGGGAAAAAAATTAGCGTGGAAAATAGCCCATGTAAAATTTGTTTTGTCTATCAATTTTGATTGCGTGCACTGATTCTCATATAACTTATACCAAAATTTACAACAAAGCGAGATATACTGAATGGTTTAAATCTTATTTCATGGTTTGCATGATGAAATTGTCAAGATCGCTTTTATCCAGTTTCCGAAGTGAGCCGCGCGGACAGTAAGCATGAAGATATTTTTGCTTGGCATTTTTGACTAGAATACTTTTTATACAACGATTACTCTTAAAAGTAAAATATTGGACCAGGACCGGTATTTTGAAAAACGTACCGCGGTTTTTATTGCAAACGAAAATATCGCGGTGCACCGATATAACAATAAAACCGCACAGCCCTAGTTTTTACCACTTGTTTTCTTTCTCGGTATCTTTTATTCTCTTAATCGTTTTAAGTGTCACAATGCCCAGCACATTCCTAAATCTACATGATTTACTGAAGAAAACGATATTAACATTTATATTATTTTTCCTTATTTACCACTTGCAAAATTCAATTTAAAACCGAGACAACACTGTAGAGTAGCTGTCAGGTGACACAGGGGAATCCCCCTGGTGATTTTTTTCTTTACTACCAGACACCTACCAGATATAAAAAATACAGCTTTGAATTAAAGAAAGAACGTTTAAGCTGTAATTGAGGGTTGAATGCCAGGCACTTAAAAATGGAATATTTTCAGCGCGACGTCAGCGTGGAGCACCTTAACGCAGCCGCGAATCGATCCCAATTACAACCGTTGCTCAAACCTCTTAAGATATAATTGGTTCCAATTTGATATTTTGACTGACCCCTTGAAAATCCATCACAAGATCTCTCTAGCTATGAATACGCGAACTATTTTTAATATACGATGGTTCATTGATATGTTGTGAACCTCGGTTTTCGGGGATGCAGAAGGCATTCTGCGTATAGATTTTAAAGTAAGGACGAACAGCCAATTGCACATACTACTACGCTTCACTTCTGACATAGTTACTGGAAGTCATTAAACTTAAACGCCGCGGAAAGCGTACTAAATAAAGCTGTGTTGTTCCATCACGACAATGCTCCTGTGCAAATTATGTCACTGTCATGTCATGCTTGTGGCTTTACTTTGAGTAAACATCTGCCTTCTTCGTCTGATCTTGTTCCATCAGACTTTCATATCTTCCCAAGCTTGAAAGCTTCTGGCACCCACTTTCATTCCGATGATAACGTCATACTTGCATTGGACGGCTTTCTCTCCAGTCAGGATAAAGGTGGTATTGAGACCCTTAAACACCGTTTACAAAAGTGTAAAGATACTATGAGGGATTATGTAGAAAAATAATACAAAATGTCTGATAATATTCAAATTCTCCAATACCAGACTCACAACATATCAATCAGCCCTCGTATGTCAGCTGCTTTGTTTCTGCGCATAGAAGATTTGAGTTACTAAGGACACTGGCATTATTGTCTTCTCGCTAAAACGTATCCTCTGTGAAAATTAGTTGGACGCCTCGACCGATTGCATGCATGGACGCTATTCAAAGATTAATATCAAAATTCTTAAATATTATACGATCAAATACAAATAGCTTCAACAGTTCGAAATTAACACCGGAACATTGCCTTGAGAATCTATTAGCTCTGGTTAGGTTCGAATGGATAATTAGCAAGTCCAAGTTCGTTCAAAATACAGCCGCAAAATTACTGAAATGTTCATGATCTCAACAAAGAGTCATCGGTTACCTTTATCCTCCATTTAACTTATCAACGTTGCGTTGATTTTCACAAATCAGTTGATCTTAATAAAGCAATTTTCTACATTTTAAAGATTTATCGTAATTTACATGGACGCCTTGTTAAATCTAAACCAAAGCTATATCTGTTGATTTGAACATATATCATCACTGTTTCCCGCAATTTTTACTCTTCCATAACGCCATAATGACGTAAATTGAGGGGCCTCAAATCGCAAGATTCTTTTTATATTTTCTAAACTATCTGGACACAAAACTGTTCGTGACTTTTACAAAAAGAGCACATGTGATTATAAATGGAAAACGATGAAATACAGGGGATCAACTGGAAATTCATTTTTTATCAAATACACATTATATCCTTTGAATGATTTTATCTCTCTTAAAGGACCTGAATGAAGTTGTAGAGTTGCGATTGACTGAGGCCGAAAAAAACCCACACCATGATTTGGATGAAAAACCGTTGATGAAGGAACAAAAAAGTAAAACAAAGTATTCCTTTTCTGAGCTGCTTGACTTACAAAGTCGTCTTATGCTGGTGGCAGGAATTCAGAACATTGACACGGATGAAGAAGAGCAGGAAAGGTCAACAGAATCTGCTAGGGCAAACACAAATCGCTTTACATTGGTAACTTGTTTCGTATTATTTTCGATAATTGTGCAAAAAAAAATTGCAACTGTGCTATCAGAAAGCAAAGAAATAAAACTTCCATGAACTTTGTTTATTGAGATATATGATGTGAAATATTGTCATACATGTGCCTTAGCGTCGTTCTTCCATCCGCAATTTTCACTTTACCTCTCATATAATTTGGATGATTTTAATGAACCTTGGAATACCTGATGTTACTTGTATTTCACCAGAATTTCTCTTAATCCCGGTGTAATTGAAACGCAAATATATGACCAAACTCTGTTTGGGCTTTACCTCAAACAATATAATAAATCACTTTCATGTTTTAGTATGATGTTGCCCATGACTCAAAGGTTTCACATCATTTTGGCCTAAGGTCAAAGTAACTTAATATTATATATATTTTTCAAAAGTGGGAAAAACGGGAAGTAACCGGTAGCAACACATATTATTAGATTTCCAACATGTTGATGTCCTTTATGTACAAGATAGAATTACATTCAATAAAAAAAATGTTTTTAAGAAAAAAAGCAGATTTCTCCCCCTCCCTCTAAGTTACTTTGACCTTAGGCCAAAATGATGTGAAACCTTTGAGGCATGGGCAACATCATGGACACTTCCCGTTTTTCCCACTTTTGAAAAATATATATTCCTGTTTCTCCCACTTCATATAACAATAGAAAGTAATTAACTTAATAGTTGTTTATCCAGTTGATACTAATTAGTGTAAAAACATCTTGTAACTGGTGAAAATCTAGCTTTTTATGAATAAAAAAATTATCATGAAAACGTTATACTGAAGATAAATTGCAGAAAATATTTTTTTGCAAACAAGGGGATCTTTTCGTAATATGGTATGAACAACAATTTAATTCTAAGGGGAGGGGGTGGGGGATTGCAATTTTTCCAGGTCAGATTATTTATTTCTAATGCAGAGCAGCCAGATTCAGATTTTTTATTACTTTGTACCATGCGATACATCAGCATAACATATAAACAATATATATACAATATATACAATACACACACACATTCAGAGAGTGACCCTATAAATAATTATGACATAATTAAAACATGTTCTTTTCTCAATTTTTCTGCATGATATAAATATTTACCCAAATTACGCAATTCTTTGAAATTTTGAACACTGAGCAACTGAATTAATTTGAATACACTAGGTCTTATGTAATAATACTTTTTGATAAATTTTCTTCTAATTTCAATATATAAAGGACAGTGTAAAATAAAATGAAACTCATCCTCAATTTCGTTAAGTGCACACAATTGACATAATCGGTTTCTTCTTTGAATATTTCTATTTCTACCTACTTCTATATTTAAGATATGTGCAGACACTCTAAATTTTGTAATTAATTTCTTATAAGCGTAAATGATAGGTTTTTGTAAATGAAATTGTAAGGAAAAATTATCGACTAGATGCTGGTAGATTACTCCTTTAGGCGAATGTGAAATACGAGCAAAAGAATTTTGTATATATACATCTCCTAATCTTTGTTTAAATATTTCAAAAGCATGTTTGGGTGATAAATTCGATTCCCAAAGATAACCTAAACCTAAATTTTCTAATTCTTTCCAAATTTCACAAATCCATGGATCTTTAATTTTACATCTCTCTTCATAACATGCTTGTAGTATACAATTGGCATGTACATTCTGTTTCAATTTTAACCAATATTTAAAAATCTTAAGTTTTCTATCAAAAATTAAAGGAAATCTTCCAAGTTCAAAATAAACTAAAAAGTTACATGTATTTTTCTTTAGACCCAATATTCTCTTACAAAGATTTACATGAATTTTTTCTACATCTGCTGCAGCGTGAAACCCCCATATTTCTGCTGCATAAGATAAAATACTGTTTACATACATATCAAAAAGTTCACACTGAGTTTCAATATTAAAACAAAGTTTGTCAAGGGTTGAAAAAAGTGCATAAAAAGCTTTCCTTCCTTGTTCTGCTGCATGTTTTTGTGTTTTTAAAAATTTTCCATTATAATTGAGCAACATCCCTAAGTACTTGAATTCATTTACAACATCTAGTTTACATCCCTCATAATACCAGGTTTCCTCTTTTCTTAATTTTCCTCCGTTTCTAAAAACCATAACTTTTGTTTTTTCCACATTTACACTCAAATTCCATTCTTTTGTATAATTTTCTAAAGATGATAGCATTTTCTGTAAACCTTCCTGACTCTCAGACATTAAAATCATATCGTCTGCATACATAAGTAAAAATAGATTTATCATTTCTATTTCAATAGATTCACATTCATCTTTTATAAAATCAATTTCAAAATCGTTGACATAGAATGAAAACATTACGGGAGAGAGCACCTCCCCGTGTAAAAGACCGAAATTTGTACTGAAATGATTACTTAGTTCTCCTTTATATTATTATTTATTTTCCTGCAACTCGGAGTCAGAATATGTATTTATTTTAACTCCGTAAAGAGTCCTGAAAATACCCAACAAAAAATGCCGTTTCCGTAACAACCGTACTGTAAGAGAAAATCAACAGGTTTCTTTCATCTTTATCATGTTTATACAACATACTAAATCAGAGGTATATGAAAAATACATTCTGTTGTCTCAATTTGGCATTGTGTTGTGACAAAGTATAAGACTGCAGTAATGACTGTTTGTACGTCTTTGGCAGCGACGTTTTCGAAAAAATGAAATACAAACACATATTAAAATTCATCTTCCGCTCCAATATATTCCAAAGTTCTTTTCAAAAAGCACATATCAGCACACGGTACTGATTATCATACAATGCCTAAACTATAGAATGTAATACTATTGTCTTTTTCTAACTTTCAATTCTGAAACTGTGTCTTACATTAAAAGTGAACGGATGACTATTCTGAAAGTTAGAAAAATACACTATTAAAATAATTGAAATTGGGAAATTTCTTTCAAATATAGTAGGAAAATATTGACCATTTCTGCTTTGGGAATGAGTATAATAATCGTGACAATTGGCATCAAATACAGTCTTGAAAAATTTTATCGATCTGTTGACCTTGATCATTGACATACGACCTTGAAAAGAAATCCTTCTTGGATAATAATTTTTAAGTGGAAATTCAATTGAAGTCTTTTGATCCTGACTATGTTTTGAAGTTGAAACAAGGTTTAATCCGCTTCCAATGGGCAAATCATATTAAGGCAAATGCAAACGTCTTCAAATTGAATAGCATCACTTAAGAACAGATAAATTGGCAACGTGGACCAGACATGCACGTTTCGGGTATTTAACCCTCATCAGTGATCCTAAATCTAAACAATGTAATATGCCAAAAAGTATGAAAGTTACTATGTCGAAAAAGTATACCGAAAGACGTAGCAGGATGGGTGGGATATGATGCTACAGAACACACTTTTTAGAAATTTCAAGAAATTTTGATACCAGAAATTTAGAATGCGTTGAAAAAACGAATAATCCAAATTGATCGAACTTGGCTACATGTGCCCTCGGGGACTCCTGGTCCACCAGCAGTGACACTCACCAAGTGGTATAAATAAGTTAGAAGACAATCTAAAGTTAACTGTCTCTAGAGTGACCACAATTTTGCACCCCCCCCCCCAACCCACACACGAAAGGTGGCCTTCCTACAAGTACATGTACGAGGTGATAATAAGCTAGAAATAAAGAAAAATACAGCTTAATTTGCACAAAATACAGGTAAAATTTTAGTACAAATTAGTTAATTGGTTAATTATGTGATTCTAACAACCCCGTATTTTATGTAATTATTCCTGTTCTTCCCACCTCAATTCCAACCTTCAATATATATTTTTTACAAAAGTGGGAGAAACAGGAAGACACCTTGCTACCTAACCTGAACACACGTGGCCCATGACTTCATATGACTTATGTTATTTGACGGGAAAAAAATTAACGTCATTTATATGGAAGGCCTTGATATTGCTGCATACTTTAACATGTTCATGATAATGGATTTTTTTGCTAAACGTACCGTCTGTTTCACATGTAATGTTGTACGTGTTTTGAAATTGAAGACATTTAACATTAGATATTTTAAAATGCCAAAAGACAAAAGCAGCTTTTCAAGCAAGATTTCGGAAATTATTTTCTTTAATATTTAAAAACATGCTGAACTTATTATTTTTCCAATTCATGGTAATATTCATTTTCTTCTTCCCTTACAAGGTAATACAAATTATTTTACACTTGATGTTGGTTTTTCATTACAGATTTTTGACAACATAACACGTCTTGCTGAGGAATACACAAGACTTTGGACAGCAGGTTGCATGCTTTTTAAACTTTGGCACGTAGATGTCTTTTGCAATCCTAACAGCAGAATAGGCGTAAAAGTGAATTTTCAAATTGGAGGAAAAACACATTCACTGGATGGCAAAAACGAAGATGGCAACGTTGGTGATCTTCTCGCAACGCTTTCTACATTCATGGAAAACTGTCTAGAGAGGTGGAATTCACATGTTAACAAACAGCGAGAAAACTTTTATTATCTAAACTACTTTACAATTGACCAGCTAGTCATTCTTCAGAGAGAGCTTTCGAATGTTGGTAAAACCTGTGAAACATCACCAATGCTTTATCCAATGCTTCAATGTGTCAATCACACATGTACACCGCAAAAAATTGAGCAAATCGTAGCAGAAACGAAAACAGAAATGCACGAGAAAGATCTTGAAAAGCGATTCCGGCAAGAAAACACTGGTGATAGGACAGATGAAGATTTAGACCTGTTCGTTCAGAGATTAGCAAAGGCTGGATTCTCAAAACAATTTGCCTTAGCAGCCATAACCAAAGGAAATATTTTGCCAAAAGATATTAGGGAAGGTATAATGAAAAGTCTGTTTCAATTTCAAAAGCTCCACATACACGACATCAGACAGAAATACAAACGTCAAAAAGACACAACAATATCCAATAGAAAATCATACAAAACATTCGAAACAGACGTACAGAAACATTAAACTTTAATGCAAACATATGAAAGAAAGGAGATGAATGTGCACCCGGTGCCGACTTTGGACGGTCATCTTCTATTAGCAAATGGTGTTGTTATCCGGTTTACGTTCACACGACACTCCAATTATCTGGATACACAGAAATATCCATAGGCTCACAATTGTTGTATAAACATAAAACTTCTCACTGTAAGGTGACATCACAAATGAAATAGTAAAACGCAGCGGCATCCAGTATCACAGATTCTATGAAATGGTAGGGGTATATAGTGATGTCCGTCCGTGTGTGCGTCCGTCCGAGCGTCCATGCGTGCATCCGTCCCATCTGTGGTTTCCGGACATTTAAAGAAGAACTGTTACAGATAATCAATTAATTTAGTGCATATAGCTTTAACACCAAGAAATACAGGTCAACTTCGAATATGGGTAATGTCTCTCAATTGCGTGCAGTGTTATGTCCCTTGAAACTTAGAAAAATTCAAAATATTGTGGTTTCTGGACATTTGAAGGAAAACAGTCACAGATAATCAATTAATTTTGTGCATATAGCTTTTACTTACAAAAATACAGATCAAGAAAATATATGGGTCATGTTCCTTAATTACGTGCAGAGTTATGTCCCTTGAAACTTAAAAAAAATCAAAAATTTGTGGTTTCCTGACATTTCAAGAAAAACCGTTACAGATAATCAATTCATTTCTTGCATATAGCTTTTACATCAACAAATGCAGGTCAAGTTTGAATATGGGCCATGTCCTTCAATTTTGTGCGTAGTTATGCCCCTTGAAACTTAGAAAAAATCAATAATTTTGTGGTTTCCGGGCATTTATAGGAAAAACGTTAAAGATAATCAATTCATTTCTTGCATGTAGATTTTACTTTAGAAAAAAAGCAAGTCAAGTTCAAATATGGGTCATGTCCCTTAATAATGTACAGAGTTATGCCCCTTGAATCTCAGAAAAATTCAAAAATTTGTGGTTTCTGGACATTTAAAGGTAAACCGTTACAGATAATCAACTAATTTCTTGCATATAGATTTTATACCAAAAAATGCAGGTCAAGTTTGAATATGGGTCATGTCCTTCAATTTTATGCGTAGTTATGCTCCTTGAAACTTAAAAAAAATAAAAATTTTGTGGTTTCCGGACATTTATAAGAAAACCGTTATAGATAATCAATTCATTTCTTGCACTTAGCTTTTACTTAAAAAAAATACAAGTCATGTTCAAATATGGGTCATTTTCCTTAATTATGTACAGAGCTATATGCTTATAACTTTTACACCAACAAATGCAGGTCAAGTTTGAGTATGGGCCATGTCCTTCAATTTTGTGCGTTGTTATGCCCCTTAGAACTTTAAAAAATAATCATAAATTTGTGGTTTCCGGACATTTAAAGGTAAACCGTTACAGATAATCAGTTCTTTTCTTGCATATAGCTTTTACACCGAGAAATACAGGTCAAACTTGAATATGGGTCATGTCCCTCAATTTTGTGCAGAGTTATGCCCCTTGAAAATTAGAAGAATTAAAAAAATTGTGGTTTCCGGACATTAAAAGATAAAACGTTACAGATAATCAATTCATTTCTTGCAAAAAGCTTTTTCAACAAATAATACAGGTCAAGTACAAGTACTTAATTTTATGCTGAGCTATGCCCCTTGAAACTTCGAAAAATTCCAAATTTTGTGGTTTCCGGACATTGAAATGAAAACCCTCACAGATAATTAATGCATTTCTTGCATATAGCTTTTACACTAAGACATACAGGTCAAGTGTGAATATTGGTCATGTCCCTCAATTTTATGCACAGTTATGCCCCTTGAAACTTAGAAAAAATCAATAATTTTGTGGTTTCTGGACATTAAAAGAAAAACCGTTACGGATAATGAATTCATTTCTTGCATATAGCTTTTACTTAAAAAAATGCAAGTCAAGTTCAAATATGAGTCATGTCACTTAATTATGTACAGAGATATGCCCCTTGAAACTTACAAAAATTCAAAATTTTATGTTTTCCAGGCACTTAAAGGAAAACCGTTACGGATAATCAATTCATTTATTGCATACAGCTTTTACACCAAAAAATTCAGGTCAAGTATGAATATGGGTCAAGTCCCTGAATTTTGAGTTATGCCCCTTGAAACTTTGAAAAATTCAAAAATTTGTGGTTTCCGCACATTGGAAGGAAAACCGTCACTGATAACCTATTCATTTCTTGAATGTAGCTATTATACCAAAAATTACAGGTTATGTTTAAATATGGGTCATTATGCTTCATTTTCTGCAGAGTTGTGCCCCTTTCGAACTTGGAAAAAAAAACAATATTTTGTGATTGCTTTACATTTAAATGAAAACTGTCACAGGAAATATATTTATTTCTTACAGATAACTTTACATTGAGAAATACATGTATAGTTCAAATGAAGGGTAATGTTCCTCAATTTTGTGTTTAATTGTGCCCCTTCAAATTTTTTATACATTGCTTTTAGGTAAAATATGCCGGGCGGGGGTACAATTGATCCTAAGATCAACTGTTACAATAAATTTCATTTAGAGATATCTTTACATTGAGAAATACAGTATTAGTTAAAATGAAGGGTTTTTTCCTCAATTTTGTGTTGAATTGTTCCCCTTCAAACTTTTTATACACTGCTTTTAGGTAGAATATGCCGGGCGGGGGTATCATTAATCCTTAGATCAACAATAGATTTCACTTAACTTTAGGATCATACCTTCAGTAATGCAGGCAACCGAATATTATCTTACATTTGTATTGAAGTTGAATCTGCGTTTATCCTTCTGATTTCGTTTATTAGGTCGACATAAAATGAAATTTCCCAAACATATATACTCCGGTGCTGGAGTTGTCCCTAATTTTGGAAAAAAAGTGTAGAATGTTTTTTTTTTTTTTGGATAAATTTCCAAAATGAAAACCGAAATAGTTTATGACATCTAAATCCTTAAATGCTAAGGTTTTGGGTATCCTTTTTATTTCTATCACGGAAGTCCGAAACGTGAGAGATTTCAATCAAGCGTAAAAAATCTGATGAACTGCTTCATGTAAATACCGCACGATGGCATTCTTGAAACGTTGGAATCGAGCCAAGAAAATTAACAAGTCTTCTATTTTGTCGTACATCTTTGTCTCAATTTCTCCGAATTTGAAGGAAAAGCATTCAAATCAAAGCATTGAATTATTATCGTAGGAATACATGAATTCAGTTTACTTCATCCTATAATTATTTATATGTATCATATTTCTTCTCTTTCATTCCAAAAAGGAATACTATGGTGCATGAAAAATAAAAAAAATGAAGCATCCTGGACAGCCAGTGAAGGTGAAGAGCAGTCCACGGCAATAAAAGCAGATTTATGGTTTGACGATCTTGAACAGCGGAGAAAGTAAGCTATGAAACTGTAGGGCTCGTTGAGAGAATATACTATTCAATTCATTAATTTCATCTCTGCAGTGTCCAGGACATTAACAATTTACCTGCTTAGAGTTCATATTTCCTTCTTCCTCATATTTACCCTCTTGTTTACATATTCATACTGTTCTTCATTGGTTTTGATATAACATACAGATATCAATCGTGAGGACAAAGTGATAATGAAACCTCAGTTTTCTCGTAAAACATTTCTATCCAGACAAAACAAAGAATATATTCCTTGTTTTAGTAAATTCTAAGTCGTCTCGTCGTACGGAGAAAGCTGTTAAAGACTATCTTTTATTCGTTGTTCATGGGTGTTCGGAATTCACAGAATTTGTATGTGACCAACCAGACATATACACCACGAACACCAAAAGTAAGACAGTAATTACTTATATTTACATTTATTCTAATTATCTGTCATGTTCATTTGCATGCACATCGATAATTTTGCATTTGACAACGTCAAACAAATTTCAACGTTGGTAAATTCTCCCTACATGCAAAACTTGAGCATGGTGTCTCAATCTAATCTTTAAACTGTCCAAAACTATATAAAACTTCAAAATATTTCATCGCAAACCGCCGTAAACAAGCCGTAAAAGGTGATCAATTGACATATTGGGGCCATCCTCTTCTTGTGCAACTTCGAAGGAGAATGGAAATACGTAATGTGTAAGTGGTAACTAGGAAAGCCTATCTCTGATTGGTCAAGAATTTTTAGTCAATGGTAAATTTAGAGTATAAAAATAGCATGTTTATAATTTCAACATATGAGAAATGTTCATTGAACGGAATATTCTGTTTTGAAAAGAATTCGGACCTTATATCTAACAAAAAGAAATCATATTCGAGATATAGGGAAATTCCCTTTGTATCTATTTTTAGACTTCCGGTCCACTTTGACGTTACAGAGAATAAAAGTCGAACGGTCTGTTTTACAGAGTTTTAAGTTGTATTGCGTTGATATATTTAAGTTTTAATAGCATGAGAAACACGGCAACTACACATTTATTTGCAAAATAGATTTATTTCGAGAAATTCGATATACAAGCGAGACCATTGGATTTCATTCAAATATGGGTAGTGAATGTCCTTTATATACAGTATAAGGATAGTAGAGGCGGACATTCTTGTGGATCGTTGGTATCGTGCATTCTATCCATTAAAATGTCAAAGCATACAACGGACATCTGACAACGACAGAGATTTCGCAATATTGATTGACAACGGACCAATTTTAGAAAAGTCCTAAATTGAATTCGTGATAATGACACTTCTAGAGGAGCATGATATAGACTTAATATTTATCATGAGTATATTTCTGTAATAAGATAACCTGAATATTCACAGATTTCAAGAAAAAGGAAGGATACCACATGTGTAGCACGAGGTGATCGAAGGACGCCAACTCGATCTCCTCATTTCAAACTGTATATCAGTACCAATAGCTTAGTGTTGTGACTTCCCCCCATTGAATATTCAGGCGTATTACTTCTAAAATTTCAATGCTTATCAGAAAATAATATTTTCCACACATGCTCATTGTAACGACAACGGATAGTTTCCAACATATCCTCACCTGTGGCATAATGTCAACGGACGGTTTTAAGAGCAGAACTTTAAATGCCTCCGACAAAGGTACTGTAAGGCGACGTGACGTTTTCTTGCCCGTGAGTTTCTTTCTAAATTTTTAGTCCCCTACCGGCAACGCCAAAGGGGACTCTTAGTTTCCTCTCGGTCTGTCCGTCTGTATGTCAGTCCGTCTGTCACATTTTTTGTTTTCCGGCCGTCTTTTAGCTGTATTGAATATATTGCACTTTTTTTTAGTATATGGATATATCTCAATGTGATAGAGATCAAGTTTGAGTTTGGTTTTGATTGACCTATTTTTACAAAAGATATTGTCCTTATACTTAGCAAATTTTATGGAAATTTCAGTTTTCCGGATACTCTTAGGTTCTGTTGCAGATGAATGAACTGATTGTTGGTATATGAATACATCTTAGTGGGATACAGACCAAGTTTGAGTTTGGTTTCCATTGACCTACTTTTACGAGAGTTATGGACCTTGGACATGGCAAATTTAATTAATTTTTCCAGTTTTCGGACTTCTCTTGGCTGTTGCAGATAATAAACTCTTGAAAAGAGATTCAGGACATAAAGTTACGCCGCTAATAGGGGACTTTTATCGCTCAGCGATCATTATATTTTTGAGTTTGATATGACACAGAACATTTTTTTTTTCATTTCAATGTTTTCTCTCATCATTAATTCAATACCAAAAGGCATCAAGTTTTCCTGAAAAAACAAGGCATTATCTCTGAAATGCATAGTTGATAAAATAAGAATCATAGATATGTTTGTGAACAATTCTCATGTCAATTTCGCAAATTTCTTCTTTGAGATATAATTTCTTTTTTAAATTTTGAATTACGATCAACGTCAAACAATTGGTTCGTTTTTTTTTTTTTTTTTTTTTTTTTTTTTTTGTCAAACTCAAGCAAAAGGAGTATGACATCATTATTCATTAAGATTGCAATTGCGAAGAAAATGGAATGTAAGAAAAAGTGAGACGTACACCCTGATTTAGCTACTTGACAGACTTAACCTATTGGAAATGTTGGTGCATCGTGTTATCAAACTCTTACGTTGAATGATACATCTGGAATGGAAAGCTAATCCTTTTTCTTATACGATTTTCAATTATAAGAATTGTATGTGAATCTAAAAAAAACATAGACCTAAAAAAACTAATGTGTAACGAAATAACATCTAAAAAATTGATATCAAAATTATAAAACTTCAGAAAGGCAAGACTCAGAACCCTGTCAAATGACATGAGTGAAATTTGGGATAAATATTTGACCGCATCCTCCAGCAGCGCCTCAGATTTCTTCAGTCTAGAACATGTGGCACATGTACTGCAGCGACTAGGAGAAAATGGTAAAAAAAGTAGTCATTCCTTATATAATCGTTTTAACACAAAAGGGAGCTGATAAGATAAGGTCTGTACTTAGCCCTGAATTTCATCAAGTATTTCTTCTACACAATGATCTATACACACAAAAACATTGCTAACTTGATTATGACTAAAATGTAATGTATTTAGAGATTCCTCATGCAACTTTAATTTTGGTTAGCTTATTTATAGATACTTAAATTACAGTACAAAGAGTAGGGGTCAAATTAAAAAGACTGGTCTCAACTTAGTCCATAAATTTTAAAATCTTGAAAATGAAATACGGTTGTATTTTGCAGTAATTAGCTTTAAAGTATGCATTTTCCCGAGAAATACAAATTATGCAGTAATATACGTCATACTCTTGTTTATTTTATTCCAAAATCTAATGCATTGTTATGTATTAATTGGCTATAAAGGATGCATTTTACTGAGAGATACATATTCTGTAGTAATGAACAGCACACTCTTGTTTATTTCATTCCAAAATCTAGTGATTTGCATTTGAAAATTTTTAGAAGAAATAAATAAATTACTTCAACGGGGAAAAAGAAACTTTGCTTATATCATGGCCTAAAAGGCGGATCCTCCGTTTTTCAGTTTTTTGTTTCTGGTGCATCGTCCCCCCCCCCCCTAGCTACAGAACTGCACTTTATACATCTTCTGTAGAGGTGGCGTTCTTTAGCTAAGGGGGAGGACAATTGTGTAAAAAAATATTCCATTTTCAATCGCTTTCTACAGAAACATAAAGACATATTTTTCCTTAAGATTTAGGATAAAGGAGACACGGTGAATGATTATGATGAAACCAAGAAATGGCATTAATTTTGTGAAAGACATTTCTTGAAGTTCCCATTTTGAAAATTCCACTTTTTCAGAGCAGAATTTACGCCTTATATCATTAGCTCCTTACTTTTCATTATCTCCTGGGATTATTAGTTTGTTATTTAAAGTAACAAAGGTAGCAATATGCGGTTCTAATCTCGAGAATATGTTTGTCGAATGACGCTTGATATTTTATTTGGAATCATCACAGAAATGAACATTAAAAAAAAAACATTTACTGGATTTAATGTGTCGTGCTGTTTGGTGAAAAGAGATTTGTTAAATCATTTTTCTCAAGTATATTTAACAGTATTCTCAGTTCATGAAAAGGGAGTCGGGCTAACGAAACAATTTTTAAAAGCATTAGATAAGAATAGTGTTAAACGTCTTCAAATTCGTTAGCATATATTTAAAGCAGATGAATTTACAGCATGGAACAGACATAGATAAGGGATTAAACATATTGATTATATTGACATGACGTACACGATTATTCTTCATGAAGGAACAATGTGCCATTTATTATGACATCAAATCATGATTTTGATTTATTTTAGATCACATGAACACAAGACGAGAATTTTCCTTACCTTTCAAAAGTGGAATTCCTAATCTTCTCGTTTGTGAAAGAGGTATGTTCCGTTCTTTCGAAATACAGAGTACATTCCCTGGGGGACAGTAACTTATATTTAACAAGGGCATCAAGTTTCACACAAATTTAACTTCCTCAAATCTTTATCTGCTTTACCTTGAATCAATTCCATTGATATGATTTCAAGGTAACAGCAGACAGTTGTACCTTAATCATAACAAATCCATCACATAATGTTCAACGTTAACGAAAATAATAATTGGTAAAATCCTTTGTATACTATCCTGGTTCAAGGTCAAGTTTTCATGTTATGGTCACTACGAATAATTGGGCTTTTTTAAGTCAATTGGTACGGAGTAATTAAGTTTAACGCAAACTTTTTTTTCTTTTATCTCGCTTCCTGTCACATACCTTTGCTCAAGGTCACAGAAGTGACATCTGTTTTTGTCTAAAAAAATATCATTGTTGATTAAATGAATCCCTGATTTATTCCACTGTTCCTTTTTC
Organism: Pinctada fucata; assembly: GCA_028142955.1. Classification (NCBI taxonomy): domain Eukaryota; kingdom Metazoa; phylum Mollusca; class Bivalvia; order Pterioida; family Pteriidae; genus Pinctada; species Pinctada fucata. The sequence continues at coordinate 49,216,779 of AP027106.1, forward strand.
GTTCTTTAATATTGGTTTTGATATTTCAATTTTAAGTATGATACTTAAGATAAAGAAGAAACCCGTGTGTTGCTTGCAACGGTTGCCTTCAAGTAATCAAAAGTACAGTATATTGATAAATAGCATGACCTAAGAGGAACGATGACTTTGGTGAACTGAATATTGATATATTGAATCTTGCAATTGAAATATATTCAAATGTTTACAAAAATGATCAACCATCGTAACATACGATTTCGTTCCAAATCAAGTCTTTAATTTCTTTCTTAAAAGATGAAATGTACACACGGACACTTTCAATGTACATGTTTGAAGATGACGCTGACACACCTAATGGGACGTATGGAGATAGAAATCTACCGCTTCACGAGGAAGTTCTACTCTGCACAAAGAACACAACATTTGAAGAAGTAAGTTATTTCCTTTTTTCAGTCCGCAGAACATTTCGGTTTATCAATTGCACCGAAAGTGCTAATGATAAGTCATGCATCAGAAACTGTGTAATCGTATTACGACGAAACGACATTATAATCGTATTAACTTTTTTAATGTAGATTTTTCAGATGAGAGCCAAAGTGTTCTTGGAACATGAAGCGAGCGATATTCTGCTAACTCTTGGTGGAATATGAAAAAAAAACATGTCAAACATGTCAAAGGATTATTCCTTTTGACTCTAACTTAAAAAAAAATCTTCATTTTATATTTTACCTACTTTCTATCATAGTATTCAAGTAACTAGTACAACAGTCCAGGAGAATGCTAAAAACAGTAATATTAATCAAAACAATAATAATTACTGAAAACAATAGTCCCTGATATTATTGAAAACAGTCATGTTGTCACTCTATATTACATATTTCTATAATATAGACAAAGCAAAGTTTTAAAGCTACAAGTACAGTTTGTATCATACAATTCTTTCATTCAGCAACAAATCAATTATATATGAATATTTTATCTTACTGAAAAGTGAAAATTATGTCCATTTGGAACCTATTTTTTCACTTTTTCTCCTATCTGACATCATATTTTTCTCAAATATGTTTTGAATAATTATTCGGCGTACATTTGAATAAGATAAAACACCTAATCACCCTCATTTCTAACCCAAATCCACTGGTATAAGAGTGAACTGACTATCTAAATAGTATTATTGCTTCCAGTAATATAAAGAGATAAATTTCCAAGAAAGATAATTCCAATTTAAGTTATATTATTGTTTTTAGCAATATAACTGTTTCCAGTATTCTCTTTGACTTTACAATGGTTAGTTAGAAAATTTGACTAAAATATACTTTAAAAGAATATATTTTGAAAGGTGTATTTGTTAAAACGGCGATAGTTATGAAAAAAAACGCTAAACGAATTTGCCATTAAAGAAAGGAGGGAATCACCAACAACATTGGGTTGCAGCACCCACAGAAAAACTGTTAAATTCCCAATGAAAAACACAGAACAGACACAAAGACGAAAAAGGCACAAGGAACACATCAACTCACACCAAAAAAAAAAATCAACATGAAACACAAAGGACAAGTTAGTGACACATAAACCAAAGAGACCAATGGACAACCGGTGCGTGTCCATAACTCTTACTAACATGTGGAATAGCAGAGAAGAAAACCTCATAACTCATTCAGAGGAAACATTTTGACACAAAACTCCTAACCCGGTATGTCAGAATGTTTCCTCTGAATGCGTTATGAGGTTTTTTTCTGTGTTATGTCACTTTCAATGAGTCAAAGAAGATCCTGACGATGTTCACTTAGCCTAAACAAAAAGATTTTCGCTCAAAGAAAGCTACATCATAGTACATGTAGTATCCTTTAAGTCTAGTTGCCAAATAATGGCCCTCATCAGCTCATCTCCTCCGAACCCAAAAAATGTTACGCACGTGGTTTTCTGTCATTAAACTATCGAACAATCGACGCGAACATGTCGATTTCAAAGCATATCTGTAATGAATTACCTCTCTTACATGAAAATCGTAACTCCAGGGTGTTTGAATGAAAACGAAAGTAGCGAGAATGCGGTGTAAACACCAATGAAAATATTTCTGTGTATTTTCCTCAATTATTGGATGAAGATTCAACTTTGATGACCGTCTGTTAGTAAATTCTAACTCAGAGCCAAACAAATATTGTGAACATCAAATATTTTCTTGATTTTGATCGGGTCAATCGATCGCGGACCAACTTGTGTCCATTCTGTCGTCAAGTTTTGGCTGTGAAATTTTCTTTTCGGGGTAAAATTTCACAGTTTACACCAACTGAATATAAGCACAGAAATCTGAATATTGTAAGTGAACCAGATATAAGAATTTCCTCTGATTAAATATAATGTCCGCTGACCTGTCATGAAGATTTACCATAAGATGAGCTGATGAGGGCCATTGAGGCTGCAAATCACCCATGCAAAGTATTGAGAAAAGATGCCTTTTTGTACGAAACAAAGTATTATTTAATTGGAAATATGATTTTTATCAAGTTCAATTCCTTTTTTTTACAATGTAAAAAAGTTTAGAATGTTAGATCATGGATAAAGTTAAATTAATAGATTAATTTCCAAGAAATATAGAATTGAAAGTCATGAAATGTCCTTGCCCATGTTGTAATTACATGTCTGAATGACAATCTTATAATTATACATTTGCAAAAATGAGATGGAATTGTAGCCCTCGTGAATTGGGGAAGAAAGTGGGTCATATTTCATGTTTGTTCAGTTTACAAGGATACAATAATAGTTTATTCTATCTTTAAGAGATTTTAAGATTTTCATTTGTCATATACATGAAATAGTATACATTGTTCACAATAACTGACAATGTACCTACCATGTAGTTCACATTCATGATTCACTTTTGTTTTGTTTTTTTCATTACTATTCATTGTACTACACTGAACAAGCACATCAGGGAAATTTAGAAAAGTTTACCAATAGGAGGAGGTCAAGCAATGTGTGTTTGTGAGAGAGGGTGTGTGTGTGTGTGTGTGTGTGTGTGTGTTGGCGGATAAAGAAACCAGCGATTGAGGCAATTCAATGAAGACAGAAAATTTGACATTTAAATGATTTTTTTTTACAACTCATGATCCCTTTGATAAACCCCTCTCCTTTTCATATTTATTTTGGATTATTTTTATGCTTTTATTAGCTCACCTGAGCGAAGCTCAAGTGAGCTATTGTCATAGCGCGCCGTCCGTCGTCCGTCCGTCGTCCGTCCGTCGTCGTCGTCGTCGTCCGTCTGGCGTAAACTTTTAACATTTTCGACATCTCCTCTGCAACCGCTGCACAGAATTTCATGAAACTTTACAGGAAGGAAGTACTCAAGGTCCTCTACCAAGTTTGTGTTTTTCGTGCCGATCAGTCAACAAATATGGCCGCCGAGGGCTCTGATTGGCTGACACATTTTCGACATCTCCTCTACAACCGCTACACAGAATTTCATGAAACTTTACAGGAAGGAAGTACTAAAGGTCCTCTACCAAGTTTGTGTTTTTCGTGCTGATCGGTCAACAAATATGGCCACCGAGGGCTCTGATTGGCTGACACATTTTCGACATCTCCTCTGCAACCGCTGCACAGAATTTCATGAAACTTTACAGGGAGGAAGTACTCAAGGTCCTCTACCAAGTTTGTGTTTTTCGTGCCGATCGGTCAACATATATGGCCGCCGAGGGCTCTGATTGGCTGACACATTTCCGACATCTCCTCTGCAACCGCTACACAGAATTTCATGAAACTTTACAGGAAGGAAGTACTAAAGGTCCTCTACCAAGTTTGTGTTTTTCGTTCTGATCGGTCAACAAATATGGCTGCCGAGGGCTCTGATTGGCTGACACATTTTCGACATCTCCTCTGCAACCGTTGCACAGAATTTCATGAAACTTTACAGGAAGGAAGTACTCAAGGTCCTTTACCAAGTTTGTGTTTTCCTTGCCGATTGGTCAACAAATATGGCCGCCGAGGGCTCTGATTGGCTGACACATTTTCGACATCTCCTCTGCAATCGCTGCACAGAATTTCATGAAACTTTACAGGAAGGAAGTACTCAAGGTCCTCTACCAAGTTTGTGTTTTTCGTGCCGATCGGTCAACAAATATGGCCACCGAGGGCTCTGATTGGCTGACACATTTTCGACATCTCCTCTGCAACCGCTACACTGAATTTCATGAAACTTTACAGGAAGGAAGTACTCAAGGTCCTCTACCAAGTTTGTGTTTTTCGTGCCGATCGGTCAACAAATATGGCCACAGAGGGCCCTAATTGGCTGACACATTTTCGACATCTCCTCTGCAACTGCTGCACAGAATTTCATGAAACTTTACAGGAAGGAAGTACTCAAGGTCCTCTACTAAGTTTGTGTTTTTCGTGCCGATCGGTCAACAAATATGGCCACAGAGGGCTCTGATTGGCTGACACATTTTCGACATCTCCTCTGCAACCGCTGCACAGAATTTCATGAAACTTTACAGGAAGGAAGTACTCAAGGTCCTCTACCAAGTTTGTGTTTTTCGTGCGGATCGGTCAACAAATATGGCCGCCGAGGGCTCTTATTGGCCGACATATTTTCGACATCTCCTCTGCAACCGCTGCACAGAATATCATGAAACTTTACAGGAAGGAAACACTCAATGTCCTCTACCAAGTTTGTGTTTTTCGTGCGGATCGGTCAACAAATATGGCCGCTAAGGGCTCTGATTGGCTGATACATTTTCGACATCTCCTCTGCAACCGCTGCAAAGAATTTCATGAAACTTTACAGGAAGGAAGTACTCAAGGTCCTCTACCAAGTTTGTGTTTTTCGTGCCGATCGGTCAACAAATATGGCCGCCGAGGGCTCTGATTGGCTGACACATTTTCGGCATCTCCTCTGCAACCGCTGCACAGAATTTCATGAAACTTTACAGGAAGGAAGTATTCAAGATCCTCCAACGCTTTTGTGTTTTTTCGTGCTGATTGGTCAACAAATATGGCTGCCAAGGGCTCTGATTGGCTGACACATTTTCGACATCTCCTCTGCAACCGCTGCACAGAATTTCATGAAACTTTACAGGAAGGAACTACTCAAGGTCCTCTACCAAGTTTGTGTTTTTCGTGCCGATCGGTCAACAAATATGGCCGCCGAGGGCTCTGATTGGCTGACACATTTTCGACATCTCCTCTGCAACCATTGCACAGAATTTCACGAAACCTTGCAGCAAGCTAAGTACTCAAGGTCCTCTGTCAAGTTTGTGTTTTTCTTGTCGATAGGTCAACAAATATGGCTGTCAAGGGCTTTGATCTGTAGAAGTATTTTTGTGACTTTTAACCCTTTGTCTGCAACTCAGGTGAGCGATGTGGCCCCCTTGGGCTTCTTGTATAATGTATGAGTTATAATTTCCGCACAATATTGGTCAGTATTTCAAAAGAGAAGGATAGTATCGCATGTAAAAAGATTTTACTTTCAGTCAAATTAATATTTTGCAGAAAGAATGTCTTATACATGCACATTGTACTTTATATGACTGTTGATAAACAAACTTTACCTTTATTTATACATTTTGGTACATTATAGCTCCTTTTCTCTCCATTACTTTGCTCACAAAAATGTTTCTACATGTACAAGACATATTCACACTGCCTAAAGATAATAGAATTAGACAAAAGAGAGAGGGCTTTAACTGACACCCCATCCCCTTCTAAGAGAAAAAAAAATCTGAATTCAGACGAGCATTTTACCTTTAAGTTACATGAATAAAGAAGTAAAGATAGTTCACATGTATAGCTTATAAACTTTTTTATGCTCCCTACGCCCCCCCCCCCTCTCAAGCATCCATGCTTAGGGGGGAGGGGGGGGGGGTTATCGATAAGTAGGGTAAACGAATCTTCTCCTGGTTCCTCATAGTGTTACACAATTCTTCTATGGGTTGTTCATTCGTGTGATAAGGTGTGACTTGTACGTGTGTTCTTAGCTCTTTTAAATCAATTGAATTAAAAGAAGAGAAAAAGACCGGAGGTATATCCGACGATGGTGTACTGCATGCGTCAAGCTTTCAAAGTTTGGTATGACCTCCGGGAAGGAGGGAAATGCGTAGAGACGTGTTTGGGATTCAGAGCCAAAAAGTAAATAAATAAATAATAATAATAGAGCATTATTTTGACCATGTTTTGACCATGTCCGTTATGTCATAAAGAGCATGGTCTTTTTTATCGTATTTTACTCTCAATTCTAATTGCTTATAGAATGTCAATCATTTTATAATAGATTGTTTTCATATCAGAGAAGATTTCTCTTGCTGCCTAAGGGATAAGGGCGACTTAGATTTTTCATACAAACATACAAAGTAACACTGTATTTACACAATCATCGCAGCAGGTGTGCTACATGTATGTACATATGTGACCATGTGACCTTAAATGTAATATTTTCTAATTCAGTCATTTTTTGTTGTTGTGAAAATGATGCATTATACCATAAGGACAGTCTGAGTTAAAGAGGAATATGAATGTAAATGAAGATTAAAATTCAATGATGGAAACTCGTATTTTGATAATATCTATAATGCCCCGCATATTAAAAATGTGTGTTTTCTTGAATAAGTAGCCTTAGTAACCACAATGTGTTCAATGAAAATGATAATTTCATAAAAATCATAACATTAAATCATTTTGTTCATAACAAACGAAATGTCAACAACAACAAAAACAAATCGCAAGCTATGATATACACATACTCAAACATATTTTCAATCTGTTGCCATAATTATATTGGAAATTGATTTTCAAGAATTGAAATTGCATTATTCTTTTAAAATAAGTTTACATGAATGAAAGCAAGAAGCAGACGCATTCTTGAATAGTGTTGTGATATATCCATTTTTCTCACTTTGTTACCATAGCAACGGCGGATTAGAGACAATCCACTCGTTTTTCATTGCTATTATTTTTCTACAATTTTATGGCTGTGATAATAATGGTATTATATGACATTACAGATACATTTTGGCATAAAATCGTTACTATTTTATCTAAACTTTGATTTCAATCAAAGTGAAAATGACCCACTTTGTTACCATGGTTACGGGGAAATTATGCAGAAAGCCATTAACTTTATTATTTCATCATAATAAGTAATATATTTACATTACCATCGTTTTCAATAAAATTGGTATCGTCCACAAAAAAGGCTAAAATTCGGTATTTATGGATCCCCGCTGACCCCCGAACCTTTAAGGTTAATGTATGTCTACTTTTAAAACTTTAAATAATACATTAGAATTCCATTTCTTATAACTTAAAATTCAATCATTCATAAAATCAAGAAACATTATAGAAATTTTAAGCACAAGGCAGACATTTTAAACAGTGAAATAGGCCATTTATTGCTTGAGTAGGATATCCAATATGGCTGCCCTCGTTTCCATGGCAACCAAGTTGGTTTTTTAGACACGGATGTTTTTTATCTTGAGTTATGTTCCAATATTAACATTTGTGCCAAGTTTCATGAAAATCTGAGATCATGCGGGCCAAGCCCTCTACATAGAAGTAAAAATACTTACAGAGAACTGCTATTAATCAATCGGATTGCTTTCTCGATCAACTGATTGCATGTACATGTTGTACTTCATTTCCTGAGATGAAGCTTACCTGACTGGATCTTCTATGTCATTGTGATGGTTAGTAGGGGACAATTGAATATCATTCTAATAGTTGGAGCACTAATTATTGAACAATCAAGGTATTAATTCTGCCATTTAATGGTCAGTCCTGCATACATCAATCGGTCATAAGATCCTAGGTATTCTTGTCGAATGAATAACCTGGAGCTTATTTTAAGAACATATTTCGTATTTGCAAAACTGAAGTCATCGGTTCAAAATTGACGTAGGGATTAGAACAATGTCACGACTAAGCAGGTTTTTAAGATCCACTTAATAATTGAAAACAACTACACAACCCTGGCAGAAATCATCTGTGTTAAACGTCTTCAAATTCATTGGCATCATTTAAAAGCAGAATAATTGACAGCGTGGACCAGACATGCACGTTTCGGGTAATTATCCGTCGTCAATTATCCTCAATTTAAAAAATGAAATATGGCCAAAATCTGTGATAATTATTTTCTAAATATACCGAAAGACGAAGCAAGATGACTGGAATATGATGCTATAGGACCCATGTTTCAGAAATTTGTGACAATGTTGTAAACAGACATTTTCGAATGCGTTTGAAGAAACGACCAGCCGAAATTTATCGAACCTGGCTACATGGGCCCTTTGGGACTCCTGGTCCATAAGCAGTGATACTCACCAAGTGGTACAAATGTTAAACGTCTTTAAATTCATTAGCATCATTTAAAAGCAGATGAATTAACGGCGTGGACCAGACATGCACGTTATGTATCATAGACAGTAGCCGCTTCCTTTTGAACAATGTCTCTAATTTCACCCACGTCTTTCAAAAGCGTTCTACAAGACTCCATGTACCAGACAATTGTTAAAAAAAAAGTTGAGTTGAATACACATATCTTTGTTCTAGATTTTCTGTAAACGTTTTGCATTTTTCCCAAACTTTTATGGAAAAAACCTTAAAAAATCAAAGTGTTCTCCCTCGATGATCTTCTCCCACTTTATTAAGCAAGTTGCTTAATAAGAATTCAGAGTGAAGGAGAATCAAAAAACGTTCTTTTGGTACCAGAATTGCTGTACCTCATACTAACTAAAGTTTGATAAAATTCATTGTATTTTGCAAATTTTCAGCAATTTTCTATCCAAGAGTAGTTGTTTTTCCCAGTTTTTCGTACCAGCAAATTACGAATTTGACTTCTGTATTATTTAAAGTGAAAGGCAAGCAATTCATTGTGCGTTTTGTTCCAAAATTGTTTATTAAGAATAAAATTACAGAATAAAAAAAGATATTGTATTTTTCCAAATTTAAAACGATTTTTCGTCGGAAATCCATAGTTTTCGCCATTTCATTGACAAGTAAATTGGTAAATAGAGTTTGAGACGGAAAGACAATTCAATTGTCGTTCTTTTGGTACCAATTTTGTTGATCTAGCTGCAGCATGGAAGAAGTAATCGACTTTTTCCTATTTTCAACGGAATTTCTTCGAAAATTTTCATTTTACCCCAAAATTTTGAAATGCTTAAGGATACCAGAGTGGAATCCACCGGATTATCAAATAAGAGGGTATTGACAACACATTCATGCAAAAACATCTTTTGCGTACAAATGTAACAAATTGTTGGGTTTCATAAATGGCATCTAAACTATTTCTAAATTCTCACGATAGAAAAATGATAATTTACTTACTTCAACTCATACAAATATTTTATTAAGTAATAAATAAAAAATTGATCTCGTACAAATGTATGTAGATAATATATTGTGTTCAAATAACCATGTTAAACATGGAAAATCGAACACTATTTAATGAATAACAACGTGCATGACGCTTGAATGAAAGGCAGGTGTAGTCTGCTACACATGTGCGTTTAGTTGTCAAATGAATATTAGCCTTTATTCAGTTATGGTTTTTAGTGGTTCTATATTTGATATACATATTATTTAAGAATTAAAATTCTGTAAAAATATATACACATAAAACTGATCTCTTTACACCTTAACAACGAACATCTACATGCACATGTACAATTCGGCTATTTTCTCGTCCGACTTCAGCTTCAATGTCACGGTCTTTCTCTAATGTGTCCTTCCGTCCAATTCCCAGCTAATACTGGTTTTTAGCTCACCTGAGCCAAAGGCTCAAGTGAGCTATCGTCATAGTGTGGCGTCCGGCGTCCGTCGTCCGTCGTCCGTCGTCCGTCCGTCGTAAACGTTTAACATTTTCAACTTCTTCTCAAGAACGGCTGAAGGGATTTTGATGAAACTTGGTATGCATGAAGTACTAAAGGTCCTCTACCAAGTTTGTTCATTTCGGCTTGATCCCTTCAGGGGTGGATCCAGGGCGGGGTCAAATAGGCCCCAGAGGGTACCCCTCTTCAAAAATCTTCTTCTCCAGTTCCACTGAATGGATTGAAAAACTAATTGTATCTAAGTGATCTAGAAGGATGTACGATTCAAGTTTGTTCATTTCGTTAAAATCCAATGACTAATTTTTGACGCGTTTTTGACGTCTTTTTCGACATTGCATTTTTAATGCAAAAATTGATATTTCTCTTAATAATTTCTTTCTGATTGAAAAATTCTGCTCCAGTTTAGTTTAATTTAGCCATTTTTAAGCAAAGGAATGCTTTAGAGAAAGAATTTTGCTGAAAAATTTATTTTTGAATTTTTTATGATTTTTTTAATACTGTAAAAAAGGAAGGGGGGGTGGTCATTTTCATCATTTTTGGCATTTTATGGTTCTTCCCATGAATGATTGTTTTAACATTTATCATATTTATTGTAAGGAATGTAACAGTGAAAGAATTTTTTCAATATCTTGACTTATAGATTTTTAATGATTTCTTCAATACTGTAAATAGGCATGTTTTATATGTCAATTAGTCCCAAGGTAGCGAGTTCAAATCCCGGCTGGGCCTTAAAATTTTTTTTTCTTATTTCATTTTTCATCCATATTTTAAGCTTTGAATGCTATTTTTAACTTACCTGAATAATTTTAATGCCATATTGCCACTTTTTGAACTTTGGAATTTTTTATGAAGTTTGGCATTTTCTCCATATTAATTTCCCTTGAGTTCATATTGATATTTTGAAACCTATATCCTAGGTAAAATTAAATTAATGAATGCTTGTGTGATAGCATTTTTGATGAACAACATGTACAATTTGAATTTATAATAATTCTTGTATTCTATAGAGTATAAAAAGGGGGGGTCAAAATTTCTGTAACAACATCTGCTGACAGATTTTTTTTCTATTAGATGATATAATAAGAACTGGACAAAATAATTTTTTTTTCTAATTGGCTTGTATATTAATGAACTAATCAGAGTAAATACTAATCTTTCTTTCATTTACTCCATCTAACAGTGGTTTTCTGCACTTAATATTTCTTAAGGATGACATCCTATCTGATGCCTCTTTAGGTTGTCCATCCTTTCCCCGAAAGAGAGAGATGTTAGGGTGCTCTTATTATTTTTCTTTAACTATTTCTTTTAATAACTTAGTAAATATATGATCTTCTGCACTCATTTATTGCATGTTTGTCAGATTAAGTTACTCAATTCTTTTATATACATTATTTGCTATAACTTTATTTTTTGAATTTTTTTTTTATATTTTAATCTAGATATGCTGTGCATGCACATAGACCCAAGGATTGTGGGTTCAAATTCAGGCACTGGCATCCCAATTTTTTTTTCATTTTTTGCATTTTGCAAGCTTTTTAAGCACTTTTAAATCATCTGAATACAAAAAAAAACCTTCTTTTTTCTTTTTCCATTTTCATTTTCTCCATTTTGCACACTCATTTATTGCATTTTACTTTTTTGGAATTTTTATGATATCTTTTTTTAATTATTTATGGCATATGGACCAAAAAATTCTGACTATGGCTCTGGCTCTAATATTATTCAATGTCAGTATGTTCAGAGTGTGCATCGATATCAGGTGAGCGTTGTGCCCCCCCTGGGGCTCTTGTTTTTTAAGTTCTGTTTTTTATTACGTTTCTCTTCTCTGATTCTGATAACTCATGTATACCTACTGTCGATTCTTTTTCGTCCCACATGTTATCCATCCACTATGTTGTTTTGTTTTTCAACAGTGGGAACTTGCTTTATGCAAATAAGTGCTTACAAGTGTTCGCATTCGATCTTTTTCGGATAAACTAGGTTATATTAGGGTACCAATTTTATTAGCAATAATCAATCATACCTCTGTAGCGAGGGCATATGTGAATGATGCAACCAGATAGTTTCTTATTATCAAGTATGCTAGATTCGCTTCCATTAAACTTTTGACAAAATAGTTTATTCATAGTTTTATCTTGACGAGAGATATTGTTACTTTAAGGTGACATTTAAAGAGATAGTCGTTCCTATGACGTACCCTTATGCAACCTGTAAATCGAACGATCATAATGATTCTTTTTTTTCAAATTTCATCGATTATTGTATGTAGACCTCTTCACATATTCAAGTACTAGTATGTTCTAGATGATAAGATCAACTCAACTACTTTCGATTTACCTTACTGGAGTCTTATGAAAAGTAAATTGTACATGAAACTCGCGCATCGAGTGCAAAAGTGTTCTATCTGCCATTTTCCTGTTATCGAGAAAATCAACTTTGAAACTTTTCCTATTTTGTTTGATTTCTTAATGACATGATCCATGTCATAAAGCATTATATATCAAAATAATACATGAAAAGTAGCTCATATGTGTAATCTTTTATCAAACAATTGAGTATTTCGCATGTAATTCGAAATTTTTTCACGGAGATAGAACAGTGCGGCTAAATCCAATTGAGTTAAAGAAGATCCTGACGATAATCTCAACAACACTCACAATAGAGCACCAATTGAGTATCAACGCACCCCTAGCAAGCTAGAGGTGGGACCAGGTGCCCGGGAGGAGTAAGCATCCCCTGTTGGCTAGCACCCGCCGTCGGTGCTCATACACGGAAACACAATATATAAAATACATGAATGATAGGCAGTGCAACATCACCACCATCCCAACACCATCAAACCACCCCATCTATATCTTTTCTCTTTCAATTTCCCCGTCTGTTTAACCCATATTGGAATTTTCCTTTTCATTCTCTTCCTTTTTCGACGTTAAATCCTGACGATAGAGCCCATGTATGTCTTGCAGCTATCTTTTGAGAATATCCTCCCTCCTTCTTTGCCCTCAAAGGAAATCCAATGAAATAAAGAAAATCTAATAACTTTCAATTACTTTCATCATATCTGATGGTCAACACGATGATAATAATCACGTAAATTGTGAAAGCACGCAGGGTATATGCTTTATTATTCTGAGAAATGGAAAAATAATAATAAATTGATTATGGAAATAGAACATTTTGTAGAAATGGAGATAGAACAATATTGCACGCAAACTCCATGGTCATGTGATCAAATCTTACTCATTGATTGGACATTAGGGACATACAACATTGTTGCACTAAAAACAGAGCAATTTTTCAGATTGCATAAGTGAAACCCGTTAATATCTTTTAATAGAAAATTGGAATTCAATTTTTATTAACGGGAGGAGATAGAACAGTTTTTGGAGATGCCGGTGGTATGTTTATCTCATTTTTATTAAAACACTTATGCACTCAATGCGCGAACTGCTGGGCAAGGATATGTTCTATTATATTTTATCTCTTTCTACAGGTAAGTAACTTCTTTCGAAGGGCAATCCAGCCGTGCAACAAAAAGGACACAAACAGAATATTTTGCATGGTCAACGCAGACTTAATCGTTTACGACGTCAGTGAAAAATCAGAAATGATTCTAGCTGAATTGGTAAAGAATCATAGCAAATCAGGTATCTAACACAGTAAATCTATTGATAAAATATTTTAAACATAAATTATGCTTATTATACTTTTTTGAGATTCACGATGCGAATCAATCGGCCAAGTATCTAATCTATGATAATGATTATAGCCTGTCCCGAAATTGGGGTAACACTAACGATAATTGCCATAATCGATCCAACACTCTTTCAGTATGTGCTAATTGTGTACACTTCTCTATGTAGCCCTCATTGAAAGGGACGAAATTGTCCTATTTCTTGTAGATATGATTTTCATCTTTTCTCCTCTTCCTTAAGAAGTATAATGGCATAGCCAGAATGTAAATAAATAAGGGTTTGCACAAGGAGGCCTAGGTTTCATATATTGAAATATTTAATCAACTACCGGCAACGCCCAAGGGGACCCTTAATTTCATCTCGGTCTGTCTGTCCGTCCGTCTGTCCGTCTGTCCTTCTGTCCGATTATAAGTTTTCCGGGCTTTTTTTCTGCAACGGATGGATATATTGAGATGAAATTTGATACACAGCTTGGTCTTGGATAGTTACAGAGCAAGTTTGACTTTCGTCACGCTTCACCTATTTTTCGAGGAGTTAAGCCCCTTGATGACTTGGAAAATTCTGTTTTGGTCAGTTTTCCGGACTTTTTTCTGCAACTGATGGAGATATTCAGATGAAGTTTGATAAACAGCTTGGTCTTGGATAGTTACAGAGCAAGTTTGATTTTCGTCATGCTTGACCTATTTTTCGAGGAGTTATGCCCCTTTATGATTTGGAAAATTCAGTTTTTGTCAGTTTTCCAGACTTTTTTACTGCAACAGGTGGAGATTTTCAGATGTAATTTTATACACAGCTTGGTCTTGGATAGTTATAGAACAAGTTTGACTTTCGTCACCCTTAACCTATTTTTCGAGGAGTTATGGCCGTTGATGACTTGGAAAATTCAGTTTTTATCAGTTTTCCGGACTTTCGTCTGCGACATATAGAGATATTTAGGTGAAACAGAACAAGTTCAACTTTTGTCACGCTTGACGACTTTTTCGAATCGATAGAGCAGATGAAACTCAGAACTGAGCTGCACAGACAGTAAGTTTGATTGAAACTCATGTTTAATTGAAGAGTAATTCGATCATAGGCTGCAGGACATAAACATATGCCGCCTGTAGGGGACTTATATCGCTCAGTGATCATAACATTCTAGTATTAGCTTTATAAATCAGCAAGATAGAAGTCTTCCAAGAATAGTTTTTAGGCCTACATGTTTTAGAAAAAATTCTTAATTTGTTCACGAATCATCAATATTCAAATGAATTATGCAGGTTTGAGCATGTTTCAAGGAGTTTCATTGACAAGAAAGGTGGTGTTTTATCCAATAACCTGACAGAGTGCAGAGACATGACCTCCTATCCGTGCGATAAAAACGTATACATGTATCTGCATTTCATCTTCAATTTAGTGAAGGGGTAGGGCTACGAAGCCCGATACTGGCCCTAATTATGAACATTGTACTTCATAGAATTTTTATCTGTGATTTGACGTTTTGAAACGTTCTCTACTGAATCTGTCTTTTTTAAACAGTGCGTTTATCAATAGCCTTTAGCCCTTTGGAAACACCAAAATAGGTCATATTCCGCGAAATTGATGCAAAACTTACATACATGTATAAAATAAGCAATGGCCGCATTCTTAAACTAAGATGAAAAACTTATATGTGAAAGATTATCATTATATCCTTTTGTCATAAACGTTTTGTCTCAGTTAACGCATCCGGACACATTGAATTCCTTCACAAAAGACAAAATTCCCAACACTTTTCGCAATATCTTTGTCAATAACGTCAAAGTGACGCCATTTCATGACATTTCATTACAGTAAGATGACACTTTGTTTGGTGATATTTTTCTTTTCGTCAAAAGCAGTAAACCTTTCTGTATTTTCACGAGAGTAATCAAGTTTTTCTCATGAAATTTATTTCTATATAAAAATCGAGGGCCGATTTAGGGGTCTCGCGGCCCTACCGTTTTACGTATACATTGTATACGTCATATTTTCATTCTTTCCTCCGCAGTAGTCACACAGAATATCACGACACTTTACATGAAGTAATTATTTAATATCCTCTAACACTGTAGTTTGTTTTTTTTTTTCAAGCCTATCGTTATAAGCATATGGTCGCCAAGGGCTAATTTCGACATCGTCTCCGCAAGTATAACATAATTTTGCTATACCTTACTGGACGTATACTAGAGACGAAGTGCCAATCAAAGTTAAGGAGCCATAATCTATTATATCAAGAAGAATATGACAGTATTGCGAAAGTTTCACTTAAAAAAGATAATCGCGAACGTCCTAATAGAGGCAGTACCAGGTGGACGAGAGAAGTTAGTGTTGATGCAATACCCAACACGAATGCCGAGTTTAAACGTATCAAATCCGGTAAATTCCAAATGAGGAAAAGACGGTCAATTCGGAATGTCGTACTGAAGGTGTCTTTGATCATACCTTCTTAGGCGATTGTCAAAATGTGCATTAAGTTCTTTGTAGTGACAATAAAACTTCCACAGTGACATTTTAAGCCATTTAATATAATCTATTTCAACAAATCGCTTACTGCTGAGCCTCTTTGTCCTCAATATGAAAGTTAAACGTCCTCAAATTCAATAGCATCATTTAAGAACAAACAAATTTGCAGCAGACATGGATGTTTCTGGTACATTCTCTTGCATATTGTTATTTGAGAAATACATACGTCATGAGCAGACGGACAGGGAATGTTGCTGCGCATGAAGGGAGGTTTGTGATTGTTAAATAAAAAAAAATGGCACGTTCAAATGACGGTTGTCACTGATCGATAGTAAATTTCTATGTGACTGAAGTGCTGCTCTTAGTTGTTTCTTTAATCCCATTCACTGGGATAGATTACACCAAGGAAATCCTGAATATCTAAATCATACGTCAATCACAGGGATTTATCACGCCAATACCGGTTTCGCTCTTTACTATATGTGTTAAAGGGATCTAACTCGGCGTTTAACGAAATATCGTTAAGTCTTCAGCAGTAGGCTAATTCATACTGAGTCTTCATACGAAATTTGAAATCAGTACCTCCCTTTAAAACCGAAATATGCCCAATACCGCTCTCTTATGAGCGCCGCATTTCTAGGTTGGACAAAAAGGTGTTCCACTGTGTAGCAGCACGTGACTAATGTTGGTGAAACCACGAACACAAAATGGAGGCATACCGCTCACTTGAGGGAAAGAAAACAGGTACTGTGATGGTTGATTTGATTCAATTTAATTTTTTCAAAGCCAATGTCCTTGTGAAAAATGATATATTGATGATCCTTTCTTTGTCAATCAAGAGATCATTGAAGTTTTTACAAACATTCTGACAAAAGGAACCTCGTGGTCGAAATAGGTTAAATACAATGTTGTGGTGGTTTCCACGCAAATATCTATAGATTTTGTCACAATGTTTGAAAAAAAAACAATGACGTTTTACTTACAAACGAGTCCATGATTGTAGAAGTATCAGTTTGAAAAGATGAAATTTGATCAAAGCAATAATTGCAGTTTCTATTTTTCTTCCTCCAACTGGGTTTTTATATTTATTCGTGGTTTCAGCACCTTAAGTCACGTGATGCTACACAGTGTGTTCGATGATAATCAGGCATCAGTGATCAACTTGAGGCACCGCTCGACCATTCAATGATTCGAATATCTCAAATATATAACATTGCATGAAATTGTCCCATATGTGCTTAGTATAATTTAAAATAAAGTCTTTTTAACGACTTTGAAATGAGAAAAGCGTCGGATTTAAGTGAGAGTATATTCAACATGTGCAGAGTTATGAATGACATATACGCGCATGCAAAGAGGTCGCTGTATGAGGGATTTCCATATACAAGCGATGTTTGTGATGGTACAAAGCATGTGAAGAGGAGATATCCTGCAGTTGTATGTCTTTGAAGTGTTCGGGCCTTTAAACGATCAAGCAGTAACTAAATTTTGTCTTTACTTCTTGATTATCACCGGACACCTTTTTGTCCGACCAAAAAATGTTGCGTTCACATTAAAGAGCGGTATTGGGTTTATCTCGGCTTGTAAGGGAGGTACTGATTTCAAATTTCGTATGAAGATTCAGTATGAATTAATTTAACGAGATATACCACAGAAAATTGATTAGCCAATTTCTGAAGACTTAAAGATGACTTGTCGATTTTTCGTTTAACGCCAAGTTAGATCCCTTTAACACATAAAGTAAATAGAGAAACCGGTATTAGCGTGATTAATCCCTGTGACGTTAACAATGTATCTTAAGGTCCAGGTGAAATGTGATGTTAGCTTCAATTTTGCTATTAGAAATCAGAGACTGTATGACTTTTGCCTCTTATGAATAAACAAATATGTCAGCTGATTGAAAGTACTCAAGGTCAAAAAGGGTCAACAAATACGGCCGCAAAAGGATATGTCAGGTATGCCATACGTTTCCTCTGTCTCCAAGTGTTCTTTTTTTTTTGCCGATAAATATACAAATATGACTAACGAGGGCTCTGATTGGTCGAGGAATTATTGACTGCTGTACATAATTTAACGAAATTATGCTGGAAGCAAGTATATCAGGTCCTCTTGTAAGATTTTATATTTTCATTATAAGCCGGTCGGTTAGACTAAATAAAATGACTATCGAGGTCTCCGATTAGTAGAGGCATTATCAATTGCTCCTCTGCAACCACTGCACAGAATTTCACGAAACTTTACATAATTATTGAGCTACATCGATGTGAAGGGCCTATGTAAGCGCCTTTTCTGCCAATAGGGCGAAATGACTTTTCTTGTTCCTTCGCTTCTTTAAAAATAAATTTGATAAAGAAAGGAGCATGAAACTACTTACAACATGCTTTATTGCTACATATTAAGAATATTTTTCATTGTTGTATTATTCAAAGTCAAGGTTTTTCTCTTATATTCTATAAGAATTCACTGCCTTTTATTCTAGATTGCAGACTTATAGTGTTATGCAGTGTAGAAAACGAGTTGAGATCCCCTTTGTGTTCATCTCTAGAGAGATATAAATTGCCTCCATTGGCAAGCAGACCCCTCAACGATATACGCGCGTTCCTCAAGACCAATTTCACAGTAGACGAGCACAGATTAGGAGCTGAAAGATCTGCTACTCTACTTGACCTAGACAGGTAGGCAAAGTCCGTTAAAAAGAGATAGAAAAGGAACCAAAATGAAAAAAGCAAATCATTAGACATACGTCTATTACAGAACTTTACAGTTTAAATGCACAGATTTAAATTAGAAAAAATAAACCCGAGTGGTTAAAAAATGAATTCAGGCGGCTAATGAAAATTACTTTGGCTGGAAACATCCTTGATGACGGTTTAATATCCGAAACATGTGTCTGGTGT
This sequence comes from Pinctada fucata, assembly GCA_028142955.1. Classification (NCBI taxonomy): domain Eukaryota; kingdom Metazoa; phylum Mollusca; class Bivalvia; order Pterioida; family Pteriidae; genus Pinctada; species Pinctada fucata. Next base: position 49,235,631 of record AP027106.1, read on the forward strand.
ATAATAAAATGGTTTGGAATTTTCTTCAAGAAGGTGAAGTCCTAAAATGACAAATATGGATAATGACCATATCCCTGTATACAGCACAAAATCGATAATTCAGAAAATAAGAAACCGAAGGCATACAAAATCAGGATAAAACAGGAACCAAAGCAAACAAACAAAAACCTCAACCATATGAAAAGAAGCGAACTCCCGATATGGGAATGATACCAGGTGCCAAGGAAGAGTAAGCATCTCCTGCTTGCATGCAACACCCGCCGCTTTAATTCGGTAGAACTGCCACATCCGGTAACTTACATTTCGGAAGATATATAAGTACAATCTTTTTGTTGGATGGTTCAAATGGTTTATGACAGAAGTCTGGCAAATGACGGTATAAAATCTGGCAAATGACTGTATAAAATCGACGTTACAATACCATTTTCATGACGTCACAATTATTTTACGTCATATACCGTTTGTAAGGGGAAAAAACTATGTATTCCGCAAAGACTCAATAAGTAAAGAGTATATACATATGTCCACATGTAGAGAAACATAGTACCCTCTTACTATTTACACAAACAAAAATTAAAATTTTGCCTGTCTCGTTTTTTCGCTACATGTTTTTTTTTTTGCCTATTTCAACATTTTCGTCTTTTTGAAGACTTCACGTTCCCTTGTAATGCCTGAAATTTCAAGAATTTATAAATATCCGTATTTTCGGGATTCTTGTTCCGTATGTATAAAGCATTGGCTATTTGGATGAAATCTAAAGAAAAAAATAAACAGTTGTAAGGACTGTTATTATTTTCTTGAAAACAGGTCCTTGCTGGTTGTCATGGCAACAAATTATTTTACAAGTACCTAGAGGTCTACGGTTGCATATTTTTCTCTACATATAGAGCTATTGTATTGCTTTATCCTACTACCCGATTTAGTTTTTTTTTTGTAGAATGACTGTTTCTTTTAATATCAAAATAATTTCTGCAAAAAAAAATTTGACTCGAAGTTCGAATTTTCCATTATCTCTGACAATATATATAAGAGTATAAGAAGAGTATAATAAATAGATTATCTCTAATTTGTAGAGTATAATAAATAGAATATATATTTGTATGTCTGAATCCTTGATAGAAGAACTAGTACGAAAATGACAATTTTGTCCCTATTTTCTAATATATTCCATTAAAAAAAAACATGTATCTTCCCGTAAATACCCATTAAGCAATGAAAAAATCATTGAGTATTATTTTTTCTTCAATGATTTTAAAAGCTGAGGTAATTTCATTTATCTTTTATGTTGATATCAAATATTACATGATATGAAAATAGAATTATCTCCCTGTGGTAGCAACCCTAAGCTTAATGAAATAAAAGAAGATTCTGACGTAAATCTCAACGGCACTTTCAAAGGAGTACCAAATTAAGCATCGACGGAGCCCTAGCAAGTTAGAGATGGGATCAGCTGCCAAGGAGGAGCAAGCATATCATGTTTGGCTAGCTGCATTTATCGTTGATGTTCAAACATTAAAATAGAAATAATATCTAAAAATAGCAATCCAAGGAATGCTTGTGTCGCCTGCGAAGCGGTTTGATTATTATTCTAGAAAGTGGATCAAAATTCTTGAAAAGTAGGTCTAGGTCAAATATCTAGATCAAGGTCAAAAGGTCAAATTTTATGGTCTGTGTAGAAAGGTCTTGTCACAAGGAATACACATGTGAAATACCAAAGCCCTATCACTTACCAATTAAAAGATATATCCATTCTTATTTTTTTTTAAAAGTAGGTCAAATATGTAGGTCAAGGTCAAAAGGTAAAAAAATAATGGTATGTGTAGAATGGCATTGTTACAAGGAAAATACATGTGAAATATCAAAGCCCTATCACCTACCAATCAAAAGATATAGCCAATATTACTTTTCTTGAAAAGTAGGTCAAATATCTAGATCAAGGTCAAGAGGTCAAATTTGATGGTCTGTGTAGAAAGGTCTTTTCAGAAGGAATACACATGTGAAATATCGAAGCCCTATCACTTACCAATCAAAAGACATAGCGAATCTTATCTTTTTTCAAAAGTAGGTCAAATATCTAGGTCAAGATCACAAGGTCAAAAATTATGGTATGTGTAGAAAGGTCTTGCCACAAGGAATACACATGTGAAATACCAAAGCCCTATCACTTACCAATCAAAAGATATATCCATTCTTAATATTTTTGAAAAGTAGGTCAAATATGTAGGTCAAGGTGAAAAGGTAAATAAATAATGGTATGTGTAGAATGGCATTGTTACAAGGAAAATACATGTGAAATATCAAAGCCCTATCACCTACCAATCAAAAGATATAGCCAATATTACTTTTCTTGAAAAGTAGGTCAAATATCTAGATCAAGGTCAAGAGGTCAAATTTGATGGTCTGTGTAGAAAGGTCTTTTCAGAAGGAATACACATGTGAAATATCGAAGCCCTATCACTTACCAATCAAAAGACATAGCGAATCTTATCTTTTTTCAAAAGTAGGTCAAATATCTAGGTCAAGATCACAAGGTCAAAAATTATGGTATGTGTAGAAAGGTCTTGCCACAAGGAATACACATGTGAAATACCAAAGCCCTATCACTTACCAATCAAAAGATATATCCATTCTTAATTTTTTTGAAAAGTAGGTCAAATATGTAGGTCAAGGTGAAAAGGTAAATAAATAATGGTATGTGTAGAATGGCATTGTTACAAGGAAAATACATGTGAAATATCAAAGCACTATCACCTACCAATCAAAAGATATAGCCAATATTACTTTTCTTGAAAAGTAGGTCAAATATCTAGATCAAGGTCAAAAGATCAAATTTAATGGTCTGTGTAGAAAGGTCTTTTCAGAAGGAATACACATGTGAAATATCGAAGCCCTATCACTTACCAATCAAAAGATATAGCGAATCTTATCTTTTTTTCAAAAGTAGGTCAAATATGTAGGTCAAGGTCACAAGGTCAAAAATTATGGTATGTGTAGAAAGGTCTTGCCACAAGGATTGCACATGTGAAATATCAAAGCCCTATCACCTATCAATCAAAAGATATATTCATTCTTAATTTTTTTTTAAAGTAGGTCAAATATGTAGGTCAAGGTCACTAGGTCAAAAATAATGGTATGTGTAGCAAGGTCTTGTCACAAGGAATACACATGTGAAATATCAAAGCCCTATCACTTACCAATCAAAAGTTATGGGCTGTGACACCCAAAGTGTGACAGACAGACAGACAGACGGACGGACAGACGGACAGACGGACAACGGACAAAGTGATCCCTAAGCATGCACTGTCTGAGTGACGATCTTCAGAATAATTGAAAGATATTTAGCCTTTCAACGATACATTTATGGCGATCATCCTTCTATTTTTAGCATAATGTATAAATTATGTTTTAGAAAGGTTTCATCAACTTTCATGTTTGTTCCTTGTCTACCAATGTAACACTACCTTGAAGTTATACTGATTGATATAGCTCATGCCTTTTTTACATCATCAGGTTCAAAGAATTCATTTTCAGTTCGACAGAAAAAGTTCAGTACATGTATTAACACACAAAAAAATACATTTACTACATTGAAGCCTAAAACTAAGTAAAGCAGATGTAAACGATATTTTCTATCTAAGAATCATTAATTTGTATATATCACTAGCTTTAGACAAGATGACGGATTGTATCAAATTTAGCCTTTTTCTGAATTTGTAGTTGTCAAAACTGTCTATACCGCTTTTCATCAGACTTTTTCTTGGAATTCTGGCAAATGGATATGTGACAAATGCGCACTGAAGAAAAATCTCATAGTTGAAGTGAATATGAATTCAGCATATATCACATTCTTGTCATGTTTTGACGTTATGCATGGATTCATAAATAAAGATTTGCTCATTTATTACAAGAAATATATTTCTGTAGAATATCTAAAACATTATTCTAATGATTAAAATAATTTAAAATCGAAAATATGAATACAGATTTCCAACGTTTATCGTCATCGACACAAAGTAGAAGTTTGGGTATTTAATATACTCATCAAAAAGGTAACGCATAGTATTTGCTCATTTTATCATCATTACACAAACATATACATAAAATATTCTCATAAAGCATCATGTTATAAGATAAATTAATAGCAAAAGCACATATTATTTTTTCAGACCCTATGTTTTTAACGGGGAACTCCTCTGTGTTTTAATTTTAGTGAGAACTGTTTGAAAAAACCAATATGCCCTCTACTTTTTTAAGACTGAATTGTCTAATTTTCGGATATCCGTATCGGCTCGTAATCCGTATCATTTGAAAATCGTTCGATTCCATGGACACAGATGCAATATACGAAACAAAAATAGTCGCATATTATCGATAATACAAGGCATGACGCGATTTCATTGTTATGAATGACAAATATGGATAATGATCATATCCCTGTATACAGCACAAAATCGATAATTAAGAAATCAGAAACCGAAGGCATACAAAATAAGGATAGAACAGAAACCAACGCAAACAAACAAAAATCTCCACTACATGAAAAGAAGCGGACTCCCGATATGAGAGTGAAACCAGGTGCTCAAGAAGAGTAAGCATCTCCTGATTGCATGCAAGAAGTCACTCAAAGGTTGCCGAGTTTCAGGAATTTGCGAATGTCTTTTATCGGGAAAATTGTGTCAAAATCAGGATGAGTCTATATATTTAGGGGATAAACGTACAGTGTTTTGTGGTTTCAACAGGTATATGTTGGATATACTGTTGAAACGCAGTTATACCATCGAGGCTTGTTCCCAACGGTATAACATATGTTTCCAACAGTATATCCAACATATACCTGTCGGAACCACAAAACAAAGTACATTTATCCCTATTCCAATTCATGTGACATATTTTAACTTTTTGATACTACTCAGAGGGTCTCACGTATCGCTTTAGAGGTGACTAACAACGGAGGACTTACAACGACCAACAGAAATTATTGCGCTGCAAAATATGAAATACAACTGCTTCGTATTTATTTAAATGGCGAATAATCAAAGTGTAATCAATAATAAACTTACTTGCTCCGTTGTATACATGTGGAGAACGCCATTTACAAGATCATGCCTTGTAGTTTTACGTCACAGTGTGACGTCACAGGAACGAAGAACAAAGGGAAGCAAGACTTCATACGCAAAAAGTGCGCTAAATCTTGTAACGTTCATATTTGCGTAGGAATACATTCTAAAGTATGTCAAGTGAGTCGGTTAGCGGTATGTATATGTTTTGCATGCTTATAGAAATCATGTGAACCAATCATAATATGTGAAACAAACAGAATGAATTATAATTGCCTTTGAATCATTGAACTTTACATATTATTTCTCATTTACATGCCAGAGTCATTTGATCACACCACAGTGCCCAACGCATGTCATCGCATTATTGTAAGCATAAATGGCATCAAAGCAGAAGATCCTTACGGTAATCTCAACAGTACTCACAAGAGAGCACAAAATTGAGCATCGATGGACCCCTAGCAAGCTAGAGGTCGGACCAGGTGCCCGGGAGGAGTAAGCCCGGGAAGAAAAAGCATATGTTCGTAATAGTATTCGAAGGACGGTGCTGATATTTAAAATTCCTTTAGTTTCGATGAAATCATTTGGTTGAAATGACAACTTTTCGAAAGAGCGAAATAAAATACATGATGTAAAATTGATTAAGTGCCAAATGAAAGCTTCTTTCGCGCGACAGATCTATGAAGAAGTAATTAGTACAATTAAAAAACATACAGTCACGGGGAACGATATAAAGTTATTAAACATAGATACATTTTTTATCCTGATATTGGTCATCGATTATCTATATCATTACTCATTTTGCAACCGCATATCTTGATTTCGAAAAAAAGATGGAATGAAGCTGCTGATTGACGTACCTTTTGTAATACTATGCAATACTTTGTTTTAGCTATAAAAACGTAATCGATTTATCTTCTGAATCATTTCAAGACGTATATATACAATTAACTATCTGATATCTCCATTCGAAGTGATTAATCATGCCTATCCATTAGATTCTTTTTAAATGGCTCATGGAAAAACACAAGTTAATGAAACCCAAACCTGACGTATGACGATAGTATTTTTCGTGAATGATTCATTATTTTTTTTCTTATTTTGAATCATTTGGTTTTACTAATATGAGGTCATTTTTTTAATGGATTCCATAGATTAACATTTTTTAAGAACCATAATTGTCTGTTCGATACATCATACAAAATGCCTATAACTCTTAAACTAAGTCGATACTCCATGCATTCTGAAATTGATGTAGACATAAAAAATCTTCAATCTTCTTTTTTTTGCAAAATTAATGTTATCTTGAAAAGAATTTGTTTTGCATGTCTTGGTTTCTTATACTTGTTGATTAGGATAGACTCTTTAAGGCAAGTGTCACTTAAGGTCATTCATTAATGTCAACGTCATTTGAATTCATGTGTGAATCTACTACAAAGCAAAATGTGTTGGCAGTGTTTATTAAAGGAAAAATAAATCATATTACTATATAGAGTACAAGTTTTTTATTGCATGATGACAAATAGGGATAATGACCATCTCAATGTATAAAGCACAGAATCAATAATTCAGAAAATAAGAAACCGAAGGCATATAAAATCAGGATAAAACACTATCCAAAGCAAACAAACAGAAACCTCCACCATATGAAAAGAAGCGAACTCCCGATATGATAGTGAAACATGTGCCCAGGAAGAGTAAGCATTTCCTGCTTGCATGCAACACCCGCCGCTTCAATTCGGTAGAACGTTCACATCCGGTTACTTCCATTTCGAAAGACATAGAGTACAATATTTTGTTGGATGGTACAAATGATCTATGGCAGAATATCATCCACCATTCTGGAGAGTGGAACATCATTATGAGTTCCCCATATCGACCGTAGAACTTCCTCAGTGACGATGTTTGTCGGTCACAATGTTGGATTTCTGATAAAAGTCTTAAAGGTTATATTAAAGTCCATGGTCAAGGTCATTAATTGATCATTTATGAAAGGTCAAAGGCACTCAGAAAATAGAACTTTTAATATCAAAATTGTGTTCGGAGGAACATCCATCTCATTTTGTCTTTTTTCCAGGGAATAGAAGAGGAATACCTTTTCTTATCAGAAAAGTATCTTGAAAATTCGAAAAATAAAATTACCGTTTTAAAAAGTGACCGGGAATTATAACGCTCCTGTAAATTCATAACAAATTTTGTCATGATAGAGCAGCTCTAGAATATGACTAAAGTTGTTTCGACTCAGGACATGATTGAAGAATCTTTGACGGTGGCTACGAAATATGTTGTTTTATCCGTGGGCAGGTATCTGTTGATATAGAAGAAACAATAAAAATTAGATAACACACACACCTATTTCCTGATCAGCAAAAATTTCAACCAAGGCTATCTTTTCTCACATTAGAAATACGAGTAAAACAATATACAGAAGTTGACTGGGGTTGAGGTCAACACCTAATTTGTTGGACCCGAGGATGAATTGTTGACCGATGCCGAACTGTTTTGATATACCTTTTCTCGATCTAAAAAAGAATCTGAGACTCCGTTCTACAACTTTTTTGTTATACTTCAGTCAATTTCTCGGCTGTATTATCAGCGATCAGCAAAAGTTTGAGATAAATGGAGCATAGATATTCTACTAGAATAGTCTGTGAAGTTCTTACTGCCTTCTTAAAGTTTTTACCATCTCTGTCCTCCAATATTTTTGTTATATCTTCCTCCGTCACACTCACATCATCATCTTTTAGTGAGGAAATAAATAAATTAACCGAAATAAACAAGAAGCTTGTTGTCTTTACAACACTAAAATATCTTGCCGGTCAACAGTTTGTCACGTGACCGGTCCAACAGTCGATTTTAACAGTTCGTTTTGACCGGTTGTTTCTAACAGTCATTATGTTGGACTTTTTTCTTGTATCGACTATTAAAGGGAACATATTTAAGGGTATAACAATTAATTTTATACCTCACCTCGCTATAAGATATTGATCGATTTAAAAGCCCGATTTATATCCTCCGGACACGTGTTGGGCTAATGTGCCCTTGTAAATACTGATAAAAACCAATCACAGTGCCAACTTAAGCGGAGGGTTGTGGTAAGAGTACCGTAACGTAAAATAAATGCAGCATCTCTATTGATCTTTGAACCGTCAAGTAGTTACTCATGTAATCAGTATTTTGGCAGGTGCAACACGAGAGTCGTACGTTCTTCAAGGCCTGGAGTTGGAAAAACTTTGTATGTGAAGAAAAGAATGCAAGATCATATAGCCAGTTTCGAAGCCAAGGAGAAAAGACAAGATGTATGCTTAACGATTCCTTTACACAAAAGAGTAGTCCACACCACTGGAATAACAGACAAACTTTTGCCAACCCTCTCAAACCCCTGTGATGCAATGTCCATGATAATTCACTTTGACATCTACTTCGATGTAAGTACACACTGTGTTCAACGTCGGATTAGTAGATGCTTATACTTGTTTAATGAAAAGCGGTTAAGAGGTCATTTTCTTTTAAACAGGACATCATGCAGTGTAGTGTCACGAAGTGTCATAAAGTAAAATATCATGCATCGAAACGTATCCATGGTATCATGTCGTAAAATATCTTAAAATATTTTCTGGTACATGTATCTCAGAGTTGTAGACCCTGTAATCGGCTTAAGGATGCTTTCTTCTGAGATCTCGAATTCAAAAGCATCAAACTTCTTTTCTTACCATTATATTTCAATAGTACTTGACCCGATAAGTAATAAAACAAACAGAAAAGGATACCAAGATATGGACTTTATGTCAGATATTTGCCATCAAATATACCCATCTTCAACCATCTCAGAATATTGTGGTGAAATTGAAAATTGGCGAAATATTACTCATAAAATCTAAAATATATATATTCTTACGGAATTGTTGAATTGGATTACTCAAATATATTAGAATACATTACTTTACTACTGTTGAATACAATTTTTATGACATAAGATGTAACTGAATGAAATTTTTAGCAAATTCTTACCTCATATGGCAATTTTTAAAGTAACGTAAGAAACAGATTTTTGGCACTAAAATGCTGATAAAAAATGTAATTCCATCAAACTTTTTTTAAAACTTCACATAGTGTATCTAGGGACATTATAGCATGTTTTTATGAAAGAAAAAGTAGGGGGAGTTATGCATTGGGAAAAAGTTTTTGCCCATTTTGCTACCCTACCCCCCTTCTTTCAAAATGATACAGGAAATAGAAAAAACACCATATTGCCAACAGTACGTACAGGTTTTATTGATTATGTTTGGTTTTATATAGCCATGTACTTCCATGTGAATATTTAGATACATTCTAATAATCTGACATTAAACATAATTTTTTTTGCATAGCTAGGGGAAAGGGGGGGGGGTGTTCAGCCCCCCCCCCCCCCCCCCCGTCTTGAACTCACCGAAACTTTTTTTTTGCATATTAATTGATAAATATGTTTTAAATTTCCACAAACATGGCAGATATTTCACACGTAAATTAATCGTTAACAGACCTTTCATTATGGACCTTGACTTTTGATGTAGTGACCTTGACCTTTGAGATTGACCTATTTTTAACAAACCCGGCAATATCTCGCTACTGTATAAACCTTCACTTTTTCTACAAAAACCTATACACAGCGCGCGGCGCTGTCTTCTGACTATTTTTCTTTTTCTTTTTTTTTTCTTTGTCTGTTTTGTTCTTTCCTGTGTTTAATGTACAATGGATACGTATGTAGACGAGGGAACTCTCCGACCGCAGAATATATTCGATAACCTAGGACAATACGGAAAAGTATGACTGTTTCTGAATTTTTAAATCCACATTCAACGTTGTCGATAAATATGTCTAAAGAACATGTAGATGTAATATACCCTCTCTCTCACACACCCCATGACACACGTTTAGTTTGTCGGAAGACGCTGTACGCTGTACGCCGTGCAAGTTTATTTTTATCTTTCATAGCATTTTTTTCTTTAATTTGCGGAGCCCCCCCCCCCCCAACCGGATTATCAATACTTTTTGTTTCAGTCCATGGGGTTACATGATTCGGATTTTTTTTTTGGATGAAAAATGCGTGCCTTATCTTTTCTTTTATATAGTCTTCCTCTCTTATGACGCATGTCAGCCGTGAAATGTCCGTACGTCTTCAATGCGACAGTCGCACGAAAAAAAGTCTGTTATCTAACACTACGAACTCTTTTAAAATATTTCGTGCCGCATTCTTACGGCGGTCTCGAATAGTTATGGTGCAGCCGTACGGCGTGCAGGATCGCAGAGACCGTATGGCTGCGGTAAGACTGATGTGAAAAGGGCCTTATTTAATATAAGTAATCAAGCATTACATCCCTTTCCTGCAGCGTTATTTATCTGTTTTATTCATGGCGGGAAGACGAACGTCATTTTTGCTGTGTGACGTCAAAGATTCTCGCAGTGACGTGATGTTATTTGAACAAGGTTGTTTTAAAGCAAAAAGATAACATAAAATGTTTATACTTATGAAAATAACAAATATATCCTCAAACAACTCCATTTAACCATGCTATTGAATTTGATGCAGTGAACAGAAAAACATAGGTCGTACATCTTTCTTTTACGACATTAGGAGTTATCTCCCGTCGTCTAGAACGTTTTCTGTTCAGCTCGCCAGGAGAAAGCATCCTTAAATAAGAAAAAATAACATGTTTACATGTAACACAAACTGTGTTTTTTTTTTTCTAAAATAACCAAAGTTATAAGTTTTCCGTTGATTACATGCCGTAAGTACTCAAGCCCTAAAAAATATCAAAATATAAAGATACTTCCTGGCTTTTTGTCAATATCTTAACAAAAAGGAAAACCCCGAAGTTACGCATAAGCATTATTAAAATTACAAATTTAATGCAATTCCGAAATAGATTATTCAACATATTTTAGGGAATACTAGATTTTTCAATATTAGGTAATTAACAAAGACCCAAACATTTCCAGACGCTAAACATAAAACTTCCTGCAATCAGCTCACTTTTTACGACTGAAGTTAATATAAAAACATTTAGCTAGTAAGCATTGTAAATTTTGATGACTAAAACACACGAATTAACGCATGTCATTTCTGAACTAAGGGATTTCAACGATTTTATGAAAACCAATTGAAACATAGGCTTCATGTCAATAAATCATTTTATGAAGGAAAATTAATAGGTTAGTGATGAAAATAAAGACTTTTGCTTTCTTGGAAAACAGGGTAAAATTCTGGAAATGTGTGGCTAAAAAAAGCACATTTGTAAGGAAAATACAAAAAGTGCTAAAACGCATCTATTTAAATTTAAAAGGGGTAGGGACACGAAGCCCCAAAAAATGGCCCTGCAATTTTCCTTAAAATTCAGCTGAATGAAAAATACTTGATATATCATCTTCAATACAATGATAATATCCCGCTTTTAATGAAAGGAACAAACCACCAACCTACGCACCATAGGAAGTCTTATACCGTCACCAAATGACGTCATTCTGACAAAACATGGTATAAAATGCTATTAAGTGTGTTCTAAGTGGATAAAGTCAATGTGGCCACATGCGTTGAGAAACATAACACTTTTAAGACAAAATATATGATTATCTTTCATTTGTATTTTTTCAGGTTTCTCGATGCATGTAGGTTTTGCAGCAATGTCACGAAAATGACCGATTTAGGGGTTTTCAAGGGACTCAAAGCAATTGATAAATGCATTATTTACAAAATCTCAACACATTATTTTGTAAAGAACTTTACATTGTACATGTATCAAATAACAAAAAAAATACTAAATCGATTAAAATGTTAAGAAACAGGGCCGATTCAGGGGCTTCGTGACCCTACCCCTTTAGTTTTCTTTGTTAACATAAAATAAAACATGTTAGAAACTTCGTATAAAACGTGACTTTGATAAAGTTTCACCGTGGGTACTAAATTCACAGATCATTTAAAATTTCTCGATTTTAAACAAAAATACAGAAGTTTAGGTCAAAATATCATAGATACTGTATATCAACGATTTTTTTTTCAAATAAACAATAAAATGTGCTCTCGAGAAAGGATATTCAAAATATTATTGAAGAGAACATTTATGTCCGTGTTGAAATAAGAGATGCGCAAGAATTGTCCCAAATCGTAACCAATGACGCACCTTAGATATGCTTTGATTATATGATCGGTAACAGTTAACATTTTGTATGTTTCTTCACCCAATAATACTAAAATGATGAGATAAGTTAAAGTACGAGAATAAAGAGTCTACAATTTTGAAAACTTAATATTAGAATGTTACATTGCTATTATTTGAAGAAGTCCACGAAGTAAAGATACTGATACTTCTGTATTTCTATATCGACGGTAGTACTGGTTGGTATTTATGTATTTATGTGTACAAATACATAAATGCCCAGTCCTATGTAAAACAAACAGTTATGAATTCACACGCTAGTATGTTATGCAATAGTTATATATATATATATGTAATTCAAATAATTCAAGAAATTAATTTATGTGAAATGTCAAGGGCCCCGATAGTTCAACTATCATGTAGAATATGATAAACTTGATTCCATAAACAAAGCAATCTCAACCCCCCAAATGGAAGCAGAGCCAGGTGCACAGAAGGAGTGAACTTCCTCTGACTTGCATGAAATATTTTAACAATATGTTTCTCCGTCAATTGTTTTAATATAGTCAACTTAAACAAATCCTTTACAGGTTTAGTGTAATAAACTACGTACACCTAAAATACATTTTTCCTTTTGATTATAGGTACAGGAAGGCATCAACGACTTCCTGTTTGAACTTCTCATAACTGGTCGTTTGACAAGTTGCAAAGGATTCATATGGCCAAAACGGGAGAATGACCTCTATTTGATTGAAATATTGCCCTGGTACACCAATATTAAAGAGGTACGGTAATGAACACCTTATAGATACGGAATAGTAAAACATGAAGAAACTTTAATCCTCAAGGATTAATAGAGAGGCGAACTTCCTTTGAAGTAAATGCACAAATTTTAATTCAAAAACAAAGCCAGCGGGTGCTATGACATATATTTTAAACTGTTTAAAACATTCGCGTCTGAATTTTTATTCGCCTCACGTACACGGCACATGCGCAGCGCATTCGCGTTGCATTCCCCTCCATCTTCAGCGCGTTCTCATCACATTCGCGCGCATTCTTGTTCCCAAGGTGGAGGAGAATGAGCCACTATAGAGCCCCAACAGAGCCAAAACAAGTTGGAATCTGACACAACTGTAATGCGAGTGCGCCAAGAATGTGACGCGAATGAAAAAAACATACGCGAATCATCCACGGTCTTGAAGATTTTGACACGATATTGCCACGATAGTACGACATACACACACGGCAGTGCCTAGAATAATTATCTCAGAGTTGATGTTACAGTGTGCAGATCAATATTTTGATAATTTTGACAATTCATTTCACGAGAAAACAACCTGGAAAGAGGTCAAAGCGAACAACGGGTATTGATGCTCATGGATATGTCAAATGATTTTGGTTTTGTTCCTGCCACATTCTTGCAATCGGGTTGAAGTTGTGTCTCAGTCTCCTGCATCGCAGCGCTATCGGGTTAAAGTCGGGTTAAAGTCGTATCTCAATCTCCTGCCTTCGCCTCTCACTCGCCTCAGTGTCGAATTCTTCTCTATCCTTATCACACTCGCATCACTATCGTAGCAGACGCGTAGCATATTCTTAGTGCAGTCGTGGCACTATCGTGTACCTAATGCGACAAGATTGTTCATTCGCCTCTATTTGTGACTCATTATCCTCTACATTCGCGACAGTGGAAGCCCGGCTAAAGAACAATATGGATGAATGTGATCAATTATCAACATTGTCCAGATATTATTTTTCCACCTTAATGTTTTAAAATTGCAGATGCAACAATGCAACGGAAACCCCTCGTTCTAATGTATATATCTATAACACATAACATTCCTAACACTAGAGGGGAAAGGTAAGCTAAAATTTTAAGTTGTAATGAAATCAAGAACCGGGGAAATCATCATCTCCTTCTTTCTAGTATTACCGACACATCAGCCGTTCTGATTTTTTTCTGATAGTAATAATGTTTCCTTGTTAATCAATAGAATAATCTCAGGGTATATCTCAGTGTGGCAATTCTAAATATAAAGAAATAATGTACCGATTCAATCAACATTCTAGAATTTGAGAAGGTCTATTCTAAAACAATGGGGACAAAATGTGACTAAACGCATCTAAAGAGAGATCCAATATTCTAAATTTGGATTGTAGTTATATGTAAGAATGCAAGAACAATATCTCAAGGAATGCATGATGATATATAAGTATATATATATAATTACTTTTTTTACAAAAGAAAACTTGTGATAGCACCAATTTAGGAATGGAAAAGCCATTTTCAGCATAAAGATGCGAGGAAATAACAGATGCCCACTGCAAATTAGAAGGGATAGTACCCAAGAATAACGAAGTATCCAAACGTCACTGCCGTAGAGTTAAAATTATTGTTCTAGTGATGCGTTCTACTCAAAATGTGCAAAGTCAGAAAGGAAAATCTATTTTAAGTATTTATCAATTATCATTTAACAGGTGAAAGAAGGGGTGTGTATAATAGACCTTTTACCTACAGTAGAGTGTGAGGCACCAAGTCAATGTCTACAGCCAGAAAAGAAAGGTATTTTAATCCACTTGCTACCTTAATATTAATGTTATTGAACATTTATTGTAAAGATCTACTAAGAATTATAGAATAACACACTACCATTTCTTGTACTATACTGTCAGCAAACAAATGCTCTCTCATCATTCAAATTATGTGAAGTATAAGAACAATACAACCCATTCACCTCCCACAATACAAAGTCAAGACTAAACTTCACACAAATCTCGGATCAATTTGATTTAATAGCCCTTCCATGAAATTGCAAAAAAAAAATGAAAACGCTACATTTGTTGTATTCAAGCGATTTAGAAATAAATATCTGAACTAAGCACTCCGTGTTTAAGCCAGATTTTATCCCCCTTAATTAGTCCCCTACCGGCAACGCCGAAGGGGACTCTTAGTTTCTTTAAAGTAACTTCTTCCTGATGACGGTTTTTCTTTCACATTTCGATTGGTTGTAAAGACTATTCGGATAATATGCAAATCTAGAGACTCGAGACTGAAAATGCCATTTTATGCAAATCGTCCATGTTTTCCTTGAGGTTTATATTTTTTGACCTTACTAACCGTATTGTTTCTTTTGTATATATATAAAGATCTTACAGTGAGTGTACAACTGCCGTTCCTTTTGCAACTTTAGTTAACTCGACGAATCTCACGGTTTTTCTTAAGTGGTTCAAAGCATAAAAAGCCTCTAGCTGTCGAGACTTTCGACGTTAGCTCGCTGATATTGTCAATTTATTTATACAACGGAACTCTTTTTTTTTTGCAGAACACCACATTTACATCGACGATGAAGAATTTAGGTCTGCCAAATATAAAAGGTGTTTTTCTTACATCGAAGAAAAAGTACCGACGACTAATGCTGCAAAGCTTGAATCTCTGTTGAGGTATGTGTTACCTATTATCGATTTCACGGACGATACAAAATAAATAGAGACGGCATTTACAAAAGGCAGTGACATAATCCCGGTCTATTTTAAGATCGTGATAAACCGTGATTCAGATATGTTGTTGAAGTTATCAGCCAATAAGCGTATCGCTATTTAAATTTTGAAGAATAATACTTCATAAGGAATATATAAAACGTTAAGTCTCTATCTAACGCAAGTCATTGCTATTTCGCATTTCTTGGAAATATACGAACCTTGCATCATTGGAATTTTTATGAAATGTGATATAATTCAAAAGCGATATATTATTCTATGAACATCGGGGAAAAAATTGCAACCAATCAGGAGACGCTGACTCTCCCCGGCACCTGATCTCACTTCGGAATGTTGTTCATTCCGGGTTATCGATGGGAATTCTCACGATTTTGCCTTGCCTACTCAACTTTGGGACTGAATAACGGTTAGGTACTTCTTTGATGTTTATACTCGACCCCCCCCCCAAAAAAAAAAAAACAAAACAAAACAAAACAAATTGCACATCATAATTTACCTAGCGAATTCTTTTTCAATTGATAATAGATATCTAGTATGTAATTTGATTATAGTTTTCATTTTCCAGTACCTGCATTACCGAGGATGAAACACATTTTGATTATGTTTTTGCAACACATCAAAATGATAATGCTTGATTCAGCATGTTGCTTCTAGCTCCTGTTGCATGGCCGCAGAATCTGTATCCTTCTCAAATTTTGTTCTTTGACAACTTTCAGCAATTTCTAAGCGTTAATACAGATGGATTCGGGATTTTCTATTCAAATCTAGTCAAAATGTGCCAATATAATTGAAAACGCAATGTCTTTTTATATATTGGGATATGTTTTAAAATAAAAGATATTATTACTTTGCAATTCCGAAGGAACACGATTTCTACATTATTTCTGTATCCGTTGCAGATATTTTTCAACATCGCATTGAAATAATATAATAAAATACCACTATTGCTATAAACTCACGTCGAAAACCATTGGAAATGCATGTAAACGATGACCACTCGAGAACAGCAAAGGTAGCTTGCGAAAAAAGGTCAGATACTGGCTGTAGTAGAAAAATTTCGAGCTAAGTAATACATTTGAGGGCGAAAAAAATCAATCCACGGACTTAATTTTCAAAAGAGATGATGTTTGGGATGTTTATATTAAATTTAGGTTTTATGTTTGATAACGCCGTTCGAAGCGATGAGATGGATTTGTATTGAAGGAAAATTGCTAAATATCACAAAAAATCGCAATGTCTGATAGATCAATTTGGGTAGGTTTAACAGTTATAATGATTTCTAAAAGGTGAAGGAAATTCTTAAAACCCATTATGTGAACTTACGATTGGAACCAAATTTCTCCCACTTGAGACTGAGAACTGGGGTGAGATAAATCGATCTCACCCTCTGACTTCATCGATCTCACCCTCTGACGTCATCGCTACCAAAGCGACGTTATGGAAATAGGGCAACAAACAGGTGATTTTAACAGACACTCTAGTTGACGACGTGGGAGAAAAACAAACACCACCATGAGGGAGGGGTGGCTATTTCTCAACCCTCGTGTAAAAATTTTGCTTGTCCATGACTCGGCAAGCCTCGTCATTGACTTGCAAAATTTGTACACTCGGGTTGAGAAATCGCCATCCCTCACTCATGGTGGTGTAAAATTATATTAGTCTTTATCATGGCACTGTGTCCGATAATGATGAAAGATTCGTTTGGCGATTGACAGAATCAGTAAAAAGGAAAGAAATATAATATCTATACATCATAACATACATTTTTTTGGGCTGGAGAATAAGTGTTGCGTTTTTATCAGATATAATATTACTTCTTAATAGCTTCAATCCGAAGAATTTCATTAACATCACGATCCCTGAATATTCATTATCATATGAGCATGTTATTCATGTTGTGAGTATGAATCCTTTAATTGATTGTAGTTCGTTATCATCTCAAGGCGATTATAGAATCTTTATTAAGGTTTTCAACAGATGGAATTGACCTGCTTGTTTAAGGTAGTCGACCCATAACTTAAGAATGGATACTGAGCAAGTACCTTTTAAATCACATTACAATATGTTACATCGATGTTACTAAAATTGAATCTGATGTAACACACGTTGACGACTGTGCGCGTAGGGACTTCCCCCTAAAGTGGCATCGAAAGTTTATCGAGAAAACCTCATTAATGTATATATTTTTTAAAAGGTCTTTCAGAGACGGTCATTTTGAAAGTTATTTCAATAAAATCGAAACAAAGTTATTTGATGACAAAAAAAAAAAAAATAGTTTGTGTAAATCGTTTTTAGGCATTATATTTAGTAGAGCAACCAAGTCGGTAAATTTGAAATTTCAATCAACACCCCTAACACAGGGCTAAATTGTCAAAATTGAAATATATGTTCTATATTGCCAATTTTGTTGTACTAGACACATGACACATGAAACGTGTTCTTATCCGAAATACTTCCTCTCACATTTGGAATAGAACGTCCGACTATTATTTCTGATTTGAAAAATTGAATTGATCGCCATAAAAAACCCCTTCAAAATAATAGATTAGTGCAACCAAGTACAAAATAGCTTTTCTATGTATTACAGATTGAAATAGGTAATTCGAATTACTCAATAGGCACCTAAAATTGCGGATATATCTTACACTTGTCTCATGTTGCAATCGAAGTGTTGTAGCTATACATGTAACATGGGAAATTTCAGGGGGCCTAAATACTAAACGCGATATTGTTAAGGTGAGATAAATAAGGTATAAAGATTCGCTTCGATGAGAGGGTACTATGTTTTTCTTTCTCATACATGAACATCGCTTGATATTTCCAGCTAAACATAGTTATCATTCGCTAAGCTTTTGCCATAAGTATTTCCACAATGTTAAATACTGAACATAGATCATACCAGTTTTGCTAAAATGTGAACAAAAGTTGGCAAATGTGCATCTGAATATTGTTTTGACAGGTTTTTTTTTTTCATTTTTGGCCGATTTAGATGATTTCAATGACATTTGACGTCCTATAAAGAAAAAAATGAGAAGTTTTATCATGGAATTAGTCTCTTTAGTATTGAAATATACATCTGATCGCGAAAAATGGTAATAATTACAAAATGGTAAGAAAGGATATTAATAAAGCCGATTTGTTAAGGATGTAACCAGAATGATGCTTGCCTTGGTAACTGAACAATCTAAAGTCTTGTAACAGCGCTTTCTTAAGAAAGTCTTAAGTAGTCTTTTGTGTTTGACGTTTCTAAGTGATTTGGTGTTCCTTGCCTCGTTTTGCGTCTCTTCCTGTGCGTGTCTGTTTTTGCATGGGATGTTTTGCTGTGCTATCTGCAACCGAGTGTTATTAGAGATTCCATCCTTTCTCACAAATTAACTTAAATCGTGGTTTTGTGTTTATGTTTTGCATTCCTGAACAAGATAACTTATTACCACAAATTCACAGCCATAGAGTCAGATGTCTTTGTATGAAATTCTAGACTTTGTCATAAGGAATCTATTTATTTACGATCTATAGATATATCATTTTGGCTTAGCCGTGAATAAATCTATATAAAGTAGTTTTAGACAGTACATGTATTTTCGGATTTCTTATAGCTCTACAGTCCTCCATTTCCCATGATGTGAAAAACCCATTAGATATTAAATATTTGTATTTCACATTCACTGAGCTTGAAATCTCCCTCTAACATCTCAAATTGACAAATAAAATAGTTTAAGATTCTCTAATAAAAATTGTGCAGCGCCGCATTTATTCATGAGTGGCGCCACCTATAATTATTCACGCGTTCATATATGCTGTGCTGTCCTATGTTTTCATGATGTGATGTTTTTGTTCGCGTATTGTCCTTCTGGTTATTTTTTTTTTTCATGTATATCCCTCTGTTATCACTGTGACGTATTCATTTGGTGATCTCCTCCTTATCTAGTCCGGACGATCAGAACTCTGAACAAAATATGTCCGATAAGAAGAAAAAAAAAATAAAATGAGTTCTGCATTCATGAATTACTCCTTATCATAACATTTCTCGATATTATCCTCATGTTTTAACTTTTCTTAATTAGTATCAAAAATTTGACGATAAAAAAAGAAAATGTAAAAAGAGAAATGTTATTCTCTCTCATGATAAAAAAATGAAAAGGATCATATGAGTAACATGTATGATAAACGTATTAATATGGAGAATCGTTTCGATTATCATACTGTCGTGCGCTGTCTTGAAATTGAACTCGGTACTTCTGCAGCTTTGTAGGTTGAATTACACCAATACAGGACATTACCCTATGCTAGCGAGAGTTCGATTAGAACGTATTGGCGAATGAGATATCAAATTTAGACGTATAACGAGAATTAATGTTTAAGAAAATGTAATATTTTGGTATCAATTTTCACCATTTTGGAAGTATTTAAATCCTCGTTTACGAATTTTTCATTGGTATTTAGCCCCCCCCCCCCCCACCCCTGAACATGCTGAATTTGGACTTTTAATATAATATGGTTGTTTTTAATCGGTAATTCATTTTATCAAATCACGTTACTTTTTAAACGTGTTTATTCACTGAAACATTCTTTTTTGGTATTTAGCTGAGCTGACAACATCAGTCTCTTCGTTATGAAAGTTTGATTCTAATAATGTTGTATCGTATCTTGGACTCTTTAATATCCGTATTCGAAAATTGGAACTTGGATACATTGCACTTACTTCATACTTTTAATAGCTTATTTTAATATTTTTTACTTTATTCGGAGCGCTTCAGGACAATCGGCCATCGGCATGCCAACATTCCAAGCTCCTGCAACTTTTCGACAAAGTACCTTTACTTTTTTTGCATATTACATTGTTTAGATTTGAGGATCACTGACGAGGGTTGAGTACCCGAAACGTGCATGTCTGGTCCATGCTGCCAATTTATCTGTTCTTAAATGATGCTATTCAATTTGAAGACGTTTATACCACTTGGTGAGTGTCACAGTTCGTGGACCAGGAGTCCCCGAGGGCACATGTAGCCAAGTTCGATCAATTTCGGTTGATCGTTTCTTCAACGCATTCTAAAATTTCTGTTATCAAAATTTCATGAAATTTCTAAAACGTGGGTCGTGTAGCATCATATCCCACCCATCCTGCTATGTCTTTCGGTACGCTTTTTCGACAAAGTAACTTTCACACCTTTTTGGCATATTACATTGTTTAGATTTGAGGATCACTGACGAGGGTTGAGTACCCGAAACGTGCATGCATGGTCCATGCTGCCAATTCATCTGTTCTTAAATGATGCTATTCAATTTAAAGACGTTTACATTTCAATGTCAACAGACGATACATTTTTTTGCTTTTTCTCTCAGAGGTATATAGCATTTTACGTGTTGTATTGTAGAAGGAATTGCTCAATTACGTTACCAATATTACGTATGACTATGTGGTGTTTGTGCTATGTGCAGCATCACAAAACAAAGCCCCCAATTCTGAGACCTTTGAGGACTTTCCATTGGATCCCTTGTACGCCATAAGGGGGGGGGATCTCTAACCTAATGCATCATGAAAAGCATCCACTTAATTTGTATCAGCTACGAATCTGAACGGAGGGTTAGTAGGGATGACAAAAGGGAAAAAATTGCACAACGTTAACAATAGGCATATTTTCAATGTTAAAAACTTAGCAAACGAAGAGTCCAAACTCTGACCAATGTACTTGGCTTATATATTTACATCACTGAAGTACTAAAATAAACGTCGTAAGATACTTTTTATTATCTTATAGAAACTTCATGCGCAGTTTTTCAATTCACGTTACATTACATCTTGTCACAATCAGGTATGCATATACATGATCTTCACATGGCATATCAAAATGAGGTATTTTTCATGAATATGTCAACAGGATGACATAATTCTACTTTCGGCAGGTTCTTTTATCAAACATACGTATATATATTCCGGTAAAAAGGAACAATTTGATAGAAACTGTAACACGTGGTCAACCGAATCTTAAATTACGGAATCTTCTTTGGGAAATGACGCTTAACTCAAAAGTGTATACGCATTAGTCTTTTTATATCTATTTATAAGCCTCTACAAAAATTATCGATAAAAAAGCCTCAGAAATAATAAACATATATTTGTCGATATGTTTCGAGACAAAAATTCAGTTTCGGGGCTTAAGAGAAGATAATGATAGGACTCTTCATGTTTCATAGAAATTTGTATAAACCGTCATTCTTCGAGAGAAGAGAATATATATTCTACCTCCAAAACAATTCAAAATCATATGTATTTATCTAATGCAAGGATTCCAATGAACCTCTGTACATAACAGAGCCAAATATAGGAATACCGATGATGTAACCGATAGATATTTCGGTTTGTTTTTCACAGTTTTATCATTTTTAACCCGATTGAAACAAAATCTGACCATGATATATTTATAATGACAGCTGTTCTTGAAAGCAAGGGTATTCAGCTAAAAGTTAAGACCAAATTCAGGTGTTGATTAAACTCGAAAACTAAGCCCTTTTTCGATTTGGTCGTTCTACTAATTGGTGTATTGTTGTCGTGCGCTTGGTATCAAATAAAGTAGAATGTAGTCCTACAGATGAAAATGAAAAGAAAATGGAAACACATACTGGAATTAACAATTTTTATTTCACAGCTGAGTATGTTGCCACATCTTAGGTTAACCGATCGTTGCCGAATATCAGTATAGCATTAGCATATCATTAGTCGTAGACAAAAACCGTAATTTTAAGCGGAGGTAGATATTAATGGATTTATTACCTTAAAGAGAAGAGGGGATTACAAACAACACTTGGCTACAGTAACAACATCAATACCCCAAAACATCCAATGCATATACATAAATCAGATACGCACAGAAAGAGAAACAAAGGGACTTGTGACGAAAATAACCTCCTTACTGTAAGGTGAACACAAAATCAGACAGAAAGAAGCAAGAAACACACCGATGGACAGGTCAATCAATATCAAAAACATAATGCACATTGAATACTACCGGTGTTACATAGTAGTATTTTCCCCTAGCCATCCCCCCGGAAAAATGGATATATAGTGACTTTCCCCCGGAACAAAAAAGTTTTTCCCCGGAGAAAATTCAGCTACATAGTAGACATTTCCCATGGAAAAATACTGCTATATAACCATTAAACCTCCCTCGAATGAATTCCGGAATTTTAGTGAATATATGTTGTAAGAAATCACAAAAATTGTCCTCCAATTCCAAACAGAGCATAACTTGGCAGAAGATTTGAAATCAGATATTGTCTTTGATATTGACCATTAGATTTAACAATGTCCTTGAAAATTGTAATTTTGTGTTATGAAATACATGTATCGAATTTGCATGGGTAAAGAAAATAATGAGGTGACATTATTAAAGTATTGATCTTGACTTATACTTTTGACCTTGAAGATACAGTTTTGACTTTGGCTATATTGTAGTAATGTGCATATAAAATATTCCGTTTAAGGTAGTTCGTAACTCTTGTCGTGAAATGTTATATTCTCCCTATGATAACTTATTGGGAATATTCGTGCATATCAGCTTCGAAACTTGAATTACAATGTTTTCAAATAATTGTTAAACGTCCTTAAATTGAATAGCATAATTTAAGGACAGATCAATTTGCAGCATTGACCAGACACGCACGGTTCGGGTACTTAACCCTCGACAGTGATTCTCACTTTAAACAATGTAGCATGGCCAAAGAGTGTGAAAATTATTGTGTCCAAAATTGTACCAAAGAATGTAGCAGAATGGATGGGCTATGATGCTACAGGACCCATGTTTTAGAACTTTCAAGATCCTAGATTGTAAGGAGATCTTTATCGTCTATAAATCCGAATAACCACATCTTTTACAATTTGGATTAACAATGGTACAATAAAAAATCTCTTTTCTTACATTGTACATGCATTTTAGTTGAGAAATGAATTAGCTTTACACAATGCGCAATGATATGAAGAGAAAATAAGGAGTACCGATCCATTATTTTCCTCGATTTGTACCAGAGCTACAGTTTACCTTAAACATGGCGATATATCTAAACAGGTTGGCCTGATTTCAAATTTTACCCTTGACATTAAGATTGAGCCTTGTCTTATTGTTTTACACTTTATTGTACCAAAACTTTATGACATACTTCATTGACTTCCCATAAAAAGCTTGATAAATTTCAAATATTGACCTTTACCTATTAGGTTTGCCTTAACATAGAGGTTTAATTGTACCCATCATTTGTCCTTGACCTTTTGGAGCTAATTTTGAGTAAGAATTATTTTAAGACAGACAGTCTGACTGACAGAAAAGCAAACATATACTAGTATGGAGACGCCAGACGGATTGGCATACAAGCAGTAAATCAGGGAGATAAACAGACAAACACAGAGAAACAGGCAAACAGGCAGGCAGACAGACAGACAGACAAACATACACACAGACAGATGTATAAGTAAATGGACACTAAGACAGACACATGAATTGGGGGACACAACGACAGATAAACACAAAAACAACTATGCAAGCAGAATGAGATCAAGAGTCTGACAGACACACAGCAACATACAGACAGAAAAGACAGACAAGCATGAACCTGACAAATACAAATATAAAAATAGATATACTATATAACACTAACAAAGACAGGCACAAAGACAGACACATAGACACAGACACACATACAGAGAATCTCACGGACAGACAGACAGACACTTTTTCACAGCATTTAAGAAAATTTCCATTGACAGAAGAAAGACAGACTAAGAG
The DNA here is from genome assembly GCA_028142955.1 of Pinctada fucata. Classification (NCBI taxonomy): domain Eukaryota; kingdom Metazoa; phylum Mollusca; class Bivalvia; order Pterioida; family Pteriidae; genus Pinctada; species Pinctada fucata. The sequence goes on from AP027106.1 coordinate 49,260,093, forward strand.
AGACAAAAATATAAACAGACAAAATTACAGACTGACTCAAATACACCCTTTCACATATACAGATAAGCAAAAAGATAAATACATGCAGGAAGATACAGGCTAAACAATTACAGATACACGCACGGACAGACACACACTGGAAGATATCCAGACAGAAAGGCAAACAGACTCAAACACACACAAAAAGATATAGAGGCACTCACCCACAGACAGATAGATAAACACTGATAGACATACACACTCAGATAGATAGATACTAGAAACGTACAGACACACACACGCATACGACAAACATAAAACAGACAGACAGACACAGGGATACAGACATGTAAATAGATACACAAACGTACAGACAAATTAAGTTTTTCTATTGAAAGAAAGGCATACATAAAGACAGATACAGTTAGATAGACAAACAGACAGATAAACAGAGGATAATATAAGACAAACGGAGTGAGTTTTTCGAGTAGGGTCTAAATCATAACCAATCGAAAATCGTTACTGAATACAAAATAATAATAAAAACAACATAAAATCCAAACCAGTAACGGTAAGGGGGAAAATCTGCTTTGGGGGAATGACTACTCTATAGCAGTTTTTTTTTCCGCCGTTTTTTTTTTTCTAGGCGGAAAAGCATTTATGGGGAAAACTACTATATAACACCGGCTGTAGCGAGCTCATGCACGTGACTACCCTAGAAGTTAGACTGACCTTCAGAGAAGTTACATTCAAAACTAAAACTTCAATTGACATTTTACTGCAACAAATCTAAATCCTTATTACGCATGAATACGTTCAATAACTTAGTCACAATAGATTAAATGTGCATTCGAAATTGTCTCTGATGAGGTGGAATACTCATTAAAATTCTACATTTTCATCTGGATCATGGAGTTTCGGCAAAAAAGGGATATAGATTTAAAAGGCTTTTTCATCAATAACAAAATCATGAGCGATATCTGTCTAAACAAACGTTTTAAGAAATTGAATGGTTTAGAAAAGAATTTTTTTATTATTCGCACTCTTGCTGACTATGACAGCGAAACTCAGTGGCGGCCTTGTCCAAACCTCTTAAGAGATTGCAAGGCTCCGACCACCTCTCCTATCTGAAAATCAGTCGTACTCCTCGGATGATAACATACATGAGCTTGCTACAGCAGAGCACGGATTCTATTATTTACACCTTCTTTCAACATCCATTTAAATAACCATCTGTATGTTTTTGGGGCCCCTGTGATTTGCTGTCTTGTCTGTGGGGTAAACTAACAGTATAGAGGTTGTTTTAAACCACAATTGTGCATTATTCCATACCTTTCGGTAACAGCTAAGTGAGAGGGTTTTGCGCACGTAATTCGGATAACCATTTGCTTTTTGCATAGCAAGCAGACGTCCTCAATTGGCATCGGTTGCTAAATGGTCTCATTAAGTGTATTTTTTGGGTTTGATTTGTCTATGTTGTATTTCTCTTTTTCGCCTCTTGCTGTGCTTGCTTCTCTGTGTTTTAGCATCGGGTGTTTTTGTGTTTTGCTGTTGGGACTGCAGCTGGGTCTTGTTGGAGATTCCCTCCTTTCTTGGAGATTATGGTTCATCACTGAATACTTTTATGAATCATGGTATGAAACACAAAAACTGCATTGAATCTGATTTTTTCAGATAGTAAGCAAAACTTATAAACAAGACTTATACTAAAAGTCATCAATGATAGCTTGTAGCCTTTTCTCTACTTGTAGGAACTGTGGTATCAATGACCCATCCTGGTCAGAACTAAGTAATTTCATCAATTTCCTTAATCGGCAACTACAGGATGTAGAGGATTGTATATTCTTAAGTCCCGCATTAAATGAAGATCTGCCAGGATTTAAAAAGTTTGTTGTAGAGTTCCTCATACAGATGTCAAGGGTAAGTTTTAATCTGACTTTTGATTTCTTTATAGCCGAAGTACACTTTATTGGAAAGTGGGCTTATGCTTCCGAAATTTTTTTAACTAGTTCCAATAAATTGTTAAAAAAATATCAAAATGCTGTAATAATAAGCTCGTTGAATGAATTCTATTAGGTTCAGGATAATTCAGCAACAGATATTGCTTATATTTACATTCTTGAAATATTTTCAAAGAAAAAGAAGATGCCAGGTATTTCGCAAAGGTACCTGTATAGATACTGATTAAGTCAATTATACAATAAAACATTGGTGGACTTTTCACGCGGTGAAATGACCACAATTGTCGCATCGGTCATTATTTTCAGATTAAGAAAATATCACACCATATTCAACTCACAAAAAGTCGATAATTGTATGATTTTACTTTCATTTTCAAATCAGGACTTCGCAACTAGGTCATTGAATATGAACGAGGAAAGTCGATTTGTTTGCGATGAATCTGATTTGGGAGACTCAAAGATATTATCAATGTACCAGATGAAAAGGAAATGGGAATCCAGGTATGCCGCAAACCATTTATTAATGCTAAGCAACGCTACATTATAGCGAAAAATAATATCTAAAAAATGCAACAAATCAATTATTTTCACAGGATTTTTCGAAATTCTAAAATGCAGATTTCGACATAAACAAGTATGATCAATGTTAGATAACATCTGTAAAGATTCAAGTGATTTATAAACATGATAAAGTACATCATCTACTTTTGTACAAAAAGTTTTCAAGGAAGATATCTTTTAAAACACACAGTCGAATAGAACTTACAATGAAAATAAGCCCCCTTACCAGGGTGTTAGAGAGTAATTTCAAATTAGGTGCATTTAACATGCATGCTCCAGAAAATGATTGGTTTTTCAAATCAAATTATCTCAAATGTGACAAAATAATTCAAGGTGACACCACTCTCTTTAAGTTTTCACAACATTTCATTCTTGGCTAAAAAAAACCCGATGATTTGATTAAGTTTGAGTCATGCCATCAAATTTAAGAATGTTGCCTTACACAGTGTGTGCTACGAAATCTCAGCTGCCACATTTGAAGCTTCTTTTGGGAGAAGGAAAGTACATCACTTTAATTCATTGAATAGGTAAATCTAGCTCGATCGCCTCAGAAACAGATGGATTTTCATCATTACAAAATACAAAAGTAATGTAGTACATTGTTTGATTGATATAATGATCTGGGTTTTTCATTTGCCTGCAACGCAAAAGTGAAATTTAAGGATCACTTTTGTCTGGCGTCCATCGTTTTATCCTTCTCACTGTCTCTTCATCTGTCTGGTAGTAACACAATCTATCTATTTTGCGGGTAAGTTTATAATTTCTGTCCAGCAATACTGTCTTATTAACAATCATTCCATTTTTATCTACACAAATGAAACACATTTTTTGTTATATATTGCTTACTTTCTATCCATCAGCAATCTTTGAAATATGAAGGGATGGTAAGATATGTTGTGACTTAGCCAACAAGGGATGCTTACTCCTCCCGGGCACCTGGTCCCACCTCTAGCTTGCTAGGGGTCCGTCGATGCTCAATTTGGTGCTCTATTGTGAGTGTTGTTGAGATTATCGTCAGGATCTTCTTTAACTCGTTTGTGTTACACTTTTGCCCTTTGCCATGTGGAGCTCGTAAAAAAGTTCCCCGCGAGGGGTTTGACAGTAAGTGTTCTGAATATTTTCCCTGACATGGTCGCCATAGCATTTTCTACATAGAAATGGCCTCAGACAGTGCAATTCATGTTTTTCATATGTTTTCATTTTCCTGCATGATCATCGACGGCGGGTGCGGCTAGCCAACAGGGGATGCTTACTCCTCCCAGGCACCTGGTCCCACCTCTAGCTAGCTCTAGGGGTCCGTCGATGCTCAATCTGGTGCTCTATTGTGAGTGATGTTGAGATTATCGTCAGGATCTACTTTAACTCGTTTAAGCATTTAAACTGTTTGACATGAATGACTACTGACGAGGATTCAATAACCGAAACACGTGTCTAGTACAATAACATTGGTACTATAGAACATATATTTCAATGTTGACAATTCAATGTAGATCGAACTAAATATAAAGGTCAAGGTTACGTACTCAAACATAAGAAAGGTTATCTATGACTTTTATTTAACTATTTGAATTATTTTCTTAATATTTCATCCATTTCCCAAACCGTCTCCTATTGGATACTTTGAATGTTAAGTGGCAACATAAGCACAAGTTCGTCGACCTTATGGCCGATATTAACGGTTAAAATTTTTCAAAGTAATATTTTGAACTTGTGTATGATAGATATTGTATCTTAATTAATTAATTAGTATTTCAATTAATTTATTTATTTGAATTTGATTATATTACGTAAATGAAGTCATCACCCTGTGGAAAATGGGCAATATCATTTACAGTGATCTCTAGCTGAATAAGTTCCGTCTGTTATGTATGGAAATTTTGACGCATTGAAAGGCGGATCTCTAACTGAATAAATTCCGTCTTTTATGTATGGAAAATTTGGGCGCTTTTAAATTTGGAGATTTTATTGCATCCGCCAACAAAGCCAAAATTTCCATCTTGCCAAAATTACCCGATATAAGGTATTGCAGGCATGTCATAGATCGTGTATAGCGCACTTATATGGCTAAATATCGATTGATATGCTTCATACGTTTGCAGGGATGAGAAAATATTTCGAATGCCGTACCAAATCTCTTTCCATGTCAAGGTAATGAACTTAGGATCAAACAAGCGACAGGCGACACATCTCTTCTTGAACAGGTCTTGTTTTTATTGTTACAGGCCAGAAATCATCTTTCATGTCATGAGCCATTGATATGGCCATATCACACTCCATGCCTTTGCTGGTTCCACTCCAGTTTTTTGAGCATTCATGGGAGGGGGCTGTTTCATTTCTTAACTCATAGTATGAACAGGTTTTACAGGTTTTGCTTCTTAATGAAAAATTTAAAAGTACTTTCCCTTTTTTGGCACCAATAAATGTCCCATGTCCTGGAAGAATAAATTATGTATAATTTATCATTATATCATAATTACATTCTTACTTGAAAATTTATAATATTTCATTAACTAAAGGGTTTTGTAAATATATGGAATATTAATTACCTTTTATGACAACACAATATCAAATTAACATAGTATTTTGCACTATTTTTACCACACTCTATTTATTAATAAAATCTTTCAAGATGCCCTGCAAAAGATACATAGGGGACCAAATAAAGCATTTACTCTCATAATGAATGGCAATAATGAACTTTTATGTTATTTTCTCTTTATGGCATCACTGGTTTAACAGTGAAGAAATGATGATGCCTCAATATCACAAACAATTGAGTAACACAATAAGTAATACACATGAACCCTACAATCTTTATTAACTGTATCACATTGGCCAGCTGACTGTAGCATATAAAGGTAGGTATGAAAAATAGATGTCTATAATTGTATTTTTTTTTAATTTAACAACAAAGAATATAAACAATATATTTTAAACAATACTCTTTCTCTTTGAAAACATTGAAGAATGAAAAGTGTTAACATATTTAGATAGAAGATGATGTTTTATATACTTTTTGAAGCACTTTTGGAAAAGTTCAATGTGCATCAACATGATCAGATATCTGCAAAAAAGCAAGGTTGTAATACTTGCACCTTAAAGTGAATATGGTTAATCTTTTTCTGGGACCTTTACCTTTGATTTTTCAATCAATAATCATTAGGGATGATCCTTGAACATTTAAAAAAAAGTTTTATGATTGGCACGTGTGATACACACTGATCAAGAAACCATTTTCAATCATCAGAGTCCATGACCTTGACAATGTGCCCTTTTGAAAATCTGATAAGATCATAGTTATATGTCTAAATTCTAAAAGCAATTTATAGTCAGAAACAACTTCCCTTAACATTTTAAAGTTGAAAGTTCATTGCATTGCATACCATGATTTTACTGGTTTGATGCTCTAAATTCACATGACTTTTGTATGGATATTAAGCCACATTCATATGAACATATGCAGTGGTTATGTATACCTGTGTTGCTATTGTAATTCATCCCAGTTCCTCTTTTCTGGCACCCAGCATCATATGACAATTCAAGCTGAAATGTATTATATAGAAAGTTACAAAACACCTTTTCTGATATCTGTCTGGTGACATTTGTGTTTTTTGCTGCACTTATCATTTGCAATTTGTGTGAAAAGAAATGGACAATTGAAAAATAATCAAGAAATGGATGATTGAAAAATAATCAATCAACCCTTTGTACAGGGACAGGGAAATATCATCCTCGATCGTATCTCGATTTGTAAATCTTTGATAATTAATCGGATAGGCTTGGGATTTCCCCATCCCTGTTCAAGGGGTGATAGAATTTCTAATAACAGATGGACAGACCTACCGACATTTCTATGCCATAATGATGTGTCCCATCATACATGCATGACGGGTAATTAAATGAAAAATGATGCAGTTACCTTCCCACTATTTAATTTTCTCTCTTCTTCTATGTTTTTCTGACATGAGTATTCTGCCTCCTTTAGTATGGCTTCTCCCACATTTTTTTCTTTCTTTCGGAGGGTAGCTGAATTTACTGGTGGAATGTTAATGGTTGTCAAAAACCCATTGACATGACTCACACCAAGTCCACAGTGAACCATTCCTGTAAAAAGCATGATAAGAGACACATTAATTTAGTACATAATCATGATTATACATAATCCATAAATTAACATCAACAAAGTTTAATTTACATTCCAATGACTTGTCAATCTTATCAAAAATTTCTAATACAATGTACCGGTAGTACGTGTTGGCCCATGATGAATTGTCATAATGCCATATTGGATAACAAGATTCAAGATTATTTATTTCCAAATCAGGACCCTTAGGCATGTAAGGGGTACAAGTAACAACTCTAAGAATTTATCCATTTCTATTCATGACATTATCAATTTCAATTTCAATTTTCAGAAGAATTCATGATTATCAACCTTTTAACTATAACTCTTAAAAAATTCTTACGTTTGTAATAATTATTAAAATTTCATACATGTATATATGATGCGAAACATCAGGAAACTGGTTAAAGACTTAAGTAGAACCAATTTAACAAAGCTTGTAAGTCATAATAAATCGATATATCAATATCAATAGTATTGATCTCAAGGTCGTACTATACCATGTATCATATCACGACCAAGGTTAATCACATTATACAATGTACTGTCATATATTTGTTCTCGGTATTGAAGTAGACAGATCGAATTAATGTCTGTTTAAAACCAACGTTTGATGATTTTATTTTTCACTTTTCATTAATTTCCTGAGAGATATAATAAAAAAAATTAAATTCAAGGAATTGTGGTCTACCGCTTTTGGGTGTTTGTCTTTAAAGAGAATTGCTTACAGACACCCCCTCCCATATTATCTTCCAGTACTATCATCAAAGTTCCAATAAAATCCTGGTCAAATTTTATTTCAAAACTTTAAAAAATGTTACCAAGGGAAAGGTCTTGTGAAAATGAATGCACATGTGAAATATATCACTTTCCATCTAAATTCTATGGTCGAGGTTGAAGTTTTTAAATGACTGGATCAACCTGCATTAGGACTGGTCACAAGGTCAGATTATTGTTACCAACAGAACGGTCCAGGGGCGTAGCGCAGCCTATATGCCAGCACGCCATGGCGTGCACATCGCGGAGTTAGAAAAAAAATGTACACGAAATTTTCAGAGAGAGAGAGAGTTTCTGTGAAATTTATGGAAAATAGCCCATCAGAAGATTGTCTCCCGCCATACATTTTATGCTTCAAATATCGCCATCTTCTCTAAAATTGCATTTCTTAGCAGAAATACCAATTCCTTTTGGTAAGTCTTTTTATAGTGCATGTTTCGGATATGAATCCTCATTAGTAGTACTTTGAAGTACATGCAATTATGATTCAAAGATGACAAAATAATTAAAAAGTATAGCGCCTACATAAAATCATACAACTTATTCGTCAAAAGTGAGCGGCTTCAAATTTTTAGTAGTACCGAGGCGTTATCAAATAAAAAATGTGGCCAACTCAGCTTACCTCCTTTTTTTCTGACAATTCAAAATGATGAGACAGTTTTCTTTTTAATTGACCTGTTCAGCGTTTGTGCTTTTGACTTTATTTAACTTAACTTTTTCCATGTCTATCAATGACACAATTTTAACCATGAAAGATGGATTCAAGTCACAACTTAAATTGTTGCAGTTCCTTAATATTGAGAGTAATTTCTTATGAAAAAATAGTCTCACTTTTATGAAGATGTAATATAAAAAGCAAGAATTTGGGTTGAAATTTTGAAAATTTTCTCGGGGAGGCCCCCGAACCCCCACCAGCACCCTGCCCGCCTCGGATAAAGCCTACAGCTTTATATGTTTTATATATTTGGCGTGCACTTTAAAAAGCTCTAGCTACACCCCTGCGGTCTTCTCACAAGGAATACACATGTGAAATGTTAATTGTAATCCAAGGAAGGAGATAACTGTGGCAAAATTTGTAGGAAATATGGTAATGTTGGAAAACACTAACTCAGATTAAAATATGAATAATTGCTCACATTACCTGTGACTATGTTCATCTTTGTCACGTGCTACCGTTTATCTTATTAATTACCATGAAAAAAACTTAATAATTTAAGAGATAGAGTATAATGGAGGGTTCATGGAATTTCCAGAATGGATTACTAAACCTAGAGCAGCTTTAGTGTTGACATCAAATCCACCGGTTTTCCTCCTCTTCCCTGTCTCAACACTACAAAGTGCATTGCACACATTATTCGTACAGCGTATTCTCAAAATGCTCCCTAGACCCATCTTTTTTTCGTCCACTGTGTCCAGAAGGTGTAACCGTGAATTACATACGGAACAAACCATCTTCTTGGACAGATGCCCTAATTCAACTATCCTCCTACCCATTGTCCACCCAACCCCATCCTGAATGTCATCGTCTATTTCGATGTTACTGCAACATGTTCAATAACACTATCATCATCAATTATTAATTGTTCAGTTTTAGCATAGCAATGCTCACGTTCACTTTCTTTGGGCACTGCCACTGGGTTTCTCTCGGTCATGTACTGATATCTATCAAATCTTGTTTTTTTGGCAAATTTACCTTTCACTCGCAACATCCTACATAGTTTACATTTACCATTACTTGAAAATTTTATAACATTATATAAAAGTGTATAAAAATATATAAAAATTCAACTGTATATCCGCGAAATGTGTTTACATTTTTTTGTTTACATCTCTTCTGCTGTATCCACGTTAATGCGATGCTTAAAATCGAAGCGGGGAATCTCGAGCGCTAAGGCGACTATGATTATCATATTTGCGTATAGCAGGAGTTATCGTTATTGGTGTACTCATTAACCTTAATTCAGCAATCACTGTAAATCCCAAGGCAGAACTGAGCTCTCAGCCCAAGGAATGTCCTTTTTATGTGGGAAGGGTCCAATATGATAGGGGTGATCAGGATACCACGGAATGTTCCATTTGATAATATAACATTATATTAAATAACCCATCAATACACATTAGCATAACATTATCCAACCGTCAAATGACAGGCCTTTTTTGTTATTGCGGGTGTCTGTACGTCCGTCTATGCGTACGTCCGTTTGACCGTCTATCCGTCCGAGGTGGGTTTTTCCGGAATTTTTTTCAACATATCTTATTGAAACTTGGCATATGATTTGATATCAATCGGCGTAAGATCTAGTTCATTTTTCGGAAATATTGACCTCATTTTAGAGGAGTTAAGGCCCTTGAACATAGAAATGTTCAACAATTTTACAGTTTTCGGATTTTTTGGCAGACTTTGCGGCTATTCAATTTATACTTGATATATACCTGTATGACACATAAATACAGATCAAATTTGAGTTTCGAAAATTTTAACCTATTTTTAGCAGCGTAATGACCCTTGCATATAGAAATTTTAATATACAATTTTACCGTTTCCCGGGATATTTATTCGTAGCCTTTGCAGTTATTGAATTCATCCCTTTATGACAAATAAATGTAGATTCCAAAAAATGACCTATTTTTTAATAGAGTTATGGCCCTCGATAATTTTACAGTTTTTAGGACTTTTTTCGCAGCTTTAACATCTATTGAAATAAAACTTGATGATTTGAAATGAACCAATAGTTCCTCTAGGTACCTGGATGGCATTCTTACTATCGACAATCCTGTTTTTAACAAGTATAAAACTGCTATTTATCCACAAGAATAGACTCTAAACAAGGTAAACGGTTAAAAAACAGAAGACAATTATTGACCTAAATAATCAAAATTATAAATGTAGAGATTCATACAAGTGTGTATGACAAAGGATCTAATTCACGATTCAACATATTAAATTTCCCCTGGCTTGACGGGGATGCTCCTCGGATATCGTCATACGGTATGAAGACTTCGCTAGAGCATGTACCGATGTCTGGACTTTCACAGTAGAAATTTCCAAATTACCAAGAAACTTCTAAGTCAAGGTTTTCACTTTCACAAAATACATGCAGTAAAAACTTTCTGGAAAGTTTACAAAAAATATAGTCAACTTCTTTTGATTGTTTCGAATATTGGAAAAAAATACTCAATTTAGCAAAGTTATGGCCCTTGAACATAGATATTTTTTCAACAACTTTGCAGTTTTCAATACTTTTTCGCAGACTATGCAGCTACTGAATTAAAAAGTAGAATAAACCTTCAAAATAAATAATTACAGATCTGATTCAAGTCTCTGAACATTTGGATTACTTTTAGCAGCGCTATGTCTCTTTAATTTAGGCAAGTTTAATCCATTTATGGTTTTCTTGGGTTTGTTTTCGCAGCCTTTGTAACTATTAGCTAATATTTACATTCCTACTGCGTTTCCCGTATATAAAGGTACCAAACCAACTGTTGCTTTATTTCTCGATAATCGCAAGAGCCTATCACGTGACTTTAGAACTCGCGCGGATTAATTTCTGATAAAATGCCGATTTTATTTATTGCTTTAAAACAGATTCAAAACATGTATCCATTATCAAACGACGCCGTCTACCCCCAGTGATTAAATGTGTCAAGATCTAGGTCAACCACATGTACACTTCCAAGAAGTGTGACGTAGTAAGTCGATCACGCGTAAGTAGACGAAGTTCAAGGACGAACTGCATTGTTGTCTGCAGAAAGATGCCGTGTTTGGATGAGCGAATATTCAGGCATAAGTGGATCAAATATTCAGTATTTAGGATGAGGATTTGATTCACTTGTGTCATTATCAACAGTGAATTTATCTTTGCCTCTTATGGATTCATAATATCAGAAATACTTCGAGTATCAGCGAATCTTTAGCCATGATGTTGAGGTAAGTCATGAAAATACCGAAAGTTTTCGCGTTTTCGACGGCTGTACTCGACTTTTGCATTATTCTAATTACTTCCAGATGAAATAGGGTATTTACAGAAGTTTGTATACAATAATACTGAATAATTGATTTCATATGTCTAAGCAGTTTAATAATGTGTTAAAAAGAATTTTCAAAAGTATTCCCTTCAGTTCTGTGAAATTTCTCCAGTTTAACTCTCCGCCATGTCTGAATTATGTTGGACAAAGGACACGAATTTTCACGATTCAATTTTCTTCAGTTTTAATTGAAATGTTCAAAATACAGCAAGAGGACAAAATTCACTTTCTCATTTGTCAACAACGTTTCCGTACAGAAGGTACTACTTCGAATCAAGCGAAAAACGTCGAACGTTTGTTTGCTCTTACGTCAAATGGCGTTCTCCCTCCGCAATGATATTTCAAATGTAAAGAAACTGGCAGAAAAATTGGCAGAAATAACTTAGTGAACACGTAAAATGTAAATATAAGGATTGTTTTTCAGCTTTTGCGCTTTATCGTTGTATATTGGCAGTAGGGAATGGAAACAAAATTCATGAAAAGCACTTCGTGCTTTACATATTTTGTTTCCATTCCCTACTGCCAATACACACCGATAAAGCGCAAAAGCTGAAAAACAATACTTAATTGATTTGAAACGTGGTATACCCCTTGATAATCAACTTCATACATATTATCGTTAAACCAATCTCTTTCACCTTGACCTTGACCCAAGGTCAAATTTTGATTCTCAAGGTCACAACAAACTTTTGCCTGTAGAACAAAGACTATTTGGCCTTCAGAGTTCAAACTTCATACATATCATTGTTCAGTCAAGCTCTTTCACCTTGACCTTGACCCAAGGTCAAATTCTCATTCTCAAGGTCACAACATACTTTAGTCTATAAAACAAAGATTATTTGACCTTGTGAGTTCAAACATTACACAAATATTCCTTGCAACAAACCCTTTCGCCATGACCTTGACTCAAGGTCATTTGTTCGATCCCAAGGTCACAACCGACTTTGGTTGATTAGATATTGAGCTTTGCTCAGATTAAGATCAATCGTGATGAGAATGATCAGGTTAAGATCAATCGTGATGAGAATGATCACAGTACTTATCTTTCATTTATGACATTGGTTCAAGGTCAAAAAATCATTCTCAAGGTCATAACAATCATTTACTCTTGTAGAATTCACACTCTTTGTCCTATACTATTTATTCTTCACACAAGTAGTCCTTCTTGTTTGAACTTTACATAGTATAAGAAAGATAACTCTTTTATTTTTGTTCTCTGTTGTTTTTTTTTTTCTTAGTAGCATTACATATATGTACTTTCATGTTGTTGTCATTTTCTATTAATAGAAATGATCTCATTGCAAAATCATTGTGCAATCCTGTTTTGAGATTGTAATCGTAAAGGATTTGACATTGATAGAACAAGGAGTTTAAAGCTTTCGTAAAATTGAAAGGTATTTATTATTCTTTTCTTCTATTTGGTTGATAAATGAACAAGAGTCCCAAGTTAGACATAAGCTCTTTTGACTCATTTGCTGAAGTGAATAAGGTACTTAAGCAACTATTCTTTTTTCCATCTTCTTTTTTCGGATTTAAACACTTAGTTCCGAGGAATGTCTAATAAAGGAGGAATCCGTCTGTTGCTTGCAACAGTAGCCATCTAGTTATTATTCTTATTATTCTTACCTTTTTTTCATATCCAGAAGCTTTTTTTAAAGGTCTTTGAACACAGAGCAAAAAGGATGGTATCGTTAGAAAGAGCATACAATCATCTTCTTAAACTATTTTTTGTTTGTTGATAAGTTCACCTCGCTAGAGGTAATCAAAGGTCAAATCTTTAAACACTTATAACTCCTTAACTAACCGTATGATTTGAACGAAACTTATTATATATTGTTCTTTGGGAAATTTGCAAACTTTTATACGCTTACATGCTCAATAAAATATTTACGGTTTTCGCGCTATTTCAAGTTGAAAATAGAACTTTGAATTGGCACAGTGCCAATTTTTACAGTTTTTGAGATTAAGAGTTAATACTTGGATGGTATATTACTTATAGGTAGTCACTTAATGTTGACCTAGTTTCAAGGTCAAATTTCGATTCTCAAGGTCAAAACAAACGTTTGCCTATAAAACAGAGACTGTCTGACCTTTAGAGCTCAAACTTCATACATATAATCCTTGAGCCAAGCCCTTTCACCTTGACCTTAACCCAGGTCAAATTCTCATTCTCAAGGTCATTACAAACTTTGGTCTATAAAACAAAGACTATTTGACCTTGAGAGTTCAAACTTTACACAAATATTCCTTGCATCAAAGTCTTTCCACCATGACCTTGACCCAAAGTCATTTCTTTGATTTCAAGGTCATAATATACTTTGGTTGATTAGATATTGAGCTTTGCTCAGGTTAAGATCAATCGTGATGAGAATAATCACAATACTTATATTTCATCCTGGACATTGATTGAAGGTCAAAAAATCATTCTCAATGTCATAACAATCATTTACTCTTGTAGAATTTCAATTTGTTGTCCTATACTATTTATTCTTCACACATGTAGTCCTTCTTATTTGAACTTAACATAGTATAAGAAAGATAATTCTTTTCTTCTTTTCCTCTGTTTCTTATCTTTTTCTAAGTAGCATTACATATCTGTACTTTCATGTTGTTGTCATTTTCTATTAATAGAAATTATCTCTTTGCAAAATCATTGTGCAATTCTGTTTTGAGAAAGTAAATGTAAAGGATTTGATATTGATAAAGCATGGAGTTTAAAGCTTTTGTAAAAATGAAAGGTATTTATTATTTTCTTTTTCTGCTATTTTGTTGATAAATAAATAATGGTCCCAAATTAGACAAAATCTCTTTGACTCATTCGCTGAAGTGAGTAAGGTACTAAAGCAACTATTCTTTTTTCCATCTTCTTTTTTCGGATTTTAACATTTCAGTTCCGAGGAAGGTCTAATAAAGGAGGAATCAGTCTGTTGCTTGCAACAGTAGCCATCTAGGTTTTTTTTTTTATTTTTATTATGACAATTCATTTAAATACTATATTTGATTCACATTTTTTCACCTGAAGGACAAGACATGTTCTTTTATATTTTTTACATTGTCAAGTTTTCTTCTTTTTTTTTTTTTTCTTTTTTGGTCTCATGATTGATAAATCATGAGTTAAAGTCAAGCCATTTTGGAATAAAACTGATTAATGAGAATTAAAAACCCCGACGAGCGTACCTTGCAGCGTTGCTGTTGCTATTTCTTAATTTCAAAATCATTAAACTTTATTGATAGTTTTTGCATATAATATGTACATTGAAATATAAGAATATTTCATAGATATTTATTTATAAGAAGTACTAAAAGTGTTAAAAAGTATCTTGATTTATTGCAGCCCACATCCATATATCTTCTTCAATGTCGACAACACGTTCACTTTTCTTGGCTTCAATATTGTCCGGAAGAGACATCTAGTCGATGTTCGAACAAAAGACGTGCTTGCAGAAGATATAATGGAAATAAACTTGTATGACGGATTGAAAAGGAATGGTGTTGATTTAGGAGAGGACTTTGACAAACTTGAAAGGTATTCTACCCCTCGAAGTTTATTTTCTTAATAATTTTGAGATAGGAAGCTGCTCACGATAATCTGTTTTTTCTTTTTTTTTTTTTTTTTTTGTTCGGCATAATTGAATGCTTTCCTTAGAGAAAGTAACACTTTGTACTTATCTATTTCATTATTTAAAGCTTCCAGTTTCTAATAGAGTACGTCTGAACGAAAAGTGACGAAACTCACCTTACATAAGGGGCCGTGTATAAAGACAACATGTTATATCTTTCAAAAACGTAAATAAAACTATATTTAGACGAATATATATCACTATTCATGTTTTTTTTTAAATTCTATAACTGACTGCATTACTAATAGAGTTTTGTTTTAATAGCAATTCTCGGTAAGGACCAAAATAATATCAATAGCACGTGGAAATAGCATGTCTCCAATTTTGGAGAGTTTTGGTATGTAAGGTGTATATGATGTACTGAGACAAAAATAAACCTTTTTTTACAAATTAAGGTGTGTTGCCATGGAAACCATGTTTGAAATTTTACGCATCAGTAGAATACTTGTAACATGGCATTTTCACAAGGTTCCATGGTACGAGCTATTATAGTCAACGGAATTTTCCTTAATTTTTCTCTTTATATCTTTCATAGTACAAATACTACAAAAGAAGTATGCTTCTTCCCGCTATTCTTATTGTCGATATGCTCAAAATGTAGCCAAAAACTTGTTTTGAAGAACCCGTTTTAAGACCGAAAAAGCTTCTAATTTAACATGATTTTATTCAATTTAAAGGGCAAATAATCTCAAATGTCAGGCTTACTTCATTTCTACTGCCAATTATCTATAAAGTTTAATCCTCGATCTTTAAGAAAATGTTGGGGACCTCTTCACAATCTTATTCAAAAGGGTATGAAAATGGTTACCATGGTGATATTATGCTTAGTGCTATTACGCATAGAGTAATTTACTGGTAAATATGTAAGTGTCCGTTATATATTTTTAAGAATTCTTTTATCGGTGAATATAAAAAAGCATTATTGATTAAACAATCACCTTAAAAAATTTCAAGATCACAGGTCCCATTGTAAAGGTCATCTTGAATGCAAATCACAAAATTTGGCAAAATTCTCCTGTTGCCCATACATGAAGATTAAGCGATATAAGTTATTTAAACCTTGCTAGGAATCAATTTGAAAAGATATAGTCACCATGTGTCAAATGAAAACCATTTTCGACTTCGAAATGTTGGACAACAAAGCAAGGTCCCTCTTATTTTTTTTCAGTGATTATAATTATTTGTCAGATGAAATCTTTTTTGTTCTGACAACAGTGATGGTGTTATCTGCCTGACAGTTTGTGTTATTTTTGCTTAAAAATGGTAAAAATTGGACAAAAATATGCCTTAATTTTGACCTTATATTATGGCAACATTCGACTGATTTTGATTTGATAGGATTCGACTAATTGAAAGAAATAACCAAAGATTACTTATTTGACATTTCTTTTAGTGTTATAAATAGACGGACCTCGTTTCCATAGCAACCGGAATATTTATTTTCAAAAAATTGTTATTTTCGTATTCAGGGCACTATACATACCATTTATAGAGAAAATCATAAAAATCAATGACATGCTATTTCAAAAACAGTTTGGTCCTTACAGAGAATTGATAATAAAATTTTGCTTTTTTATAGACGACCCTTATGCTTGACGAGAAGTATACTATTTATGACTTAGGGGTCGAATCAGACCGTTTAAGTTCCCTCTGACCGAGAGGACAGGTGGGAGTGATATGTTATATCACCTGAGAAATCTGCCTTCGCCGGTATTCGAACCCAGGCTCTCCAGATTGGATGTCCGCCTGGATATTTGGTGCTCTACTTACAGAGCTAAAAGACTCCTTTCTCGAATGTTTTACTTTAAGGCGTATATTTCAGAAAACGAATATTAAGAAGAGGCGAAGTAAGTCTCCTACTAGCATGAGAAACGTTTTGCAAGAATCGCTTATCTACATTAATGATATTTAAAAAGTAGGAGAGTAGAAAGGGAGCATAAATCAGAGGGAAATATGAAGTTAAAGATTAATGTCCAACACCGATTTTAAACTTTAGACTTTCTAAGATTTGTTCTAGGAAAACATTGAGATATTGTTAATGATTGCACGTTAAGTAGAGATAATACCTTCTGACCAATTATGAATTTTACATTGTCACATATGTCACAATGAATATTATCTTACAGAAGAGACAAACTTAAAAAACTATGCAAAGTTGTTGGAGTTGAAGCGGAACATCCTGAAGATCCAGACCCGACCTATGAGATTACGACCGACAATGCCAAAAAGTTGCTTGCAATCTACATGCGGTTTCGGTAGGAACATATCTTATCAATATTACTATATGTACATGATGTAAGAATGAATGCCTGACGAAAATTGTCTGAGGAAAGCTGATGTGTCCAATTTTGCCTTCTGTCAAAGAAAAGACTTATTTCTAAATGTGATAAACTAGCTATGCATCCATAGTATTTTCAAAATAACTCGTAAATAATATTTCATGCCAAAATAATTTATCGCAGGTACACTTTTTCGTTTGACCTCCCTACGTCATTTCTTTTTTATGGTTAACTTCATTAAGAATGACTACCTGCAAAGAGCATAAAAGAAAGGGGACGATAAAATAAAAAAAGGCCTGTGCAAAGGTTTTAACATCCGGAAAGAGGCTTATGAGGGGCTGGTTTTTCTGTGAATCTCCGTATTTCTTGTAAATGACCCACATAGAGGATATGTACCCTCCTTTGTAAGATTTGTTTTTCAAAACCGAAGCAACTATCGACAAACCGAAAGAATAATCTAGAAGGATGTTTTAAGAAGTGTTTTTATTTTTGGTTCTACTGGAAAATCCAATTTTTAACGCGTTTTTGAGGTATCTTCAGAATTTGTCAGAAATTCTATTAATGTGTAGTTTTTTGCACACGTAAACTGTTCATTTGTCACATTTAAGTCATTTGATGGTTTTATCTTGATTTTTGTTGAACATTTCATTTTGCATATTCTTCATGAATTGGTTAATAATGTAAAAAAAATAAAGGGGAGATGGTTATTTTCTTACATGTTTGATATATTCTTTTGAACTATTGAAGGGAGTGTGATGAAAATTTGTAGGAATAAAGTACTTGTTATCCCCTACAAGTGCTGTTGTTTTAGTCCAGGTCCTCCATCGTGTGGCGCCACTACAATTAATAGTAGGTGAATAAGGGTATCCTCCTTTGAGAAAAAAACTTCTTTAGAATTGACAAACGATAAAAAAAGCATCAGCAATATCCTGAAAGATGTCTTAAAAAGTGTTCTTATTTTTGGTTCAAAACGGAAGTCAAAATATTGAGTCGCGTATTTGATGTTTTCCGGAATTTGATAGAAATGCCCATTTTTGATATGTTTCTTTGAAGAACTCTATCAATATGTAGTGTTGGGCATTCATTTACTGCAAATCTGTCATTCAATTGTTTTATGTTGATTGCGGTTGAAAATTTCATTTTTCATATTTTTCTTTCTTTTGTTTTAAGAACGGAAAGGTGGGTTCATAGATACTTAACTTACTCTCCAGAATCACCGTAAGGATTTTAATGAAGCTTGGTAGGAATGTAGTACTCATTGTTCCCAACAAGACTAAGTGTTGTCGTTTTTAGTTCGGATCCGTAAACAGGTGTTGTCTGTTATTCTGTTGCATGTTTTTGCACATTTTATTTAAGTTAGCTTTCTCCCTATATTTTCACATTAGCTTAATATTGATATACTTTTAGTGGTTTTATAGTACAATTTTATGAATGAATACTAGTGTGTATATCTTTTGATGTATAATATAATATTTCTCTCATTTATTCTATTAAATATTAGTTTTAATGAATTATAAGTTATTGCATAAGATAAGTTAGAAAAAAAATGCATATTTCCAAATGTAGAGGAATATATCTTCTCGATCTTTTCAGAATAAAATATTTTGAATTTGCCCCTCTCGTCCCGACCCCCCCTTGCTTTGCAATAAATATCTACTTTTGACTATTTTAACATTTTCGTCTCTTTAGAGAATACCACATAGTAACTTTACATACCTCTGCAATGCATGACATTTTTAAAAAATCATATGTGTACTCTTATTTTTCGGGAATTTTATAGCTTGTGTATGAATTAAAGCCTATTTTGAGAAATTGTGTTAAAATTAACAGTTTGGGTAATCTTGGGTAAGTACTTTCTTATGAATACGATTTAACTTGTTGTCAACAACTCGTATTTAACTAGAAGGTCTACAGTTGCACAGATTTCTTCTAAGTATCGAGCTATGGTATTGCTTTATCGTTTATCAGCAAAATCAATATGTACCTGAAATAGTTTTTGCGCAAAATGACTGTTTCTATAAATTGCACAATCATTTATTCGAAAAACTCAAAATTTTGACCCCAAAACATAGAGTTTAACAAAAAGTTTGAATTTCTAATTAATATCTCACATTTAAAGTGTATAATAAATAGTATATATTCTGATGTTTTAATCTTTAGAAGCAGAACTCGTGCAAAAATGACTTTTTTATACACCCCGCAAACGACGTTTAGTGGGATATATAGGAATCACCCTGTCCGTCTCTCTGTCCGTCCTTCTGTCTGTCTCTCCATCAGTCTGCCCGTCCCTCCTGTTAAGAAGATTTGAAAGCAGATTTCTTTTACACTATGAATGCTAGGCCTTTCATATTTCATACACACATTCATAATAAATAGTACCACATTTTGGTACCATGACTTTTGACCCTGAGACCTTGTGATCTTGACCTTCACCATATACAACGTATATGTTAGGATGTTTTCAAAGCAGTTTTCTTTTATACTATTAATGGTACGCCTTTTATATTTCATACACACACTCACCATAAAGAGTTCTACATTTTGGTACCATGACTTCTAACCCTGTGACCTCGTGACATTGAACTTCACCCTATACAACATTTTTTGTTAAGATGTGTTGAAAGCAGATTTCTTTTATACTGTTAACGATCAGCCTTTTATATTTCATACGCACTTTCACCATAAAGAGTACCACATTTTGGTACCATGACTTTTGACCCTGTGACCTTTCATATTTTATACACACATTTACCACAAAACAGTTTGGTATCATAACTTTTGACCTTGTGGCCTTGACCTTGACTTTGGGCTTATGTTAAAATTAGGACATGTTTAGATATTTTGAAAGCAGATTTCTTTCATACTGTAAATGGAAGGTCTTTCATATTCCACACAAACATTCACCACAAAGAGTACTACAGTATGGTATCATCACTTTTGACCTTGACTTTGACTTTGGACTTATGTTGCAGTTTTAGTTAAGAACAATTGAAAGCTGATTTGTTGCGTACTATAAATGATAGGCTTTTCACGTTGAATCATAAATGGTCCCACATATAAAAAAAATCGTCCAGCAGGTTGGGGGGGGGGGTATAATTCGTCCACTTTAGGACAGTTCTAGTTTTCTATTTTCTTCGCTTTTTCATTGATAAATATGCATTTTCCCACAAATTATCTTACAACAACGAACATTTTAAGGAGTATTTTTTTCTGAAATAATGTAACAAATTGGGCTGATACCATTTATCGTTTATGTCGATTTCAAATATTACGTGATGTGAAAATAGAGTTATCTTCCTGTAGTCGCAACCCTAACCTTACACAAGAATGATTCACATTTGTAAGGGCAAGATTAATCTAAGGTGAGTAACATGGCCCCTTCTCCTATTGTTATATTTCTATAATTTGAAAATTTTGGTGAAGTAGTGCTGGTTTTCTTAAACTTCAGGCTGAAATTAAGTAATGCTTATAACGAAATCCTTGAAATTAGATTTGTTCCCAGAATTAATAAAAATTGATTATAAGAAACCATAGATGGCTAAAATAAAGACACATAGATTTTGAAAAAAAACTAAGCCTATGTCATTTGATACATTAATCCGTAAATTGAAAAATGATGCCATGATGTATTCAATGGCTAAAATGTAAGATTTTTACCACGAAATAAGTTGCCATCGTACGTTTTTATGTTGAACGTCTTCAAATTCAATGGCGTTATCTCATTCCTAATTCTTAAATCTTTCATCATTATTCAATTTGAATTATAATGAT
Organism: Pinctada fucata; assembly: GCA_028142955.1. Lineage (NCBI taxonomy): Eukaryota > Metazoa > Mollusca > Bivalvia > Pterioida > Pteriidae > Pinctada > Pinctada fucata. The sequence continues at coordinate 49,281,190 of AP027106.1, forward strand.
AGATAAATGAAGAACATGGTCCAAGTTACCATTTTAAGCTTTGAGCGTTCCTACACTGTGTATGAATGGACAAGCGCGCTGTTGTGATACCCCTTCGTCCAGCGTTATTTACATTTGCATAATAGTAAACAACACCCTTGTATATATAAGTAAAAGAAGTTTGGGAATAAAAGCTTCGTTTTATCAGTTACATAAGATTACAATCAGTATGTATACAAATTCTTGAAAGATATGAAACAGAAAAAAAGAAGAAAAATTAGAAGGAGCTCCCTTAAAGTGTGTGTAACCCATTTTCGATTGGTTCACTATTTTATGTCCTTTCATCATATACGCTAGGCCTAAGATGTCCTTTCCGCAAACTCTTTCCGGGCATCTGGTCATACTGCGGGATGCTATTCATTCAGAAGTATGACCCTTCAAAGGAAATTCTAATGATTTTGCCTTGCCTTCTCGACTTTGAGACTGAATAACAGATAGGTACTTCTTTAATGTCATTTACTTCTATATTTCCATTTAATGAACATTTACAAATATTCATGATTGACCAACTGATGAAAATGTTAAGGATATAAATTTAGCATTTATATTTGGTTATTCTCAAAAACTCTTACCATATATACTTAATAAAGGTTTCCGATGTTTTATTTCATTTCCAACGCTGATGCAAGGGAGAGGCATATTTAGCACCACATTTTTGAGAACTCTTCATTTGAAAACTGCAATTGTATTCTTATGTAATATAGATAAATAGGGGGCCATTTCATGTTTTATCGCTACAACGTTCAAAGTATTAATTTTCATTTATCTACTCTTTAAACTAATTTAGCCGCTCAACTTTTCACAAAATTCACTTCGGAAAATTCGAAATTAAACTCGGAGGACCCTTTTGTTTGTATTTGGGCCATATTTGTCATAGGTATCACTCATGAGAATTCATGTTTCGAAACATTAAATTCTGGTGTATCGCATCTAGCCTTATCAGTATAGAAGGCTGTTCTCTAGCAACATTCATGGACACACCTGTTTTTGTAGTGAATTAATCATTGTTATTCAGACGACAAGAAAAGATACGATAGACGTCTCGATTTGGTAGACATACATGATATACCTTTTTGATATTGTCTGAAATACTTCAAACCAATTTATTAAATCTTTCTTATAGATGTAGCATTCCTGTTATTGTCATGGGAGAAACAGGCTGTGGTAAAACTAGACTGATCAAATTTCTCTGTGATCTGCAAAAGCCAAAGAATTCAAACATAAAGAATATGATACTCATGAAGGTAAGATGTTATCGTCAATATAAAGTGAATTCAGTGGCGATACGTTATCGATAAATGAGCATACGGCTATCGTGACATCATCTCAATAGTTTAACGACTTCACAAAATGTAAGGTAAATTGACATTTTAAAATGAACAGTACATGTAATAAGCAAGTAGCCACAAATAAATTTAAAGTAACATGTGTATATCAAAATCAATTTACACACAGAAAACAACCACTGCTCTCATCTTAGTATTCCTTATTAAGAAAAATGTAAAAGTATAAGTAAGAGAGAATTCTGTCTACTATCCGCGCAGCTCACTTCAGAAATCGGTAAATTGAAGTTTTCTCTACTTTGTCGGCAATTTATGCGATTAAGATTTATATTGGGGGATGGATCTCGAACTCTCATAACTAACGGTGTGTGATATATATGTCTGTACGACCAGTACTATGCTAACAGTGAAAGAAAATAGATTTAGATAGGGAGTTTTCTATGTTAATTTTAGCGCGACGTCGCCGATGTTTAATACTCAGGCTATGGAGAACGTCGACGACGTAACGCTTAAATTAACATAGAAATCTCCCCATCTTAATTTATTTTCTTTCACTGTTAGCACAGTATTTGTCGTACAGACATATAACATACGTCAAAAGTTATGAGACTTCAAGATCTATCTCCCTATATCAATTCAAATCGGAAAATATGCAAACAAAGTAGAGAAAACTTCAATTTCCGATTTCTGAAGTGAGCTGCGCGGACAGTAGCCGTGGTTTATTGTTCAGTGACCCCCCCCTCTTCACATGAACGTTTCAAATTACCACTAAATGGTTCATGCGACAAGGGAAATAACGAGACAATAAACCACGGCTAGCTTGTTTAACTTTTTTTATTCTGATATATTCTGACAAGTAGTGTTGTTGCAGTAATCAATCAGAAAATCAATTTTCGAGTATGCGCTTGTTTGAAAAAAGACCGCGGGTGATCATTATAGCACATATATGGCAAAATCACAAGTCATACTAGAACTGATATTATTCATTCACGCTTAGAATTGTAATTTTCATATATTAAATATTTCATCTTTTCTCTCTTTCTACCTCTAATGTAACGGATCATGAATCATGGACGATTTTTGCGGAATTGTGCATATTGTGTACACTGTGTAGCATCTTCAGTTGGTGAATCCAGGAACACAAATGGAGGCATACGGCTTGTTTTGAGGAGAGAAAACAGGTACTGTGATGATTGTTTTGATTCAATTTTATCTTTTCATTGCCGATGTCCTTGTAAAATTTTATATTTTGATGATTCTTTGTTTGTCAATCAAGACACCACTGTAGTTTTTACAAACATTCTGACAAAAGGAACGTCGTGGTCGAAATATGTTTAACACAATGTTGTGGTGGTTTCCACGCAAATATCTACATCTTTTGTCACATTGTTTGTAAAAAAGGCGGCGTTTTACTTACTAACGAGTCAATGATAGTAAATTTATCAATTTAGACAAGGATATAGGCTATGAAAAGATAAAATGTAATCAAAGAAATTATTGCAGTTCCTGTTTATTTTCCTCCTACTGAGCTTTTTATTTATTCGTGGTGCTACACAAAGCAAGCGCGGATCCAGAGGTGGGGGGGTCGGGGGATCCGGACCCCCCCCCCCCTGGAATATTCGAAACATTGCTAATTTTTTGTTATTGATATACATATTTCATAAGATTAAGTCCCAATTCCCCTTTTGTTGTTATGATATTTGAAAAATATATCATAAATTTGTAATTTAGAAATCTTTCATTTTGATAATGTTTTGCCGTCAGTATTTCAAAATTTTCCCTGGCTCGCTTCCGCTCGTCAGGATTTATGACATATATCTACGATGTTTTCAAATGATGCTGCGCTTTCCTATATACAACACATATACATTACACCTAGGTCAATAAACAAGGGCACTAAGGAAACGAAAAGAAACTGAAGAGACACGAATATTGGATTTTATTCCAAATCTTGGAAAAAAAATTTCGCTGGCTCGCTTACGCTCGCCATTTGTTGAATATATATATTAGAATTGACGATACTTTGGTGTGAAAATTCAAAATTTTAAGCTGTTTGCCCACCTTTGCTCTCCAGTCACCTGTTTTAATAATAAGAGACGGAACTGATAATAAATCAACAGTCAATAACTTTATTTTCTTGCTGCGTTTTTTTTTTTTTTTTTTTTTTTTTTTTTTTTTGCTCTCAAAAAATTCGGACTTTAGCCGCTCCCCCCCCTCCCGAATAAAAAAATCCTGGATCCGCCCATGCAAAGAATACTACATTATACATCTACAGATAGATCATATAATTCAATATAATCATTTTTTTTCTGTTTTTATTTTATACTTTCACAGGTTCATGGTGGAACTAAGGAGGAAGATCTTATTGAAAAAATTCGAGCTGCGGAGAAAAGAGCAAAAGAAAACATTACAAACCTCCGCCATTTAGGAATTCCGGATGAAAAAATTAAGCAAATATATACCATCCTGTTTTTGGATGAGGCAAATACAACTGAATGCATTGGACTAATAAAAGAAATCATGTGTGACCGTAGTGTGAATGGGGAACCTATCGACTTGTCAGATAATCTTAAGATAGTGGCGGCTTGTAATCCGTACAGAAAGTAAGCAAGATATTCCAAATACATAACCTACCCATTTATTTTCTTTATCTCACATCTATCAGATGCTCCACTTTTACAAATGGTTCGTTCGTAAGCCTTTAAACTATCAAACCTTTATAAAAGAAGTTTTCTTCAAGAAGAGTAGTAGAACAATAAATAAATAAATTCATAAAACATTCAAATAATAGCAGATAAGAAGTTATTTTGCTGAAATAAGATGAAAATGATTATTTTGAAAGAAGTCACATATCATACATGACACACAATAGCGCATATATCATCTGATTGGCTAAAGGGTAATTGACTTTGACAAACAAGAAAAAGAAATTCAATTTGAGGATGCCACATGAAAAACATGTAAAATAAAATGTACAATTCCTACTGATACTATTAGTATTACTTTAAAACAATTTAAATTTGTTTAAGTGGTGTGTACTTGACATATATATCTCTTATACTCTACATCTACTAGACCTTTGAAATTCAATTGAACATGTTGAATGAACTAGTAATATAAAAGATAAAGATACACTTTCTGATTAGTTTTCAACTAGTATGTTTAACGTTATCTTCTTGCCATAAGCCTAACATTTGAACAAAGTAATAGTCACTCAAAAAAATATATACAATACTGATGATCAGGCATACATTATTATATTACATACAAGCAGGCATACATACATACAAACAGATAGACAGCACATAATATAATGTTAAAAATTGATATCATGGTCCTTCCCATGATCTACAGTTTTGACTCAAATTATAATGCATGGGGGCCACTTGGTTGATTCGATCACTATGTATCTGTTTTTAGTGTAATGTTCAGTTCGCATCACTTGTATCCTCTTCAGAGATTATCTTTAGCCTTATTTTTTTTCAACCAGTAGCAGATTAAGGAGGGGAGTCGAGTTGATACCCATTTTCGCTCAATTGTTTTGATTTTGACTCGGAATCCATGGACAATACTGTATTGTGTGTTTAAGCGCTTTAACATTGGATTTATTGTACCTACATGTATAACCTTCATTCATCGTAATGCATATCCTTAAACTTTGAAATTTTTAACTTGCAACACATACTTTCAAACTGACAAAAACTGGAGCATTCTCTATCATGTGTCTATGAATATTGTCTTAATGAATTCTGTCACAATCTTCATAACAGAATCAGCCTTTTATACGTTATTATCATAGCTTTTCCTACAAAAAATTCCAATATTTTAAACCGTGTTGTCTGTTTTTCCCCTTACTTTTGATAAAACTAAATGAACATTTAGGGTACATTTTTGTCACCTGTACAGCATAGCGACACTTGGGGATAACTTTTTCCGTTGTATGTCTGTCTGTCCGTCTGTCTGTCACACTTGGATGTCACACCCTATATAAAAGTGATTCCTAAGTGTCACCCTTTCGCAGGCAAAACATGCATTCCTTGGAATGATTTTTGGCATATAGTATTTAACTATTTTTTTCTTCACAGATGTCAACTTCATATTACATCATAATAATGGTACCACTGTGTAATAGCTTAATTTTGTCTTACTTTTAATTAGTAATTGGATATATCAGTCAGATTGGAATATAACATATTACTAACATTCGAAAGCAAATAATTCTTCATTGTACCCAAGATAATCAAGGATTGTAGAAATTTAAGATACAATGTGTAAATTTGCTACTTTTTTATCTTATTTTCATACATATTTAAGAAATAAAGATTTGAAAAAAATCCTGCTGGAATTTTTGAGAAATTAAAAAATAAATTCCTGCGGGATTTTTATCAGAATAAAAAAATATCCCGCAGGAATTTTCTAGGTACAAAATTTTTCCTGCAGGATTTTTATTTTTCCCGCAGGAAACCATAATCAAGATTTTTTAAAGAAAAAATCCTGGGGGAATTTTTTTTCTCCCGCAGGAATTTTCTTTTAAAAAAATTCCTGCAGGATTTTTTTCCTCCCGCAGGAAAAAAATTCCTGCAGGAATTCATCAATTTCCCGCAGGATTTTGATAATTCCCGCAGGATTTTGATAATTCCCGCAGGATTTTGATAATTCCTGCAGGATTTTTAAATTTCCCGCGGGATTTTTTTGTAATTAAGGTGAGTATCTTAGGTGCCAGGTGTGCCACAGGTTAACGAGATGTGGATTCTGACTAATTTGGGTATCCTTTATGTGTTGACGCTATTGGTTTTGCTGTACCTCCAGCCCCAGGCGGGCGCAAAAATGAACTAGCGTGCAAGTTCATAATTATTTTGCCCACTGTTACAAGATAATGCATTCCTGAAGTTTCATGAATTATCCGTTACGCTCGCTGGTATATATTTGGCATACATAGTCTATATATATGGCATACATATTGCATACAAAGTCTTTACCAATATTGACATTGGTCCGCCGGTCCTGACAGACAAAATTAAGTACGGACCTATGTTTTCCTTTTGATTTCCTGAGCAAAATGACAGATGCTAGCGAGTCTGTTCGAATATGTAATAGATAATTCCCCATCCTTTACGAATTAAAGAACAGTAAATAAGTACATTCAAACAAAATAGGCCCGTAGATGACAATGCGTGTCATGCATGTTCTCGTTAAATTCAAGGTTTGATGGTAGCATTAACGATTCATTATATATAACGACAATTACAGTCTTTTTATAAAATCAATACAATACACAAATTTTGTATGTATTTCCAATTTGTGCAATATGCGTATGGATCTATTGTCATTTTCAAGTTCCATATCAAAAGGCAGTGCATCTTTGGCGACAACTTTCCCGACCATGCGAGTTTCGGACGATAGTCATCTCCCGAACAGAAAAAAAAAATATCGTAACTCGCACCCATTTCACTGATAAATCGCGGCTCCGATGGGTCTTAATGGTCCTACTGTTGAGTAGGTCCTATCTGAGCCGCGATTTATGAATATGCGCGACTTAAGAAAATGCTTGCAACGGGTAACGGGAAAGCATTCTAGAGCACTAACTTGATTTGGGCTTCATTGAAATTGGTAACTCATGTTCAAGAAAAACTGAAATGCGTGGATCGGGTAGCCCCTGGAGTGGAAATCATCTGCCGATGAAATTAAAGCAAAAAAAAAAAAAATAAATAAAAATAAATAAATAAAAATAAATAAATAAATAACAATAATAATGAAATAAAATAAAGTAAATTAATTTAAAAAAAAAGAAAACGAAATATGTGTGTAACATCTTTCTAGAATATAGTTTTTGAGCAAATAGCTCTAAGTGATCACCTGAATTTTTTCACGCTAAAGAGCCCCAATTCCGTTCATGTATAATTTGAAGCACGAACAAATCAAACCGATGCTGCTTCTATGTATAAACGATGTAACTCTGTTTACTTTAGAATCAAGCTGTTTTATTACGTAGAAGCGCATTTATCTTATGTAGTTAGATGATCACCAACTGCCATAGTGGACATGGATATAACAATAGAACAATGCACATGCGTGGGTACGTGTTTATTTCATTGATGGGGGAGGGACCAAAACATAACGGGTCGTCGTCGAGGAAGGTATAATTATGCATACGATGTACCTGATAATAAATCGGAGATACGTTTCATTACTAATTATAAGTCGCTGTACTGGTCCAATCCCCTGTCCTTTTTCTGTTGGACCCAAAATTGAACATCTGAACAGGCATGTATACATACGTACACGTCCCTGATGTGAAGTAAGAGAGAGAGTGAGAGATGGGGGGGGGGGGCTGTTAAACAATATTCATCGTAATCTATTTAAATATGGGAGACGTCTTATTGTTGTTTACCGTTTTAGAAAATCCGACGTAAAAAATTGAGAATAATTATTTGTTAATTATTACGTAAACCATATCATTTTCAAGAAACTTTGCAAAAAAAAGGCGTGGAAAAAATATTAATATATACAGATAATCAAAAATTTACCGACTCGCGCTGTTCGCCGTTTCGTAAAATACGCAGCACATTTAAGGCCTTCCATAAAAATGACGTAGATATTTTCCGCCAAATAACGTAACGTCATATGACGTCATGGACCCCGTGTCGTCAGGTTAGGTAGCAACACATTTATTAGCTTTCGTTATCGTTGATTCCTTTATTTACAAGAGAAAATTGCATTTATACAAAAAAAACAAAACATATTACTTCATCACTGACACATCGCCGAGTTAATATACTTTTGAGAAGACCCCTTATCTATAGCTGTACTCTGTGACCCCGTACACCGAAGAATGCGATCTGCGTTACTTAGAAGCTTGATGACGAACAGGTGCGAATCAACAGTTTACAGAGCGGGTAAAACGAATAAAAAGGCAGATTTTGGTAAGTATAAGCGATATCAAACTTCAATAACTGGTGCTGTATGAAGAAAATGTCTTAGAATTAGTACAATTACATCATGAAATCAATTTATTCATAGAAATAAACGCAAACTCGTTGGTTTACCAAGAGACATGTGTGAAATGTATGTGTAAATGACAGACTTTCAACGCGTTTTACTTAGTTACACTGTTATTGCAAAGCTGAGTAGAAGCTAAACTTTCTGTGAATAGTTTAGACACTTGTAGATTAAAAAATGATATCAGGTCGCACGAAAGTTGAATGATGAGGAAAATAGGGCGAATGTGATACTTATGTGCCCTTGCCCATGTATCTTGTACCTATAAAAATGTTTACATTTGTACACTTGTACAGTAAGTTATACTTGCAGTAGTATGTGCACCGACATATCGAAATATTCAAATATCAATTATTGTTGTTGTTGTTGTTTTTTTTTTAATTTCAGAATGTTAACTTAGAATGGATTTCACACCAGCTGCTGCATGAAAAGAAATATTGTCACACACTGTGAAAGTTTCAGAAACACATGTATCATAGCCACACTGTGACACAGTACTGTTCATTTTGGATATTTTTGAAGGTACAGAAATTTTAGATTTATATGTAGAGTAACATTTGTTTTGCCTATTTAGGCATATCATAATGATTTAAAAAAGAAGTTAAATGAAATCAATTCATAAATTTACTATCTATAGTGAATAATCTAAAAATATAGCCATACCAGGCTAATGTAACTTTATATATCAATGCGAATTCTTCGTTTGTAATTTATGTCGCTAGGACATACATATATATAACTAATTTGTAAAATTATGAATTTTGTTTCCAAGCTGTACCATACAGTTTGGATTTTAAAAGATAGATTTATATAGTCAATATTTTTTTTCTATTTCAGATCCTTACCTTGAAGAGTGAATGCTTGAATAATAACTTTGAACAACTACACACATTACAGATGAAGAAATGTTACTTTGAATATATAATAAAGAAAATTCATCATAAAATTGATCTGTACTAGATTTTATGCTCAAATCTTCAAGAGCGGGGGGGGGGGTGTAAATTGCTTTTGTTTTGATAGTTTGTCTGCTTGAAGCATTTAGCCGAGCATGAGAGGGCTTTCAATGTCAACATGTATGAATATTTCTATGTGCATGGCAAGAGCAAATATGAAGATATGAAATTTAAGCTTGACTTTGCTTTCAAAAGATACATATGTAGCTACTGACACCTGCATGGTATGTAACAAGGATACGTAAATAAATTATTGCTGTACTTGCAGAGCATCTCGTACAAGGTGGCTGTTAAGGGAAGGTCCCATAACACCAGTTATTAAAATGTCAGTCCCTCTTACGGTGTCGGGAAAAAATGACAAATAATCTCAAGCTCCTGGCAAGAGTTATTCACACACAATTAATTTGCTCCAGCTTTACAATTATTTTATTTGAGATCTACAATGCACTATTGGGTCATCGGTAAAATAACAAATTTATAATGCTAAAAATATTCAACAAAGTTGCTTAATGTTTACATCAAATTTGTCATAGGACAGTCGTTTATCTAAATTTTGGTGGATCACTTTGTCTGTTGTCTCCCCCCCCCAATCATGTTGTCACGAAACTATCGGTAGTAATGAAACAATGTAGAATTGCTGCTCGACCATTCCAAGGTACATTTATTGATCATATACATACAAATGTTTGGTACGACAAGGATCCGATATTATAATAAAGGAGTAACCTTTCGAATGTTTTGAAAGGCGAAGGGAAACACGATTGCTGCATGAAATCCGGTAATAGATTTTTTACCCAGAAAATCTCTGAATTTTGCATCTGTTGCAAATAATAATCCTGTCTGGACGACTATCAAATTAATTCATGATCTGAAAATGCAAAAAAAAAGAGCAAGAAAAAAAAATTACCCAAAACAATTAAAGCCGTTATCATACATACACTGAAAAGTCCTCTTGCTCGACCCAACCCCTTCCCCGGCCCCATAAATCAATGACCGCTCTTTAAATTTTTGTCAAACGCACTACCATGTATATCGCCGATCTCATGAAGAATCTATAAGTGTTAATTAACTTTCAGGGGACATGGAATTCAAATAAAACATATGAAATTTAATTAAATAAAATCGAGCAGAAGATCTCCAATGTCAGAGTGCACCTTGGGCGATGAATAGAAACTCGAGGTCACGCTTTACTTTCAATTTTCATCAACTTTTGCAATTGCAAGTTGTCAATTATAATGTTTTTCAATGTCAATGTCAGCTATAGAAAATATACACTGAAAAATGTTTGAAAAAATAGAAACAGTGCCTATGTGCCTCCTGACACATTAAAATCACTTTTTTTCTGCTGGGAAGCACGCAGTTTTATTTTCTATTTTTTTTTTTTTTTAACCCTTATTTTTTTCCGATGTCTAGAAAAAATAATATTGGATCTAGAATTACCTGTTGGAACATAGGACTAGTATAATTTAGTATACAAGGTTTCCTTTCTTAAAAAAGGAAATCAGAGAATCCATAACATTAAGAAATTTTGGGATAAAAAGTAAAGAATTTATGTATGCTATCGATCCTATTGCGCGGGTCAAAGGGATTAGGCCTCATAAGTCGAACATTTTTTTTTCTTTAATGATTATTAAAGGGAGTATATTGTAAATGTATGTAAATAAATAATACGAATTAATATAATCAATCCATGCAATTCTAATGCGTGTCCGATATTAAGCAGCATCATTTAAATTTCATGTTTAGTACGGAAACCGGCACGACCGACACCACGGCGTGGCGCCCCCCCCCCCCCCCCTTCTCGCGATTCACCGCTCAATATACAAAAAAAGTTAAATGAAACTTTAACAGACTTGAATAAATATTGCTTGATATTTTTTCATAAGTTGAAATGAAAATTTTATTCAAATTTTAAAACATTTATTTGAAAAATTAAAACGTAATTTACAGCGAGCGCGATTACGTCCCTTGAATAAATCTGATTCCGCAGAACGTTTATTTGCTAAACGAACGAACTACCGATTAGCACCTGTCAGAAAAACTGCAACGGCGCAAGATGTTACCGTACATAAATTAAAGTGAAATTTTGCACACATTTTAAGTGATAGGTGTTCTTCAATAATTAAACTGGGTGAAACGTTTACATTCTATATTTTCTTTAAAATTTTCTGCCGTTCGTGCCAGTGTCGATAATATTTTATGAAATGGGTATATTTGTATCGATTTTTCAAGTAGTCGTTCTTTATCAAAGATTTCCCCAGCAAAAAATAGGTAATTGAAATCCCCCTTTGTAGTATGGTATCAATATTTTCTATGAATGATAAGGTTTTACCTTGCGCCATCTGATTTTGTATGACCAATGTTGATCTACGAAAATATACGTGTCACGTGACAACCCGACGTTCGGGGAGCATATATCAATAATTAACAGATAAATTATGATATAGCATATATACTGATACATAAACTATTTCATTCCATCTTATTTGGACAATTTAATAATTCCTTGAAAATAGCTATCAAAACTGATATCAAATGTTGTCAATGACGTCATGGAATGCCTTAAATGTGCTGCGTAAAACTGTTCTTAGAGAATACTGAATTTAGACAATATTTATTCTTTATTAATTTTGTTGATTTTTTTCAATTTGTTACCCTCGCCATTTTCATATCATTTTCAGAAAGTAAATGTAAAACACAAAGATATTTAGAATCATTTTCGTTGTATGCACCGTCCCGTCCCGTTTCCCCTTTCTAAATTTCGATCTAAGTCTAAAAAATCGAGAATGTAAACGTCTTCAAATTGAATAGCATCATTTAAGAACAGATAAATTGGCAACATGGACCAGACATGCACGTTTCGGGTACTTAACCCTCGTCAGTGATCCTCAAATCTAAACAATGTAATATGCCAAAAAGTATGAAAGTTACTATGTCGAAAAAGCGTACCGAAAGACGTAGCTGGATGTGTGGGATATGATGCTACAGGACCCACGTTTTAGAAATTTCAAGAAATTTTGATAACAGAAATTTCATAATGCGTTGAAGAAACGATCAACCGAAATTGATCGAACTTGGCTACATGTGCCCTCGGGGACTCCTGGTCCACCAGCAGTGACACTCACCAAGTGGTATAAATGTAAACGTCTTCAAATTGAATAGCATCATTTAAGAACAGATAAATTGGCAACATGGACCAGACATGCACGTTTCGGGTACTTAACCCTCGTCAGTGATCCTCAAATCTAAACAAGATATGTATTAGTTGTTTATATATCAAAATGTTTTTTTCTCAAATAAATCATCCCAACGAGCAAACTTTTAGTTAGTAGATAATAATAAGGAATACCCCCGGTCATGCGTAGACTTTTTAAATTAACATAATAATTGTCGCCAGTTTATAGGGATTGATACATTCCAGACAACGAGGATACGTATGGAGTTAAAGATTTAAGATTGGAAATGAAGAAGAATGTATCAAGGACGTACAAACTTAATTAGAATATAGTCCTTTAATGCCTTTTAATATTTTTTTTCTCAGAAATTGAACGTAATACACACATATGTATGATTTTTCTGATTCTTTGCTTTCGGTCCGATCTTATTTGTTTCGGACAGTGTCACTTTATCACACACATGAAGGTCCAAATGACTTATAAGAGCTGAAAGTTATTTGCCAAGACTAATATTTGGTATGTTAATAGAAATTTGAATTCAAACTACTTGACATTAAACAGATCCTGTCAAAATATGCATTCAAAGCTCACGTTTGAAAAATATTGGATCCGCCTAAGCCCACTGAGTTTCAAGTTAAGCACATATTTCAGTGGCTACAGGGTGTCTACATCAGGATCTTGCCATGTGAATGTTAGAGAGGTGGCATAACCCCCCCCCCCGAAAAAAATGAGACAGGAAAATCTAATAGCAATTCTCTGTAAGCATTTAAACTTTTGTATAGGGGGTGTGGCACGCATGGTCTTGGATTTTATTCAAACTTTGCACATGTGATCTACGAAATGTAAAAACATAAAAATGACCAAAATTTGGTTGCTATGGCCACTGGTTGCCATGGCAACCACGATATATATTTTCACCCCTTGGAGAAAGTTGAATTCAGACTGAAAATAGCTAATTTTCACAGCATAGAGAGTCATTAAAAAAATTTCAGATTAAATAATCTTTATTAAAATATTAAAATATAACATATTCATATATTAAAGACAACAATTATAGATCATTTGAAACCTTTGATGCTAGGCAAATGCCTGCCGACATCCTATAGGGTATCATTGACTAAAAATCACCAAATATATGCAAATTTGGATGTCAAGTTAAAATTTTATGCGGCATGCTGTAAAAAGTCAAATAACACATCTGGACACATAAAACACTCCTTTATGAAATAATACAAAAATGTAATGGGGAACAATATCTAATTTTTCTGTTACCAAGGTTATGAAATACCCCATTTTTAGTTTATTTACAAAATGGATCATTTGAAATACTATGTCCCCTTTCTCAACAAAAGGAATAAATGTCAACACACATCACTGTAGTTTTATCAAAAGTCAAAAGTCATGTCCCTGTAACATATTTATATGATAAAAATAGTAGGAATGCAACAATTTTGGGCAAAAAACTGGTTTTTTTATTGAAAAACCACTGATTTTGAGATTTTTTATACCAGGGTAAAATCAACAAGAACGTTGAATAATTTAGTGTAAACTCTCTTCGTATAACTTTTTCTATAACACATTACTACTGAATTATTATCCATTTTTTTTTTTTCTTGGTTAAAACATAGTTTTATTAAAAAAATTGAGATTATACAAAAAACCACTAATTTTGAGATTTTCTAACGCCAGGGTAAAATAAACAAGTTAGTTTAAAAAAATAGTGTCAACTATCTTTATATAACTTAATCTCTAAGAAAATATATTTCTGAGTTATTATTCAATTTAAATTCTTTTTAATTTAATTTTTTTAGGGGGGAGGGGTGAAAAATTTGATATTTTATCTAAAAAAAACCCCCACTAATTTTGAGATTATTTAATACCAGGGTAAATTGGCAAGTTTGATAAATAAATTAGTGTCAACTATCTTCATATAATTTTTTCTGCGAGACAAAATACTTTTTTGGTTATAATTAATTTTGTTTTGATTAAAGAAGTCTTTGAAAAAATTGAGATTAAAAAAAAATTGAGATTTTATTGAAAAACCACTAATTTTGAGATTTTTAATACCAGGATATTGAAATACTGTGTCCCCTTTTTTCAACAAAAGGAATAAATGTCAACACACATCACTGTAGATTTATAAAAATTCAAAAGTCGTGTCCCTGTAACATATTTATATGATAAAAATAGTAGGAATGCAACAATTTTGGGCAAAAAACTGCTTTTTTATTGAAAAACTACTAATTTTGAGATTCTACCATAAAACATTAAAACTTACAAGATCGTTGAATAATTTGGTGTCAACTCTCTTCAAAAAACTTTTTCTGTAAGAAATATTACTTTTGAGTTATTACTCAATTTTATTTTGGTTGAAAATTGTTTTTTCTTGTTGAAAATTTTCAGACTTTATGGAAAACCCACAAATTTTGGGATTTTTTTAAACCATGGTAAAATCAACAAGTCTGATGAATAATTATTGTCAATTTTCTTCATATAACTTTTTCTCTAAGACATTCTAAGATACTTCTAAGTTATAAATTGTTGTTACTTCTAAGTTATTAATCTAATAATAATCTTAATAAATTTTTTTCTGCTGTTTTTTTTTTCCTTCTTTTTGGTTAAGGAATGTTAAATTGATACTTTTGAGAATTCAATGAGCTGGATCAAAGTTAAAAAAACTTTATACTCATGTATGGCATCAATTAAATGTCTTCATACATTTTCATTGAAAAAAAAATTCTCAATTTGTTTTTCAAGGTAAAAATGGTCTTTTTGATTACAAAAATTTCTTGCTTCCTGAGTATACATATATTGAATAAATTCATAAGTATAGCATGTCACTTCTACCCTGTAAAGCAACATAACAGTACATGTACAAGCAGTTTTGTTTAATAATCAATATGAGTTTTTTGTAAGCAAGATTGTCTATAAATAGCAAAGCTAATTGAATTGGTCATTTCACTTGTACAATACACAAAACTCAATCTTACTCATCACATCGAACATGCTTTACATCACTGACTATAATTCTAACATGCTATCTTTATTAAAGTCATTCAAAAAGTGATCAAACTACAATAGTACAATATGACAACTAATTCATACAAGTCAAAACAGCTAAATTGATACCAACCATGATAATAAATATAGGTATATGATAAAAAAAAACTATATGCCCCTTAATCTTCAATTAAGGGGGCATAAAAAATGTCGAACAAAAATATTGTTTCATCATTTCCATGTCCTGCTCTAGTTAGATGTAAGAAAAATATTTGTTGGCATAGAAAACTGATTTGAGTGTATACAAAGCTACATGTATGCTTATCTTACATTGCATGGTAACATTATAGCCATCTTTCCAAATTTTCACATATAGACAAATATCAGTAACATTGATAGATGCTCCAACATAACAATAATTTTGATACCAAAAAAACTGAAAGCCCACATCATGCAAAACAGTTATCCCCAAGAAGTTATGGGTAATGCATCCATCCCCCTTTTCAGTACGCAATTTCTCACCAATAAAAAAAACCTTAAAACATGTAACATATATTAATAGAATAACTGTCTTTTAGAATGTGATAAGAATTCTGGGGTGCTGAATTCGAATATCGCTAATTTTCATCAATAAGATCAACTTGATATTTTTCAAATTTCATCTATTATCTTCCTTTCTTTACTATGATATGAAAGAAACTCCTATAAATACAGTGTAAATTCTAAACATGTAAACATGTAAATATGAGGACTATGCATTTTCCTTCCATAAAACATTCTCTTAAACAGTCTCTCTATATACAATGTTTGTCTATATACATTCAGCTATATTATGCAAGTTATGTGTAAACCCCCCCCCCTTTTGGCAAACAATTTCTCATCAATGCAACAAACTATTTCAAAACCAAACAAAACAGTTATTTTTTTATGATTTTTCAATAGTAAATAAGCTGTTTTAGCCTGGGAATGACTTTGACCTTTGATGATTGACCTTAAGTGACCTTTGTTCCAAAAGATATAAACGAATTAACATTTGTCTGTAATATGATCAGATTCTAATGTAGGGCCTAGGAGATATTACCTTGGATGGGCTGTATCATACTGTAGGTTACCTGGATGTACTCAAGTGTAGAAATCACCATTTTAATATCTTTTAAAATGTAGGCGATTCTTTCATCAACATAACAGGAAATAAATGCTTTTAAGAAGTGAACAAAGAAAAAAATATCATGTGCCATTCACAAGTTATGCCTAAAGTTCAATGTTTTTTGCAGACAAATATACATTTGAAAAGAGGAGTTCTAGCAGAGAATACTCTTAATTTCTGTTTTCAAATGATCAATTCTTTTCTCCCTGGATGCAGCAACAAAGTCTCCTTCATTTGATTTCTTGTCTTGTTGAAAGAGGCGGGAAAAGTAAAATGAAATCTGCTGTCCAGATAGGTATTCATTTCTTGTAAAATTTCCCGATGTTATGAAGGGATCTACTTTATTTCCTGTTGCTTTACCTTTAACAAATTTTTCCAACATATACTCTTTTTGCCTCATTGAAAATGTTACCCTACTTTTGCTTTCTTTCAGAGCCCAACCAACTTTGAGATGATGTTTCTGTGTGCATTCTGTTTCTTCTGGTGCATCCATGTTTTGATTCCTCTCCTTTGGGTACATGTCCATAATTATGTGGGCATATATATATTTTGCTCTTTCTGTGACATTAAGGTGGCCTCTGGAGTCAAAGTTACAGTCCCCGGTTAGAATTTGTACGTCCACTGCCCTCTGTGATACAAACTGGCGACTGCAATTTTCAATGGGACAGTCGAAAATACATGTCTTGATGGCAGATTCTGTCTCTGTAAGATATGAAAAGACTTTTTTCAACTACATGTATATAAAATTCAAATATATCATTGTTAGTCATTCTGTTTAATTTTAAAAGTATTATTTTCAGCCCTGAGCCAAGCATTTGCTGCAGTGAATCAGGTTTATCTATCATACTTTATAAATTTTTGTTTTTAGGCATAAAATTGAGCACAATGTGACTTGAATATGACAAATACATGTATGTTAGCAATAAATGAGTCTGCAAAATAAAAAAGAAATGAAAATATAAGAAAAATATTTTTGGTCAAAAATGCATAAAGTTATTCATATGATTTAAAGCACATTAAAGGATGAAAAATGGAGAAAAAATGAAAAAGGAAAAAAAAATGGGTGCTGGTGCCAGGATTTGAACCAACAACCCTTGGTCCATGTGCACAGTAATCTTAATTTTTGCATTAAAATAAGTAAGTCGAAAAAGATGTAAAAATGCATCATAAATTAGATTTCGGATTTTAACGAAATGAACAAACTAGAATACTATATCCTTCCTTATCACTCACATACCATAAGTTTTTCAATCCATGCAGCGGTTCTGGAGAAGAAGATTGTTTTAAGAGGGGTACCCTCTGAGACCTATTTGACCCTGCCCTGGATCCACTTCTCAAGGGATATGGCCGAAATGAATAAACTTGACAGAAGAAATGAATAAACTTGATAGAAGACCTTTAGTACTTCATGCATACCAAGTTTCATCAAATCCTCCGAGTGGTTTC
Organism: Pinctada fucata; assembly: GCA_028142955.1. Lineage (NCBI taxonomy): Eukaryota > Metazoa > Mollusca > Bivalvia > Pterioida > Pteriidae > Pinctada > Pinctada fucata. Next base: position 49,299,233 of record AP027106.1, read on the forward strand.
AAAGAAGTAAGAAATGTGAAAAGTTAATGGACGGACGTAGTAAGCCGGTCAAACTGGTATGACAATTACTCACTTTGAATTTTAAGCAATGCTTTGTGGGACCTTGACTTTAAAAAATATTCATACCTGATGTAGACTCTTCAAATGGAAAATCCATTGTATTCCAGTCTGATAAGGTCTTCAAGTGGATGTTGGATGATGATAATCCAATTTCATCATAAGGCATTAGTTTTCCTATATGAAAGACATGAATGTAAAATAAGAATGTACTTTTAGACTAAATCAATCAAATTTCTTCTTGCATGCAAAACAAATCAGGCTACATGTAACCATAAGCCACATCACTTACTGTTCAGATGTTATTTTTAAGCTTTCAGTTTTCAACTGAAAGTAATAACTCTGAAAACTGGAAGCTTGATCAATGATAAGTGTGCGCAAATTTTCAACTAAGTTACCCATTTTGATGCTATGCGTAGAGTAAAGTTTACATGTCCAAAATACATGTATGTACATGTAGCTAAATGTCGCGTCATGACGTCATTTGATCAAAGATGGCAGGAAGTGATGACTCTATACATACACGTGCTGAGACTTGTAACTAAACCTCTCTATTAATAGGCAATTACCAACGATGTATATGTGATTTTTATTATATTCTTATCTAACATGTAATGCGTCTTACCCTCCCCAACAGCAAAGGCTTTCCACATTTTTAAGCTTGTATCCATGTACTGAAAATTGTACAATTTGGATATTCCTGGGATTATGCATTTAGTAGGTGTAGGAACATCCAAAATGTTCACTGTTGTGATGACTCTCACTTTGATGTCTTTTTTCTTCTGTAAGTCCACTGCCTAAATTATGAAGACAAAAAGGATATGACTGAAATTTGTCTAAAATGTTGTAAACTGCATAATTGACAATTAACATTGTTTTCATTAAACAATGTACATGAGCTCTATTTGCTGGTATAACACATTTACATAAGATATTCAAGAGTTTTCCTTGAAAGATTTTCTTCCAACTGCCTTTTCATGTAAGCATACGTATTTCAAAGTTCTTTAATAGTCCAATTTAAGACTGACATAAAATTCGGGACAAATGACCAATGAAAACAGTTGTATCATTTCTTACCGTCTTCATGTGGGTTGCTGAGGTGACATCATTTCCTTGATTTACATATTTCTTTATCACTGATTTTATGTGTGAGGCTCTGCGATCGCAAGGTCCTACAAAAAATATTTTGAAATTTCTATAATAAAAAAGTCTCCATTGTCCTAAATCCCCCTTCACACTTTCATTGATAGAGGTAAATTTCGCATTTGTTGCTCAAATCAGCATGTGTCGTGGCCAATCGTACCTATCCATACCTCTCCATAGCAGTCCAGGAGAGCAAATTTTCTATAACTCCGCTACAAATGAAATTGCTGTAGGGGAGTAGTAGCACTCTGTAGAGGAGTTGAGCAACCTGGAGCGAATCCATAGCAGCCTTGGACCATTTTATGATGAAAATAGCTCTATGTATTGCTACGACTCCCCTATAGTTAGCTACAATTTACATACATATTGCTAAGGATAGCATGGATTTGACAATGTAAAAGGAGTCATGAAACAGTAATTTTCTACCAAAACTAAATCGTAGAGTTTAGTCCTCGACAGTTATTAAGTTTGTTACTGACCGTCGAAAAAGATTTGTTAGCTTCGTCTTGTCTTCTATGAGCTTAATCAACCAAAAAAAATCTCTGTACATGGTCTGTAGCAAACCTAGTAACTAATATTGATAGGTGAAATGTTGCAACACAATGTTCTTTGTGAAAATTAAGGTCACAAGGTCTAAGCTTGTACATTGATAATGTGTTCATCTTGCAATAAGAAACACATAAAAGTTAGAGATATTACTATTTTTACCTCATGAAACTACTTGAAATGGTAGCTAAAAAGTCTATCATAAGTTAGCCAATCAGAGCATTTAATTGTTGTTGGGTAAGGTTGAAAAATAAAATTGGACAGACTGATGTTGGACAGAGTGATCCCTATATGTTGCTCTTGTACTGCAGATACATATATGTTAAAGGTCTTCAATATCATAATTCATGGTTTAATGAAAAGTATTGCATCAGACTTTTATGTATAAATTAACTAAGTATCTGTGTGACAATACAGACAGAAAATATTTTTTTCAATGTGGTAAAAAATCAGCCACCTAACAAACCTTTGCCATTTTGTGCTTCACAAAAGTTGTATGACCAAACTCTCTCTCCAAGTTCCTCTCGTATCTTCATTATAGTGATGGATGATTTACAGCACCCTGCATTATCAGAGAAAAAGTGGATTTTCTGTAAACCAGGTCTAGATGTTAGAAAGTCGTTTGCTACGTCAACCATTATCTGTGAGGTAATGGAAGCATCCTGTGAAGTTGGATTTTCACAAATATGCACATGGGTCAAGGATGAAAAATGTGTCCCTTCCTTCACTAATGATACTGAAATATGCCAATTGATTCCGCGCTTAGCAAACCAATCAACTTGGCCTGAAAATAAAAAACAATTATACTTTCAGTAGATATCAAAGCCAACTAGATACAAATGCTTATCTCATTATAAGAGAACTTTCTAATTACTACATAACCAATGCACAACCAATAATAATATATAGGCTTACAAAATATAAATCGAGTTAACTTACCAAAAATATTAGTTATGTACTGTGAAATACTTTTATATTTTGTTGATTCAATTTGTTTGTGGTTTCATTTAAGAAATGACTGTCTTACTTTGGGTGTTCATGGTAGTATAATTCTTGTTGGTCATGTGCAAATTTGCGATTCTCGGAAAATTTGCACGTGTCCAACCAGAATTATACTACCATGAACACCCAAAGTAAGACAGTCTTTACTTATATTTCCATTTGTACTAAATATCGGACACCCCGTTTAGCATTAAAAATGAGCCTTTTGCATGTTATAATGTCAAAAGTATCTAACGTTGGTAAATTTTCCGTACTTTCAAAACTAAAGCGTGACGATCGTCATAGTAGGCAACCAGAATTACAGTAAACTGTTTATAAATCCGTTTGCCTAACGGGCGCTTAACATGGGGATTCCTCTGCAATGGAAATATTGAAAATTACTGGTTTTTCATTTGTGCGTTAATATCTGGTTCCCATTAAATTTCATTTTATTCTCACCTTCCCGATACTTTCTGTGCAAGAACTTCATAGCCCAATCACATGTAATTATCACTTCCGCTTCAGACATGTCCTCTACCTATCTAGTTCTTGCTAAATCCTGATTTCTGGATCTCACGATATGGACCTTCCATCGTTTGATGGCCATGACAGCTTCTTCAACCTAAAAACGAGATTTAACAAAATTATGTTCTTTGTAATAAAACGTTATTGTAAAACTGTCTGTTGAAAGTCAAGCTTCACAGTCCTGCAATTATTACTATACAAAAGTTGTTGCCTTATTCTGATTTTAAACTTATGAGAAGCTGGTAAGAACATTTTTTTAAATTTCTGGTATGTAATTGGTGATTTACATGTTGCACAATTTGAAATTTTTAAGAACAAGGATGTTGTCACCATTCTCATGTAAATTCCAACGTAGATGAATAAGTTATGACTATTTTACCTTTTACGTTCATTTATGTACATTTATGTGCAAATTCAGTGAACTGAAAAAATTGAAACTTTGTGTGTGAACATGAACATCTACATTTGTAAACCCTTTGAGTGTTCCTTTACCATATACATAGTTGCCTCTTGATTTTTCCACTTGTGCATGGATGCCTCATTTGTTATTTTGACCAGAAAGGCTTCAAGAGTTTCACATTCATGGCATGAACTTGCGTGTTGGTGATTACACTCCTCTGCAAAACAAGCCTCTGTTGCACTTAAAGCATAATGAAGACAATGGTCCTCAATTGTACTTTCTCTGGAGATGTGTGACTGAAAAAAAATGGAATGAAAGTAATAATTTCATCCATATTGAGTGTCACTGGCTAATCCATAGCTTTATTGAGAAACACACTGCTTTTTAAAGAAATTCAGTGATTTGTAGAAATTAAGTATGCATAGAATAACTTACAATACTCAAGACCATGCTTATTTATATGGGATAATGGCATAAACACTAACTCATGATTATGCTTTTTTTCATATGATTACCAATTTGCACTAAGTTATGGTTGCACTACATCATCTACACATATAGTATATGAATTTCAGTTATTAGGCCATACCAAATCAATATTTCTTATTCTATACCAGTCCTAATGAACCATTGATCTTGTAGTCCAAAGGTAAAGGTCAAATGTAAATTTTATGGAAAAAAGTTATTTTGCACAATTGAATTCTTGTACTTCAGTGACCAAATTAATGACACTATTGTGAGGGTATTTGTTGTAGTAGGTCATATCAAGTTCAAACCTTAAATCCTGTTTTAGGTAATTCTTTGCATTCTTCGGGTCCTCTTTCAACTGTTTTGATTGCTCTGGTGGTAGCTCTAACTTGTCAATGATCTGATCTAGTTCATCAAAAGCCCTGCAAGCCTCCATCACAAAATTGTCAAGCCCTTCAATACTTATTCTGACAGATGCAGAGCACTCATCCATTAGCTTATAGAGTGTACTGTTACCTAAACATTAAAATCGATACAATGTTCTTTATTAGGAAATAATGGCTATACATATTAGAAATAATGTAAAACGTCACCGCTAGGTTCTCCGTCAGAACTTTAAGCTGTCCTGCACTTTACATTGTGCATGTTCATAAAAAATGTTAACGAAATGTATTTCCTAATCTTAACATACTTTATTTCACAAATTCCACACACATACACAAGTCATTTCTTTGATTAGTTGAAAATTATCCAATTTTTTTCTGATATTGCCTTATGCGACCTTGCATATTGAAATTGTAAGTACAGTTTTTCCCAATGAGCAATATCTAGTTGAGCCTAGTTACAATATAGAATGCACAAAGTTCTAGACACATAACACATTGGTTTTGAGAAATATAAAAAGTTCTTCATACATGTATCCTTGTGATGTTGACGTAACATTCACTAGCCAAAAGCTATCAGTAGGTTAAATTCATTAAAAGAGTGTTTTACAGGAGAATACAAAAATATACTTGACCGGATTGATGAAAAAAGTTGTATTGGGCAAGGCAAAACTACAGGGGGGGGGGATAAAAAAATATATTGGGTCGATAAAAAAGTTGTATTGTATCCCCCCTTTTAAAATGTATAACTAATAAACATTACCTAATGGTTTTATATTTTCTCTTCCCTACATAATGCAATATACTGGGTTATGATGGTGGATGGGGCGATACAACGTAATACTGTTGGTATCTTTATGACCTCTCCTGTGTCCATTTTCAAAGATTTCTCGCCAAATGGTTGATCTTTTATTATTTGTCCTGACGTTATGAAGTCTATGAAATGGTCCAACTGATGAGTCGAGTACTTCTCTCTCGACTTCTTTTCTTTATTGACTGGTTCTCCAGCACCAAAATTTGAGATATGCTCCTGTGCTTGCTTGTATTTGAAGCGGGTGACGTCTGGGAGTAACTGATTATTGAATGAATTTTTTTAAAATGGGTACTTCCACCTAAGTAGAGACGTTAAACTTAGTTCAGTCTTGTTATAACTAGAACTGCCCTAAAGTGGAGGAATTATACCCCCCACCCCCATGCGTTTAATTTGCGGGACTTTTGTTTTATTAACGGGACTATTTATGACGCAACCTTCAATTGCTAAAATTGAAACTCTCATTCAGGATTAAATGTTTTGGTATGAAAATTTAATACTCAATATGCTGCTTTCAGAACTTCATAACCAAAATACTACTAGTATTATTCTGGTTGTTGAAGTTCATTACTTCTAACATAAACCCAAAGTTAAGGTCAAGGTTAAAGTGACAAGGTCAAAAGTCACAATACAAAAATGTAGTGTTTGTCATGGCTTGCTAAAAATAAAATTCCTATTACCTACAGTTATACTACATTTATTGACAGAGGGATGGACAAACAGACAAACATTAAAATTATAGCAAGTCTTAAAGTTATGTGTATAGATATTTCAGTTGTAAAGGACATATATGTAACAAGAGACATGTGGGCCACATGGCTCACTTGAGAACAATGACAGTGATCATTTTAAATAAAATCAGAACACTTTATAAATCTTAAATGAGCAAGACCTTCAGTTCAGTTGCATTCATTGAAGTTTATGAGATTCTGGATGCAGCACTTTCACAGAATAAACCATAAACCGCGAAAGGCAGTAAGGCTGGATTGCGAAGTGTTTGCATTAGATGACGTATACTTTTTTGTGCAGACAGTCAGGTCAAAGGTCATTAATACTATTGTGAAATGAAAAAAGCTATGGTCATGAGGATTCTAGATGTGAAATATCAAAGTCCTAACCCTTACAGTTCAAAAGTAGGTCAAAGGTCAAGGTCAAGGTCACTTGGTCAAAAGACATGATATCAATTGAAAGATCTGGTCATAAGGAATCTATATGTGAAATATCAAAACCCTAACTCTTATAGTTAAAAAGTAGGTCAAAGGTCAATGTGAAGGTCACTTGGTCAAAAGTCATGATAGCAAATGATGAGGAATCTATATGTGAAATATCAAATCCTTACCTATTATAATTTAAAAGTAGGTCAAAGATCAATGCCAAGGTGACTAGGTCAAAAGCCATGACATCTGGTCATGAGGATTCTGCATGTGAAATAACAAAGCCATAGACTCTATAGTTAATGAGATAAAGCACAGGTTTATTATTTTCAAAAGTAGTTTAAGCTCCAAAGCCAAGGTCACAAGGTCAAAAATATTGGTATCCATAGAAAGGTCTTGTCACAAGGAATACACATGTGAAATATGAAAGTCCTATCACTTCCCATTCAAAATTTATGGCCAAGGTTAAATTTTTTCAAAAGTAGATCAAACTCCAAGGTCAAGGTCACTAGGTCAAATTTTGCTTCTTTGTTTGATTCGTCTCATCATGTTCTATCACCATGTCAAGTTTCAAGTTGTTGCTCCAAGCAGTTTTCTCTCAACATACTTAAACGCAACACTTTAACCAAAATGTTGACGCACTGACGGATGGACTGACAGAGAGACAGACATCGCCATTTCATAGACCTAATTTTGCTTCGCAATCCAGCCAAAAAAAGCACTGTTTAAGAACATGTAGGTCGACTGTCGCATGTTTGACCCTATGTATGTAACCATGACCTTGTTAGTGATCTTGTCCTACACATTTATTGGGTGGCGAGTCTCATCATGCTTTACTATTCCCGCAAGTTTGAAAGATGTCTGACATTTATTAATTATAGCCAAATATGTGAAAGTGTGACTACCAGGCAGATGAACAAAGACAATGTGGTCCCATGACGACGTCTTTAGAGGCAGGCGTTTTCTAGCTCATTATGATAACCAACCAAAGCATTAGAATAGCTTTAGCATGTGTGTATTTTAAAACAAAAACTGACAGAGTATTGGCAAAACCTTTTCAGGGGATTGTGAAACCAGACATCGCAAAAGTTTTTATAACTTACCAGACATTTTTTTAATTTGTGTAGAAATTCAAACATGTTTATTAAGGAAAAATTTAAATATTTTACCAGACCGAAGCAAATTTTACCAGATTTGTCAGGTATGTCTGGTGACTTTTGGATTGACTGTGAAACATGTACATTGTAACTCCTAAATACTATCAGATGACAAAAAACTTTTTTTTTCTTCTTACCCTTTTTATACTTTGGAAATCCATATCTTTGGCAATCAAAGATAGTATCTGCCGTTGAAATGTCCATGAGTGACTATTGTTGTAAATTTCAACAAGGGTTTCCATCACAACTTCATCCTCTTTTCCTTGGTTGAATAACACTTTTTTCCTTAGAAATTCTTCCTCCCCCGGGCAAATTGTGTTCATCAAAAGTTCTATACACTGTTTGGCCTTATTGATGTATCGATTTTGTGTCCGTACACTTGATTCATTTAAAGTTCTTTGTAACTCCTTTATTGGACTTACACCTGATAAGTAAAGATACTTGTTCAATGCCTCCAGTTTTGTAGTGTTGGATACTGAGGCTTCTGAAATCTGGGACAAGTTTACTGCTTCTGACCGTTGTGACTCTTCACTGTCATTTAAAAGGTATTCTTCAAGCGGGTCTTGGACATATGTTGTTGCCTTTAAATATAAAACTACTAGTTGCAATAAAAGTGATGTATATGCTATTTTGATCAGAATAATAAAAGGAACTTGCCTCCTCTAGAATTACATGAAAACAAAAAAATGTGTATTGCAGATGCAAAACAGTAGCACATGACCTTGACCTCTGACCTTGAACAATCTGCCTCCAGTTAAGATCAATCTACAGTACAAGTTTGAAATTCTTAGAAATGATAGATCAGTCTTTACTTAAAGGTACGGTGTCCCTGAAAATTAATTAATTTTACAAAGTTTTATAATGCAAAATCTTTCTTTTCATATGAAATTTTACATTCTTATTTTTATAAATTCATATTTTCAGGCGAATCTAACGCATACATTCGCAGTTATAGCTACTTTAAAACGTTTGGGGTGTGCAGCCCTAATTCATTTCACTGGCGCCACCTACAATGTATTGCATTTTTACAATTGAGGTATATGGAGATCTAATTATACAAATTCGACAATACATGTATTATGGTCATTACCGCATATTTTCAAATAAAACTTTTTATGGCTCCTTTTTTTCCTCAATCTAGACCCTTCGTAATAGATTTTACGTTTTTAATCAAATTTATTTTCAAGGACACTGTATCTTTAAGTAAATTTGAATCTATCAAATAGATAGATAGAATAGTGATTTCATTTTGTCATACTGTTCTTCAGGGCAGCAAAAACTGTGAAAATCTATTTACCTTCAATGATGTGTTTCTAGGAGTGCCAGCAGTACATGTATCAGAATTCTACTTGTTTTCCTCATGGTCCTGATGGACATCACCCACACAAAAAATCTGCAAAGGAACAAATGAAATGAATATAAAGTTGAATACTCTTTTAATGAAACAAGAGGCCCAAGGGGCAATACCCCTCATCTGAATTGTACACAAATTGCTAAAAGTTGCCATGTTTCATGAAATTCTGTGGAACAACTGCAGAGGAGATAAAGAAAATGTGTTAGCCAATAAGAGCCCTCACCAGCCATATTTGTTGACCAATCTGCACGAAAAACACAAACTTGGAAGAGGGTCTGCTACCTATGAAATGTCGTGAAATTCTGTGCAGCAGTTGCAGAGGAGATATGGAAAATCTGTCAGCCCTTCATGACCATATTTGTTGACTGATCGGCACGAAAAACACAAACTCCATAGATGCCCTTGAGTACAGTACTTGTTTCCTGTAAAAGTTTGTAGAATTTGGTGCAACGGAGATATTGAAAATGTTCATAGAATAACTTTCTTTTTGGAATGTGATTATACTGTGAGAAACATAATCTCTGGATCTATTCTAGGTTATCACAGTATAATCACATTCCAAAAGACAGTTATTATACATAATTTACATTGCAGTTTTCCACACTTACAGGTAAAATATGTTTAAAACTATGTTGCTAAGGCCCTTTTACTACATACCGTCAAAGTTCAAATCAAGCCTAGTTACTTTTACGTCATAGTTCAAATCACGCCACTGTGGTTATACTTCTATAATCACAATGTAAATTCTATACAAATGAATGGGCATATGTAAATATAAAAAAATGTACACCCAATAACTCACAGAAGGATGGCGGACAGCGCGCTATGGCAATAGCTCACTTGACTTTTGTTCAAGTTGGCTAAAAATGAAGTCAAGATTTAGTATGAGCAGTAAGATTTGCTTGCTGTAATGAAGTTTGTATTTTCAACATTTTTTATGATTACATGTATATCATAAATTATTTGAATCAAATTTGCTGAAGTCGCCAAACAAACAAGCTTCATGTTTGCATAAATGCATAAAGTATTGACTTAAAAATTGGAATACATTGTATATCATATATAATATTTATGTACCTCTGAAGCTGATTTTCTGGGAATTTAAGAAGCAGTCGCTGTAATATTTTCTTCCTCTCCTTCTTGACCATCATCTTCAAGTGCAATCTAGATGAAAAAGCAAATTTTTAAGAAGTAAAGTTCTGATAGGTGTATTCAGAGTTCCTTCACAGGCAACATTTGTAATAAAAGATAGCGTCTAAACATCACCAATGATCAAAGTAAAAACTATCCTGTACTTATCAGGAAAGCAATTTTAGAACCATTATCAATAGCCTTCATCTCTGACTACATATACATGTATACCCAAATACCAAAAGATATATATACATGTACCTTCCTTTTTGGGTATGAATATCTACATTTTTTTGTATACTTGTTTTGTATGTTTTTTTTAATACATGTAATCTAGAATACCTACATGTATCTGGAAAATGGAAGTACATATATGAGGAAAAAGTAAACAAATTCTTCTTTATATACACCAAACTTAAAACTATTTCATCACCATAAACATGATAAAGTGAATAAGTTGAATATCATACATATAGTCCTGACTCGAGAATTTTATAAGTGCTGCTACCATGCCATTCTTGACATGTTGTAAACACTGGGCTCTCAATTAGCCTGATTTTGGGCCAATGTTCAGATCCATTCCCAATTCAAAGTAGTATCTTTTTCCCAATTTGTTTACCACTCTTCCAAATCTGAAACTTCATTCAACATGTTAAAATTAAAAAAACAAACAAGGAATTGACAAAAATACTAAATTTCACACCTAATCTATTCATAGTTTTTCCCAATTCTTTGAAAGTGACACAATTAAAAAAATTCACGATCAATTCACTATTTTATATAGGGCTAAATCCACCTACTGGTATAAGATGTTTTATGAAATTACACACACCTTTCTCTTGCCAACATCTAGAATATTGTCTTTCAATAGATGTTTTCTACACAGGTTGCAGATACCTGAAGTAAGAAAGAAATAAAAACTCACTATGTATACTTGAAGAGGCAATTTTACTTGCACATGAATTACTTTATATCATATAGGAAATTATATCATATAGGAAATTGACAAAGTCAGAAAGTCGAGTTCCCTAAAAGCAGTGGCAACAACCTGCCATAGGTGTAAGTAATTGTTGTCTACGTGCCAAAACGTAGGCAAACTTTGGGTATCCATACGGTATCCGTGCGTTATCAGTGTGTGGTCTGTATGGCCTTCGTACAGATTTAGGAACAATGTATTACATAATTACATGTTTAGTCCTTAAATGCTGTATTTATATATGTTACCATGTATGATGAAGACCCCAACATTAAAACTGTCACTGGCCTGTGACCAGTATACATATTAGGAGAGAGAAGATTCACTACAATTGTATGTTTCAACTAGGGCTGTTTGGTTCTGAAAGAATCTTAATATAGAATGTTTTTGTTGTTCTGATATATAGAATGAAACTATTGTTTTGCAATAATGTTCATAGATATCCAGAGTTATATTCATCTATGGTTTTACTTATTCACCATAGTATAGAAATTGGAGCAAAATGCCTTAGGGTGAAACGTCCCAGACTCCCAGTACACATTCATGTCACTGCTTTGGGCAGTTGGGGGTAATGCACCAAACACCCCCCCCCCCCCCCCTTTCTCATAGAAACTTAAGTCCTATAAATAGTAAGGAACTTTCACTCAAACTGAAATACATATTTTGTTGAATGTTAATTAAGATAAAAAAAGTATTGATGTATTTAACTTACCAGTTCCTATGGGAAGATGTACCCCTGTATTTCTCAAAATGTACTTCGTCTGTTGTTCGTTCAATTTTCGCTCGTATCTTCTAGGCTTCTCGTGTGTACAAATTTGGACTGGGATCATACATTTCTCGACTCTTTGTCTATTATACACTCGATTACTTAATTCCAAGAGATGGTTTTCACTAATATATATATCAGAAAGACTATGCCATATCTTGAATTCGTCTAAAGATCTGATAAATATATACAAAGGTCAGTTGGATCAATATCGCTGAACCTTACACAAGAAATACTGCAAGTTGATTTTAACTTTGATGCATGAAAATTTGGGAAAAAAGTGGCAGACTACATTTATATTTGTAATTTTCCTCCATTTCCTATTTACTATGACAATTCTAACTCTTCTGTGAAGAGCTCAAAGGGAGGTAACTCGTAGCATGTAACTATCATATTTTTGCTGAAGTTCAGCCTTGTTTACTATGTTATCTATTGCATGTTCCCCATAGTGCTTTTCCTGTTTCATTGTGCCAACTATTCAATCTTTTTTTCTGTGCTTTTGTTTCCTTCCAACACTGCTGCATTTTTTAGAAAAGTCCATGCAAAATATGCAGAAACTCGGATATTCATGTAACCACACAACTTCAAGGGGCAATTTCTGGACAACGATATGTTCTGCATTATTTTTGTATGTGCTCATTTCATCGGATAAACAATTCTAGCACATAATTTCATTTCCATATACATGTATGTATTATTTGTACAAACCTAAAATATTGGTAGCAATATATGAGTAATTTACGAATTTCTCAAATTACCATTTGTTTGTAACCAAATTATTAAGAACAGCATGAACTTTTTGAATTTATTAAGAAGTGAAAATGAAACATAAGGCTACTGACAATTTTTTGGAATTATCAGACACATTATCATTTACATACCTATTGATACCAAAGGCCCTAAAAGTCACTCAAAACAGCGTTTGGACTACTTTGGAACGTGTTACCATAGCAACGGTTGTCCATAGCAACCAGAAATACATGTCAAATTGCTTATCGAACTTTTATCCTCTCACATGCAAAGTTTCATCAAAATCCATTACCATGCGTGCCAAAAAAGTTTAAATGCTTACAGAGAATTGCTATTAAGTGGGAGAGGCTAATAGGAAGTTTGAAAAGCTACCCCTGCATGCCACCCCCCCCCCCCCTAATAGCCAGAAATGTAGTTTGTCTTCGTCACGAACTTACCGGGCTGAGCTACATTTGTACGACGGTCGCGCATTGGCTTTTGAACTAAGCAAAACGAAGGCTTGAGGATTAAAAGATACATTTATGAGTCCAAACATTCACTGTCGAAATAGGTAAAACTACCCATGTCCTTGTAGTTTTTTATCCTTTCCTCTATTAAACCCCCGATTTAAACAATGCATGATTGTGTCGGGTCATTCGCAAATATCGTTTACTCACTCACTCAGTTTATGCCTTCGAATTATTTATGGATGGATATGAACATTCTTTGATATCTTTCATGATAATTGCTATAATTTATATACTTCGATATTTCCATTCAAACAGTTTATTTCGATTTTAAACTTCCCCGCTGTGTAAGCTTGAACACTGTTATTGTTTATGCGTTGCGTCATGGTTGTGATTGCACCGCAATGTAAGCGCAATCTGTCGACAGGAAGAAATAAATGGTACGATAACTGAAAAAAGTTGTGTATAGTTATGATTACTTTCAAAAAGTATGAAAAAAATTCAAATTGTAAGGTGTAGCTACATGATTTCAGGAAAACAAGTACAGTAACAAGTTAGTCCGGACGATCAGGACTCTAAACAAAATATGTAAGAGTCCTGAGCGACTCCATGATTTCAAAGTGTAGTAGAAGCCGCCATCTTGGCGTGGATAAAAAATAAGTTTCTCAGCGGGTTCCAAAGGTTCTTAATTGTTCTATGAATAGTTCTCGATTCAATAAGACGTTGCCTCTTACTGTGCATGGATAATTTATCCTAAATAAGTCTACAAATTCTAAGTTAGACTTTCATTTACTTTCAGACTCCTTTTTCTGTTTCAAAACTGAAGAGCTAGATGTTCCGAGTGGAAGAAAACGATACTTTAAGACAACTCGAACAAAGGACTCAGTCGTTCCATATCTCCTATTCACTTTCTTTCGTCTCTTTTGTGTTTCAAAAAAAGATTGAAATAAAGAAATATTTGTATTAAACATTTGTATATTTTAATCTATAAAAAATAACATTTCATCGACCCTATAAATAGTGTACACATCCCTCTAAATCAGGAATTTCTTTTGTGAGGGTTGTTCTCAAAATAAACACAGGTCAATGTGCTAAATCCTTCGTTACTTTGACTTTTTATACAGCCCCTCAAATCTATCATACAATAATTAACGCACATTCTCTTTGAAAATATAACAGAAAGTTTATGTTTTTTTCAATTGATTTTAATATAATATTAATTAAAAGATTTGAGCGTATTCGATATGTCGAGGTAATGAGTAAATATTAGTGTTTTCATCTCTGTTCATCGTTTTTCCGTATCACATATGGAATGACCAAGTCCTTCGTTCAAGTTGTCTTAAAGTATTGTTTTTCTTTCATTCAGAACATTCGCTCTTCGGTATGGAAGAATCTGAAAACAGAAAAAGGAGTCCAAAGTGAAAGAAGTCTAACTTAGAATTTTAGACTGATTTGGGATGAATTATCCATGCAAAGTAAGAGCCAGGGTAATTTTGAACATAACCGTGCCAAAGAATCTTCCACCAAAGCACTTTAAGTAGTTTTATTTCGTCCGCAAAAAAAAAAAAAACGGAGACGATACTACAACGTAAGGAAGTACGACCGATTAGAACCGATTCAATGTCCGACAAGAAAAAAAAATGAAATCAGAGTTGCTTTCATTGAATTAGTAACAAGTAAGACTGAAAGACTGATGATGGAAACAAATCATCTAAAAGTAGGGGACCTTCAACATATTACAAGAATGTAATTAGACTTCGATGCATGCTTTTCCTCATGCGAATAAATTTTTTTCTATGTAGCTTCTCTATAAAAGTATATTAAGTTTACATCATATATTTTTTTCACAGCACAATCTTCTCTATTTCAGACATTCTAAGGAAATGATTGAGAACTTAGAAAAGGCTGGTTTGGGCTACAGAGTGAAATCGGACAAAACGGACGATAAATTTGGTAAGATCAAAATTATTGCATAACATAGGGTATTTTATACATTTTATCATCAATGTAAATATTTCCATTTGATGTTTCCTAGGCATTCTTACCGTTTATCATGCCTTTTATCTCTGTCTTTGGAGTTTACATTCGTTTCGACGATGTAACCAAAATGTTTAGCTTTCTGTTCGATGGTATATTAATGTACTTTGTGGTGATCACTCTGAAGTCCCAATTGTGAGAGTTCAGTCACTTCCAAAAATTAAGTTTCAAGACTATACAAACTTCTAAGATCTTTCCTTAAGTTAAAGGTATCACCGTTAAAATGTCCTTCTTCATTTATAATTAGGAACTTCTAAATGCACATTTAAAGTTTTAAATGTATGCAAGTTTATCTTATTTCTTACACAAAGTAGAAAAATAATCGTCAGAAATTGCTTTAATTTAGTTTTAAAATTCATATTTTCCTATCAACTCCCTATATTATCTCAATATGATAATTAAGAGACATGTTTGCTCCATTACAGGGAAGATACCAATGAGACAATTGGTTTATAGAGTTCAAGCCCTTCCACAAAGTTTGTTACCACTTGTTTGGGACTTCGGTCAACTGAATGAAGAAGCTGAAAACATTTACATTCGTCAAATGATACAAAGACATGTAAGTAATAATACGGTTTCGCATGTCAAAATATTTAGAATTAAAAAAGGAAGTATCTCAAGCATGACCACCACCCTGCACTCGCCCAGCGAAACAAACCCAGGAGAAAGCGATACATGATATCGGACAAAATGCAAACCGCAAAAAGACAAAATTATATTTAGTAGAACATCATACAAAACAATTCTAAGGTGTCGTTCCTCGTTTGACTTAAAAATAAAGATTTAACATTCAAGAAGTACCTATCAGTTATTCAGTCTCAAAGTCGAGAAAGCAAGGCGAAATCATTAGAGAGGAACCCTATTTGATTTTAACAAATATGTTAAAGGTCAAAGGACGAAGTTCATAGACAAAGATGGCAAATGATTAACATTCTTGGGGTACAGTTTTGATTGAACTTTGGCCAAGTATCATACTGTTATTACTAATGACAAGAGAAAGAACATTTCTGATTTCAAGGTCATAGGTCAAAGATCAAGGTCATATATTGGAAATGGTTTAAATCCTAGTACACAGTTTAATTGAAGCAATTCAAATTGAATAATTACCATACAATGTAGAGAAGATTCTTTAGCATGAAAAAGTAATTTAAGAAGACGCATTAAAGAAGGAAGTAAGCAAGAAGAATTGAAATGTAAGCAGGACGAATAAGAATGTAAGCAAGATGAATATAATTGTGGCCCTAATCCCTTGACTTGATGCTTCAATTAGTACATTGATGTTAAACAGAAAACTTCAAACACCGAGTCACGGGAAATATTGTTACAAGTGCATGTACCATAGGACAAAAAAGGATAAGACTAAGTACAGTAATGCAACCCACCTGTTTTACAATTCTACTCCACTTTTATCCTACATCCTACATCCACCTCTTATCTAACTAGTCCTATCCATTTCACATCCATCCAATCCAATCCAATCCATCGGAAGCGGCGATCTATATACATATAGAGCGAGGAACCATATTTCGCCGGTGACCATATTTGGCCGTTTCATAGTTAATTGCTTCTCACTGGTTATCGGAAATGTTCGTCAAATTTATTTTTCTATATCCTTTCAAATATGACTGTAGTAGTCATGATTTGATAAGATTGTGATATATCCTGCAATCAGTTTTGACAAAAATACCACAAAATGGGGAAAATTTAACGAAAACACAAAACTTTAGGCGTAAACATCCGACATTTTTACAAAAACCAAAAAAGAAAACATTTTATTTGGCATGATTTCATAGAAATAGTGGTGACGAAACATTTCCTGAAAATGAAATCACAATTTTTGTCCGTTTGTGTGTAAATAAGATACATATCAACAAAAACGGCGAAATATGGTCACCCCCGAAAACACGGAAACGAAATATTTTGACGATTTATGAGGAAACAATGAATTGTTTAGAATAAAATTCTTTTTGTAGTTTTTCAATCGAGAATGGAGTTAAATTTAATTCTAGCAAAAGCAATTATTGAATTGGCCTCCAAGATTTTAGATTTTCAAAGAAATGTACGACAAATACGGCAAAATATGGTCACTGTCTCTCTCTCTCTCTCTCTATATATATATATATATGAAGGGGTAGGGCCATAAAGCCCGATATTGGCCCTAATTAATAACATTGTGCTTCACAGAATTTTTAACTGTGATTTGACATTTTGAATCCTTCTCTACTGAATCACAAATCTATCTTTTGTAAAATTCGGGTTCATCAATAACTCTAAGGTCTTTGAAAACACCAAAATAGGTCATATTCAGCGCAATTGATGCAAAAACTACAGATTTATATTAAATTAGCAATTGCCGCAAACATTAACTTAGATGAAAACATTTTATGTGAAAAAAAATTTCATTATACCCTATCTTAATTAACGCATGCAGTCACATTGAATTCTTCAACAAAAGACAAAATTCCCAGCAATTTTCGCCATTTTCTGTTAGCAACGTCTAAATGACGTCACTTCATGACGACATTACAGTTAAATGACACTTTGTTTGGTGATATTTTTCTTTTCATGAAACGTAGTAAACATACTTGTATTTTCATGAGAGATATAAAGTATTTCTCATAAAATCTATTTCTAGAGTAAAATCGAGGGCCGATTAAGGGGTCTCGTGGCCCTACCCTTTGTAAATTTATACATTCAGTGTGGCAACATCATCATTTCTGATATATGGAAAAATGACATTTAAAATACATGATGGCAATACATTATTTACACGCATACCTATAAGACATAATACATATCTATGAAAACAGTATAAAATAGAGGAATGAGATCGAAATTAAACAGTTTAGAATTTTTTATTCATTCTATCTCGATGTATATTTTGCTGCCTCAATTTGAAATTTTTCAAGTCTGTCAGAAACAAATCTACTAATATTATCCAAAATCTCTGACGCATACTCAAAATGAGGTCTAATAAATGTTATATAAACTAGAAAATATATTAAATGAGACAAAACTGATTAAAAGCAAAAGACAACCAAAAAATCTAAAACAGTTACTCACAAGTGCCAAATTTGAAGAAGAAAACAATGTAATTACTCAAGGTGTTTTTAAGTTTAAAAATAAAAGGTGTAAGATACGTGATATCTTAATTGAAGGAAAGTATTTTAAGTTTAAGAATGCAGGTACCTATTTCGAAATTAAGAGAAATTTAACATGCACATCAAAAAATGTTGTTTATGTTTTACAGTGTGATAAATGCAAGGAAGAATACATAGGTTCCACCAAACAGTTAAATCAACGTATTTCCCTTCATAGAAGTAACATTAAACTCCCTCAAAATAGGATTCTTTTTGTATCAAAACATATGTTTGAATGTAGTAAAGGGAATTTTAAAGTTATGCCAATTTATCAAACAGATGATTATTCTATAATTACTATTAAAGAACAGAGTTTTATTGATAGATTTAAACCTATGTTAAACAGAACTTGATAATTTACGCCCATATTTCTTAAAACATGTTCACTTGACCAATTTAATCTGATTCAGCACTTCCTATAGGTAGAACTGATAATATCATTTATTTACTTTTCCCTTGAAGTAAGCATACATGACCAAGGAGTGCTTAGTACTTAATCTTATTTACTTATCATGCTTTTTCATCAATATATTGCATGTACCAATACTTTGTTTCGTACATTATTGTCTGAAGAGGCCTTTGATACGGCCGAAACACGTGTAACAATAAAATATGAGAAAATAATACATCTCTTCTGTGGTGCTTTAACATTTTTTTCTATATATATATATAACATCACAAAAAAGGTACAAGCGACCAATAATATATGTCAGCGGAAGGGACAGTACATCCCTTGAGCCCTCTGGATACACGAATATGTACTTGTATCCATATATATATATAAAATATCCATTCCCGGTATAGTCAATATAATCAAAATCAAAGTGACATAATGACGATTAAATTTGTTTATTGCACTAAACGTTTTCGCCTGTTGGCTCTTCAGAGTTGCAATGAATATAAACAATAACAATAACAAAGAACAGTAGGTAGCAGCGTCTATGACGTCATCATAACGTTACAGTTAGGCGCATCACGTACAAATGTCCCAGACGTTGGCGCACTTATTATTTACGTATATTGATGCTTTAAGAACAATAATAAATAGCTTTTTGTAAAGAAGAAATGAAATCATAGTTTAACAATTCAATTTAGGTTTGAAAATCTCTATGAAATAATCTTCTTTGGCTTTACGTAATTGTTCATTGTCCTCTTTTACTTTGTAAAGGGGGAAAATAGAAAAACTTCCCCCACCACACATATCAAAATGTCCGCTACAAGGAGTGTTTCTAGTGGATGGATCCCTGATCTGTTGTTTGTGTACGCGTACACGGTCCGCCAATTTCGTTCCCGTTTGTCCGACATAATTTTCGCCGCAGTTTGGACACGTCATCACGTAAATTAAGTTCTTGGATTTGCAATTCATTTTTGCGTTTACGTGAAATACTTTTCCATTTTTAAATGTAAATGATTGACCGGTTTGAATGTACGGGCATGTTCCACAGCGAGGGTCCTGGCATTGGCTAACGACGTGTGTTTCCGTTTCGGTTGTAAATCTGGCTTTGGTGAGAAGTCTTTTTAAATTAGGTGGTTGTCTCCTGCTATTAATGATATCCTGTTGGTTGATGAGACTCCTCAAATTGTCGGACTGATGAAGAATTGGTAGACAAGTTTTTGCTGTTTTGAATACGTTTTTATTTCTCGGATTGTGTGTTGTTACAAATGGAATGATTTTATAGCTATTTGTGTTACGTCTGCTTTTCTCTCTAAGTTCCGGTAGCGGTATTTCCTTTGCTCTGTTTGTGGCTGCGTCAATTAGATTTACGGGATAATTCTGTTTAAGTAGGAAAGACTTTAGTTCTTTTAGTCTTTTTTCTCTTCGATGTTGGTCTGAAACTATTGTACAAATTCGTCGAGCCAAGTTGAACGGGATGTTACGTTTTGTGTGAGATGGATGACAGGAACTGAATATAAGGTACTGGTGTGTATCCGTACTTTTGTAAGACAGATCCGTAGTAATTCTGTTATCTTCCTTAATTATCAATATATCGAGAAAAGGAAGCTCTTTTTCACTCTGTTCCATAGTAAATTGAATGCTAGTATGAAGTCCGTTAAAAAGATCATGAAATTTATTCAAGTCATCCAAAGATCTATTCCAAAAAATGAAACAATCATCCAAATAACGTTTCCCGTTTTTCCGGATGCAATTTCCGAAGTTCGCGTCAAATACATCTTCCGTACGAGAAAATAATTTTTCTTCCAAATATCCCATAAAAAGAGTAGCGTAAGTAGGTGCGACTTTGGTTCCCATCGCTGTCCCCTTTATCTGAAGAAAATATTTATTATCGAAGAAGAAATGATTGTTTTCTAAAACAAGTTTGAGGCCATCTATGATAAAGTCTTTTGTAAATCTGGACGGGATTTCATCACGATGTTTTTCTATCCAATATGTGATAGACTCCATTCCTACGTCATGAGGAATATTGGTGTAAAGGCTCGTTACGTCAAAACTTATCAATTTGGTGTTTGCATCGACACTATCTGGGATATAATTTAGGAAGTCAATGTCATCTCTGATGTAGCTTGGGACTAATTTACAAAGTGGCTTGAGTATAATGTCTAATAAATTGCTCAATCTGTGCGTGGGACATGCCGGAAATGCTACGATCGGTCTTAATTTTAAATCACCGGGTTGCGGTAACTTAACATAAGTTGCATTTTTGGCCTGAATTCCATGTTGAATTTCTTTTGACTTATGAATTTTAGGAAGGCCGTAGAAATTACTTGATTTCATTTCGAAATTGTTTAGGTAGTCTATCTCTTTATCGGTAAGAGAATCCGCGTAAACAGAAGTGAATTTTTTAATTTTGTTCATTGTTCTTGCGTCTTCCGGTGACGTCAGTTCGTGATAAAAATTACGATCATTAAGTTGGTCCATAACCATTTTCTTATAATGTTCCCTATCCATAATACAAATTGCGCCACCTTTGTCAGCCTCTTTGATGACGATAGTTGCGTCGTTTGAAAGGTTTTCGATTGCACTACGTTCGCTCCTAGAAATATTATCTTTGATATTTTGATTGTTTTGGTTTGTTGAAGCTGAGCTTTTAAGACAATTGATATAATCCTCCAAATGTTTATCTCTATTCGTTTTAGGTTTGAAATTACTTCTGTTACGTACCAGCGATCCATCGTCGTAGTCATTATCTTGGAAAAATTCACGTAGTCTCAATTTCCTACAAAATTCTTCAGTATCTTTTATCAAGTCCACTTTATTTCCTTTCGGAGTTGGTGTAAATTTCAGACCTTTGGAAAGAAGCTTTATTTCTGTATCTGAAAGATCCCTTTGAGATATATTTATGATTTTCGCATCTACGCGTTCCTTTTCCTTTAGAATCTTTTGAACATGAATGTCTTCTGACGTCCCCTGTGAAATTGGCGTCTCTCCAAAAAATGACGATCTGAAGGATTGTGTTCAGTACAATTCCTGTTTAGATTTTCATTCCCGTTTTGTTCTGAGACTCGGAATCCCTGTCTCTCTCTATGCTTGTAACCACTCATCCTTCCGTTATTCCTTCTTTCATATGTGCTTTCCTGATTAGGACGTGATTCCAAATTATCTTCTGTGTTACTATCTGATCGATTAAATCGCTTTCGGTTTATACGATCGCGCTCGTTATCATCTCGCTCACTTTGTAAGACCTTTGCGTACGTTTGCTCGGAATCCATTTGTGAATTTGTAGTAACATTGTATTCGCGTTTCTTTTGACGGTTAACCTTTCGGTTTTTCACGATTTCCTTGCCGTATGTGCGTTCATATTCATCAAGCCATTTCTTTTTAGACTCCAGGATAGATTCGGATTTGGCGCTTTCATGGTTAACGTCTGCCTGGAATTCAACATGGAATTCAGGAATTCACGGTTAACGTCTGCCTGGAATTCAACATGGAATTCAACATGGAATTCAGGCCAAAAATGCAACTTATGTTAAGTTACCGCAACCCGGTGATTTAAAATTAAGACCGATCGTAGCAGGTCCGGCATGTCCCACGCACAGATTGAGCAATTTATTAGACATTATACTCAAGCCACTTTGTAAATTAGTCCCAAGCTACATCAGAGATGACATTGACTTCCTAAATTATATCCCAGATAGTGTCGATGCAAACACCAAATTGATAAGTTTTGACGTAACGAGCCTTTACACCAATATTCCTCATGACGTAGGAATGGAGTCTATCACATATTGGATAGAAAAACATCGTGATGAAATCCCGTCCAGATTTACAAAAGACTTTATCATAGATGGCCTCAAACTTGTTTTAGAAAACAATCATTTCTTCTTCGATAATAAATATTTTCTTCAGATAAAGGGGACAGCGATGGGAACCAAAGTCGCACCTACTTACGCTACTCTTTTTATGGGATATTTGGAAGAAAAATTATTTTCTCGTACGGAAGATGTATTTGACGCGAACTTCGGAAATTGCATCCGGAAAAACTGGAAACGTTATTTGGATGATTGTTTCATTTTTTGGAATAGATCTTTGGATGACTTGAATAAATTTCATGATCTTTTAAACGGACTTCATACTAGCATTCAATTTACTATGGAACAGAGTGAAAAAGAGCTTCCTTTTCTCGATATATTGATAATTAAGGAAGATAACAGAATTACTACGGATCTGTTTTACAAAAGTACGGATACACACCAGTACCTTATATTCAGTTCCTGTCATCCATCTCACACAAAACGTAACATCCCGTTCAACTTGGCTCGACGAATTTGTACAATAGTTTCAGACCAACATCGAAGAGAAAAAAGACTAAAAGAACTAAAGTCTTTCCTACTTAAACAGAATTATCCCGTAAATCTAATTGACGCAGCCACAAACAGAGCAAAGGAAATACCGCTACCGGAACTTAGAGAGAAAAGCAGACGTAACTCAAATAGCCATAAAATCATTCCATTTGTAACAACACACAATCCGAGAAATAAAAACGTATTCAAAACAGCAAAAACTTGTCTACCAATTCTTCATCAGTCCGACAATTTGAGGAGTCTCATCAACCAACAGGATATCATTAATAGCAGGAGACAACCACCTAATTTAAAAAGACTTCTCACCAAAGCCAGATTTACAACCGAAACGGAAACACACGTCGTTAGCCAATGCCAGGACCCTCGCTGTGGAACATGCCCGTACATTCAAACCGGTCAATCATTTACATTTAAAAATGGAAAAGTATTTCACGTAAACGCAAAAATGAATTGCAAATCCAAGAACTTAATTTACGTGATGACGTGTCCAAACTGCGGCGAAAATTATGTCGGACAAACGGGAACGAAATTGGCGGACCGTGTACGCGTACACAAACAACAGATCAGGGATCCATCCACTAGAAACACTCCTTGTAGCGGACATTTTGATATGTGTGGTGGGGAAGTTTTTCTATTATCCCCTTTTACAAAGTAAAAGAGGACAATGAACAGTTACGTAAAGCTAAAGAAGATTATTTCATAGAGATTTTCAAACCTAAATTGAATTGTTATACTATGATTTCATTTCTTCTTTACAAAAAGCTATTTATTATTGTTCTTAAAGCATCAATATACGTAAATAATAAGTGCGCCAACGTCTGGGACATTTGTACGTGATGCGCCTAACTGTAACGTTATGATGACGTCATAGACGCTGCTACCTACTGTTCTTTGTTATTGTTATTGTTTATATTCATTGCAACTCTGAAGAGCCAACAGGCGAAAACGTTTAGTGCAATAAACAAATTTAATCGTCATTATGTCACTTTGATTTTGATTATATATATATATATATACAAAGCACAAGAAAATCATGTATATAACAAGGTACCCTATTTACCTATTCTTCCCTGCCAGGGATTCGAACACACTACCTACGGCACCTTCCGCCTGGCAATCACGAGTCCGGCACGCTATCCACTACACCATGTCGACTTCGCAAGAAATGAAGTTTTGATGGCAAGGGTATATATATATTTAGTAAGGTAGTTCTTTTTAAGGTGAATTTTAATTTACGAAACACAGCTATATATTTTGATACTTTTTAAGTGATACTATTAACATGTACATTCCATTGACAATCTGATGAAAGTGTAAGGCTTACGTGTTTATGGAAAGAAAAGGGTGTAAGAACAGTATCATTGAAAGCGAAATTTAAGTTTTCAATCTCCTTACTTCTTGGACCAAAGATAACTATTTTTCTTTTTGTTGGATTTAAATCAACTAATCAATTAGTTCCCTATTCATATATTTTTAAAAGACCATTATTACTGCTCGATTCCAATTCAACAAGAGAAGAAGATTTATATGAGGTAGACGTATCGTCGGCGAATAATCTTGCTAGCCCTACTAACCCATCTGGTAAACAATTTATAAATGTGAGAAATAGGAGGGGCCCCAAGACCGAACATTGGGGCACTCCCGCTTTCCATTTGTCAAATAGAAATAGAGGAACGCACCCTGTCCTTTTTAGAAATATTTGTATTTATTATTTAATGTATTTATTATTTAAATAAAGAATTCTATATGTCATGTATATAAGATAGTTACATGCTGCATTATTGTCTACATGCACGATGCATAGGCATGTGCACGTACATGGAGGTGTTAAGCAGGTTGTAAGTTCGAATCGGGACGAGGAGATTTATACACATAAACATAAATGTTTCACAACTTATCTATACATGAAGCCGCTTGTACTGGAGGAATTAAATTTGGACGGGATAAAATAATTATGTTGTTATTTACTTCTGAACATTTTTTCCATAGATTCGAAGATCACATTTTTGTTAAAAGCAGCATGTTCCGTCTGCAGACGAGGCCAATTTCTATTTTCATGGATGGTAGAAGATTTTAACTATCTGTTAAGACCAAAATCACAATAAATGAATCATAAAACGATTTTTATGGCGCCACATAAATTGCCCATGTTGATCATGGCGAGTGGCGACCACTCTCCACTGAAAATATCGAAAAACGTACAGATACTCAGATTTTAATTGTGAAAGAAGAAAAATGGAGACAGATTGTGAAAGAGCAAAACTGAAAACATACATAAAATACCATATGGATATATGGAATTCGATGAAAAATGACTTAAATCTTGTCACAAACACGACGTAGCTGGTTAGTATTTTCTTATTTTTTTTTTTTTGCGTGACAAGTGAGTGATATTATATATAATTGGTCCTAAATTGTTTAATACACAGTTAATTTGTTACTAATTGATATGCTGTGTGAAAGAAACTTACGATGTATACCTTTTTAAAATCATCATTGAAATAACCTAGATCATTAAGTATACCAATTCATTAAGTTCCTCGGAGCTCTTCTGCTTATTAATATGCATAAATAGGTGTGGCTTCAGTTCAAATTTCGAACGCCTGAACTGAACGTTGGAGGTATCAGATTTGATACTTGGTACACCGATTGATGACCATAATATGGGCCAATCTATGAAAAGAAATATGTAATTATTTAACAACTGGAAGGCAGAATATGCTTCTTTAAATTTTATGTATATGGTTTACACGATTTTAATTTTTTTTCTTATTTTCATAGGTATACATGTATCATTATTTATTATTGCCCATTTTATGGGCTCATTTTTCTTTCAAACCAGTTCCGCGCTATTTATATATCACTCTATTATCTCATATACCAATGAAAGAGGGAGAGGAGATATTTATTGTGTCGTGTAATAGGAGCCATTCATTAATTGATAAACAAATAATAGCTCTGCCGTTGATTAGTGAGATTGCAATCAAATTCAAAGTTGATCGAATTAGATAAACAAATACATGTACATGATTTTAAGATTCTTAATTGTTTAAAGTTGCCGTTGAGGAACAAACCTGTATCTAATATAGTATATTGTTTATTTAAGAAATAACAAAAGCTAGCCGTGGTTTATTGTCCAAAAATTCCACGAGTTGCATAAACCAATAAAAACATCTCCGAGACGCCAAGCGGCGAGGTGATAATTTGATTCGTTCATGTGACGAGTGGAATTACTGGACGATTAATCAGGGCTAGCTAGTTGTTATTTCTATTCTAATATAGCACGTGAATGGGCGGAGCTTAATTGCCCTGGAAGTTTGTTGGAGATTTTACACCAGGCGAGTTCTATGGTACATATAAGGAGAAAATTTCAAGTCATATTAGATTAAAAAAAAAAAAAAAAAAATATATATATATATATATATATATATATATATATATATATATATATATATATATATATATATATATATATATATATATATATGTAAATACACCTATCCACATTTTTAATCAGGCGCATTAAGACTGTTTTGATAATCACTCTATGCGTGTATCAAATCGACAGTTTAATTATAGAAAACCGCCTCCGATGGATAGGATAAGATTGGGTTGAGGTAGATAGGATAGAATAGAAGTAGATAGGATGGTATAGGATAACATTCTATCCACTTTCTATCCTACATCTTATATCCTATCCTATCCACCTTTTTGTCAAACAAGTGGGTTGCAGGACTGTATTGATCATGAGGAAAAGTTAAGCTTCTAAATCTGCTGCCAGAGATCATCTTTCTAGAAAGATTATTTATAATGCGGTGATATAGTTGCACTCTCACAAAAAAAAACAGGTTGGAAGAAAAATTGAAATTGAAAACTATTTTGATTGTAAATTCAAGGTGTTAATCAATAATTACCTACAATATAATGTATTTGATGTTATATTGACGTAACATGATATGTTAAATATGATTATTCTTACACTTAAGATAACTGAAGGGCATATAGAAGACTGCAAAGGATTGACAGAACAGCTCAGTCAAATTCTGACAGTTTCCCAAAACTTCATGAGAAATCAGAAGGTATATATTATGAGCGCAAAATATTAATGACTCAATGATTATTTCTTCCTAGTCCTTTTTATTCAACATCATTTGTACCTTATATGTATTTGTGAACATTTAGGCGACCAACTTTGACTGATATTAAACTCAAATTATGCGTATGTATTCATCCTTATAACTTAAAAGAAGGGAATAGCAATGAAGATGCATATAAAACAAAAACTTTCATTTTTCGTTTCAGGACGAATGTAAATATGTGAGTTTGAGGGATGCTGAACGTGCACTGCAAATATTTACATGGGTGTTTAACATGAAATCACTTCTGGACCGTATGGGTGTCAATGATTGTGAAATATATGCTGACGATGAAGAACCACCAACATTTTCAGATGGAGAAGAATCAAGTTCAAGTTCTGATAACGACTCCGATCAAGATATTGAAAAAACCACTGAACTGAAGGTACATTCTTTACAAATATGTTCGATAAAGACACTGAAATAGAAATAAATCTTCTTGAGGCTATATTGCTCATTTCAGAATATTCATTTATTGTTTGTTGAGGTATTTATTTGGGGTATATCAATCCTCTCTGTGTTTTTGATCTGAATATTGATATGCCCTTAAAGTCAAAAATGGAGGTACATGTCAATATATGCGTCCTAGCACCTGTTTCACGTTCGGTTTCCAGACCATCAAATGTAGCTTGCGGGAAAACTTTATGCTAGTCAAATGTGAACTCAAGTGTATCCATCAATTTTTGTACTATTAACATCTACGCTATGACGTCATAAACTGTACATGATTGTAACGTCACAAAACGTTGCGCGACTCTCTTTGACAGGGCTCAAAACATGGAGATAAATTTCTTTTAAATATACTTCTGCAATTTTGAAAAAAATATAGACATATGTAGAAAGTGTATCAAGAAGAAACTGTTTAAACCGAAGTATACATTGTGTCTTAATTCAGTCAGTGCAATTATAGTCCCGACAAGTCGAATATTCGCTTTCATTTTGTGAACGAATTGAAAAATTTTTGAAAGTCTAGTGTTCAAAATTTCGTCAGCGATTGCATTCAAAAGTTTGATACCTCGAGAAATTGGGAAATTTTGAAAGCTTACAGCGTTCGAAGTTTTGAAGGCTTAAATCTTTCAAAAATAAGAAAGCAAATTATCGTCAACTAATTTTCATCAGCGATTTCTTAGTAGTCCAGTTATATTACGATTTGAAATCGAACTAATTGCAAAACAAATGTTTTTTAGCGTTACGATGTGCTTTGAGACACTTGGAATAACATATCAAACGTCCTCTAAAATCCTTTTGGTGGAAATATGATTTTTTGGCCCTACAAAAATACGATTTTGTTTCACAATTTAGAGAAGTTGTCACTTTGGGTGGTTAATTTCTCCATAAATAATGCTTCATGGCAAAATATTTTTCTTTCTTGGAAAGACTGGTTATAATATTATCTGTTGACTATGCCAAATGTAGGATGATACATGTAATGAGGATAATTGAACATTTTTATTGGTTTGAAATTGCCACAAGTAAGTGTCGAAATTTGATAAAATGAGCGTATCCTCCATTTTCAGAATAGGATTACATGAAAACGAATTGAAACATCATCTCATTGTCATAAAAGTGAAATAAAATTTCTAGCATACCAAATGATTATGCATAAACATTTGTGTCACGATGAATCTTCTTTTAGAAATCGCCCACAAAACCAGCTTGTTGCATTATTTCTTCAGGTAATCATGAAATGATAACAAAACGAGGAATCGTAAAGCTTAATTTCACCTCGATTGTTGAAGATTAATTGAATTGAAATTATTTTGTTAATTATTGTGAGTGAAATGAACTAAAAGAATATGTATTTTTACTGTTTTGAATGATGAATTTGTCAAAATCTAGTAACAAAGTAGACAATTTTGATCTTTTTTTTTTAAAGTCCAAGGTGTTTTGGTTTAAAATTCCTTATATTTCAAAAATATGTTGACCGATTTGCTTTAAATTTTGCGAGACAGTCATTTGAGAAGGAAGCTCTTTGAAGCTAGAATTTCATATTTCTGCCGGAGTATTATATTTCAAAAATCGAACATGATTGTTAAATTTTTATAGTGGGGGCATGGGGAACCGACATAAAGTTCTCCATAATTTGTTTTTTCTAGATTAGAAAATGTTAGAAGACTTTTTTGAAGATCTTTCAGTTGGT
This sequence comes from Pinctada fucata, assembly GCA_028142955.1. Lineage (NCBI taxonomy): Eukaryota > Metazoa > Mollusca > Bivalvia > Pterioida > Pteriidae > Pinctada > Pinctada fucata. The sequence goes on from AP027106.1 coordinate 49,328,495, forward strand.
ATAAAGAACCTTAATAAAACTAACATGACCATGCACAGTCTTAAAATAAAAAAGTCCTCCCCAAAAACGTGTTTAAAAATCTAGGACTAGTCAGTTTTCTTACTTTATGTCAAAATATCATTCTGATTCAATTTCATACTTAATTTTTTCCTACATTTTAAATGTACTTTTTCTTTTATGATATTCATAAAGTATATATTATGCATAATTATGAAATCTAATGTAATATCTTTGCCTACCCATTTCATTTTAGAGAATTTTCTGAATCAAACTGACAAAATATTCATTTTCAATGAATAATTTCTTAAAAAGTATGTTCTTGACCGAATTCTGATATAAATAATCTGGGTATCAAATATATTATAATTTCACTTATTTTGATGAAGTATAAAAATATGTAGTATAAATCTTAGATTAACAAAATATAAAGCTTTTCGGTGTTTATAGGGGTTGGCTGTTGGTGCTCAATCTAGGTGTTGTTAGTGATCCTCTTCTTCCTTTTATATCTACATTTATTTGCAGTGTGGAGTTCGTAATACAATTCCCCGCGACCCGATCTTCGAAGTGACTTAATTCCAAATCGTTCTCTAACTTAGATGTGTTGTAGTATCTTCTACGCAGGATCTTAATTCATCTTTCTTTCTTCGATTATCTCAATATGGCATTTTGAAGGTCGCCTCGTATCAAAGTAACTCCTTTGAGATTATCCTCTATCACTACAGTCACTTTACCATCATCAACTTTCATAGGGAAAGGGCTTTCATAATATTTCTGTAACTTGTGCCCAATCCCATTTCATCTATTGAAATAAAATATGTTTAAACTAATCAACAGAAATCATTTTTTTTTTCTCATCCAGAGTATTTCTATCACCTCTAAGATTTGTACCCCGTAGACTTATTACACCCACTACTCCATCTGCAAGCTCTGCATTTAACAACAAAAACAGAGGGTTCTCAACCATTCACATGTGCAATGGAAAGAGATGTTCTATTTGTCCGCTAAACAGTTGCAATTCAACGATAACATCTAGTGTTGATAGGCATAAGTTTAAGATCGAGATTGATGACGACGTCGATTGATCGTATCAAGATGTCATTTAATATGTTATTTCTTGAAACGCCAGGGCATGTGGCGCCAAATATGTAGGGGAAACAGGCCAGTCCTTGAAATCTCGTTTTCCAAATCATGTATATAAGATAAGAAACACGCGCCACAAAAAAGCACAGACATTTCCAGTACAGTGAAGTCGTTAAATATAACCATTCAATTTCGGATATAAGTATTACCCCAGTTTAGTCTTTCCCAAAACTCACAAATTTAAGTAAAACTGAGTTCGCTTCTTATCATGTGGTGGAGGTTTTTGTTTGTTTGTTTTGGTTCCTGTTTTATCCTGATTTTATATGCCTTCGGTTTGTGATTTTCTGAATAATCTTTTTTGTGTTGTATATAGGGATTTGGTCATGATCAATCAATATCAATTATCAATAAACTTCTAAAAAAGGGCCTAAGTATAGAATCCCATCCAATATAGATATTATCAAATGTCGCGAAGTACTTAAGGAAGCCTTAGATAACTATACAAGACGATGGTGTAAATCGGACGGAGTCGAATCACATTCTCTGAATGACTGGAAAACCTCATATTGGATATTACTGATATTCATATAGATAGATTCCACAACAATTATAATCTTTTTGAAAATCCAAGTTCTAAATCTGAGAGATATTTCAAATCTAAATTACACAATTTACATAAAAAATGTGTCTTCGCCCCCGCAGCAATCATCACCATAATAATTTGAAAACGTTAATACATATCAACTTTGGTTTCGGAACTTTCGTCTACAAATACTTTTGTCAAAAGCAATGAAAGTGTCCCTAACATCTTGAGCAAACACTACAGTGAAATTTCTTCATTCAGTATCCCTATTTCTAAATTGGATCACCCTACACTATACTGCATACAAAAACTATAAAAGTTGCTTTACAAATTTCGATACATTCCTAATTCTAGCAATTGCTCAACTAATATTCTGTCTAGAAATCTGACATCAGCCACTTACGATGATAAAGGAACGCGTAGCAACATATTGTGAAAATGTTTTAAGCCGGAATTATGTAAACTGAGTTTGGTCTACTAAAAATTTAGGGGATGAAAAAGAGTTAAATGGAAAAATCATAATTCTAAAATTGAAAATTGAGGATGAAACCTTTCAATTGTTATGTGTGTACACTCCTAACGAGACAAATGAACGCAAAGATTTTTTTAAACCTTTGAAAAGTTATATACTACAGAGTGAAGAAAAGGTGATAGTAACTGGTGATTTTAATTGTACATGGTCAGCAGAGATTGATCGATACCCACCCCATCAAAGAGATGATGGAGCTAAAAATGAATTAAAAGATTTAGTTTTCTCCTGTAATTTAATAGATATATGGCGCAAACGTCATCCTGATAGTACAGAGTACACATTCAGGCGAGGTAACTCGAAGTCAAGAATCGACATGATTCTAATTCCCGCTGAATTAGACTGTAATATATCAAGGACAAATATAATGAAATGTCTATATAGTGATCATTGTTTGGTGTCTGTCACATTAAACATTGAAAAGATTAAAAGAGGACCTGGCATCTGGAAAATGAATAGTAGGATTATTCAGACAGAACTATTTGAAAATACTTTTATTGCTTTCTGGCAGTTTTGGAAAACACAAATTCAAAAATTTAATGATATTAAGACTTGGTAGGATATTGCAAAGCTCAAAATAAAGGAAATAACAATAAATATAGCAAAAATAGAAAGTAAACAGAAAGCTGAAATTATAGCAAAAGAAAAATTACTAGAGACAATGATTAAACAAAATGAAGATACCGAAAAGATAAACTCACTAAAATATGAAATAGAGAGGGTTCATAAAGAGGAAGTTGACGGGATCAGGATCAGATCACGGATACAACATTTTGAAGAAAACGAAAAATCAACGAAATATTTTTATAATTTGGAAAAACAAGAGCAAAAAATAAATTATGGCAAAAAATAAAGCTTGACAATGGTGAATTCAGTAATGACATTGATACAATAATAGGTGAGCAAGTAAGATTTTATGAATCTTTATTCTCTTCTGAGGGATGGGATAATACCGCAGCAAATGAAATTTTAGTAAATGTAGATAAAAAATTAACCGAAGCTGAAAAAGAATTTTTAGAAAAATCTATCACAGAGGACGAAATCTGGAAATGTGTAAAACAACTTAAGAAAAACAAGTCGCCGGGGGAAGACGGGATAATTTCCGAGTTTTACCAATCATACTGGTATATTATCAAAAATGAAGTAATTTCATTAATTGAGAATATATTACAAACAGAAAACTTGACAGAATCTCAAAGCAAAGGCATCTTAACATTATTATATAAAAAGGGGGAGAGGGAGGATATAAAAAAATTGGAGACCGCTTACATTGCTTAATGTGGATTACAAATTAATAGCTAAAATAATTGCAACTAGAATAAAATCGATACTTGGTAAATTAGTTCACCCAGATCAAAAAGGATTTGTACATGGGAGAAATATTAATGAGGCAAACCGAATGTTACAAGATGTTATAAAGTATATTAATATGAAAAATGACCAAGGTATTATGATTTTTTGGACCAAGAAAAGGCATTTGACAGAGTGGAATGGGGATGGCTAAATTGTTGTCTAGAAAAATTTAATTTCGGAGATAAATTTCGGGGCTGGGTTAAAATGTTGTTGAAGAATGCTAAAACATGTATTAAAACAAATAACTTTATTTCACGATATTTTAAAATTACAAGATCTACTCGTCAAGGATGTCCAATTTCACCCTTGTTATACATTTTACAAATAGAGCCACTAGCTTGTACAATTAGAAAAGATGAAAATATAAAAGACATTTCTCTTCCAAATGATACAGAAATTAAGGTCGCATTATTCGCAGACGATACTCAACTCTTACTTAAAGATGAAAATTCAATATTAAGAAGTTTTAGAACACTACAAATTTTTGAAAATGCGTCAGGATCAAAAATTAATATGCGTAAAACAATCGGATTATATTTAGGCTGCTGGAAAAATAAGACTCCTGAATTCACTGATATAATATGGACCAAAAATTGTGTCAAGACTTTAGGTGTTTATCACGGAAATATAATTGATAATGATCTTATTTGGATAGAAAATATTGATCGGATAAAAAGTTGTATACAAGTTTGGAAAACGAGAAACCTCTCTATTAAAGGAAAGAGTTTGATCATACAGAGTCTTATCATATCTAAATTAGGGTTCGAAATAGAAACTAGAGGAATTCCCGAAAAATATGCTAAAGAAATAAAAAGATTGATTTGGACTTTTGTTTGGAATGAAAAAAGAGAACTAGTGAAGCGCAGCATAATGAGAAAACTGTTTAAGAGAGGGGGAATGAATATAATTGACCTAGATTCCTTTGTATCGGGTATGCATATTAAGACAATTTATAAGATTTTTCATTCTCCAAGATCGGCATAAAAAATGTCCTAGGAAAACACTGGTTGACATGCTTAGATGATAAATTTAAAATAAATTGGTTTCTCTGTAAACTATCATCGACCAAGGGATTGATATATCCAAAAATACCTACTTTCTATATGCAATTGCTAGAATGCTGGAAAATAGCTCTAAAATTAAGTGATCTAACGACCAAAACAAATATACTAAAACAGCATTTGTTTGGAAATACAAACATATTGTTAAAAGATAGTCCATTATTTTTTCCGTCATTTACAAAAAGTGGTCTTTACTTGATAGAACATTTATGGGATACACAAACAAATAATTTTAAAGTAGACAATATCATATATACAAAGTTAAAAGATAAAAGAAATTGAATTTCAGAATTACAAAAGATAAAAAAGGCCATTCCAGAAAAATTGAGAACCTATCTTTAGAGGGGGGGGGGGTGAAAATAAAGGTAAAACGACGAATCTAAGAGTGGATGAAAATCTCTTTTTCAGAAATAAAGAAAATAAAATTCTTACGCCAGGAAAGATAAAGCTTTTTGAAATAATGTCTGAAATCAATGAAATATCAACTGAAAAATCTAAATCACAGATTGCTTGGGAAAGAAAATTAGATCTAGATATTGATTGGAAAATTATTTGGGAAAATACTTTTAATCCTATATTAACGAATAATGTACAGTGTTTTCAATGGAAATGTATTAATAACGCAAATTATCTAGAGGAAACAATCAGAATTTTTGGTAATTCGAATGGACTTTGTCATTTCTGTAAAAATGCTATTGAAACAAATGAACATCTTTTTTATGAATGTGAAATTGTGAAACAGGCGATAAGGGGTTTAGAAAATAAAATTTCTGTTGTACTAGAAAACACTGAGACAAACTCAAATATAACATTTAATAAGTTTTATGTACTATTTGGATAAGCCTAAATTGATAAAGATATTTCTTAATTTTTGTTTATTTTCATAGAAATGGATGATATGGATTGAAAGAAATGATATTAAATTCAACAACAAGCAAATCGATACTAGTAGAATGATAAATAGAATAATGCACTACATAAAAAATCAAATAGTTTTAAACATGCAATCTAGAAATAATCGGAAAAAGTATACTTTTTTAAAAGAATTGTACTTGAAGTGGTAGAAAACAAATTCCATACTCCTTGCCAAACGATACTAATACTAACATATTTAACATTCTTTGAATATTTACTATAATTAATATACATTGTATCCATTTCAAAAAATTGTAAATGAAATTGAATTAAATAAAGTAAAATGACTGAAAAAAAAGTGAGAGAAAAAAAAAACAAAAAAAAAAAAACAAAAGGTGCGATGATGAAATGGCTCGAAGGAAACTAATACTCTAATATGACTAATTGCACAGAAAGCGCATAACAAGAACTTTAATAAATAGAGCCAAAATACTGAGCACTGAAAAAAAATTTTATTGGATGTGATTGACAAAATG